>CM054134.1:107563651-107588651 GCA_028751875.1 Rapana venosa
ACAATATACAACTGACTAGAGTATTAACACACACATACACACACACGCTCGCGCGCGCGCATGCATGACTGCACTTTCAGATATGTGCAAGTATCCACTGCTTGTGACCAGTCTCAGAGTCAGGAAATGAAGATTTATAGGGACTTTAAGATCTGTAGATCATACCAGCTCTAGAGGAAATCTACAAGAAAGAAATAATCACGCCTTATGTCGATGCAAGCCTTAGAAAAGAACTTGGCTGGTCTGTTTCTGCATTTCATCTGTTGGTCTGTTGTTTTTCGAACCTGTCAAAGGAAATCGGAATGGCTGCCCACTGGAGAAGGCAGTATAGACTTTGTTGGAACAAGTCTTAGCAAGTACAAAGATTTCAGTTTTCAATTTCCTGACGCTATTCCATCAAATTGATTACAAAATTTTATGGCACATATATATCCATTCCTTAAGCAGATCCTTCAATCCAATCCAACTATGACTCTCTAGATGACCACAGAGGCCATCACATCAGGACTGTCACCTCGATAAGTAAAAACAATCAGACACAAACTGCGCAGCTATATACAAACTATAGCAGATTCCTTTGCCGCCTCATAACCGCCTCATCGCTAGTGATCCCTAAGGTGCATTTTCGGGACGTGCAAATACATCGCGCAACATCTATATGACTGACGTTGACATCTACAAAATACAGATGGGGTTTTTAATCCTGTGCACAAGATGTTTTGCTTGTCGTCGCATTCAAGTCGTCGATTAATTATCAATTCGAAAGATATTCTGAAGTTACACCTTCATGTTAGTCCAAAAACAGTCCCCATCCACAGGACATTTGCTCAGAGAGACTTACACCCCCTCTAAAATAAAAAAAGATACCGAGAACGACACTCGGCTCCACAGAGCTGCTTCAGGAATGGATGTACAAGACATGGCAGATCCAGTCAGACAAAGAAGGTATCCACGTCAGAATAGTCAAACCAAACTCCAGATTACAAAAAAATTCCACAAAAGTACATTCTACAAATATGAGTATTTATCGCGTAAAAAACCACATGGAAAAGGGACAGCAACAAAGGCAGGTACAAAGATGAAAATTGCACATCTTTGTGATAGTGCCATCAACTAACGACAGTACTAAATGTCTCATGCTAAACATTGCCTTGCTTTCACGACATAGGGATCGATGTTAGTTGATTGATTCACATTCATAAAACATCTACCCATGTTAAAAAACACTTTTGCAGATTCCAGACCTTGGGCACACACACACACACACACACACACACACACCACACACACACACACACACACACACACACACACCTAGCATAAATGGGAGAATTCGTTAAAAATCATGACAAAAAGTATCACGAAATAATCAGAAGAAAGCCAGTAGGGAAGAAGAAGAAGAGAAGAAGAAAGAAGAAGAAGAAGAAGAAGAAGAAGAAGAAGAAAGAAAAGAGAGAAAAAAGAAAGAGGAAAGAGGAGAGACGACGACGATGAGAGGAGGGGAGAAGATGAAGAAAAGAAGGAGAGGAAGAAGAGGAGAAGAAGAAGAGAAGCAAACACGTCACAAGATTATTCACAAAGGCAAGGAAGAGAAAGAAAAAAGACAATGAAAAAACTGACGAAACATAGAAGACAAAGAATAGCATGCTCAGGGGCTCCACGACGCGAGGATAAAGTGAAAATAGATGCGTCTGCAAGAAGAGTTAAAAAAGCAAACACTAAGTTATTAGCGCCTAGCCGTGAGGTATGATTAAAAGAGTGAAAAACACGATGGAAACAAACATTAGTTTGACGATGTAGTGATTGATGGTGTGCGCAACCGTGCCTATGTAAGCGCCGCGTGCGTGTATTGAGAGAGAGGAAACATGATGGAACAAGATTTGCGTGTGTGTTGTGGTGCGACGTGCGCGCGCGAGAGAGAGAGAGAGAGAGAGAGAGGGAGACAGACAGACAGACAGAGACAGAGGAAGGAGGAAGAGCAGGACAGTGATGAATCCCAGGCTTTGATCTGTTCTGTCTCATGGCGTGACCATGGGTAGTTTACAAGCGCTCCACCTTTCATCAGATTTGCTGTAGTTGCCGATGAAAGAGCGAGAAGAAAAACCAAACAGTGCCAGAAATAGAGTGCAGGGCCACGATATGTCTCTTTTGTCTGGGTCACGGGAGCCTGACGAGGCCAGAAGCCCATTCGTTAACCCAGTTCTCAGCAAAACGGGGGGCTCTGTCTTCATCACGCTACTTTTCCACACGAGTCTTAATTTAAAAGAAAATATTATGGACAATGACCGGCTCATATTGGCCTGATCAATTCATGTGAAGATGGTCTAGTTCAGGAAGCGGAATAGCTCAGCGGTTAGACCATCAGGCGCGTGGCTTGTGAGTAATCTCAAGTCTCAGGTTCGAGTCGCCGTTGAGCTAACTAATACTCTTTGAAGGTATTTCACTCCTGGAGTAATGTGGTTACATTCGATTCCCATGCATTTCCTTCCTAAGAGACTTGAAACCCAGGTCCTGTCAGCGAACACACACATGTTTTGTGTACAAGTTAAAAATTCATCTAAATTTCATAGAAGAGTTGGTTAGCTGTGGCAGGTGGCGAGGGTGACACGAACGTATCCAGGATAAAATCTGAAATATGGAGTTGGGATAGGCCCCTTCAGAATCGACTTGCCAAACTTCATGACATTAATGTTGTGGCGCATATCACAGACTCTCCAGGGAGTTCAAGGGAAAGACACAGACAGTCCAATCCAGTCACTGTTCTCATATCATGTAAGTCATTGTAATAGTTTTCGGGTGCGGGAAATACCATCTGCGTTGTGTTTCTTGCAGATGTCAGATGTTCTAAGTCTCATAAAAGCTTATGGAAAACATTAATGCCTGGAAACTTACAATCTGTTCATCTGTCTGACGTTTGTCTGTGAGTTTGACAGTTAAGGTTTGTTATTCTATGATTAATTTTGTAATGTCTTCGTCTCACGTTACTCGAGGAACATCAATCAACCAATATTTGCAGCGTCTTTCTAAAACACTCGTCTCGCAAATCGTTAGATGTGAGAATCTCCCTAGCGGTATCATTAGAATTTTCCAGACATCATTTTTTACATCTGATTTTGTTTATTTTATTCTTTTATATCGAGGATAATGGAATAAGCACGTGTGTGCTTTTTTGCATCCAGTCCCCGTGTGTATGCAATTTTGTAAATTTTGTCATCCGTTCCCACCGGCACACAATGGCCTACTCTTCCGAAAAGCGGAACTGGTTTTAACGTGTGCGCAAGATGTTCTGCGTGCGTTCGAACACATGACCTCGGTTTATAGTCTCATCTGAAGGACTTTTGTGGAGAGTGGAGTCCGCACTGATGGTAACGCCAGGGGAAAATATTCCCTTGGGGAATCGAACCCGGGTCGTCAGATTGCGAGCGCAATGTTCTAACCACTAGGCCATCAGAGATGACGTGCTTCATTGGAAGTCATTAGTAAACCAAGACAAACATCAGGAGAGTTAAAACATGTCCTTCAGCAGAGCCTGTTTTCAAAATAACTTTGTCAGACGATCGGCCTTTATTCTTGCAAAGTTTGTAGGCATATTGTTCTTGCTCATAACTTACATACAAGCACACGCGCTTCAAGAATCACATACAATAAACATACAACCCCCCCCCTCCCTCCCCCCCCCAACAAAACCAAGCAAACTCGAATATGTAATTGGCCTACGCATGCGCAAGCGTAACATGTATCCGTGTGTGGCACCCTCGTGCGAGTATGTAGGTGTGTTTGCTGTTTTGTTTGTTTTGTTTTCTTCTGGGGGGAGAGGTGCTGGTTTTGTGTGCATTGAAATGTCGCCTACACAGAGATTTGAAATTGGTATCGTAAATCAACCTACAGGTTTCTGAACCATTATGTAGATTTAGATCTATATTTTGCAGAAAGTGCAAGGTGGATAGGAAAATGGGAGATGGGAGTGGGGAAAGAGCTTTCAGGCTGTTTTAGCTGTCGCTGCTTCCTGTAACCTGACAGCAAGACCAAAGCTGGGCCGGGAAGTCATGCTAGAATCAGCCATGGCGTTTTCGATTATACGTTCGATGATTTTGCATTTTCGATTTTACCTTCCCCTGACCCGGTTAAATTCTTTGAAATCAATAAGACATTTGACCCTTTTTCTTCATCATTTTTTTCTAATGTGCTCGTACTGCCGCTGCCCATTCCAGCTTCACCATTACAGCCACACTCAGCCTCGTTTGATCGTACCTTAACAGCCTGAAGTTGATAAGGCAGCAGTAATGTTTGGCTGCCATAATGTCACCCGCCAGCGGAGGCCGTGCACTGTTTTGGAATCGCTTTAGTGACGTTCATTAGTGGAGTTTGTTGTTATCCAACACGCGCAGGACAGCAACTACTCTAGACAGCATTATTTAGACCCAGTGTCAGACTAACTGTTTCCAAGGGTTTCAATGAAATTACATTTATTATAGTCTCCTGTGTATCTTTAGATTTTGAAGCACATGACATTCATCACAAATGAAGAATACAAAAATGAATTCAGCATGACAATATGATAAGAAAAGCCTCTGACTGAGATTATTCCCTACCCCCTTTTTTTCATTATTATCATTATCTTTTTTCTATTATTGAACAATGATACATGTTGATGATAGAGAGGATGGCATATAGGTCTAGTAAGGGTTGACAATCACATATCTCAGCAGCCTGGGGAGGTATATGCGGGCACCTTTACAATGTAAACATCCGTACAGTGGACTGGACTGCGTGGTCCCAGACTCACTGTTAAGCCACCAGCAAAAGAAAAAGCCACTGTGGGCAGGACCCCGGTCGGTGCCTAAGTAAACCCTGTCTCATATGAAATTCAAATCCAGGAGTTTACTGTCAGAAATCCAATGCGCTAACCTCTTCGCAGGGTATATTTTGCTGTCTGTCTGTCTGTATGTCTCTCTTTCTCTCTCTCTCTCTCTCTCTCTCTTCTCTCTCTCTCTCTCTCTCTCTCTCTCTCTCTCTCTCTCTCTCTCTCTCTCTCTCGATGACCTGGTGGTTAGAGTGTTGTATTCATGATCTGCTGACGCGTTCAAGAGGATTATTCCTCTGGAGTTAACATCAGTGCCGACTCCACTCTCCCCATAAGTCCTTCGGATGAGACTATAAACCGAGGTCCAGTATGCGAACGCACGAAAAACATCTTGTGCACACTTTAAAACCCGTTCCGCTTTTCGGAAGAGTAGGCCATTGTCCCGGTAGGAACGGATGACAAAATTTACTAAACAGCATACACACGGGGACTAGATGGAAAAAGCACAAGAGTGCTTATTCCCTTATCCTCGAAATAAAAAAATCTCTCTCTGTCTCTGTCTCTCTCTCTGTCCTCTGTCTCTCTGTCTGTCTTTCAGTGTCTCTGTCTCTCTGTTCGTCTGTCTGTCTGTCTGTCTGTCTGTCTTCCTCTGTCTGTCTGTCTCTGTTGTCTCTCGAACTGTCTCTGTTTTCTCCGTCTGTCTGTCTTCTGTGTCTTTTTCTCTTGTCTGTCTCTGTCTGTCGGTCTGTATCTATTTCTCTGTTTCTTTCTGTCTGTCTCTCTATGTTTCTGCCTGTCTGTCTATCTATCTACCTCTGTCTCTCCTACACCAAAAAAAGAAGTTTGTTAAGGATGAATAATTACGATTAAAAATCCTGTTCTAAACCAACTCCTATATAATCAAAGACAAGAAAACACTTTGGCAGGGACAAAGTCCTAAAACAAAAGATAATCAATTCGTCAGCAACCCATTCCTACAGTTGAAAAAGAAATAATGACAAATTCCTACAATTAAGGATAACGAAAGAACATGTCACTAACCTATACCTACAATCAAACAAGAAAGAAATTTCTACAGTAACAGCAAAAGAAACAATCCCTCAACGACCAATTCTTACAACTGAAACAGAAACATTTTGTCACGGTTTGATTTCTATAATTCAAAATAGCAGTCTAACAAGAACCAATTCCTACACTGAACTTGGACCAAATTCTCCAAAAAGGATACAGTTGGTCAGGGACGAATTCCTACAATAAGAAAAAAACAACAACAGTATGTCAAGGACAAATTCCTACAATAAAAAAAACACACACGAAAAAAACGGTTGGTCAAGGATGAACTATAACAAAATAAACCACACACACACAACAGTTTGTCAAGCGTGAATTCCTACTATAAAAAAACAGTCTGAAAAACACAAAAGTCGAAAATGCACACTAACTAGGCGTAAATGATTCAGACCCATACCGTGGTGCGTGGTTCTGATTGTGTAACGATGATTCCGCAGATCGTAACCAGGGCCAATCGCAAGCCTGGTTAGATCTTCACAGAGAAAAAACATCTGTCTGTAGCAGATGTGAGATCGTTTGATCTCTCCCCCCCCCCCCCCCCCCCCACCTCTCCTTGGATGAACTACTAACCTTTAGAGAGTACTCACTGTAGACATCACATATTGTCTGTCTGTCTGTCTGTCTGTGTCTCTCTCTGTTTCTCTCATCAAAAATTCCCTTTGTCTGTCTGTCCCTCTCTCTCTCTCTCTCTCTTCTCTCTCTCTCTTCTTCTTCTTCTTCTCTCTGTCTGTCTGTCTCTCTTTCTCTCTCTCTGTGTCTTCTTCTGTCTGTCTCCCCTCTCTCTCTCTCTCTCTCTCTCTCTCTCTCTCTCTCTCTTTGATTAAAGGAGAAAGAATGGTGCTCAATCTTATCCTCTCTGTGTGAAGCATGGTGTCGATATGATGGATCTAATTGGTTGAAAGAAAATGCTCTAAAATCATTACTATTCGATGATGAGATGAAGAGGGCGTGAGGCACCTCTTTTTTCAAATGATTTGTCTATTGGTTTATTTATCTATCCAATATTTTATTTCGAGGAAAATAGAATAAGCACTCATGGATTTTTTTAATATCCAGTCTCAGTGTGCATGCAATTTTGTAAATTTTGTCATTCGTTCCTACCAGTACAAAATGGCCTACTTTTCCAAAAGGCGGAACAGATTTTAACGTGCGCGCAAGATGCTCTGCTTGCGTTCGCACACGGGGCCTCGATTTATAATCTCATCGGAAGGACTACTAGGGGAATGGAGTTGACACTGATGTTAACCCCAGGGGGTAAATCTCCTTGAACGAGCACACCAGATTCTGAAATTGTTCTAATGGATGACCCAGTTACTTTAAATGAATCTTCTCCCTTAACCCTGACCGAATCTCAAAAGACCATGCTAACACGGGTGCATCCTGTCAACTCTCGAACAGTTTCTGCAACCTGGAACCTGGGTTCGAATCCGGGCCGTCAGATCGCGAGCGTAACGCACAACGCGCTAACCACACGGCTCTCATGCAAAAAGGATCTGTCAGTTGTAGCTGGTAGTATAGGTGACAGAGGAATATCCAGCATACATAAGAGACCTCAACCGTGAGCTGGACTACACAGTAGGTGATATGGTATAGCAATTCGGAAATGGTCCCCTTGATGAGGCCGTCCTTGGAAAAACTAGAAGCGTATGGCCTGAACAAGACAACGCCAGAGTGAGAAACTGAATGGGCAAGTGTTTGATGAAAAGCAGTATTCTGTGGGATGCATTTCCGTGCATTTGAAGAAAGATCACTTTTATCTTTTTCTTACTTGTCATCTTTAATGATAATCCTTATTCTGGGCAAGGGTCAGATGAAAAAAGTGTTTATTATTATTATTATTTTATTTATTTGTATGATAATCCCTGTTTAGAACAAGGTTCGGATGAATAAAAGTATGTTAGTACTTATCTCATACCCTTGAAAATGAAGATTATCAATCAATTAATCAATCAAAGTGTCAACATCATCATCATCTATTATTATCATTATTTTATTATTATTGTTATTGTAATTGTTATTTTCATCACTATTACTATCTTCATCATTATCATAATTGCCGCTACTTTCATTCTTACAATGATTACACAAATTGCAAAATGAATGTAGATTCGCGTTTCCGGAATAATGCTGATCAAAAACCCAGAAGCTGAACAAATTCTTTGTCACGCTTTTTCATATTTGCTGAGGCCTCCAAAATTGATAAGATACACACCAGATTCTTCAAATTTCATAATGGGTAACTCATCTATTTTTGATGAAGCTCTCTCTCCATCCCTTAACCCTGACCGTGCTTCAAAAGACGCAACATGCTAACACGGCTGCGTCCTGTCAACTCTCAAATAGTTTCTGCAAACATGCATTAGACACGAACCCATTCAGCTCAGTTTACCTTGCAATATTGATTCCCATGCCTTTTACAGCCATTCCTGTTGTATAAATAAAAAAGCAAAACATAATTGGGAACCTCATTCTTAGCCCATAAAGCTCCTAGCCTCTCCCATCTCAAACACTGCCACCCCAAAGCAAACAAATAAATGATCGTGGCCTTGCCTAGGGCATGATTTCTTCAGATAATTGTGTTGTTCTTTTTTGTGCCTTTCATAATGCCATTTTATTGAAAATTCCAGGTTCATAAACGGGACGCCAGTATCATTAGGGAAGTGGCTTGACTTGTGCAAGAATTTGCCCCGAAAATCTGAATCCGATGCTGCCAAACTTTGATGACTGTTAACCGAACATGGTTGTGAGCTTTTGAAGAGATAGTATAGAAGATAGATAGAAGAAGAAGAAGAGAGAGAGAGAGAGAGAGAGATGAAAGAGAGCAACGAGAGAGAGGAGAGACGAGCAGAGAGACAGACAGACAGAAGACGTACAGCAGACAGACAGACGTACAGAACAGACAGACAGATAGAAAAATTGGGTATAGAAAAAATAAACAGAGAGGCATGAAGAGACAGAGCAGAGGACGAAGACAGAGAGAAGACAGACAGACAGGAAAGAGAGAGAGACAGAGACAGAGATGGAGACAGATTAAGAGAGCACAGCAGAAGAAAGACAGAGAGTCAGACAAACAAAAGACAGAGAGTCAGACAAACAATCAGACATGCAGACGGACAGATAGACAGACAGAGACAAAAAGGCAGAGACAAAGGCACAGAGAGAGTGAGAGGTAATGAGAAAGAGAAAAGACTGACAGTAAGACAGATAGACACGAAAGTGGAAAGGGGGGAATGGGGGGTGAGGGGTAGATGATGATTACGATTGCAAGGCCGTTGTGTCATTATTGAAGGGACCTTTGATGTTGTCGACAATGAAAGCACGTGGGATTGCTATGGTGTCATTTTATACAGATGCTCTCCTGGGCTGTTGAGTAAGTTTTCCTGGGTACTTGGTCGTTCTAATGAAGTTGTCATGAATTGAAAGAATTGTTTTTATTTCGTTGGTTTTCGAAGACATCACGGGTATTAACTGAGCTTACAATGGGGCATTAAATGCTGTCGATTAATTGTTCTTTTGTTTTTTTATTGAGACGCTGACAAAATTTTAAGCAAATCTCTCTCTCTCTGTGGACAGAAAATCTGCTGAATGAGAAAAAAGTTACCATTGTCCGTATGTGACAGAATGAGGACATGACAAACCGTACTGTAAAATGTGCCTCTCCGAAAAGTGCAGAACTAATTTTCTTGTCAAACTCACACACTTGTTTTGAACAAGAGTTTGAACACGAAAAACTAATCGTCAAAAATTAAGTGTGACAGAGAATGGGGGAAAAAACCCCACTGCACTAAGACCGAAGAAAAAGGTGTGTGGATCGGGGAGGAAAAGATGAGCCAAAGAAAATATTAAAAACACAGAACGAAAACACAACTGATAATGAATTTACATGGTTTTAATGGTGATTCTGGTATTTTTAGGTTTACTAGTATCATCACTAACATCACTGGATTACAAAATACCTGCATAGCATAAAAGCTATAAATATTACTAAAAAAGTATTTACTGTCACAGCCAGTGAAATAAGCAGGTAATTGTTTCGTAAGATGAGGCTTTAAGTAGACAACAGGGATGTTACAAGGAATTCAAGAAGAAATACCGGTTAAAAAGAGAAGTTATTATCACAAACTTTTCAAGGAAACTGCTATCACTGCAACCCATTGTATGGCATGCATTGCATATTGTATCGTATTTCACAGCTTCTTTGGTCACGGCAGAATTCTCTGCCTGAAAAATGTGCCGAATGAGAAAGACAGACAGGCAGTCAGACAATTATAAGCGGATGAGAAAAACAGACTGAGGTAAACACTAGTCTCCATAACACATAACACAGTAATTTTGTAATCTTCTCACATATGGTTGCTAGAAAAGAGAACATTTTCGTACAGGACATGAGAAAACCGAGTCGAAACAACAACTGTCTTGCATGGGAAAACCGAGTCAATATAACCAATGTCTTGTGCTATTTTCCCCAATCTGGCAAAAGCGATCAGTGCCAGCAGATGTTGATGATATCTGGCCCGATGGTAGCCTTTTCGACGCCAAATTACATATAATTCTCACGATCATTCCCGTAATGAGAAGATGGAAAGTGTTGATGAACGGTGGGCTGTTACGATACAAGAGTGCCGCTGTTCGTTCTGCCTCTCTTGCGTGCTTAGTGCATGCATGACGCACACATAGAGACACACACAGGAAAAGGCATATTATCTTTGCGAATACATACACGGCCACACTCGCATATGAGAGAGAGAGAGACAGAGACAGAGACAGAGAGACAGAGAGACAGAGAGAGAGATACAAGTACAAAGTACAAGTATCAAACAAATCCACTGCGTATATGTAACAGCAGAAATCATAACACACAAGTAACAACACAACAGTTACTTTCATTATCTCTTCAGCCGACATATCATAGCAATGTTTTTGTGCCTGCAAAACGGAACTTGAAGAGAGATGGAAACAGACGGTCAGACAAAATGGCTGCAGATGAACAAAAAAACCCAGACACTGCTAAACACTATCCCCTGTGGAACATCACAGCGCTAACTTAATAATTTTCTCTTCCGTGGTTGCTGGGAATTGTAACCTGATAGTACAGGGCCTGGCAAACAGTGGTTTGGAATAACAGTGCCTTGTGCATGTGCTAACTTAGCCAGTCTTGCAAAATACAATGGGTACTGGAACCTGCCAAGGATACATATCTGCTGCCGTTTTTTTGATTCAGAA
Source organism: Rapana venosa (assembly GCA_028751875.1). Taxonomy (NCBI): domain Eukaryota; kingdom Metazoa; phylum Mollusca; class Gastropoda; order Neogastropoda; family Muricidae; genus Rapana; species Rapana venosa. The sequence continues at coordinate 107,574,750 of CM054134.1, forward strand.
TCACCTGTCTTCCTCTCCATTGTTCATTAACCTAGGAAAATGAAAGTCTTGATGTTGGAAGGGTGATTGAGATATTGATGTAGTAAATAAGTTGATTTCATACCTATTCACGAGTGCTGCATGTCAATGAACATAAACGCAGGCACTCAGTTACAAACGCTCGCATATACAGCGCATGCACTCTCACACACACACATACACACACACGCTCACACACACACACACACACACACACACACACACACACGCGCGCAAGCACGCGCGCAAGCACGCACGCGCGCACGCACACACAAAACAGTAAATTCAATACATACAACTAAGCACGACAATAGCAATATAGACAACAATACGCATCATCAACACAATTACAGGTAACACACAAATGCACATTACTGCATATCGAACACACACATAATATTATCAAATAAATCAACTACACATATCAAGCACATATTTAGACCTAAGGTACTTTCTGTTCGTGTCTTCACCGGAAATGAGAGGACTGGCAATAACATCCAGAAAGGGGCAAAAACACACATGCTGTGTAGCTAATGACACGGGCCTTGTCACGACAAGATGGTTGCTAGATTACAGGAACACAAAACACACCACATGGACACAGAATGCTATTTTTTAGTGGTCAGAGCGCCGCACTTCTAATCCCGATGATCCCCAAGTCGCCGGTTCAACCTCAGTGGCGCCTGTGTAATTAAAGTTGGGGATATTTTATCATCGTTCAGGTCAGCTGCTATGAAAACCTGTCAGTGGGGGGCGGGGGCGGGATAGCCTGGTGGTTACAGTGTTAAAATCGCGATCTTGTGGTGCGGGTTCGAGCCATCACCGAGACGGCTGTTCGAGACGAATTTTTCTCCTGGAGTTAGCATCAGAACTGAGTTCACTCTCCTGAAAGTTCTCCGAATGAAACTATAAACCGAGGTCCGGTGTAATGAATATGAAAGCACACATAACATTTTGCGAACGGGTTAAAACAAATTCTAATAAAGGCATCTACTTTTATTCCACCGCACAGTTTTCCATTCATTAACAAAACTTTCTAGTAAGAAGGCTTTGAAAAGCGAAGTTGTAGAATTCATACTTGAAGAAAACTGTCTCTCCCACAAACAGTCAAATCCGCTAAAATATGTTGTATCTTATTTAGCCACGTTGATTGAATCAAAGATTTGTCATGTAAATCTTTCATCACGTGATAAACATTTGACGATAGCTTTTCAGACAGGAAGTCAAGCAGCTGCATCCAAAAACGAACCATTCGAACAGAGACCAAAACAGACGAGGGATATATGCCCGATCTTCCCTATACAAGCGGAGTTGACGTATATTTTAAACAAAAAACATACTTTAAAAATCGTAACTGAAACTTATCGCTTATTACTAAGTTTTCATATCCCCAAATGTCACATCAATACAGCAAAACACACATACACACAGACACGCACGCACGCACGCACGCGCGCCACACACACACACACACACCACACACACACACACACACACACACACACACACACACACACACACCACCTTGCAGGTGGACAAAAAACACGAACAGTGTTAGGTTGAATTCCACCCCCACACACACACACACACACACACACACACACACACACACACACACACACACACACACACACTCTCTCTCTCTCTCTCTCTCTCTCTCTCTCTCTCTCTCTCTCTCTCTCTTATATATCCTTAAGGGCGGGGACTGGATGTAAAAAAGCACATGGGTGATAATTCATTTTCCTCAAAATAAAAGAATTTGTCATTGTCATTTTGTCATTGCGCACACGTTAAAACCTGTTCCGCTTTTCGAAAGAGTAGGCCATTGTGTGCCGGTGGAAACGGATGACAGCACTGACAAAACCGCATGCACACGGGGACTGGCTGTAAAAAAGCACACGAGTACTCATTCCATCATCCTCGAAATAGAGAATAAAGAAAAAACACAGAGAGGTACACACACACACACACACACACACACACACACACACACACACACACACACACACACACACGCGCGCGCGCGCGCACCCGATGTTTTAAAAGATAAAAATGATTAAGCAGGACCGTCCAGGAGTTAGTTGAGACACATCTTGGCCTAAGCAAAGCCTCCCTGAAGATAAAACATTGATTAATTGATTGCAAAGACTAACGCATTGAGTAACTGATTGCAAAGACTAGCACATTGATTAACTGATTGCAATGACTAAGTAAGAATCAATGCACACATCACAGTGAGTATTTTTTTTATACTTTTTCCACCATTGGGAAATCACATTAAGAGGTGAACAGCCGAACCAATATGCACACAGATTGGAATCACGGTGTCTTTATCATCTGGGTCAAATCTTAGAGCGTGTGTGCGCATGGAGACGGCCGGGCCGCTAACATATTTGGAGTTGCTCTGATGTTAAAGATTATGGAGCCTCTTCATAAATCACCCAACCGCAGGCTTTATAGAAACGAATCAATTCTGAAAACAAATCTTAAGACTGTGCCTTTTCTTTGTCTATAAAGAAGTCCTTTCTTTTTTATGTCTCATATCTAAGTGAGAAAATCATCTATTTCGAAGAAAAAATTTCCACGATTCATACATTACTTGATTCTTTTTCTGATCCAGCAGCAGTGGTTTGCCTCTCTGGCTGGTAGCCCCATATCTGTGGCCTGATACTGACCTGCTCCCTGGAGACTGCTTACCCCCAGGAAGCGACATAACGCATCTATATATAGCTGGGACGGAGAGATTGGAGTGAGCGGCGTGAGAACAGTGAGGCGCTAGGCAGGAATGTTACAGATGATGAGACAGTTTTTTTTAAAAAAAGAAGCAAAGTACAGTGGTAATAACGGCAATACTTGCACCAACAGTGACAGAAGACACGATAGAAGCAGCAGCAGCAGTAGTTACAGTAGTAGGGTCTGCACCGTCAACAGCAGTAAGAGATGCACTGATAAAGGCAGTGGGAGTTTTGGTCAGTGGCTGCTTTCCAGACTCGCATTAAGGAGCACATAGCTGGAGATCTTTAACAGACGGTAGTCCAGGATCGATTAGAAAAAGGACAACCATTCTCCTACCACTACTTCGATCCAAGCAGGCCACCTCCAGATAATTTCCGGCTTGAAACGATGAAGAAATCAGTAAATGGATGAAAGTCAGATTCCACGCGCTGGGCTGGCAAGCACCATCAATTTCCAAAAGCTCACAGTTTTTCCCTTTCCTAAAACATGCGATAATTGGTTCGCCCCCATAAGATTCTGCCCGAGAGATAAGCCATTTTCCGCGGGCTGAGAAAACGAGCGATATTAATTTTCAGAGTCTCAAAGTCCATTCATCCCGATCAATTGATGACCGGATGGCTCCTGCGGTCACCAGAGGCTGGGGAGGCTAAATGCATTTTCCACCGCAAAGAGCAAAAATCCAGGGTAGGAAGGCCAGCAGATGATGAGTCTTTTGTTCTGAGTGAGAGTAGTATTTTATTCTTTTGCTTCTATCTTCGGGGAGAATGAGAAAATCTGAACATTTTGGAAGACTTCGAGAACAATGTCGGGCAAACAGAGAGAGAGAGAGAGAGAGAGAGAGAGAGAGAGAGAGAGAGAGAGAGAGAGAGAGAGAGAGAGAGAGAGGAGAGAGAGAGAGAGAGAGAGAGAGGAGACAGACAGAGAGACAGACAGAGACAGAGAGACAGCCAGCCAGCCAGCCAGCCAGACAGAGACAGAAAGACAGAGACGGACAAATGCAGACAGACAGATGGATAGACAGAAAGAGAGAGAGATGGACAGACAGACAGACAGACAGAGAGCTACATCGTCAAGACGGGACAACAGAAAGTCCGAATAGACAAGACAAGAGCGCACTATAAAGGACACCACAAGCAAAGCAAATGGTTGTTCAGGAGTAAGGTTAAACCACTAATTTGCTTTAGCTCAGAGATGAATAGATACATGGATAGATAAATAGATTAATAGATAGAGAGATAGAGAGATAGAGAGATAGATAGATGATAGATAGATAGATAGATAGATAGATAGATAGATAGATAGATAGATAGATAGATAGACAGATAGATAGATAGACAGATGGATAGACAGAGAGAGAGAGAAAGAGAGAGAAAGAGAAGGAAAGAAAGAAAGAAAGAAAGACAGAGAGAGAGAGAGAGAGAGAGAGAGAGAGAGAGAGAGAGAGAGAGAGAGACAGACAGACAGACAGACAGACAGACAGACAGACAGACAGACAGAGATCTCGAATGCGATTGTTTTATAGAGGGTATAAGGAATAGGCCAGTGGCTTCTTTACACAAGACCCTCATGAAAAAAGAGAGGAAAAGAATAAACAAATAAACAAGCAAATCTATAAATAAACAATTTAAACATTAAAAATAATAAGTAGGAAATAAGTGGTTGTTCGATAAATGTTTTCCATATTGACAAGCACATGTCTTTTTCAATTATTTTAGGAGAGAAAGGAAAAGAGATAGACCACTTTTGAATTCTATGTATGTGAAAAACACCCCCCAAAACAGTGCATATTTCACTCAGACCTTACATGATCCCTGTGATCGGCTGTGTTGTAAAACTAACAACAGCAAACAAACAGGCAAAGAAACAAACAAAACTGCATTTTCCACCATTAAAACCAACTGTATAACAGAATAGCACATCTTGCAGGGCTATAAACACGCTAAGTTATGACTTAAAATCGCTGCTATACTGTTTATGTGTTAATTTTTCCAACCAGAATTAATCTTTACCCAATCATTACTCAAGTCCTTCGAGTGGGACTGTGGACCGAGGCCCCGTGTGCGGGCGCATGCGGAACATCTTGCGCACACTTTGGGTCCTGTTCCGCTTTTCGAGGGAGTGGGCCATTGTGTGCCGGTGGGGGCGGATGACAGGGTTTGCGGGAGCCGCATGCACACGGGGACTGGATGTGGGAAGGCACATGGGTGCTTATTCCATTGTCCTCGAAAAAAAAAGTCATCTGAGCGCTTTGATTTGTTGCTTTACAAGATTCAGCGCTATATAAATTGCATACATTATTAATACTATTATTATTAATTTCTACGTTTTCGAAGCATGTGCACTAGTTTTCATAGACCTGTTGATGATCGCTGATGTCAAAATTAGTCAAGAAAAACTTTTGATTCAAGAACGCTGTAGTATTCTTACATTACACTTATCTAGCTGGACACGACTATACAGATCTCTTCTACATAAGAACGTTCTCATAGTCGTAATTATGGGCATAGTCCTTAGGAACTATAAACCCAGGGCTGGTGAGTCAGTCAGGAAACTACTTGATGCTGCTACCTTCTTTGAACCAGCAGCCAGCCAATTCCATGCCCGGACCCTTTTATCCAGCTGCCAACGGAAAGAGTACTTTGCCCATCTAGAACACTTACTCCAAGCACGAAATTAGGGAAAACGAAGGAGGAAATCCACAACCAATACTCATTCACTATTAACGTCAGGAATCATGTTCAACACTAATATGGAAAAAAAATTCAAACAAACAAAAACAAAATGCATACAGGCAGGCCTAGTTTGGCCGACCCGGGTTCGAATCTCGTTCAAGAGAATTTTTCCTTTGGAGTTAACATTAGTGCCGACTTCATTCCCCCCAAAAGTACTGCGGATGAGACTATAAACCGAGGTTTCATGTGCGAATGCATACAGAACACCTTCCCCACGCGTTAAAACCCGTTCCGCTTTTCGAAAGAGTAGGGCATTGTGTTCCTGTGGGAACGGATGACAAAATTTACAAAACTACATATACTTGGGGACTGGATGTAAAAAGGGCACACGAGTGCTTATTTCCCTTTTCTTCCAAATAAAAGAATAAAAGATAAAAGAAAAGAAAAGACAGACAGACAGAGACAGGGCAAAAACATGCATAAATGGAAAATGGGGTTCTAAACTGGGAAAATTTTAAAAAAGAACAAAATATATGCATGACACCGTTGCCTTGCTCAAGATGGAAAGTATCACTAAAGTGAGCTTAAAAAGCACTGGAAAAAAAGCTGTATCCTGACAAAAACAATTTATTTGAGTGATCAAATTCTGAAAACAGCAGGCCAGAGACATACATACTTCAGACAGACAGACGGACAATGAAAAATGTGAAAAAAAGGGGATAATACAAAAATGGGAGCAAAAAACATGGAATTTCGCTGGTAGATTATTCCAATAAGTGCCACCACTAAATATAAGACTAGATTTGAACAAATCTATTCTGGGTTTCGGCACAGTAATTTTATGTGAATGACAATAAGTATTAACTGAAAAACGTTTTGCCAGAGTGGGTGGTGCATTACCATATACTATCCTGTGCATCATTAAAGCTTTGTTGTATTCCAACTTCAAATTTAAAGGTAAAATATCAACTGTTTTGTAGTCCATAGAAGTTAACGAATTTGATTTTAAGAGAATAAGTTTAATGGCACGCTTATATAATCTAGCCAGAGGTTTCAAAGTATTTGCACTTGCAGAATCCCACAAAGTTGATGCATATTCTATAACAGAATTTATATGCGCATGAAAAAATTGTTTTCTAGCACTAAGATTAAGGAAGTGTTTTATTTTAGATAGCTGAAACACCTTTTGGGATACAATTTTACTTATTTTGGCAATGTGCTCTTTCCATGAAAGATTATGATCGATAGTGATTCCTAATACCTTGTGGAAATTTACTTCTTCAATATTTTCACCAGAAACATTTATAGGAGACATAGAAGAGAGCTGGTTTTGTCGCTTTTGTCTCGTTGTTATGCACATACACTTAGTTTTACTTGGATTTAGGGACATGTGATTTAGTTCTGCCCATCTGGTAAGTTTATGTATATTGCCTAAGAGAGAGAGAGAGAGAGAGATGGACATAGAGACAGACAGACAGACAGACAGACAGAGAGCTACATAGTCAAGACGGGACAACAGATGACTGGACAAGACAAGAGCGCACTATAAAGGACGCCACACGCAAAGAAAATGGTTTTTCAGGAGTAACGTTAAACCACTAATATGCTTTAGCTCAGAGATGAATAAATAGATGGATGGATGGATGGATAGATAGATAGATAGATAGATAGATACATAGATACATAGATAGATAGATGGATGGATGGATAGATGGATGGATGGATGGATGGAGCGAGAGAGAGAGAGAGAGAGAGAGAGAGAGAGAGAGAGAGAGAGAGAGAGAGAGAGAGAGAGAGAGAGAGAGAGAGAGAGAGAGACTGCAAGACAGACAGAGATCTCGAATTCGATTGTTTTATAGAGGGTATAAGGAATAGGCCAGTGGCTTCTTTATACAATACCCTCATGAAAAAGAGAGGAAAAGAATAAACAAATAAACAAGCAAATCTATAAATAAACAATTTAAATATTAAAAAAAATAAGTAGCACATAAGTGGTTGTTCGATAAATGTTTTCCATATTGACAAGCACATGTCTTTTTCAATCATTTTAGGACAGAAAGGAAAAGAGATAGACCACTTTTGAATTCTATGTATGTGAAAAACACCCAAAAAAGGCAGTGCATATTTCACTCAGACCTTACATGATCCCTGTGATCGGCTGTGTTGTTAAACTAACAAAAGCAAACAAACAGGCAAAGAAACAAACAAAACTGCATTTTCCACCATTAAAACCAACTGTATAACAGAATAGCACATCTTGCAGGGCTATAAACACGCTAAGTTATGACAAAATCGCTGCTATACTGTTTATGTGTTAATTTTTCCAACCAGAATTAATCTTTACCCAATCATTACTCAAGTCCTTCGGGTGGGACTGTGGACCGAGGCCCCGTGTGCGGGCGCATGCGGAACATCTTGCGCACACTTTGGGTCCTGTTCCGCTTTTCGAGGGAGTGGGCCATTGTGTGCCGGTGGGGGCGGATGACAGGGTTTGCGGGAGCCGCATGCACACGGGGACTGGATGTGGGAAGGCACATGGGTGCTTATTCCATTGTCCTCGAAAAAAAAAGTCATCTGAGCGCTTTGATTTGTTGCTTTACAAGATTCAGCGCTATATAAATTCCATACATTATTAATACTATTATTATTATTTTCTACGTTTTCGAAGCATGTGCACTAGTTTTCATAGACCTGTTGATGATCGCTGATGTAAAAATTAGTCAAGAAAAACTTTTGATTCAGGAACGCTGTAGTATTCTTACATTACACTTATCTAGCTGGACACGACTATACAGATCTCTTCTACATAAGAACGTTCTCATAGCCGTAATTGTGGTCATAGTCCTTAAGGGACTATAAACCCAGGGCTGATGAGTCAGTCAGGAAACTACTTGATGTTGCTACCTTCTTTGAACCAGCAGCCAGCCAATTCCCTACCCGGACCCTTTTATCCAGCTGCCAACGGAAAGAGTGCTTTGCCCATCTAGAACACTTACTCCAAGCACGAAATTAGGAAAAACGGAGGAGGAAATCCACAACCAATACTCATTCACTATTAACGTCAGGAATCATGTTCAACACTAATATGAAAAAAAAATCAAACAAACAAAAACAAAATGCATACAGGCAGGCCTATTTTGGCCGACCCGGGTTCGAATCTCGTTCAAGAGAATTTTTCCTTTGGAGTTAACATTAGTGCCGACTTCATTCCCCCCAAAAGTCCTGCGGATGAGACTATAAACCGAGGTTTCATGTGCGAATGCATGCAGAACACCTTCCCACGCGTTAAAACCCGTTCCGCTTTTCGAAAGAGTAGGGCATTGTGTTCCTGTGGGAACGGATGACAAAATTTACAAAACTACATATACTTGGGGACTGGATGTAAAAAGGGCACACGAGTGCTTATTCCATTATCTTCCAAATAAAAGAATAAAACATAAAAGAAAAGAAAAGACAGACAGACAGAGACAGGGCAAAAACATGCATAAAGGAAAATGGATTCTAAGACTGAAGATTTTAAAAAAGAACAAAATATATGCATGACACCGTTGCCTTGCTCAAGATGGAAAGTATCACTAAAGTGAGCTTAAAAAGCACTGGAAAGAAGCTGTATCCTGACAAAAACAATATTCTTGAGTGATCAAATTCTGAAAACAGCAGGCCAGAGACATACATACTTCAGACAGACAGACGGACAATGAAGAAATGTGAAAGAAACAGGGTAATGAAAAGATGGCAGCGAACCACATGGTAATTTCGCTGGTCTGATTTCATGGAGCTTCTGCGTTCGCATGTGTATGTGCAAGTGCATGTACATGCTGTAAAACTGTAAGTGAATGGCAAATAAATAGACGCAGAGGAGTTTATGTAATTACCTCCCTCTTCAAAATAAACACTTCGACAACGCTAGTAAAAGCTGCCTTTAGTGCTTTCAAAGCGTAGCCATTTGGCCGACAGCTGTGAAATGACCTAGTAGGTAAATGAAGCGAGGTCATTGAAAATTTGTTTAACGTTTACCCATTTATTGGAAATATACTGAGCAGCAGCACACCACAATCATCCATTATAAGGAGTTGATCACCTCAGCGTTTCAAATTTTACAATCTACTTTTTCCACTTTTATATCCTTATTTATGCCACTAAATAACAGGAGAAAGAAAGGTCTTCATGTATTCAATTAAGTCCCCAAAATACAAATTGCACACGTTAAAATCATGCTGGTTTTTTTTTTTAGCAAGTTGACAACTGACATCAAAATTAATAAGAAAATAATAAAAGGTGGCTGCTTTAAAGAAATGTGCCTGAGATATTACCTTTGAAAAGGATGACATCAGTAGCTTTAGGCCATACATCTTTCGTCCGCATTATGAAAATAGATAAATCGCCATGCCACATCACAACTCCAAACCGACAAAGATGACATGCATATCAACATTTACGTAACATCAACACTTACTTAACTATACCGGCCAGTGTTGTACCGATTATGATGATTGAAATCCTACCAGATAAGAAGCCTTACTGAGTAAACTCGTAGAGCACATACACACACAACAACACCACACACACACACACCACACAACACACACACACACACACACACACACACACACACACACACACACACACACACACAACACACAACAACAAAACAAGCAAGCAAGCGCGACATTAAAATAATGGGATGCATACTGACTCTAAGCTAAAATCTTATAAACTTTTCCCGTGGCAGATGGAATTAGCCTTTTTTCTTATTACTAACCATGACAGTAAATCTCTTTTGCTAAAAGATTATACACAAAAGGGAAAAAGAACGTTTGAACTTCTAGATAACCTGCTGCATGTATATTAATTTTGTTTCCTCTTCTGCACTACTTTGCTGGCGACTACTCAACAGTTGTTTGTTGTTTTTGTTTATGTCACACGCACAAACACACACACACACACACGCACGCACGCACGCGCGCACACACACACACACACACACACACACACACACACACACACACACACACACACACACACACACACACACACACACACAAAAGCTTGCGTGCAACACATAAATTCGCTCATTCACACGATCACTCTGACGAAAAGAAAAATGCAGTGACATTGCAATCGATTAGAAACAGCTGTTTGAAAACCTGTTGTAAAACCTTCACATACGCAAAAGTCATTCTTTTAATGTAAATTCAAATTACGATTTATCAATCTCTCTAGACACTGTACATTTTCTCGTATTATTCCTGTAAACAGAAGCTTAATGGTCGACCCCACCATTAACACAGACTGTTATGTAAGTTTAGTTTCATCACTTTTTAACTGGAAAACGTAACACCTCTATGGTTTAGCTAGGGTCTTTTGTCCATTGCTTGCTCGCACCTCGGCTGAAAACTTGGTCACATTATCTCAAGAGTATTAAAATATTTGTGACGGCATGCTCCGTCTCAATTTTTTAATATCTTTATCTCACTGTACTGTCTCTTGCCAAAAAATCGATGTTGTGTGAAAACCAATCTCAATCTCTCTCTCTCTCTCTCTCTCTCTCTCTCTCTCTCTCTCTCTCTCTCTCTCTCTCTCTCTCTCTCTCTCTCTCTCTCTCTCTCTGTATGCCCACCTTTCTTTGTTATTGTGGCCCAAGACCGATGTACAATAAAAGTCTGGTCTCTCTCTCTCTTTCTCTCTGTCTCTGTCTCTCTCTCCCCAACACACACACACACACACACACACACACACACCACACACACACACACACACACACACACACACACACACACAAATTGGAAGGCGAAAGAGAAATAAACCAAGCTGTGCACACATTAAAAAGAGTATGTGTCCGAGCCCAAATTGTTTTTGTGGCACAACAGAAGCCATCATAGAGGCACTCTTAAAACTGCTGACACATCTGTATTTCGATTCTCTCCCTTTTCCTCTCCCCTCCTGCAGCTCTTTATCTCCCTTTACTGTAGCCCATCCTTACCTACGTCAGAGCTGAGGAAAGATGTGTAATATTGCACAGTAGATGAGCCTGTTCCTCTCTTTGGGGACCAATTCTACTGATGCTTCTGCAGTCAACAACGAGAGTTCATGTTTGCACTTTCATTTGACTCTCTCTCTCTCTCTCTCTGTCTGTCTGTCTGTCTGTCTGTCTGTCTGTCTGTCTCTCTCTCTCTCTCTCTCTCTGTCTGTCTGTCTCTCTCTGTAATGTGTGTGTTTGTGTTTGTGTGTGTGTGTGTGTGTGTGTGTGTGTGTGTGTGTGTGTGTGTGTGTGTGTGTGTGTGTGTCTGCGCTCGTGCGCGGGCATGCGTGCGTGCATGTGTTCATGTGTGCATTACAGGGTGTTTTTTTACCTGTTCGATTTCGTAAAATGAAACGTTGTTGTTGTTATCGTTGATGTTGTTATCGCATGTTCCCCACCTTAACACCTCGGGGAACTCCCAGAATAGTACATACTGTGTCTCACTCATCACACCTGGTCATCTCTGTGTGTGTGTGTGTGTGTGTGTCACTCATCACACCTGGTAATCTGTGTGTGTCTGACTCATCATACCTGGTAATCTGTGTGTGTGTGTCTGACTATCACACCTGGTAATCTGTGTGTGTGACTCATCACACCTGGTAATCTGTGTGTGTGTCTGACTCATCACACCTGGTAATCTGTGTGTGTGTCTCACTCATCACACCTGGCAATCTGTGTGTGTGTTTCACTCATCACACCTGGTCATCTGTGTGTGTGTCTCACTCATCACACCTGGTCATCTGTGTGTGTGTCTCACTAATTACACCTGGTAATCTGTGTGTGTCTCACTCATCACACCTGGGAACTGTGTGAGTGTGTCTCACTCATCACACCTGGGAATCTGTGTGTGTGTGTCTCACGTATCACACCTGTTAATCTGTGTGTGTGTGACTCATCACACCTGGGAATCTGTGTGTGTGTCTCACTCTTTACACCTGGGAATTGTGTGTGTGTCTCACTCATCACACCTGGGAATCTCTGTGTGTGTCTCACTCATCACACCTGGTAATCTCTGTGTGTGTGTCTGACTCATCACACCTGGTCATCTGCGTGTGTGTCTCACTCATCACACCTGGTCATCTGTGTGTGTCTGACTCATCACACCTGGTCATCTGTGTGTGTCTCACTCATCACACCTGGTCATCTGTGTGTGTCTCACTTATCACACCTGTAATCTGTGTGTGTGTCTCACTAATCACACCTGTTAATCAGTGTGTGTGTCTCACTCTTCACACCTGGTCATCTGTTTGTGTCTCTCTCATCACACCTGGTAATCTGTGTGTGTCTCACTCATCACACCTGGTAATCTGTTCGTGTCTCACTCATCACACCTGGGAATCTCTGTGTGTCTCACGCATCACACCTGTTAATCTGTGTGTGTCTGACTCATCACACCTGGTCATCTGTGTGTGTCTCACTCATCACACCTGGTCATCTGTGTGTGTGTTTCACTATTCACACCTGTAATCTGTGTGTGTCTCACTCATCACACCTGGTCATCTGTGTGTGTCTCACTTATCACACCTGTAATCTGTGTGTGTGTCTCACTCATCACACCTGTTAATCAGTGTGTGTGTCTCACTCATCACACCTGGTAATCTGTGTGTGTCTCACTCATCACACCTGGTAATCTGTGTGTGTCTCACTCATCACACCTGGTAATGTGTGTGTGTCTCACTCATCACACCTGGTAATCTGTGTGTGTCTCACTCATCACACCTGGTAATCTGTGTGTGTCTCACTCATCACACCTGGTAATGTGTGTGTGTCTCACTCATCACACCTGGTAATCTGTGTGTGTGTCTCACTCATCACACCTGTTAATCTGTGTGTGTCTCACTCATCACACCTGGTAATCTGTGTCTGTGTGTTACTCATCACACCTGGGAATCTGTGTGTGTCTCCCTGGTCATACCTGGAAATCTCTGCGTGACAATGAATACACATTGAACAAAAAGTTTGCGTACATGACTGTTTTCAAATAGTGCCCATACTCTGACTTCAGAGGATTTTTTCCTCCTGTAATGGAGGGTGCAGGCTGTTATACCAAGAGCATGACTGTCTTGGCTGAAGCCAATAGCATCACATGTTATAGCATACTACAACATTGTAATGTAGGCGTCGGCACTTAGCGTACATCACTTAATGACTGAGCTGCTGTGGTCTGGGCCAATATCAATACTACTAATACATACTAATCTGGTTGTCCAGAATATCAAAGCGACAATAGCAGCATGATTTACACCTTCCTCTGTCCCCATCTTCTTTCTACAATTACCTTATCGTTTTCTTTCCCAGCAGCACAATTCAATAATATCTCCGTACTTGACCTGTGGTCTGGTATTCAAATACCCGCTAAAAATCAAACAAATAGATAAGGAAACAAACATTCTCTCAGATACAGGTAACATATTAGAACTGTGTTTGCGGTGCCATTTTCTAAAGTAGGATTGT
>CM054134.1:107593651-107606151 GCA_028751875.1 Rapana venosa
GCTCAGTTTTATACTCTTATAAAACAGATCTCGATAGAGTTCAGTTTGATACTCTTATAAAACAGCTCTAGAGTTAAGTTGTATAGTCTAATAAATACTTGGTGTGTTAACTCTAAACCATCAATCCACCGATGATCAGCTGCTGAGCTATCAACATCCAGTACTGACGATCTTATTAAAGCGCATAACACATGCGAAAGCGAAGGTTTGGAAGGCATTTTTGTCTCTGCTGTGGACGCTAAAATGTAGAGAGAGAAAAAACGAACACAAACATACACACACTAAGAAATCGAATATGCAAGATCACAATGAGCAAGAGAAACACAAAGAAGACAAAGAAGAGAAAAGTGAAAGTGGAAGGCCCTGCAGAAAAACAAGAATGATAGTAAGAAGACAACGATGAGAACAAAGAAGAAAGATCATGATAAAGAGGAAGACGATAAAGATGATTATGATGGTAATGATGATGAAGATGATGATGATGATGGTGATGATGATGATGATGATGATGATGACGGTGGTGGTGGTGGTGGTAGTGGTGGTGGCGGCGGCGGCGGCGGCGGCGGCGGTGGTGGCGGTAATGATGATGATGATAATGGTGGTGGTGGCTGTGGTGATAGTCTTCCGAGATTGAAATATTCCAAATTGATTGGCTCTGGCGATGATGATGACGGTGATGACGACGATAAAAATAATGGAATGGTATATACTAGCAGCAAATGACACGAAACCTTTCATTTATGTTAACTGCAAGCTAACCTGCTTTGAAGGCGCTGCCTTTGCAAAGGAATTAACACAATACCTAATGGAATGAAAAACATGGGAACAATGCCGACCAAAAGACAGGAGAGGATCAAAAGACAAGAAGACAAAAAAGGGTTTGCAATGAAAGGAGAGAGAGAGAGAGAGAGAGAGAGAGAGAGAGAGAGAGAGAGAGAGAGAGAGAGAGAGAGAGAGAGAGAGAGAGAGAGAGAGAAGGAGAGAGAGGGACAGACAGACAGACAACAGTCAGTCAGACAGACAGAGAGACAGAGACAAAGATGAGAGAGAGAGTCAAAGACAGATAAACATAGAGAGAAAGTCAGACAGACAAACACAGAGGTAAACACACACACAAACACATACACACACGCGCTCGGCGCGCGCGCACACACACACACACACACACACACACACACAGAGTCAAAAAGACAGATAGAGGTAAACATAGAGAGAGTCAGACAGACAGTCAGACAGACAAACACAGAGGCGCACACAGACAGAGAAGAGAGACAGGGAGAGACAAAATTTAATAGAGAGAGAGAGAGAAAGATAGACAGACAGACAGAAGAGAGATACAGAGACAGAGACAGGGGAACTGCAAACAGCGAACTTCGAATCGTAAATCAAATATTGTTTAAACATAATGTCGAAATTCATATATCTAAGAAAACACAACTGAAATATAAAATGTTGGTTTTTCTTCATTTGAGATATTTCTTTTGAGAGTAACAGGACTCTCTCTCTCTCTAATAATTTTCTTTATGTTTGCTTGAAACTGTTAGTTGTGATTATTAAGGATAGTCCCTTCTAAGGACAAGGGCCGATTAAAAAAAGTATATCAATACTTACCTATAACCCTTGGAATAAAGATTATCAATCAATCAATCAATCAATCAATATATATATATATATATATATATATATATATATATATATATCCCTCTTTCTCTCTCTGAGCTTTCTGCTGTCTTCTTCCTTCCGTCCCACTTATTTTACCTAACTATAATCAATAATCGGCTACTGGTTCAGTCAGGTAAGGATTATGTTCCTTTGTTGAATATGACTGTATGCTCTGTTGATGACGTCATTTCACCAGGCATAATTTTAACAGTTACTTTGAAATCAATATGATGTATGCATACTGATGCGGGTATCTTTTCCTATTTCTGTTTTATTTAATCAGAGATTGAGTTTTATTACTGTAGTCTCTAATCAGGGCAAGGTCCGTATGAAAAAACTGTGAATGCTTATCTGTAATCCTTGGACATAAATGCCATTCATTCCTTCCTTCCTTCATTCATTCATTCATTCTCTTAGGTACACATTTGAAATTAATGCACATGCTTGTCGTCACTTATCGTCGCGTTTGAAGCTAACATATTGTGCCCCTTAAGCCAAGAATCACTTAAAGTTGAAGTTCGCTTTGCCTTGGTCTGCCCTGCCCTTCTCAATCTGAGAGCGAAATTCATTCCAACAAATCCCCGAAGTCAATATGCGGCTATCTTCATGGTGGACAAAAATGGTCGCATATGCACAATCTCACAATTGGTGAACGTTGGAGCTTTAGCCGAGGAGCAAAACCAAAAAATCCAAAGTTCGACTGCCAGCCCATTTTATTTCGAATTTCTTTTCTAATAGCATAAAGAATGAACATATTCTGCAAAATCTGCCGCTGTAGTAGCATGACGCTTTTCAATTACGAATTAAATAGATATTTTATATTCTTTCTTCACATTTATATGTTAATAAAACTAATGGGGGGGGGGGGGGGGGGGGACTTGTTATGCACAATGTTTTTACTAACTTTCATACGGAGAAACCATCTGGAATCTGAAGTCATTAAGGCAGCACAACCACAACACAACACAACACAGAACAACACAGCACAACACAACACCACACACACACACTCACACTGACACTCACACGCACAGCAATATTTTAAACTGGTTTTTTTCTTCGTCTATATACTTAGTTGTCTGTATTATTGCCTCTTTTTCTCTTCCTCTCATGCATTTGTGTCCACTTGGTAAGTGTGCGTGTGTGTGTGCATGCGTGTGTGCGCGCGCGTGTGTGCGTATGTGTGCGCGCGCAAATGTACGTGCGTGTATATATGTTTAATTTATAAGATATAAACCTTACCTGTATTCAAGAAAAACATTCCGAAAAATATCTTTTGCACAAGGAAAATTTCCACACAAAAGAGAAATTGTAGTTTCTACCACAGTTTTGTGTGTTTATTTCAAAGCCCTTTATTTATCTGAAATGATGAACTCATCAATCTGGGATAAGGAAAATTCAAGTCCGTTACGCCAGAGTCAATCACTTTTTTGGGGGCCAGTTTTTAGTTGATCATGGTACACATTATAACTCCGAATACTCGAATTAATACACAAGACAAAAAAGAAAAAGTTTCGCGTGTCATGTAACTCGCAATTAAACGAGAAAGAACTCCTCCAAGAACGGGCAGACAACTTGTTAGAAGACCAGACCCAATTTGTGGAAAACAAACGCGGCGTTTCTGACCAACACGACAAACACAGGAGTGTGTGCGTGTGTGAGAGCAGGAGGGGATGGTTAACAAACGAACACACACGCACACTGATCAGACCAACAGCCCGTACTAGACCCCCAACACACGCTCGCATGCAAAGTCACAAAGAAGAGAAGAATCATCGGAGAGACGGTAGAGAGAGAGAGGGGGGGGGGGGGAGGGAGAGGGAAGGAGAGAGAGAGAGAGAGAGAGAGAGAGAGAGAGAGAGAGAGAGAGAGAGAGAGAGAGAGAGAGAGAGGGAGGGGGCGGCGCCCAGAAACGCACGTGCATGCCGAATCGCACAGCCCAGCTAAGCATGCCGGCAGTAGGGAGCGAAGGCGAACGCAGCTTGTCTGAAGACGGCGAGAAGCCGTGTGGACGGACAGTGCAGCTCCAGAGTCTGGGGTTGTTTAAAGCCTAAGAAGACTTCGAAAAATTTTTTGGATGCTGGGGTGGTTTTGATGGTTTTATTTGGTAGTAAGTTTTGGTTTGGGGGGAAGGGGCGGGTGTGTGTGTGTGTGAGTGTGTGTGTGTGTGTGTGTGTTGTGTGTGTGTGAGTGGTGTGTGTGTGGCGTGCGTGCGTGTGTGCGTGAGTGTGCATGTGTGTGCGTTTGTATATGTGTGTGTGTGAAGAGAGAGAGGCAGAGGCAGACACAGAGACAAACAGAAAGGTAGGTAGAGACAGAGAGGAACGTAACGAACAAAGCCACAAACAAGACAGAGAAAAGAAGACATTCAAAGGGAAAAGAACTCCAGCTAGTAGCAAAAAGTTGGGTTGTTGTTTGTTCATTTCAACACACATTTTAATTCAAACACAACAGCAACCACTGCTCTTGGTCATCTTTCAATTGACTTCCGAGTATAAGTGTTGAAGTTTTCAAACATGAAATTCAATATTTTTTAATTCAATGTAAGCGAAAAGCCCCTGCTCTTAACCCCTTCTCCAACCCCACTACCCGTAAGACAAGGAATATGATAAAAAATACATTACTAACATCTTAACAAATTTAACCAAAACAAAATAGAGAACAAAAATCTATATAAAAAAAACGAACAGAGAACAATGTACATCGTTCAATAATACAGGCAGTGTATAGGTTAAAGCTCTCGTCTAGGAAATGGGAGATCGACAGTTCGAGTCTGATCTGGAGCTCGGTCCCCTCCAATCCACTTGGCACTGATCGGCAAATGATCCAGGTACTGGTCTCTGGATGAGTTGTTTTGACGCGCTATGATGTTGTTGTTTTTTCGATGCTCTCTGTCACAACACACTCTGTCACAAAATGGAACCGAAGTCTGACCGCAGATAACTGCAGAGCCTGCAAAAATCTTATTTTCTTTCTTGCATACTGTCATATAACAATCAGGACATTTTGTTGATGCCATGCAGTTTTGTCACTGCAAAGTATGAGGTACTGAAGTAAAAACCTTGATAAAAAAAATGTAAGTTGAGAATTTTAAATGATAAAGCAGTACATGGTATCCAACTTGTATTGATTTAATCAGCGTTTTGACATTTGTGAGGTAACGTGTTTTGTCACAAATTATGACATGGCATATTATTGAGACAAAGCGCGTCAGAACAAGAGTGGACTTCCATCATTATGGATCTGAGTCATTGTGGACTGGTGGCATAAACCTGTAACATTCCAGACCTGTGACATTGCAGACATGTGCCGTAGTATACCTTTGCGATAACATGCCTGTGCCATAACAGACCTGCTGTATACTAGCCTTGAGATACATAAGACCCGCGGTACAGCACGCCTGCCGTGTTTTGGGCTCATTGCATAGTAGGTTCACAACGTTATAGGTCAGAGCCAATGAACATCTTTTGGACTGCAAAACAATGGCATAGACAACCTGAGATATAATAAATATAGCACTACGGACTTATCGCATAGTTGGCGTAATAGACCCATGGTATAGTGAACCCTGTGGGGACGGGATAGCTCAGTGGTCGGAGCACTCGCTTTCCCCCAGCCAAGTTAAGCAGCGTCGAGCGTGGTTACCAGTTGGATGGGTGACCGTTTGCGCGCCTTGGCTTCAGTACAGTTCCCCCAGTTCACCCAGCTGTAAATGGGTACCTACCCTCTTTAGGGTCAGGGAAGGTAAAGCAGCGAGGGAGAGGAGATGGGCGCCACCGTCAATATGCTGGCCCTAGAGAAGTGAGGTCTCTGACGCCTCGCTCCCCTACGACCTTATAGGTTATGGGACTCCTTTACCTTTTTTTTAATAGTGAACCTGTGGCATAACGGACCTCTGGTCTTATGAATATGTGGTAACACGGGCTTATGGTGTAATGGGCCATAGCCATGGTCAACCTCGGGAATAGTAGACCTTACACATGATAGATCTGTAGCACAGTAGACCTGCAGTACATATAGACCGTTGACATAATTTACCTGTGGCTCAGCTGACCTGTGGTACATAAGGCCCGTGGCAGAATGATCCTGTAGCCGCTGTCCCAACGCCTAGCACACAGAGGTAGAGCCTAGTCGATTGAACTGGACTCTTAACTGGGCATGAACAATAATCTGCATTTGGACGAATGGTTTCAGGATGCAAAACATATTGCAAAATAAAAGAAGGCGAGAGACAGACAGACACACAAAAAGACGAGATATTCTTTACCAGTGTCTCTGTTTACTTTTGGAGATGAAAATAACTTTGTGTCGTAATGAGTTTCTCTATCTTCTAATTTTTGCTTTGTTCTGTTGATGCAAACAAGACCACTCACACCGAGATACAAACTGCATAACCCCCACGAATGTGTAATTCCCCCCTCTGTTCACCCCACCCCCACCCTCCCAACAGTAAAGCAAACATTCAATCTACCCTAAATCACAGTAATATAAACACAAGAAACAACCGAAGGAAACAAAACACAACAAACACGCAAACAAAGAAAATACAAACAAAAGGCAATACCATTACAAGATTGTGTAAAAAATAAATATCCTAAAATTCGTTTACACTAGCTGCCAGGCACGGCATATAAAGAGAGAGAGAGAGAGAGAGAGAGAGAGAGAGAGAGAGAGAGAGAGAGAGAGAGAGAGAGAGAGAGAGAGAGAGAGAGACCCTAGGCATACTGCTGAAAGCAAGTACTGAGCACAGACACTAATTTGTTAAGAACGTACACGTCCCTGACCTGTGTGTCCTTTAATGAAAAACATGACAGGAAACATTGACGCGGGTACAGGAATAACTACATGTCACTCACTCATTTGAGTCAGGAAACGGCACTAAGCAGTCAGGGAGGCTTTTCTTTGTTCTGAGAAACACAATCTATTCCATTGATAACAGGACTGAAAGCAGTCTTTTGTTTGGAGCACACGCTTCTGTATCCCTGACCTATGAGTACTAACATTGAAAAAGAAACCTGAAAACATCGATGCGAATGAAAACAGGGCTATATCACAATCTCTTTTTTTTTAAAAACACACACACACCCACATGTATAGTTCTCGGGTAGGTTAAGTAACAACCTTACCCTTTTTTGTTATATATTACGTCCAAAAAACATATATTCACTCTGGTTTTAGAACATATCATAAATATTGAGGGAAAATAGTCAGAATGTTTTTGGTTTGAGTTTTGTTTTTGTTTTTAAGACGATCAATGTCGTGTGTGTGATATTCCTAAAATATGAAATTAGAATTACAGGTCGTGCACGGATTGGCTTGCTGAGCCACTCCAAGCGTTGTTCCCAGACTGAAGTGAAAGAAGAAGGTGCAGCCATTGTCTCCCGAGACAGAAGAAACACATTTCTACTACAATTATGCTATGTTTACAGAATTTTAAAAAAGATCAATTAAGTGCAATTCTAAAAATTTATGTTGAGCAATATTTGGGATAGGGAGGTTGGGGCTGGGTATGAATATCAGGAGAAAGACCAAAAAATGGCCTTACACGTAAGAGGAAATTATTAATCTGCAAAATGCAAGCAACAATAATATACATGTTATAAGAGCTACAGTAACAAGAAGTTCATTCAGAGTTAGTTCTGTCAATACCAGTATTCTCTAAAGCATTATTGAATGTGACATAACAGCACGCAAATAATCCTATCGGTTTCATTAAACAGAGGACTTCAGGCTTCTTTATTCTGCGGTAGAAGTTTAATGCAAAATGCATGTCATTAAGGAAAAGATTAGAGTTTTGAGTATAATGATTCATTTAAATCAGCAAATAAATCAAATTTGTAAAAAGATATCTCTTTAAAATTACGTATCATGTAATGTTTTTATCATCCTTCATTTCACTCATAAACATTCAGTGATATACGCGAGCACACTTACACACATGAGAAAGAGAGAGAGAGAGAGAGAGAGAGAGAGGAGAGAGAGAGAGAGAGAGAGAGAGAGAGAGAGAGAGAGAGAGAGAGAGAGAGAGAGGGGGGGGGGGGGGGATAGACAGACAGACAGACAGACAGAGCCAGACATCCAGCCAACCAGAGTGACACTGACAGACAGACAATGGGAATCAGTCAGAGACAGAAACACACACACACCACAAAAAAATTATGTTCAGAATTCTTGTTTATGCTTTTTTCATAATAGTTATTTATTGCGATTGATTAGTTATGTGCATACCCCTCCCCCTAAACACACACACATACATACATACATACATACATACATAATACACACACACACTTTCCCCTTCTAATATCACTATTTCGTAAAGGATGCTAAACTGAAGAACTACTACTACTACTACCACAAAAAAGAGGCGAGGCAAGGCAAGACAAGGCGAGGCAAGGCAAGGCAAGGCGGGGCGGGGCGGGGCGGGGCGAGGCAAGGCAAGGCAAGGCGAGGCGAGGCAAGGCAAGGCAAGGCAAGGCAAAACAAGACAAGCAAGGCGAGGCGAGGCAAGGCAAGGCAAGGCAAGGCAAAACAAGACAAGCAAGGCGAGGCAAGGCAAGGCAAGGCGGGGCGGGGCGAGGCAAGGCAAGGCAAGGCAAGGCAAGACAAAGCAAGGGAATGCAAGGCAAGGCAAGGCAAAGCAAGACAAGACAAGACAAGGCAAGGCAATGCAAGGCAAGGCGGGGCGAGGCAAGGCAAAGCAAGGCAAGGCAAGGCAAAGCAAGGGAATGCAAGGCAAGGCAAAGCAAGACAAGACAAGACAAGACAAGGCAAGGCAATGCAAGGCAAGGCGGGGCGAGGCAAGGCAAAGCAAGGCAAGGCAAAGCAAGGGAATGCAAGGCAAGGCAAGGCAAAGCAAAACAAGACAAGCAAGGCAAGGCAAGGCAAGGCAAGGCGAGGCAAGGCAAAGCAAGGCAAGGCAAGGCAAAGCAAGGGAATGCAAGGCAAGGCAAGGCAAAGCAAGACAGACAAGACAAGACAAGACAAGGCAAGGCAAGGCAAGGCAAGGCAAGGCAGGGCAGGGCGAGGCAAAGCAAAGCAAAGCAAGACAAGACAAAGAAGACAAGCAAGGCAAGGCAAAGCAAAGCAAGGCAAGGCAAAGCAAAACAAGACAAGCAAGGCAAGGCAAGGCAAGGCAAGGCAAGGCAAGGCGGGGCGAGGCAAGGCAAGGCAAAGCAAAGCAAAGCAAGACAAGACAAAGACAAACAAGACAAGCAAGGCAAGGCAAAGCAAGGCAAGGCAAAGCAAAACAAGACAAGCAAGGCAAGGCAAGGCAAGGCAAGGCAAGGCGAGGCAAGGCAAGGCAAGGCAAAGCAAGGCGAGGCAAGGCAAGGCAAGGCAAGGCAAGGCAAAGCAAAACAAGACAAGCAAGGCAAGGCAAGGCAAGGCGAGGCAAGGCAAGGCAAGGCAAAGCAAGGGAATGCAAGGCAAGGCAAGGCAAAGCAAAGCAAAGCAAAGCAAGACAAGACAAGACAAGGCAAGGCAAGGCAAGGCGGGGCGAGGCAAGGCAAAGCAAAGCAAAGCAAAGCAAAGCAAGACAAGACAAGACAAGACAAGGAAAGACAAGGCAAGGCAAGGCAAAGCAAAGCAAGACAAGACAAAGACAAGACAAAGCGAGGCGAGGCGAGGCGAGGCAAGGCAACCACCAACTCTCCAACCTTCAACCTCCTCCCTCCTCCTCCTCCTCACCTGATGTCACGCCTACAAAGCCCTGGCTGCAGTTGTGCAGCTGCGCCCTCCTGGTCATAAACTGAAGACAATAAGCTTAACACCTGAACTAGCCAGCCAAATGAAATAACAGACGTGGATGGAAACGGATTCTGAAGCTGCTCGAGCGCACCTGAGTTATAATATCAAATGACATTTATGTGAACGCACACGTACATGCACAATCTGATTAGGAAAGTATAAGAGAAAAAAGAAATAAAAATACCGAAGTAAGGCAGGGATCGCTGGAGGAAAGAGAAAGAATACTGTTGATGATATTGACTGCATCCCATTAGAAAAGGCAATAACCTCTTTTTACATGAATAATATAGATCGACGAGTAGAGGAGATACACGGGGCCGAACTTGTAGATCCGTCTATATGGAGAAAGATATTATGAGCTTTCACGATCTAAGAATTTTATGTGGAAATAGTTCACATTGTTACATTACATATTATTTTCGTTCCTGGGTTAGAGCTCTTTCAGTCGTTCCTGTTTAACTGTAAATGGTAAACCAACAAATAATAAAGAAGTGAATGGATGGATGGATGGATGGATGGATGGATGAATGAATGAATGAATGAATGAATGAATGAATGAATGAATGAATGAATGAATCATGAAAGAATGAATGAATGAATGAATTATGAAAGAATGAATGAATGAATGAATGAACGCCTTATAAAATGTATTTAAAAAACCCTTCCACACCCAAAAGTATAATCGCAGCTCTCGGGGAGCAAAAAAGAAAGAAAACTCGAAAAGGTGGTTGGCTGGGGTGGGGGCAGGGGAAATTAATATGAGGTACAAGCATGCATGCAGAAGCCCATGAAAAAATCTCTCTCACACACACACACACGCGCGCGCACACACACACACACACACACACACACACACACACACACACACACACACACACACACACACACACACACATATGGAATCAATACACCTAAAAGAGCTAAATGAGCATTCATTGATTCCTAGCTATCGATCCGAAAAAAGAAAGTTGGGTTGGTTCTTTTTTTAAAGCGATTTCCAAAACGCGAGCATGGAAGCCATTCCTCTGATATTCCTGGGTAATGCATTCAACGTGATAGTGTCAATTTCACTGTTAATTTGTACCCGAGGAAGACCAGGAAGAAGGTAATTGCAATAATAATCAATCCTTGATCATACAAGCCGGACTGCAGTTAAGGGGAAAGAATTTTGCTGAGAAGTCTTACACGATGTGCTGTTTAAAAGAGAGATCCCCCCGTGGTGATGCCGGGGCCCTGTCAGTATAAAGAATATCCCCACACTGGAAATCACGTGCTAGGATTTCCCTCATTTCTATCCATCTCTTTGTGTCTGCCTTGTTCCTTTTCTTTCTGTCACCTCCTTCCAATCTATTTTCTGCCTTTTTGGTCCATTTTTCTGACGGACAATAGTTACTGTCTGAGCTTTCGACGACAACAACGACGACGAAAAAAGAAGAAGAACAACAGCAAGAACAAGAAGAAGAACGACAAGAAGAACAAGAACAAGAAAAGAGAGATCAGAATCCAGGATGACACCAAAAAGATTGTACAAAGAGAATTAAACACTGACATCCCCATAAGCAAAGACCGAGTGGGACAAGAGACTCTCCTCTGTGGTGGCCCGCAAACCCCACACAGTGGTATCTCAATTAGATAATGCATGCGCAAACCCCACTTTGTGAGTGTATTTTTCAATTAACATGCATCTGCAGGAGTGTGCATGCTCAAATCGACAGCTTTTACATACAATGAACAATGTGATCATTGTTTGCTCAGCCTATGGCATGAAACAGCTCTCTTCCCCCTGTCCAGATAAAAATCGCCATATTTATCTTCCCGTGATATCTTTCTTGTTGAACTCCCAGGACAAAATAAAGTAAGTATTCTCACATGATTTGGCATAATATGAGCACAACACAACTGGCCGAATCATATCAAATTTACATGATTTCATAAACTATTTCACTCCAATCGTTATTTATTTTTTTTTCCCGTTTGCATGTTTCAGATTTGTCATAATAGTTTATCATAAAATCCTCGGGCTGTCGATTCCATTTCTCAAGTAGTTAACATCCAAAATGTGCAACCCATTAATTTCGTGCACGTTTGCGCCTGCTGATAGCCTCAGCCTAAACTGCAATCAAGTTGATGGACAGGAAAGTCTCGTTAATTTCCTCCATTTTCTTCATCATGTGGCCTTGCTATTCATGAACAACTCCCGCGCCCCCCTCCTCCCCCTGCTGTCCCTCACGACCAGCCATGTCCATTAAAGCTCTGGGTCTGTTAAACCTTCGTTTACTTGCTAAGAGATCTCAGAATGTTTAAGCCTGATTCTAGGAACGTGGTACTTGTTTCCGAAGGTGTTAGGCTGGGCGATGGAGGGGGGATGAGGAAGAGGGAGCGCATCAAACCGTGAGCATTCGAATGGTTCAGAGACTGCACGTGATTAGTGTTCCTATTCCCCAGACTTGCACTTCCCATCACCTCCTTTTCACCCAGCCGCACCTACCCTTCCAACCTCAGTATACACCTAAC
Source organism: Rapana venosa (assembly GCA_028751875.1). NCBI lineage: Eukaryota > Metazoa > Mollusca > Gastropoda > Neogastropoda > Muricidae > Rapana > Rapana venosa. The sequence continues at coordinate 107,605,577 of CM054134.1, forward strand.
TCACTCTGCCATTTCACCAACCATTCTGTTCTGCCCACACGCTTTTGATTTGAGAGAGAGACAGAGATAGAGATAGAGGTATAGACAGAAAGACAGAGATATAGAGAAAGATAGAAAGAGACAGAGTGAGAGAAGAGAGAGAGACAGAGAGGGACAGACAGAGACAGAGAGAAAGACAGAGAGAGAGAGAGATGGATAGATAGATATATAGACAGAGAGACAGAGAGAGAGACAGAGAGAGAGACAGAGAGAGAGAGAGAGATCCCCACTCAGCCACATGCTGATCACTTTAACCAGTACCAGTCTCCTGCTTGGCTCTAATAACCTTGTGCAGTTCACCAAGTGCTTGTAAGTCGAACAGCATGTAAACACTCATTAGTTCAGAAGCTGGCTATCAAAGACCTGGTACCCTCCCCCTAATTCATCCTCCACCCTTCCCCTCCCACTTCCACTCCCACCTCACCAACAAGCACACAATGTCTGTCAATAGTTTTAGCAACAGTTAAACGAAATACACCAAACACAAAACAAAGCGACCATTCTATTCGCTAAGGGTTCAGAAGCAGATGGTTACT
>CM054134.1:107611151-107653651 GCA_028751875.1 Rapana venosa
ATTGTTTCGATTCCGTTGGGGAGTGGAGATTTTTTTTGCGTATCATATATCCTCTGTTTATATTATAACTGTCAACTAAATCAGTGAATATTACGCTGGATGGCTGTAGAAATCTAGTTAGCGCCCTTCTCAATCGATTGTTTGCTGGTCTGTCTTGAAAACGGAACACAGATCATGCCTTGTTAGTGTTAGTTGTATTTTGTTCCCCTGCCAGTCTGATTTCATACGTCTTTCTACTCCCTGAGTGTACAATGAATGAGTACAGGAAAGAACAGATGAAGGAATAAGCGGGTAGGGATAAGCCAACAAATGTTTGAAAAATCGAACTTGATTATTTTATTCTGTCACCTACCATTTTTATCTCTTTCTTTTTCGTATTTTTTAAATTTTACGCTGCCTCATTTTCTGTGACGTCCCTGTCCTACTCTTCTCACGCTGCTCATCTCGATCTCTCCACCACATTACCTAGATTCGTTATATAACAGCCTCAATGTCAGAAGTCCACAGGAGCCTATCAATGTCAGGCCACCACGGGACCACTAGCCAGAGGGACCCTGCACTGCTGCTGGGCTACTTTGGTGCTGTTCAGAAGTGCGTGGGGTGTTTTTAGCTACCATACACAGAACACCACCTAATCACCCATCTACTGACAACAATAAGAGCTTAGTCGCGGAACCAGACTGAAAGAGACGCCCACTCAGGGTTGCGACCCTTGCAACATCCCTCCAACGACCTTCTCCCGTGAACCTGATAAAAGCCCACTACGGGCACATGAATGTATGGGGAACCATAACTAAGGTCACAATGAGACCCGAGCAACTAAATCAGAGACATTTCTTTCATTTCATGATGATCGTTGGTGATGAGGATGATGTAAATGTGCTGCTATCGAAGTTCGTCTGCACTAAGACTACTTGAAAGGGTTGTGCTCCTTATTTCTGATCATGATATATCCGGCGTCAACCGGGCCTGAGAGATACAGAAAATTGCAGCGTTGGTCAGGTAACTTGAGCAGCACTCTCAAAAGCAACACTCCCAAGAGCCTGACTGTATGGTCACTGTCTTCACATGAGCTCATAGCAAACTCACTCTGAGCCAGAGAAGGCCGAAGGCCAAAAAATCCCTATGATTCTTATAGGGTTCGAACCCGCGACTTTTCAACGCGTTAACCACTGCGCCATGGCGGCTGATACCATTTTAATTTTCATCTTTTCTTACAATGCTGAATAAACCATACAGATACAAAACTGTGATAAAGGATTAAGTGAAAGAATGTATGAGAGAATAAAACAGCTTACATATACTCGAACGAACGAACGAATGAATGAATAATAAACGAACAAACAAACAAACGAACGAAAGAACAAACAAAAACTGTACTCACAAACGAACAAGTAAACGAATGAATGAATTTTATGCATACATGTATGTATGTATGTATGTATGTATGTATGTATAAAATCTAGTTTGTATGTATAAAACATGATTTTGCATTTTGCTTTGTCTCGGCAAAAGGCAAAAGGATAACTTTATTTTTTTGTCTTATCTTTTTAAAACGTTTTTTTTTATCGGCTCCGATGTTTCCTCTGTTGTTTTTTCTGCTTCAAGTTTCTTTTCAGGGGCCTAGGGAAAAAGCAAGGCTGATTTTTTAGCTTCAGTGTGAGCACAGGACAATTCGATTACCGATGTTGCCATTGTTGCAAAATGCAAATGAGGCATGTATAACGATAAAAGGTTCACTTTGGCTTGTTTTAGCGCTAACCGAAGCACGAAACCAGAAGTGAAAAATGGTTTAAGCTAAAACAAAAACAAACAAGCAAACAGACTACAAAAAAGACAGAACACAAGAAATGGACACAGTTTAGGTTTTCCTGTTTCATCCAGAGTCATGCCAGAAACAAGCTTGTATCTGCAGAGATGTATCACGGAGATCACGTTTTTTTTCTTGTTGGTGTTGTTGCTGTTGCTGTTGTTGTTGCTGTTGCTGTTGTTGTTGATTTGTCGTACCACTGCGATTGTTTAGACAAATTGTACAGCTAATGATATACGCAACAGATCTTGTAAATTTCTTTTATTAAATAAATGCTGTTACCGCTGTTCATGATTTCAAGGGTGGTGATTGAACAAATTGTACATCTAAAGCTATATGCAACATATTTTGTTAATTTCTTTTTTTAAATGCAGTAATGATAACAGCTGAGAATTAAAGGGAGTTCATGAATAAGCAAAATATGTAAACTCGTGAGTATACTTGGGTCTAAAAGACGCAATATACGCTCATGATTAGGCTGGACTTTCTGATTAAAATTTTTAAGCAAACACAGAACATATTAGCAAGGGTAGTTTGGTGGACGTGGAGGTCTTTTCACTTGACCAAACAAGCTGCTGTTGATTAACAGCTGATATGAGGAAGTAACATTTTCCAAATTAACTAGAGTAAAAACTAATGCTTCCTTGAAAACAGATTTGCAGCTTTTTGTTCATAATAAAATTAACTTACTTTGCCCGGCCGCCAGCTTCTCAATTCCATACTTTATTTTTTTTCTCAAGATTAAAAAGAATCTTGCTATTACTCATCTCAACCAGGAACGCTTTCTCTATTTAATCTGTTTCGTCTAACATAAGAGTCAACTTGTTTTTAAAATTTGCTTCCGCCCTTACTGTTTACGACTCTCTGGTTTCAAAACACACAGCAAGACCAGCTCATGTCAAGAGAATCCAGTTTCCAATCAGAGCTTTTACAATGTTGTTTATTTTTTATTGCAATCCACTCCGCTTCCTTCAGCCATATCTTTTATGTCGACTGCAATTTTGTCTTGCCATTATTTTATCCTCTTGTTTTCACTCAAACTTCACACTTCTCTCCTCAGCTCTTTATAGCGCCTTTGATTTCCATCTTTCGGGGAATATCTCCTATGTGATTCACTGTTTTAGCCAGATGATGTCCAGTAGATCGTGACTGATTAGCTCTTTTATGATTCAACTCAAGCATTACATAATGCGGGTTTTTTTAAATATACAAGGATCTCTTACATAATCGAGCTATCATCCAAAATGTTTTGCCCATTTTGATCCTTTGAAACCAGCTTTCATCAGACATGTCTGCTCTGCATCTTGCTATTATATTTCAAATCTTAGATTATAGTTTTTATATAATCATCTGTCGCATAATCAAGCAATTATTCAACCCCTTACACTTGTTTACCTGTTTTATTATCCAGTTTGCATCGACGTGTTGTTTCTGTCTGTCTGTACTGTCTATTTATCTACATACATACATACTCTGTCTACCCATCTCTACCTAGCCTAGTGGTTAGAATAGGATAGCCTAGTGGTTAGAACACTGCGCTCGCAATCTGACGACCCGGGTTCGATTCCCATTCAAGGGGGATATTTTCCCTTGGAGTTAACATCAGTACAGACTCCACTCTCCCCAAAAGTCCTTCGGATGAGACTATAAACCGAGGCCCCGTGTGCGAACACACGCAGAGCATCTTGCGCACACGTTAAATCATGTTCCATTTTTCGTAAGAGTAGGCCATTGTGTGCCGGTAGGACAGATGACAGATTTACAAACACATACACACAGGGATTGGATGTAAAAAAGCACATAATTGCTTATTCCATTATCCTCGATATAAAAGAATTTTTAAAAATTTAAAACCCCATATGTTTGTCTATCTTTTTACCTAGTTATCTATCTACTTATCTATCTATTTGTCTGTCTATCCGTCTGTCTGTCAATCTACCGCAAATCTGTCTATCCGTCGGTCTGCCTGCAAGTCTGTCGTCCTTTCTATCTGTTTTAATGTGCAATTCTGGCTACAGCTGATGGGTAGAAAGATAGACAGACAGACAGACAGACAGACTGACAGAAAGCTGAGTACCGCGAGGAGTGGAAAAAGCTGATTGCAAAATCTCCAGTGGTGCCCCAGTGGTCTACTAAACAACAGGGCTGATGAAGGTGAAGGTGAGGTGTTATAGAGTGCACTTTGCACGTAGTAACTTTTGAATAACACCCCCTCCCCCACTCATTGAAAGAACGTGTTCAAATTGATTAAACCTGGTAATATGCCGTGGTCACTGGGTCTAAGAGAGGCAGTTAAAGTTTCTTGTGAATCGTTGATTGGTTTGTTACATTACAATCCCAGCGGATTTGTCTGATTTATAAACTGTGAAACTCTAAAGGTAATAAGACCTTTCTCTCTCACTCGGCCGCCTTCCGAGGACTATATTCTTTATGGACCTCTGTTTTCACTTTTATACCAGTTGCCATAGGGACATTCGATTCAAAAGCTTAAGGGGGGAGGAGGAGGTCTAGTGTGTTGTTTGAGGAGAAAAAGCTCTTTATATACCCGTTGCCACATGGCTCTCTCCTTCTTCTTTGAACGCTCAGGCAGCAAGTAATGTTTTCTGTCTTAAGAGCGAAAATACGTTACGCTTCCGTTACGGGCCTGAAAAGTCAGGTGCTAGCCCATCCATCCTTGCACAAGAGAAAATTGTTATCTTTTAAATCTTTCTGGTAAAAAGGTAAGAAAATGGACCAAGAAGGTAGAAAATAGACAAGGAGGCTACAGGAAGAAAAGGAACAAGGCAGAAACAAAGAGAGGGATAGAAAAGAGGGAATTCCGAGCGCAGAACTTCCAGAAGGTGGAGATGCTATTTATACTGACAGGCCCCTGGCATCCCCAAGGGAGTAGGGAGGCTACATGGCTTTCAGGCATGGAGTTTCTGTACACAAAGCAGTCTAGGACTTTTTTCGTCCCCCTTCACTCTTTTCAAGTGATCAGCTCTGTGGTTTAGTGAACTGGCATACACAGTGCTATAGTGGGAAAACTGAGCTGTCTGCATCACATAGCCTCACTGAGACGGAGTCAAAGGAATTCCAAGTCCGGTATTAGGCGCTGCTGAATACCTGTCGTTCTCTATATGTGTGTAAGAGCAATCAGTGGTTCTGGTCAATGATGGCAGTCTTGTGTGCATACTGCATGTAATTAAAAATAATTATTCCGGCACAGGTATTTTCATACTCTCGCCCGTCTATCGATTCATCCATCATCCACCCATCCATCTATCAACCTATGCATATATATATGTATGTATGTATGTATGTATTGTATGTATGTATGTATGTAGCTATCTAGCTAGCTATCTTTCTATCTATCTCCGACCTATCTTTATAACTACCTATCAATTTATGCATCTATCTACTTCTATCTTTTTGCAAAGCTCTAACGGTCACACTTCGCACCCCCCCCCCCCCAAATTGCAGATTTCTCCCAGGAACAGAGACTGAATAAAACATAACTGCTTTATGCATTTGTTGTTGCTATTTAATCCTTTTGTCACCAAAAAGTAATATGTAATTGATATTCACGATCATGCTACACGTTTCGTCTAACAGCCTGGCTTAACTGTTTGTTGTTGTCATAACCATTATTTTCAAATTCTGCTTTCACTTCATGCTTTCAACTACTTTGGCCTCTTCCTGTTTCTTGTTCAATGCCTGAGTGATTGCTGCTGCTGCAATTTAGATGTATCTTTAACACAAAATCTAATAATTAGTTATTGATGAGTTTAAAGAAATGTTATTTCTTAAGAGTTTGTAACATACAGCTCTGTTTTTAAAATAAATGGACTAAACACTCCACTACCCATCCCTTTCTCGCGTCCTACCATCTGTCCCCACTGCTTTGACAAACTACTCTAGTGTCCCAGCAAACCAGCAAACACGCTAGCAGGTAATACACTACTACTATACTACTACTACTACTACTACTACTAATAATAATAATAATAACAATAAATGGAATTTATATAGCGCTATATCTTGCAGAGACAAGTCAAAGCGCTTGCACTCAACTCATTCTTACAGTCATTCAAACAGTAACAATTAATAGTTGCAACAACTCCAAATGTGCACGCACGCACGCACGCGAACACACACACACACACACACACACACACACACACACACACACACACACAACACACACACACACACATACACACATACACAGGTCACACACCCTGACAGGGCGATAGAATCTCGGCTTTTGAAGGCAGGGAAAAGCTATGGGATGAAGCAGAAGAGGAAAATCTTAGGTTTGAAAGAAGTAAGTCTTGAGACTGGATTTAAAAGTGTCATGAGAAGGCTTTTGGCGAAGAGAGAGAGGGAGGTCATTCCAGATCGATGGACCAGAAATAGAGAAAGAGCGACGGCAGACTGTGGATTGGTTGAATCTAGGCATTCGTAAGGACAATGTATCTGCAGCAGTGCGGAGGGAACGAGAAGGAGTGTACAAGTGAAGACATTCATAGAGGTAGGAGGGTGTTGTTTTGTGGAGACATTTGTAACAGAGGGTACTAATCTTATGTTTACTCTCTGTGGCACAGGCGGCCAGCGGATAAATCGCAAGAGAGGGGTAATGTGCTCAGACTTTTCTTTCTGAGGACTAGTTGAGCTGCAGAGTTTTGAATACGTTGAAGGGAGTGGATTGATGATGCTGGAAGACCAGCCAGAAGAGAATTACAATAGTCCAGACATGAAAGAAAGAGAGACGTAACGAGTTAGGATGTTGCATCTGTGGACAGGTACTTTCGGATTGCACTAATACGCCGTAATTGATAGTAGCATGACTGGCAGGTCTGGGTGATGAATTTTTGCATAGAGAGTGTGTTGTCAATAATGACCCCTAGATACTTCACAGCAGTGGATAGAGGGACTGATGCATTGCCAAATTGTATTGAATCTTTTGTAATGGAAGCGAGTTTGCGTTTGGTCCCTACAAGCATGGTTTCCATTTTATCTGCATTCAGCTGTAACTTGTTCTGGATCATCTAATTTTGAATATCTTGAAAGCAGTGGGTCATTTTTGTCAAGAGAGAAGGCAAATTTTCAGGAGTGTCGCTGCTTAGAATCTGAGAACCATCTGCATAAAAATGATGACTGATCTGATGACGGTTAATTATATGACAGTGGAGCAGTGTAGAGGGTGAAAATAACAGGGCCCAGAACAGATCCCTGCGGAACTCCACATTCCAGTCTGGCAGGTACTGACTGAATCTTATTTACTGCGACTATCTGGAATCGGTCGGTAAGGTATGAACTAAACCAGGTAACGGCTGTACCAGTAACACCAAACGTTTTGTGAAGACGGGAGAGAAGAATAGAGTGATCAATAGTGTCGAAGGTTGCAGATAAGTCGAGTAGAGTGAGAAGGGAGATTTTCCCCGAGTCAGAAGCGAGTAGAAGTGTGTTTAAGGTGTGGACAAGGGTAGTTTTAGTGCTGTGGTTGACACGATAGGTAGACTGAAACGCAGGAAGGAGACTGTTGGAGAGAAGGTAAGCAAACGAGGAAGCCAGAAAACAAGTAAAAACGGTTTAACCATTTGTTCCCATCTCTTGTCGTTAGATATCCTTCTGGTAGTCCACTAGCTGTTTACCCAGGCTAATGTAGTCAAGTATAAGTTGTCAGCAGGTGTGTTGAATGAATGAATGAATGAATCTATGATTTATAAAGCGCATAAGATATCTAAATACAAAGGTGCGACCGCAGCGCTAGGGGAGAAAAACATTTTAAAGGTAGTGGATTATTTTTGAAGGAGCAAGGACAAACAATATGAGGAACGAATACAGATGCAGAAGCATAAAAAAGCAACGCAGCACACTCGCCAACATCTTCCCCCTTACATACATACATACACACGCACGAACGCACGCATGCACACGCACACACACACATGTACGCGCGCGCGCGCACACCCACACACACATACACACACACAGCGAAACACATGTTTGTGCGCGCACACATACACACACACACACACACATGCGCGCGTACTCACACGTATCATCTTATGCGATAAATTCAAAAAGACGAATCAGATGAGCATCACGGGCTCTTAGCTATTTCTTAGAAACAAAATTATCAGCTGCCCCTGAAGTGTGCAATTACTGATTTATGCATATCAGTTTGAGTTCCCCTTTTCAGAACTGATAGGACTAATAAAAAAAATAACAGCCAAACAACTCATGTCGGTTATTGATAACTACTGTTCATAACAAGCAGTATTTGCATGGCAGCTTGAAAGCTGTATGTTGGTTTTTGTTCTTGTTTTTATGCTACTTTCTGTGCAAATGTTGATGGAACTCACTTGTTTTGATTATCTATGTATTATTTTTTAAGTTCTGACTGATTTGAGCAGGGTTTTAGTCACCATGCTTGTAATTTTTGCTGAAAAATTACCACATTTTTTGTTTCTTGCTCACATTTATCAAAGCTGACTTTCGTGAACACGTGGTATCGGTAGTGGTTGTGACTTTGCTTTTAAGCCAACGTCTCATTATTAAGCCTTTCTCCTACGCTTTCTATCACTTAATCAGCACTACAGACAGGGGCCAATTATCAGTTGTTAAGCTGCATCCTGTATTGTGAACAGAGCTCCTGATTGATCCCATGTTTACATAACATGCGCTTCAAAGTTTATTCTCTATGGGGCTTTGTCACGCAAATGTGTTCTCAATCGTCTGCTCACGATTGATTATAGTATGCATGCTATGTCTGTTTTGTTCCTCGACTAGAGCTCTGAGGTTCACAAATGGTGAGATGTTGTGTATGCAACAACAGCTATTGCCGGCTATTTTGGTAGCTGCATTCCGTCCTCAGGGAGAACACTTTTCTAAGTTTTACTGTCAGCGTGTATTCCTGTTATTCTAAAATACAACCCCTTCTCACCACTATAAAACAGCAACCTCTTCGTCAACCTCACACTGAAAGCCAACATCAAATTACCTAAACACAAACAAAACAGTTTTGCATTGGACAGTGGATGCAATTTTACCCTCTGGGCTATCCACTTCAGGCCGGCAGCTGGCGCACACCCAGCTTACCGCTAGCCACGAACCCCTGGCAACCGCCGCTTCATTATCACTTCCATCGGGTTTCCAATCTCATCAAGCAGCTGTCGATGGCGGGGAAGATAAGGAGCTGGCTGTAATGACTGGCCACTGTGAAGTGCCGGACACCGCCCTTCAACTGCTGCAGGCTTTTGTCATTGTTCCCTGACGTTAGGACTAAACAGATCGATGGTTGGTTGACTGCTACTGTTCCTCCCCTTGAAACATGATAACTAGGCGGCCAGTGGATGAACTTAGATGGTTTTCTATGTCTTTATTGAGATATAGTTAGTTACTTTGTTGCTTACCTACTCAGTCTTTTATTAATTCATTCATTCCTTACGTTCATTGGCACACACAGAACAAACAGCAGGACAATGAGACCAGGCAAAATGAATTGACACTGACCTTTGAACAACAGATAGAAGTGTTAGAAAATAAAAAATAAGACCAGTACAAGAGTTGGCTCAGTGACTTCAGTTTGGAGGAATATTTCTCTGACGAACGAAAACAGGGTAAAAGAAAAAGAAAGCACAATAGGAGTGATTTAGCCTGTCAAAGCCCAGTTACAGAGAGATTTAACCCTCACCCCCCCCCCCCCTCCCACCCCACCCCGAGTACTGGTTTGAAGGGTTTCAAACCTCTGGCTGGTAATGTATCTTCGGAGAAGACAGTTGATCCTTCACTGGATTTGTCTGGCATGGAGAACAAGTCACAAATGATGGTAAATGGGTGCTGATGCCCATTTCACCCAAACGAGCTCCCCATGGTCCCCCCCTCCCACTTCCCATCAGGAAAGGGTAGTGGACAATCTGAAAAATTGTCCACAGTTGTTGCTGGAAACGAGTGTTCAAAAGCTTTGTGCCAACCAGTTGGTGCGAGTTTGCGCGGTAGCATAACTCATCCGAAAGAGAAAGGCATAGGTTTCAGGGCGTGACGTGGATTTGTCCTGTCACATTGCTGACAGGAAACTGGTTCAAGAGAGGGCCATCCACGTGCAAAGACAAGGTCGATGGTTGATAGGAATCATCCAATTCCTTTACCGGCTGCTGCCTCTGCGTACATTTTGTAGTCGGGATTACTAGTTTTAGTTTTGTAGTTATGGTAACCATGTTTGGGTGGTTTTGTTTTCCTTTTCAGGGTTGTGTAGGCACTGCTTCAATCTGTGCGTGCAGCATTCTTGCTTGTTAACGATGGCAATACAAAAAGCAAGAAAAGCGGAAGCAACGCTTAGTGGTTGGCAAGAGACAGAAATGCGCAACAAGAACAACAGTAAATTGATTGGAGATATGTATACGGCTCTCTTGAACATCCCTGAGTTTTGCATTTGAAGGAGGAGTGAGTTACATTAATATTTCTTCTTCTTCTTGTTTTGCTCTTTCTCGTTCTTGTTTTTCTCCTTCTCCTTCTTTTTATCCTTCTTCTTCTCCTCCTCCTCCTCTAAATTCGATGCTCGCAGTTCTATTGATTTATCAGGTAGACTTCACACAATCATCTAAAAAGAACCGGAGTGATTGTTCTTGTGTTTATACTTTATTTTTCTCTTCTTTTTGTAAATGCGCGTGCGCGGGCATGTATGTATTTCTGCATATATATATATATATGAATGTATGTATGTATGTGTGTGTAAATGTGTGTGTAAAAGTGTGTGTGTGCGTGTATGTTAAAGTGTGTGTGTTCTAAATTCCCATATTCTATTGATTGTTTTGATGCATGTATACTTACAAGGACATATTGTAACACAAGGCTCGACTTAATATTCCTCCTTGCGTAGGAAAGATTCAACCATTCATTTGTTCATTTATTTCTTTATTCGTTCATTCATTTCTTCATGCATTCATTCATTTATCTATTCATTCTACTCCTCTTCCTCCCCAGTCTTATTCCTTTTTTTTTTCTCCTACTTCTTTTTTCTTCTTTTTCTTCTTTGTTGTCATTTTCTTTTCCCTCCTTATCCAGCTCTGAACGAGGGATAGAGAATGAATAATAAATTTGTCTAAACTTCATTCCTCGCCATTCTTCTGTCGCCTTATCCAGTTCGACTTCACACACTCATCCTTTTCAAAGCCGGGCTGATTATTTTCTGTGTTTGTGCTTTCTCTCTATATGTTGCCTTTTTTCCATTCTGTTTTCTTCCCTTCCAAACCTCATTTCTCCATATTTACCCCGTCTGTGTGTTTTATCTTTTTTGTGTGTGGAAAGTTTTCCCCAGCTCCTCTAAAAGTCTCTCTGCCTATGTTTGCATTCCTTGTTTCCCTTTTCTTTTCAAGCAGTATTTGTTTCCTTTTTTTTGCTGTTTATTTTTTCTTGCTCCATCTTTATTCTTGTTTCTTTCTTGGCCTATCCTTTGGAAACAATGAACATGGTTCTTTACACAAAAGCATTTTTGTTAGGGTTTTTCGTTGTGGAGGTGAAAGAAACAAAAAGAAAGAGTGAATAGTTACAGACATACAGGCATAAAGGAAGATAGCCAGACAGACACACATACAGACAGACAGGCAGACATACGGACAGGCATAAATACAGACAGAACAGGAAAAGTAGACTATGCCAGGTCAATACTTAAAATGACCAGGACAGGTTTGTAATGTAGTTGGCGACCCGTAAGAACAAACAAAAGTAACCATTTTTTTCAGGGTTTGTCACTGGTGTAACTGTCAAGTGCTGAGGGTCTTGAATACCATCATTCAAATATGTATGAATTACTCATTTTAATGGCGCCTTAGTCACTATTGGTTTGGTTCAGTTTTATTCTCTGAATCGAATGTTACCTCAAAAGAAATCAATTGCAAAAACTGATCAGAATAAAGGGGGCTACAGCATTGTATTTTTTTTCTAATAGTCTCTATTTTCTGAATGATTTAAACTAGCCATTGCTTCAGAGGAATATTGTAGATTTAATTCGGCTTTCTTTCACATGGTAATTCCTACTACAATTTGCAGTTTGACTCCAAAGGCTTTGAGTTATGAAACACACACACACACACACACACACACACACACACACACACACACACACACACACGAACGCACGCACGCACGCACACACACACACACACACACACACACACACACACACACACACACACACACACACACACACTCACTCACTCACTCACTCACTCGCACAGTGACATTGATGCAGTGCCATTAAACAGGGATCATACACACTTATAGCAAAGTCACATGCAAAGTTTGAAAACAGGTAATCATACAGAAGTTTTTAATCATTATGAACCTGCTTTCCTGTTATTTTTAGCATCAAAACTTTTTGCAACAAACAGATGAAAGCCAATTGTAAAGCAAGCTAAGCTTCTTCTTTATCCCGTGATAAGACTTTTTAAAAGTACGCATGTTTAACAGGTGTTTTACATTTGCAACATTCGCTGTTTTCTTAAGGGCCAAAAAAGCAACTACAAGTATCACCACAACCACCACAACAACAAACATTTAGCACACACAAAAACTGTATGAAAATTGCACTTGTGAGAACACGTTTCAAAATCTTTCACTTATGTACTGATATAATTGTTTGTCTATTAAGAGCCACAACCGTAGATCTCCATACGTAGAGATATATGGAAAAGTATGGTTGTGGCTCTTAACAGACTTATTATTCGTTACAGTATGTTGGATTGCGTTCTTTTGCGTTGATTTGCTGGTTAAGTGGCTGTTTGTCTTGTTCTTTCTTTGTTATTACTGTCGCTTTTGCTGATATTGCTGTTATTTTGACATCATAAATCCCGCGCCGCTAATGGACAATCATTTCAAGGCAGACACTTACATTTGGTTTGTGCCTTTTAGTTTGTACTTTCCTTATGACCAACGATTCCAGTGCGAATACATAATATTGTAAATGATGGATGCTCACCACACAGAGTTGTTCCAAGTGATAAATCGCATATTTCTCTCTCTCTCTTTGTGTCTGTCTGTCTGTCTGTCTGTCTGTATCTCTCTCTCTCTCTCTCTCTCTCTCTCTCTCTCTCTCTCTCTTCCAAAATCATTCAATTGATTTTAAATACAACGGCAGCATTTCTACATAAGCTTTCAGTAACAGCGGAGTAGGAAATTCCAGAAATTTGATCTTGGAAACGGTTATCTGTCAAAGTACAAACTGGAACCGCAAACAATGCGTTGACTGCTGTTGGATTGATTCACTTTTGCTCTGTGAGCATAATTGTATGTAGAAGCGAGTGCAATGGATACAAGAGCTCTCTTTTTGCCCTTCAAGTGTATTCCCCGTGTCAATAATTCATATCTGCTGTTGATCCTAGAAATAGTATTTTTACCTTTTTAAAATTTTTACTCTGTACTGCTTTAAGTCACGACAGAATTCTTAGTGTGAAATTCGGGCTAATCTCCCCGGGAAGAGCGTGTCGCCACAAAATCAGTGCCACCCACTTTTTTTTCCTGTCTGCAACTAGATTTGTTTCCCTGTCAGAGTTGATTTTTTTCTACACAATTTTGCCATGGAAAACTCTCTTGCTGCCGTGGGTTCTTTTACGCGTGGCAAATGATTATGAGTACTCAGGGGACCTCGGTTTATCGTCTCATTCAAAAGACTAGCACCAGGACCACCACTCATGGTCTAACGGATGGAGGGAAAATTTTTGGCCCAAACAGGGATCAAACCACCGCACACTTTCGACCCTAGTTTTTGCTTTCTAGGCAGGCGCGTTACCTCTAGCTCACCTGACCTTACCAAACTTTCTGTTTTATTGAACACAGCAAGTTTCATATAGATTCTGAAATAAAGATTAAAAAAAATTTTTTTTTAATTCCTTTTGATGTTACAAATACATATATGCATGACAAGCATTATCGATATCAATAAACGTCAACTAGCAATAGTCGCATGTTCATGAATGCACTTCAAAATTGTACATAACAAAGAAATAGCGTGTATACACCATTCCTGCATACATACATACATACATACATACATACACATATGCAATGAGACGATGAACCGAGGTCACGTTACAACACGCATTTAGCGCACGTAAAAGAACCCAAGGCAAGAGAGTTGTCCCTGGCAAATTTCTGTAGAAAAAGCCTCTAATAAGGAAACAAATACACATACAGACAGGAAAAGAAAAAAAGTGGGTGGCACTGCTCTTGTGGCGACAAACTCTCCCCGGGAAGAGCAGCCCGAATTTCTCTCAGAGAAATCTGCAGTGACTTAAAGTGGCATACAATACATTGACATTACAGTGAAGTACTGTAAAACCGAAAGAAAACAGCACAGGCAAAAGGTTAGATGTATTGAACAAGATATTTAGAACTTGCAACTAGACATCATGAAGGATCAGTCAGCATTGGTGGCAGAACGATCACAAACCTCCGCTTCGCAGATGACATTGATGGAATAGCAGGATCAGAAAAAGAGCTTGCCAGCCTAACAGAACAGTTGAATAAGGCCTCAAAAACATACGGCATGGAAATCAGTGCAGAGAAGACCAAACTGATGACTAATAACACCAACGGCATTAGCACTGATATCAGGGTTAATGACCAGAAGCTGGAAACAGTTCAAAGCTTCAAGTACCTGGGAGCCATTGTATCCGACCAGGGATCCAAGCCAGAAGTAGTATGCAGGACTGCACAGACAATAACAGCTTTGTCAAAACTAAACACCATCTGGAGAGATAAAAATCTCACTTATCTCCAAGATCAGACTAATGCGCTCCCTTGTCATATCCATATTTCTGTATGCCTGTGAATCATGGACCCTGACTGCAGATTTGGAGAGAAGAGTACAGGCAGTGGAGATGAGATGCTTTCGGAGACTCCTTGGCATCTCCTACAAAGACCACATAAGCAACGAAAGCGTGCATAACAGAATCCAGCAAACTATTGGACCCTATGAGAACCTTCTAACGATCGTAAAAAAACGTAAACTTAAATGGTATGGGCATGTCACAAGATCCAAAGGACTTGCAAAGACAGTTTTACAAGGCACTGTCCAAGGAGGAAGAAGAAGAGGCAGACCAAGGAAGAGCTGGGAGGATAACATCAGCGAATGGACAGGCCTCATCATCATCATCATCAGACCCGTGACCTTGGCGGTCGTGGGGGAAACATGAAAGACGATGCCGTGGTAAGCCTCCTCCATCCATCTCGGTCCTCGGCTCTGCGCAGTAGTGCCGAGTCGTTCATCCTGGTCCATTCTCTGATGTTGTCCATCCATGACTTGTTCTGTCTTCCCCTCCTTCTGCCACCTTCGAGTGTTCCCTGCAGTACTGTTTTGGGCAGAGTGTTGTGGCGGGTGACGTGGCCGAACCATGTCAGCTTTTTCTTCTTGACGATGGTGAGAAGGGGTTCCTGTGGACCTGCCAGCCGTGTTATTTGACTCTTGACAAATTCGTTGGTCTTTCGTTCTCTCCAGGATATGCCCAGTAGTTTTCTATGGCATTTTGTTTCGAATGACTGGATTCGCTTTGCTGTTTCAGCAGTCAATGTCCAGGTTTCACTTCCGTACAGCAGGATAGTCTGAATTAGGGCTTTGTAGAGCTTTAGTTTGATTGGGAAACTGATCTCTTTACTTTTCCATATGGTGGTGAGTTTTGTCATGGAAGATGTTGCCATGGCTATTCTGACTTTGATTTCTGTCGTCGATCGCCCGTCCTTTGTGAGTGTAGCGCCGAGGTAGGCCTAGAACTCAACAAAACCCTGAGAAAGGCAGAACAGAGAGAGGGATGGAGGGAACTGGTTGTTGAGTCTTTGAGGGTGCCCCCACGGTCGTCAGACTACGGGACAGATAGAGAGAACAAGACAAGGATGATTCTTTTTCACTCGAGGTAACCCTTGACTGAATGAACTCGTGACAGTATACTTGGTTGTTTGTCTCTTTGCTTGTTTGATTGGTTGCTTGTTACTAAAGAAGCCAATCTTTTCCCTAAAGGTATGCCCACACTTTGTGAGCTTATCACAGTACATTTGACTGTTTGGGTTTGTCTTTGTTAGGTTGATTGATTGCTTACGCGGACTGCTTGGCTATGTGCTAGTCCGCTGTTGCTGTTGATGGAGATGCGAATGTTCTAAATCTTCTTCAGCCACTAGGTAGCCATGTCAACGCAAATAAGTGCATTTCATTTTGTACGTTTCTTTGATTGCTTTTTTATTATTTGCTCCGAAGTTTTGAGTTCCAATCAACTAAATGTATAACCATCTCGGTGCAAATACAGTTCGTAATAAACGCTGAGCACACTAACGGTTGTTCCAAGACTTTGAATTAAGTGATTAGATGCATAACATACCTCCATCCCCTTTCTCTGTCTGTCTGTCTGTCTCTGTCTGTCTCTCTGCCTCTATCGCTCTCTCTCTCTCTCTCTCTCTCTCTCTCTCTCTCTCTCTCTCTCTCTCTCTCGCACACACATACACACACAAGATAATTTCATTTTCTGTCTTTCGGTTTCACTTCTCATGTTTCTTTATTTTTCATGATTTGTTATTGTGCTTGTTTGTTTTGTTTTGTTTTTGTTTTGCGTGAGTGTCACTTTGTAAACACGTAGGTGACCTTACATTAAAATTTGCTCTCTCTCTCTCTCTCTCTCTCTCTCTCTCTCTCTCTCCTCTCTCTCTCTCTCTCTCTCTCTCTCTTCTTTCTTTCTTTCTTTCTTTCTCTCTCGTTTTTTCCCCTGAAGGCCTGGTGTAAAGAAGCCTCTGGCCTATCCAATTATCCCCAATAAAATGTTCCGGTTCAAGTTTGAGTTATCCGTCTCTGTGTCTCTCTGTGTCCCTCTTCATAACACTTGTGGGATTTGTTTCCCGATCTGTAAGCGGATTAGAAGCTTACAAAACAAACACTGCTGGGTCTGGAGTCATCTAGTTTGTTCTTATCAATTCTCTTGTCTCCTCTGTGACCGTTATTGCACTAGGAGCTTGTGTCGCGAGTCACAGGCCTGATTGCTTTGAGAGCCATATTGAAAACAGTCATGACAGATGACATTGATCCTGGAAGTGTGAATGACTTAAAATTTAATAAAAGAGTGGTGAGATGGTTTTATGAACGGCTGTTGCCTGCATGCACAGCATAATCGTTGTTCATAGATATCGCATCTGAGCACTGAACGGTTTGGCTTAGGCTGGAATGAACGGGGACAAACCCATTCTTTCCTTTACCTTCGGGTTTCATTTTATGGAGATTCAGGTTTAACTATAGTATAATTGACAGTTGGCCGTGTACTCAAGTTGATAGCTGAGCTAAAGTTGTCAGATGTGTGATTATGTGGAAATGCTTGTTTTACATCATAATAACTTGTCTCGTTCTGTAAAATGTCTACAGATTTGTACCGTGTAAGTCCATGAGAGACAGACAGCCAGACAGACAGAGGACAGAGACAGACAGACATGCAGAGAAAGAGAGGCAGAGAGACAGAGACGGGGGCAGAACTCGAAGTCAAACTCGAAAGATTTATTCACAAAAAGGCCACTGGCCCATACATGAATGGGGGTGGGGGGAAGTCAAACTGCTTAATATTTTAGTGAGAAAAATAGGTAACACAAAAAACCAAAATGTTATTGTATACCCACAACCACCACAATAAAAATCAGTTCCAAAAATATGACTCAAAAAACCAAGATATCTCTTATTCTAAAGGCTTTACACAAATATAAAGCAGGCCTGCGCACAATCTCAGGGTGACTAGATGCCATGAGTAGACAGAATGTAAACAAATTAGGCTGTCTACTATACTTTACCGGAATGTAGTTCTGTCTTACATCTTCTAATACTGGACAGCACAGCACAAAATAATAATATATTCTAAAGGCTTTACACAAATATAAAGCAAGCCTGCGTACAATCTCAGGGTGACTAGATGCCATGAGTAGACAGGATGTAAATAAATTAGGCTGTCTACTATACTTTACCGGAATGTAGTTCTGTCTTACATCTTCTAATACTGGACAGCACAGCACAAAATAATAATAATAATTATTTTTAAAAAAAAAAATAAATAAAAAATAATAATAATATAGAATTTATATAGCGCTGAATCTTGTAAAAAAACAAACAAATCGAAGCGCTTGCACTCAATCATTTACAGGCATGCAACTCTCCTTAAACATAATGAACAACAGATTTCAAAACCATGCGCGCGCACGCATGCACGCACACACACACCACACACACACACACACACACACACACACACACACACACACACACACACACACTCGGAACAACACTTAGAAGGTGAAAGATGCTGTTGAAAATTAGGGACAGATATTTGGGGGGAAAGTCTCAGGTAGGAAATAAGTGTGTTTTGAGGCTGGATTTGAAGGTATCAAGTGAAGGCTTTTGGCGAAGTGAAAGAGGGAGGTCATTCCAGGTGGATGGACCAGAAACAGAGAAGGAGCGACGGCCAACAGTGGTTTGTTTGAATCTGGGTGTTCGAAAGCACAAAGTATCTGCGGCTGAACGAAGGGAACGGGATGGAGTGTACAGATGAAGACAGTTACAGAGATAAGGGGGTGCAGATTTGTGGAAACATTTGAAACAGAGGGTATTGATTTTATACTCCAGTCTTTGTGAGACAGGCAGCCAGTGAAGAGATCGCAGAAGAGGAGTGAGGTGTTCAGATTTTTTCTTTCTTAGGACCAGTCGAGCTGCAGAGTTTTGTATGCGTTGAAGAGAGTGGATAGATGATGCTGGTAGGCCAGCCAAAAGAGAATTACAGTAGTCTAAACGTGAAAGAATGAGAGATGTGACAAGCTTGGAAGTTGCATCAGTGGACATACTTGCGAATCGCGCTTATGCGCCGTAAATGATAGTAGCAAGACTGGCAAGTCTGGGTGATGAATTTTTTCATAGAGAGTGTGTTGTCAAGACTACTCCTAAATACTTCACAGAGTTGGACAAAGGAACTGACGTATTGCCGAATTCTACTGAAGTTTTTGCGATAGAGGAAAGTTTATGTTGGGTCCCTATAAACATGGCTTCGGTTTTATCGGCATTTAGTTGTAACTTGTTCTGAGTCATCCAGTTTTGAATGTCTTGAAGGCAGTAGGACATATTTGTCAGGAGGGAAGGCAAGTTTTCAACAGTATCACTGCACTGAAGCTGAGTATCATCGGCATAGAAATGATGATCAATATGGTGGTTGTTTATGATACGTGAGAGTGGAGCAGTGTAGAGAGTAAAGAGAACAGGGCCCAGGACTGATCCCTGCGGGACTCCACATTCCATTTTGACAGGTTTTGATTGAATTTTGTTTACAATAACTTTCTGGAACCTGTCTGTGAGGTATGAAGTAAACCAGGTGAGGGCTGTGCCGTTAATACCAAACGTATTTTGGAGGCGAGAAAGAAGAATTGAGTGATCTATGGTATCAAAGGCTGCACATAAGTCAAGAAGAGTGAGGAGGGAGATTTTTCCTGCATCAGAAGCAAGTAGAAGTGTATCTAAAGTGTGGACTAGGGTGGTTTCGGTGCTGTGGTTGGGGCGATAGGCAGATTGAAAAGTGGGAAGGAGATCATTGGAATGAATGTGACTGTTGAGCTGCTTGAGAACGACTTTTTCTAGTACTTTAGAGACAAAGGGTAAGTTTGAGACAGGCCTATAATTCTTCAGAATGTTGGGATCGAGGTCGTGCTTTTTCAGTAGAGGTGTGACTATTGCTGTTTTAAGAGCTGATGTAACATATTTCTTCTTTCTAACAGGTTTTGTGATGTTAAGATGGAAAAGAATAGCGGAATGATCAGAATGCAGTTCGTCGGTGACAGAAACAGATGTGACAAGATTAAATGAACATTAGTAATCAGCCATATATATGACCAGATCTGTGTGTTGCTTCGTTTACCAGTTGAGAGAGAGAATGGTTGGACAGAGAAAGAGAAAGACGTTTGACATCTGGAGAAGACTGGTTGTCGAAATGGAAGTTGAAGTCACCAAGAATTATAAGTTTAGTGGGAGAGAGGCCGTAGTGGTCGGGGAGTGACTGGAATTCTTGGTGAAAAAGAGAAGATGTTAGGTTGTTTTTACGACTGGGAGGTGGACGGTAAAGGCAGCAGATAGTAATAGAGTGGCCAGGTAGGTTGAGATTGATTTCGCAAACTTCAAAAGATTCATGTGAGAATTGAAGGTTGTGACTGAAAGAAAGAGAGGGTTCCAATGTGTCTATGAGAATGATGGCAATCCCACCTCCTCGAGAGAGTCGGGGGAAAGAAATAGTTTTATATCCAGGAGTCAGCCGTTTTATTTTTGGTTCATGGCCATGTGGTTTAAGCCAAGTTTCGGTGAGGAAGGTTAAGTCAATGTTTTTTTCAGAGATAAAATCAGAAATGTAGTCGGCTTTTCCATTTGGACAGACAGACTGCACAATGAACTTCATCTTCCACTGTTTCCTTACATAATGGGTATAGCAACCTTAGGTCATCATCATCATGTTCTATGTATTTTAATTTATGAACATTTATGTCTGATACACCAAGTCTAAATTTAGACATAATTCTGTTCAAATGTATGTCCATATCAAGCTTTAGATAAGGTTTGACATCGTGCAAACCTATAAATTGTATGTACATTTGAAATCTTTCACTGTTTTGTATATGACCACTCCACTGCTGCCAACGGCAGTTAATCAGTCTTTCCTAAAAACCTTGATAAACTCTCTACAATTTCCGACACCTTGATTGAGCCAAACAAACCCAAAGCCAAGTTCACAAAAACAGGTACGTATTTGTGAAGCCCAGGTGCTTTTCTCCTTG
This sequence comes from Rapana venosa, assembly GCA_028751875.1. Classification (NCBI taxonomy): domain Eukaryota; kingdom Metazoa; phylum Mollusca; class Gastropoda; order Neogastropoda; family Muricidae; genus Rapana; species Rapana venosa. Next base: position 107,631,766 of record CM054134.1, read on the forward strand.
ACATCTAGATCATAAAGCATCTTGTAAGACTTAAAAGGTAGCATGCACTCATCCATATGCAGAATCTTAATCCAATATCTAATGCATCTTACAGCAGCATTAACAGAGAGAGGATATCTATTGGTTTCACTATAAACAAGATCATTAGGTGTATGTCTATCTAAGCCTAAAAACTGCTTTAATAAAGAGGTGTACTGATTCACAATGTGTTACAACTGCAATCAGTCCCCAAATTTCCGCGCCATATAACACATTGGGTTGTATTTGTCCATCAAATAACTTAATCAACAAGTCAAAGCATTATTATTCAATAATCGTAATTTTTTCAAAACAATTAACAAGCCTCTTTTACCTCGACTTGCCAGATCTTTACATGCAGTTGTGAAACTAAGCTTTGTAGAAAAACAGATTCCTAAATGTTTATATACATTACTCACAGGCATGACTTTTTCGTTGTACAGCCATTTTACGTGAGCAGCTAAATAACCCCCTTTTCTGAATACAAAAATTTTACTCTTATTCAGATTAACCTTAAGATCAAGTGCTGTTGCAGCACTGCTTAAGCTATTCAGCTGCTGTTGTAAGCCTACAACAGTTTCAGATAGCAGGATGACATCATCAGCAAGCAGAAGAATAAACAATTCTGTGAAATCTTGGGGTAAAGTGGCACCATGTTTACCCTTATTAATGACTTCTATGGCTAACTCATTAATGAAAACAGAAAACAAAAGAGGGCTACATACATCACCCTGTTTGACCCCAGTGGTGCATTATATTATGTCCGTCAGCTTAGATTCACATATATTTTGCTTTTGACATTCTGATACATGGCTCTCAAACAACGTAATAATTTACACTTCACACCATTTTTCAGGAGAATAGGCCATAACAAGTTTCTATTAACAGAATCAAATGCCTTTTTAAAGTAAAAAAAATGCTACATAGAGCTTACGGTTATGAGCAAACTGTTTCCGGATAAATGCAAGTTGAGTAAACATATGATCTATAGTGGAATACCCCCTCTTAAAACCAGCTTGGCGTTCACCTGTAACGTTGTTTTTCTTAACACATTCCTGTAACCTATTGTTAATGATGGTACTGTAAAGCTTACTACTTATATCACTAAGAGAGATTCCCCTGCAGTTATTAGGGTTGTCAACATCACCTTTTTGTGTAATGTTAGAATGATAGATTCAGTCCAGTTATCTGGGAAAAGACCATTATCAAAGATTTTGTTGAATAATTTTAGCAGAAAAAGAACATTTTCACCACCATTTTTTAGTAATTCTCCAATGATTTGATCAGGACAAGCTGATTTATCATGTTTAAGTTTTCTAAGTGCCAATGATATTTCATCTTTAGATATGGGACGATCAAAATCTTGCTCAGTTTCTTCATAGTCACCATCAGTGTTCATAGAGTTGTCTACTGAGTCTTTCTCTAGCAGGGTTTTGAAGTGCTGCAACCATCTGTTGACAGTTATATTATTCTTTGGCTGACTCTTTCTAAATAAAGCCTTCTTAATATTCTTCCAGAACTGAACTTGAGAAGTGATGGAAGACATCATATCTGCAAGTAATGTCTTGTTATACTCTTTCTTTTTCCTTTCAAGCATGTATTTATATTCCCTTCTTGTGATACAGTAGAAGTTTTTGTCTTCATTCTTTAACGTTTTACAGTAAGACTTCAAAAGTTTTCTGACCCTACATTTCATTATTTTACATTCATTATCAAACCATGTATCTCTTGATAGACTTTTATTGATATGAACCTGTTTCTTCATACAAACAACACTGGTTTTTATGAGATCATTAAATAAATCTAGAGCTTCATCAATGTTCTCATCAATCACCTGGAAGGCATTTGGAAATTGTTCACACATGTTCTCTTCACAGAGATTTTCTTATAAACTGAGAGGTTTTTTTCATCCCACACGAACTTTTCCACAACTGCTGGCTCCTCAGTTGCCAAACATGTATCATATACTGGATTAGTATGTAATTCAACAGGAAGGTGATCAGAATCAGAACACTCAGAAACAAACAAACAACATGAGTCAAAAATCTGAAAGAACAAATCATCTGACACTAAAAAATAATCATTAACACTGCATCCTCCATCAGAAATGAATGTATAGCATCCTAGCTGGTCATTATTGCATACACCATTTATAATTTGTAACCCAGGAGCAGTGCACATATTCAATAATAATCTACCATAATTATTGATAACAGCATATTCAGAAATACGATTAATACTGAGAGACATGCTTTTACTATGGGAATCTGAATCAAAGTCATTCGCTACATGATAAGAAGAAAAGTTTGATGTCTTGCTGTTTAAGTCTCCACACAGTATTATATCTACTTCATCCAATGTCACCACACATTTGACTAAACATTCTTCCAGCATAGCAATTCCATTATCATTGTCAAACATGCTATAAAATGGTGAACCTTCAGGTGGTATATACACACATACAAATAATACATTCCTTGAAGTACACAACAAAGATTTGTCAAAGAGAAAAAAAACAAATGTTAGAATAAGGAGCATCCAAACATTTCACAAGGGCAGCTAACTCATACTTTATTAAACAAACTAACCCACCGGATTGTCTCCCTTGATAAATTTAAAATGCCAACTTACAGAAGGCCTTATAGCCACTAAAAAGAATCTGGCTGGGTATTTTCCAGGAACGTTTCTGACAGACAAATAAAATCGAGGCTAAGCACATAAGCTACAAAATCCCTGTCAGTGAGTTTAGAAAACAACCCATTTACATTCCAAGATAAAAAAGAAAACATTTTATTTGTTTCATTTTTATTGCTATAATCCAAAGAGTCTACATCATCTAAACTGACACTATTACTATTTATATTGATGAGACTAGAAACCAAATTAATGCAATCATCAGTACTGCCATCATCATTAATTTTATTAACAAGAGCTCTTTATTGGAGGGCTGCCTACAACCAGACAAATCCTCGGGGACAGATGTTAGGCCTAAGCCTAGTAAACCTTGGTCAGACCTGTCTTTGTCTTGCTTCTTAAAGCCAGTTGTGTCTCTGTCACACTCCACAGCACAAGCCCTATTGCCTGTGTGACTGACTCTGGCCCACTTATGACTGGTGTAGGTTTTCTTTCCGGCCTACCATGTGAATTGCATCTAGGGACGGATGTGTGTATAGGCCAGCCAAAGAGCTATTCCTTTCTTTGGAGATCATTGAGGGTCACCTTTTCTCCATTTATTATCAGATGATAAAAAAAACCATTCTTACTTGTTTCCCCTCTGCTCTAGCACTCTTTAAATATGGGGTCAATTTAATGCCTAATTTCCCTAAAAGACTGAGAAAAATCTTCATCTACAAAAATATTAGAGCCTTTCAGGTGAGATTTTGCTTTCATTATTCTAATCTTATCTTGATATAAACAGCATCTGGCAATAATAGGAGAGTTAGCTTTAGAATTATAGGAGCCACTCTATCAAACTTTACATCCTTGAAATCCATTTTTTCAGAGAGAAGACTTTTCATAGCCATCTCACAGTCAGCACCACTCTCATTTGTTTTCTTCTCTATGCCATGAACAATAATGTTGTTTCGCCATGATCGTCCTTCAGCATCGTCTGCCCTCTTTTCTAGCTTATTCACTCTGTTCGTCAGTTCTGTATTTGTCTGTCGTAGTTCTATGTTTTCGGTTCTGAGATTGTCCATGTCTCTTCTAAGGTTACACATTTCTTCTTTGAGAACACCAACACTGTCTGTCAACACCTGAATCTCTCTTTTGAAACTGTCCATTGTAGACTTCAACAGGCTTTCTGGCTTCTCTATTTTGACTTTCATCGTGTTCAGCATCAGTTCCTGGGAAGTTGCTGCAGGAGAGGAATCCTGTCTGTGTTGAATGGTCGTAGGCGTGTTGGCAGCCACCACTGCACTGGTTTTGGTCCTACGAGAAGGCTTCCCTGCGACGTTTGACCACCACCCGTTGTCAAGCTCGTTTGCCTCAGCTTGCGTCCTTGGCCAGTAGATTTAGGGGGGGCGGGGGGGGGGGGGGGGGGGGGGGAGGGTAGGTCCAAGGTTGGTCTCCACGTCACCACAGCACAATAAAAGTTCCCCCCTCCCAAAATAGATAGGTGAGGGTCAGTCCTAACAGGACACCGTCTTGCTCACTTTTCAGTGTCAAGATGGAGGTATGCATGGCAGATTTGAATTCTGCCCGTTTCGACATGAAACAGGCAAATACTGCCGCAAATGTCCCACAGACATCCCTGTACAGTTGCACTGAAATTCCCATCCTCCTGACCTAACTACATGCCAACAATGAAAAACTAAAACCACTTAGAACTAGTTACTATTTCACAAAAATACCGGAGCAATTTCAGTGGTCTTTTCCTTCACATCACGTGATGGGCCCCCCAGACCGGGACAGAGAGACATAGAGAGACAGAGACAGAGATAGAGAAAACTCGAAAGGGAATGAAGTCAGAACTACTTTTCCTTCCAGGGCAAGATTCTCTCATTTGAACATCTCAGCTAGCTGTAACCGGAACCTGCTTGTTGATTATCTGTACCTAAACTATTGAGCTATTCTCCACCTTCCCATCTCACCTCACTTCTCTCCCAAACCGAAGTTGGATGTGCTGAGCCTGACTTGTCAGGCGCTTAATGGCAGCGCAACGCATTTTTTGCTCATATGACAAACAACAATAGTTGTCCGAGCGTTCGACAAAGAAGAGAACATAGACATAATAGTGGAAAGCTGCTAATAAGCATGTTTAGAGTAAAACGGCAAGAATAAAATATATTGGTGAGACACAATGATTACAAACAAAGATGACTTCTGGAATAGATGGGCAGATTACTATTATGCTTAAGTTGAGCGTCTGTTAAGCTCAGTCTGCGATTAAGGCTAACAAATGATTAGTGTGTGATTTAGACCACAGTCAAGAAAAGGAAGCTCATGGTATGGGCATGTGACAAGATCAGATGAGCTCTCCAAGACCATACTGCAAGGAACAGTGCATGGGAAGAGAAGGCAAGGCAGACCGAAGAAGAAATGGGCAGACGAACATCAATGAATGGACAGGGAAGAGCTTCTTCACATCCAAAGCATTTGCCCACAACTGCGCAAATGGAGCCAAATGGTGCAACGTTCATCACTGCAGTGCTCCTAGGACCCTGGAGGGGGTTATGGGAGCAGATGAAATGAGATGAGATATGATTTAGATAATCCATGGCTAGCCTGAGATTTAAATAGCGTATGATTAGTGCAGGATTTAGACTATTCATGAGAAAAGATTTGTTGTTGTTGTTCCACAGCTAGAGCTCCGATGTTCACTAATGGTGAGACTTAACGTATGCGACCGTCGTTATCCACCATCAAGGTAGCCGTGTTCCAACTTCGGGGATATAATAATGTATGATTATGATTGTCCACAATAATGCCCACCCCTTCCTCCTTGTCTCCCGACCATCTCCATCCCAGTTCTCAATACCCCAACTCCAGTAGTCTTTGAAAACTCGGGTTTTTCCTCAGTATACTTTTTTGGGAATGATTTCTGTTCTCATTTTAACTTTCTGTAATTTTAATTGAATAGAAGAAGTACATGTGTGCGAATAGAGGTTACTTCTATTGTCTTAGCTGCTACTTGTGTGATTCGTTTTCGCCCAATGAATTATAGCGGACACATTCACTATAACAAAAGCAACTGCATTTTTATGCTTTCACTTTGTCATTCTTTCAAATCTGCCATTATGTTGGAAGGATAGGTCAAACTCCATTCAGCCTTCCTGTTCATAAAACAAATAAAGATTTTAATGCAGTCTGATCCCAAGGGGCTTTGAATTATCAATTACAGACAGAAAGAAAACAAAGAGTGATTTTGTGCAGCGGCATTCATCATGGACCACAATGGACAAGCACGACCGTTACAAAATCACATACAAAGATGAAAGATTGGGAATAAAACATACATAATTTATGAACCAGCTTTTATTTCAGAGCGGTTTTTTGTAGCTGTTAATAGTTTGCTTTATCACAAGCTTCCAAAAAGGTAGAGGAAGCAAATGATATAATTAGCTGGTTGCAACATGTTTTGTTTATTTCATCGTTAAGGCTAAAAAGAATATGCTGTGCATGTGTGTTCTTGTTTGCCCCGTTTAAAAATTACACATTAATACATTTACTCTATTCACTGCACTTTGATAAAGCAATAACAATTAGAAGACACACATTAACAGACTTATGATTTAAAAAGGGGTTAATTTTTAAATTGAGAACCAATAACATTTTTACGAAGGTGATATTTAAAACTATTTCCGTACGCTGTGGGTGTCCTCACACCCAGACCCCTAAACTTTGGATAAACACACTCTAGTACGCACTTTTTTTAGGAGGAAAGGGTGGGGGTCGCATTACTCTTGCAATTTGACGGTCAGGGATCGAGCCTGGGTTTCAGCCAGTATTGAGACACGCGTTCAAGGGGATTTTCCCCCTGGTTTTAATTAACATCAGCACTGACTCAACTGCCCCGAAAGTCCTTTAGATGAGACAATAAACTAAGGCCCGGTGGGCGAACGCACGTGGAACATCTTGTGCAGATGAAAGAAAAGCAAATGCATCGCTTATTCAATGTACCATCTGGAAATAAAAATTGACTTGACCTGACTTGACTTGAATTGTGCACGCTTTAAAACCCGTTCTGCCTTTCGGAAGAGTACACCATTCGTGCCAGTAAAAACGGATGGAAAAATGTATTTTGAAAACCGAATGCACATTGGTATCGAGTTTAGACATCATCCCCGAAGTCAGAATGCGGCTACACCTTAACTGTGGGCAAAAACGATCGAATACGCGAGTATCTCACGACTGGTGAACATCTCTCTAGCCGAGAAGCAAAAAAACTGTTTGTGTTTGGTTGGCTGACTGGTTGCTTGGCTGGTTGTTGTTCTTGCTGATGCTGTTGTTTTTAATGTTGTTGTTGTTGATGATGATGCTCTGAATTCTATGTTGCTAAAGGGTAACCATTTTAATGCGCGTTTTAAGTGTGGATTTTTGTGCATGCTTTGAATGTAAATGAGCTAATGGATAACGATTCCAATGCAAATACCTCAAGCAAACAAAAGATGCTGAACACGCCGACTGCGCTTTCAAGAATTTTCGTCATGCTGGTGACTCCGTGCATGCTATACATCTCTCTCTCTCTCTCTCTCTCTCTCTCTCTCTCTCTCTCTCTCTCTCTCTCTCTCTCTCTCTCTGTGTGATAAAATACATTTTGTTTTATATCGTCCTGCCTTTGATTTTGCTAGGGAAGGGGGGGGGGGGAGGGCCGTGGGTCTAGAGGAAAAAATTCATTGTGCTTAATCTATCACCCTCAGTAAATAACATTTCATTACGGTTCTCTGTCTGTCTGTCTGTCTCTATCTATCTCCATCTATCGTCTGTCTGTCTGTCATTGTCAATCTCTCTCTCTCTCTTCTCTCTCTCTCTCTCTCTCTCTCTCTCTCTCTCTCTCTCGTCTGTCTGTCTGTCTGTCTGTCTGTCTCTCTCTCTCTCTCTCTCTCTCTCCCTCTCTCCCTCCCTCTTCTCCTCTCTCCCTCCTCTCCCTCCCTCCCTCCCTCCCTCTCTCAGATGAAGTATACGTGTTTTATGTTATCCCCTCTTTAATGACAATGGAAAAAATACATCCCACCAAAACATACCAGCCAGCCTAATGCATGCAGATTCTGTTTCCTCCTAGGATGTAGTAACCCTAATATCATTAGCAATTTAGCTTATATTTCAAGTAAAGCATTTAGAATAAGAAATATATTGATGTAAGGCTTTTACACTACAGTGGATTTATTTTGCATGTGTATGTCACAGCTGTACTTTACCGTGTATTAATTATTATTCATTAATCATTAATAATTGAGCTGATCAGCAACCCACTTCATGTATGGGCTAAAGGCTTCTTTATCAATAAATCTGTTCAGTTCACAGCTCTCTCTCTCTCTCTCTCTCCTCTCTCTCTCTCCTCTCTCTTCTCTCTCTCTCTCTCTCTCTCTCTCTCTTACCGATCGTTAAGCTGGATTAGGGGCTCACAAAACAAACAATGCGTGATCATGATCATCTACTCTGTCTTTATTAATTTTCCCCAGTCTCTGTGATTGTGTTTTTGGTGGGTATGAGGGAGCTAGTGCGACCTGTCACACACTTCGCTGCTTTGCTGGCAATAATTTAAAACAACAACAACAAAATACAACAGGTGTTATCGACGTCGGATGTAAGAATGGCTTAGAGTTACATAATTGTGGTCATAGGCCTTCACGAAACGCTTTAGGCTGCATGGAGCCTGTTTTAATACTACCATGTATGGGAGGACAGTTTTGCTGAATTACAAAGCGCTAGAGAACTGGGGGGTTCCTTGCTGAATTTGTAGCTGTTGTTGTCTTTGCCTGCTCCTCAGTGGGTCCCCAGAATGTGCACACTGACCCTCTCATCCCACGTGGGAATCTCATCCCACCTGGGAGAGAAAGCACGTTGGGTAATAAATATCTTTGTATGAATGTTTTCAGGTACCTCGCCATATAGGCAGCCACACTTCAATTTAAGAGGAGTTTTTCTCCTTGAAAGAAGAGTGATGGTTTTTATGCTAAGAGCTTGTCACAGCTGAAGACAATCTCAAATGTCATTTTCCAACATAACGTTTTGATGCAAGCTTTGGAACTTAGCTTACATCAATAACTAACAATGCTTTCAGCCTGGCTAGGCTGAATTTGAAAGAGCTAGAATGAGGAAGGTACGGTTGAGGTTTTGATAAACATAAAGAAGGCACTTTATTTTTTTTATTTAGAGTCATCACACACACATACAGCAGAGAGAGAGAGAGAGAGAGAGAGAGAGAGAGAGAGAGAGAGAGAGAGAGAGAGAGAGAGAGAGAGACAGACAGAGACAGACAGACAGAGACAGACAGACAGATAGACAGAGAGTTAGTTCGCGTCTTTAAATCTTTTTCAGATACTCAGCAGGAATGGCAGCCATTATTTTCTTCTTTGATGTCTGCTGATGCAATGTAAATAGAAGCAAAGTGTTATGTTTTCGATTGCCTCTGTGAAAACATTTTCTAGTGTCTATTGTTGTTATTCTCTCTCTCTCTCTCTCTCTCTCTCTCTCTCTCTCTCTCTCTCTCTCTCTCTCTCTCTCTCTCTCTTTGTGTGTGTGTTTCTCCCTTTCTCCCTCTCTGTGTGATATGTTTTGGTTCCGCTTTCTATGTAGCCCCCACACACCCACACGCAATTAAGCACGCACGCACGCACATCTTAAAAACGTTAAAACCGTTCCGCTTTTCGAAAGCGTAGGCCACTGCTGATTGAAACGGATGACAACTTTTAATATTTACATGCACATAGTTACTGAATGCAAAAATCACACAAAAGCTTGTTAGTTATCCTCGAAATCAAAGAATTGAAAAAGCATACACACAAGCAAAAGCACACACACATGCGAGTACACACACACACACACACACACACACACACACACACACACACACACACACACACACACACACACACACACCACATAACTCAGTTCTTCCCAGTCTATAATCAAATCAAATTAAACAGCCCCCACAAAACAAACGCAATGAAGTTCTGACCGCCGAATTTGTCGTCATTAATTCTTGCTATCATCAAGGTCATTTTTTTTTAAAATCCAAAACTCTCCAATGCTGATGGGGGTGCTGTCAAATGCGCGACTGCCTTTACGAATATATTGGGGGAAAAATCACCTCCAGGTCGTACTGACCCTTAGGAATGTCTGTGGGTCATCATCATGATCATCAGTCTCTTGACCTGTATGATCGTTCGGGAGGGGGTAGACATGAAGGACGCGTTGGTTGACAGTTTCCTCCATGCTTGTCTGTCTTCGGCCTTTTGCAGCAATACAGCCATACCAAGGCCGGTCCAACCTTTGATACTAGTTCTTCAGGGTACGGAATAGCTCAGAGGTCAGAACACTTACTTTCCTCAAGTTAGGTTAAGCGGCTTTGAGCGTGGTTACCAAGTCGACTGATAATCGTTTTCGCCTTTTGGCTTCAGTACAGTCCCCCAGCTCACCCAGCTGTGAATGGGTACCTGCCCTCTTTAGGTAAAGCAGTGAGGGAGAGGAGATGATCGCCGTCCTCAATATGGTGGTCCATAGACAAGCTGAGATCTCTGACACCTCGGCTCCCATCGACCACACAGATTATGGAAACACCTTTACCTGTTGATCCTTTTCTTTAAATGCCTGCTCCTACGTCTTCCTCGCTAACGTGTGCCCTACAGGATAGTCTTGGCAAGAGAGCTTTGACACGTCGGCGGATAAGAATGAGACAAATTGTCATCAGATGACTTTGTTGATGCCTCTTGTCTCTGTAGCATCTGTCATGAGTCATCTTTATACACATGAGAAGGGTGAAATGAGAAGGAATGGGTAAAAGGTTTGAAGGGGGAGGGGGCGCTGTAAAATTGAATGCAATAGAATGTCGAGAACTCTCTCATACACACACACACATACTGACACACACAAACACACACACATACACACACCAAGCCCAGTCAATTTCCAAAATGCATGATCAAGTTAAACAGCCTACAAAAATTAAGCCATCAATTACAATTGCACAGTCTGCTGTCGTTAATTCTTGTCCTACACAATATTTTTTGGAAAAATTTCAACAGTTAACAGAAGGCTATCAAACGCTTGGCTTGCCATTCAGGGATAATGAAGAAAGGCACCTCTAGTCTTTATTGAACCTGATCAGAGCCAGCAGCTTTAGTGTTAGGCAAACTGTCATCAGATGAATGGTTCTTAGTTGTTTAGCATACGCCATGCACCATCTTCACACATCTGAGAACGATGATATCTAGCCGAGTGTCAAACAACACGGACATTTTTAGGAGGGAAGAGTGAGGCAGAGACTGAAAATATACTTCAAGAATGAGAGTTAAAACTTTGTTGTACTCTATCAGGCCTTACCAAGACCCATTGCCTAAAATTTTTCAGTGCAGTGCCTGTATTCCCTTTTTGGGTAGGTATGGGAGAAGTTAACTGGACGCTACTGTCAAGCAGTGAGCACAACAGAGTCTGTAAGAAGAAAGACACAAAATCAGTATTCCTGCCTTTTGATTATACACACAGATTTCATTGACGGGATAAAAATATCAAACAGTGCCTTTACATCTGGGTTTGCTCGGTTATCATATTTGTCTAAAGAGTAGCGGTTTTGTTTGGGGTTTTTTACTTCCAAATCCCAAGAGCAACGTCGGATTGTAAACTGTTCAGAATATCGCTGTGGTGGTTTCCCTTTGGCAATGTCCTGGTCTATCACTCTACAAGTCAAGCAATGCTCCGGTTCCACACTTCCTCTCATTGCTGCTATCACTACCATCTGCTGACACATGTAAATAAGCAGAAAATGTTTCTGTGCAGGCACTGATTACTCACACATTCATTCATTCTCTCTCTCTCTCTCTCTCTCTCTCTCTCTCTCTCTCTCTCTCTCTCTCTCTCTCTCTCTCTCTCTCTCTCTCTCTCTCTCTCTCTCTCTTCGTAAAAACAGACGAAACTCTCAAAACAATTGAATCGTCCCAGCAGTTTACAGATGCCATTACATTTTCCTCGATGCTAGTTATGGCACTTGCTGTAAGGAATGTTATTTTTCGGCTAAAAGCGTTTAGTGCTCATGTACCGCTTGCAACATCCACCTGATTCTTTTGAGATTTCCTCACTTTTGTGTGTGAGCGGAAAGTTTTACAAGTTTCCTTTGTAGAAAAAAAAGGGAAAAAAAGAAAACCCCCTATTTTCTTGGCACTTAAGACTTGTTTATGGACACCCACAACAAATTGACTGTCATTTTAAAAGACGTATTGCTGTCGGAGCACTCGCTTTCCCCCAGCCAACTTAAGCAGCGTCGAGCGTGGTTACCAGTTGGATGGGTGACCGTTTGCGCGCCTTGGTTTCAGTACAGTTCCCCCAGTTCACCCAGCTGTAAATGGGTACCTGCCCTCTTTAGGATCAGGGAAGGTAAAGCAGCGAGGGAGAGGAGATGGGCGCCGCCCTCAATATGCTGGCCCTAGAGAAGTGAGGTCTCTGACGCCTCGCTCCCCTACGACCTTATAGGTTATGGGACTCCTTTACCTCCTTTACTATTGCTGATTTCGTGCCAAAGCGGTCTACCTTTGGCCACACCTAGGCACTCTCCAAAATGACTGAGAATAGGGTCGCTCTCACCAAATGGTTTATACAGAGCATGGATGAGCAGAAAATGGGTCTTGAGGCCATAGAAAAAGTGGTGAGAATATAGGAGTACAGACAGAAGAAAGAGCAGACTGCTTTGGGCATGTCTGATAGAGAACTCGTCGCTGCAAACTTGTCTCAATCAGATTTGCTCAAAGCAGTCTGCACTCTCTACCTCTATGCACTTATAGCAGTTGGAACATTTCTAGATAAGACAGTTTTCCTGCATCGTATGTATGCAGAAAAAGGCCTTAGCTCCTTAGCTAATCTGAGGCAGGGATAATTCAGTCTGTATGCATTGCTTTGCCTGAAGGATACAGCATTTGGGTTACTAGCAGTGACTTTTGATGAAAGAAAAAAATCCAGAACAAAACTACCACAGTTGTCTGTCTATATGCAAACGAAAGTGCCTTTTCCCATTTCTTTTTTCAACACTTACTAGTAGTTCTTTTCTTCTGTGTCTGTCTGTGTGTATTTTTTCCTGCCTACCTACCTGCCTGGCTGTTTACCTGCTTTTCTGCCTACCTGTCTGTCTGTCTATTCCTTACTCTCTCTCTCTCTCTCTCTCTTTCTCTCTCTCTCTCTCTCTTGTCCCCCTCCATCCCTCATCCTCTCATCTTTTAGCCCACAAAACAACGCTCGTATGTAATCATCGACTTTGTCCTTATTAATTCTTCCTAATTTCCATAACTAGTTTGTTGTGTGAGCTTGTGTGACCTGTCAAACGCCTGAATAATTTGCGGCAGCATTGTTAAATAGCCTCGCCAGCTGTTTTGGACCCTGGAAGTGTAGGAGGCTTAGCGTTACATCAACTGTAGTCAGATGGTGTCATCAATAGCTGTTAGCAGAATAACATCTGTTTATATACCATGTGTGAGAGGAGCTTGAGGTAACTAAAGGCGATTGAGGTTTTCGTTTGGGTTTGAAAACCTGATATCTATCACGTTTAGTCCTGTACTTAATATCTACATATTCATATTCTTGCTGCATGCAATCAAGCACGCACGCATGCATGCATGAATGCATACATACATACATACATGGTCTCAGAGAGATAGAGAGAGAGGCAGGCAGGCAGACGGGCAGAAGGCAGGCAGCAGGCAGGCAAACAGCCAGACAGACAGAGAGAGAGAAAGATAGACAGACAGACAGACAGACAGACAGACAGACAGACAGACAGATAGATAGATAGATAGATAGATAGATAGATAGATAGATAGATAGATAGATAGATAGATAGATAGATAGATAGATAGATAGATAGGTAGGTAGGTAGGTAGGTAATAATAATAATAATAATCATGTATGGAATTTATATAGCGCTGAATCTTGTAAAGCAACAAATCAAAGTGCTCAGATGACATGATTTTTTTTATCGAGGATAATGGAATAAGCACTCATTTGCTTTTTTACATCTAGCCCCCGTGTGTATGCGGTTTTGTAAATTTTGTCATCTGTTCCCACCGGCACACAATGGCCTACTCTTTCGAAAAGCGGAACAGGATTTCACGTATGCGCAAGATGTTCTGCATGCGTTCGCACACGGGGCCTCGGTTTATAGTCTCATCCGAAGGTAGATAGATGATAGATAGATAGATAGATAGATAGATAGATAAATAGATAAATAGATAGATAGATAGATAGATAGATAGATAGATAGATAGATAGAGTCAATCTTTTACTGAGCAGACATAGACAGACAGACAGACAGACAGACAGATAGATAGATAGATAGATAGATAGATAGATAGATAGATAGATAGATAGATGGACAGAAATGTCAATCTTTTACTGATAAAAAAATATAAGTACTTACTATGGCTTTTTATAGCCAGCCGTCGGTGAAGACATTTTAACACTAAAAAAATTAAACAAATAAACACACATCTGACATAGAATCAACCACGCTGTGACATCAATACAAAAACTGCCAATAAAGTAATCAGTTAAAAAAAAGCCAAAAAAGTTATAAAAAGGAATGAAAGACAAATAATCAATATCAGCAAGATTACACCATTCAAACACAAGGCGAAGAAATTGTGCACATAGCAAGCAAAAATGTTCAAGAAAAAGTGATGAAAGGGAAAGAAACACAGAGAAAACTATCAAAATATCGAGATAAAAACATAGATAGAGAGGGAGATAGAGAGGCAGAAAGATATGATAGACAGACAGACAGACAGACAGACAGATAGATAGATAAGAGAGAGAGAGAGAGGAAGATAGATAGATAGATAGGTAGGTAGGTAGGTAAGTAGAAAGAAAGACAGAAAGAAAGAAAGATAGATAGATAGATAGATAGAATAGATAGATAGATAGATAGATAGATAGATAGATAGATAGATAGATAGATAGATAGACAGACAGACAGACAGACAATATATGGATAGACTGATAGAGAAACTCAGAATATGAGAGAAAGATACTGTAGATGGGAAGAGAGAGAGAGAGAGAGAGAGAGAGAGAAGAGAGAGAGAGAGAGAGAGAAGAGAGAGAGAGAGAGAGCGAGAGCGAGAGAGAGAGAGAGAGGTTATTTCTTATGGTTTCTCCTTCCTTCATGACTACTCGGCATGAAAGACGGCGATGCCTTATTTTTTAATTCTACTTTTTCCTTCTACAACATAAATAACAAAGACAGTATTAAGTTTCTGACTACAGCAAGGCACTAACTTGCTACTATTTTTAGTTTTCTCTCTCTCTCTCTCTCTCTCTCTCTCTCTCTCTCTCTCTCTCTCTTCTCTTTCTCTCTCTCTCGCTCTGTCTGTCTCTGATTCTCTCTCTCTCTTCCTCTGTCAGACAGACAGTCTGTCTGTCTGTCTATCTCACTCCCCCCCCCCCCCCCTCCCGATCATATCAAACAGCCCCACAAAACAAAGAGAACATGGAGCTTAACTCTTTACCCCCAAACTGCCCTATTTGCACTCATTCTTGATTTCTCTCATGACATTTTAGGGGAAGGCTTTCACTGCCAGTAAGAAGGAGAGAGGGATGAGAGAGGAGAGAGAGAGAGAGAGAGAAGAGAGAGAGAGAGAGAGAGAGAGAGAGAGACAGGGAAGAGAGAGAGCGAGAGACAGGGAAGAGAGAGAGAGAGAGAGACACACACACACACACACACACACACACACACACACACACACACACACACACACACACACATATACTGTCCAACACCTGGCTGCCTTCTTGGGGCTACTGCAGAAAGTTATCCCCAAACTGTATTGACTCTTGCAGGGGTGTCAGTGGCTTAGTGTTACGCGTAATGTCAGCAGATATCTTCATTAATGGCTCGTAGCTGTGTAGCATGTGTTATGGATTCTTTTTTTCACACATAGGCGCTTTGGGTTGTTTGCCTTACAAAACTCAGCGCTATAAACATTCCATAACTTATTATTATCATTATCATGGCGTGACGATAAATCTATCCACTGAATGTTTAGGGGCCTGAATATGAAGCAGAACGAAACAGTGAGATTCGAACGTGTTAGGACAGTTTTTAAAATAATATCAAACTAACACACACATTACTTCAAAGTTTTTAGTGATGTGCCATAATGGTAGAAAGTCAAGTCAATGTGATAATCGGATCGTCAAGTCAAGAAAGACAGGAACAAGAAAAGTCACAAAGATTTTTTATATTTTTTTCCCCTTTATTTCGAGGATAATGGAATAAGCACTCATCTGCTTTTTCATCCAGTCCCCGTGTGTATGCAGTCTTGTCAATTTTGTCATCCGTTCCCACCGGCACACAATGGCCCCCTCTTCCAAAAAGCGAAACGGGATTTAATGTGTGCGCAAGATGTTTTGCCTGCGTTCGCACACGGGACCTCGGTTTATAGTCTCATCCAAAGGACTTTTAGGGAGAGTGGAGTCGGCACTGATGTTAACTCCAGAGGAAAAATCCTCTTGAACGAAAATCTAACCTCGGTCAGCAGAGAGAGAAAGAGAGAGAGAGAGAGAGAGAGAGAGAGAGAGAGAGAGAGAGAGAGAGAGAGAGAGAGACAGACAGACAGACAGACAGACAGAGACAGACAGACAGAGAAAGAGACAGACAGACTAGACATACACAGAGAGACAGAGAGATCAAATAACACAACTAGGCAAAAGCTATTGCAGTAAGATAAATAGGCAAAGATGGTCTCCTGATTATCAAATAGTCATAAATAAAAATCAACCGTGCTTTTGATCTCTGCATTTGATCTCAGTTTAGAAACACGAACTTAGAAAGCAATACCAAGGATTTCTGCTTTGCTCTAAAGAACTGTTGCCAAATATTCGTGAAACCTCTTACCCAACTATAGCTATTATATGCTGTGTAACCTTTTTATATATTCTTTTATTTTGAGGATACTGGAATAAGCTCTCATGTGCCTTTTTACATCCAGTCCCCGCGTATATCGTTTATGGTGGATCGGTGGTCTAGAGCCTGTCTAGAAAGCGAAAAAGTCCGGGTCGGAAGTGCGCGGTAGTTCGAACCCCCTTTTGGGCCCGAAACTTTTCCCCATCCATTAGACCATGAGTGGTGGTCTGGGCGCTAGTCTTTCGGATGAGACGATAAACCGAGGTCTCGTGTGTTACACAAAATTATTCAGCGCACGTAAAAGAACCCACAGCAACAAGAGAGTTGTCCCTGGCAAAACTCTTAGAAAAAAGCCACTCTGAGAGGAAAACAAATACAGTTGCAGACCCCAAAAAATAAAAAGGTGGCGCTGCTCTTGTGGCGACGTGCTCTCCCCGGGGTGAGCAGCCCGAATTTCACGCAGAGAAGTCTCGTGACTTTAAGTGGTATAAATAAATAAATTTAAAAAATATGCACTTTCGTCAATTTTGTCGTCAGTTCCCACCGGCACACAATGGCCTACTCTTTGGAAAAGCGGAACGGGTTTTAACGTGTGCGCAAAATGTTCTGCGAGCTTTCACACACGGGACCTTGGTTTATAGTCTAATCCGAAGATTTTTTGGAGGGAAATGGAGTCGGCACTGATGTTAACTCCAGAGGAAAATCCTCTTGAACGAGATTCGAGCCCGGGTCAGATCACGAGCGCAATGCGCATCACTCTGACCATTAGGCTATTCATCCCCGTAACATTGACAGAGTAAGAAAACTAAAAGAAAATGTCTCAGCAAACCGTTATTTCACTTAAGTGATTGAGCATTTTTGAGGATGTGTGGGTCAAACTAAAGCCGCGAGAACGAACAGAACATGAAACATACCCGCTCTTCAGACGATGATATTCCTTCTACTCTATATTTATTTGAAGCACATAATCATGTGGGGACGGGATAGCTCAGTGGTCGGAGCACTCGCTTTCCCCCAGCCAAGTTAAGCAGCGTCGAGCGTGGTTACCAGTTGGATGGGTGACCGTTTGCGCGCCTTGGCTTCAGTACAGTTCCCCCAGTTCACCCAGCTGTAAATGGGTACCTGCCCTCTTTAGGGTCAGGGAAGGTAAAGCAGCGAGGGAGAGGAGATGGGCGCCGCCCTCAATATGCTGGCCCTAGAGAAGTGAGGTCTCTGACGCCTCGCTCCCCTACGACCTTATAGGTTATGGGACTCCTTTACCTTTACATAATCATGATATAAAAAACTTAAGGACAAATTTGCTTATGAAGGTTTTTCAGTGTTCTTTGAAGCGTTGTGGTCCATACGCACTCATCAGCAATATATCATTTTTCTTTTCATCAGAAGGTGCTTTATGCAGAATACTTTATACCTACTATATCCCCTTTGCCAAAACTTCCAGACAACAAATATTTTACCAACAGTATAAATCGATGTTTGGTAACACTTAAAACGTATGCTAGGTATTTCACACTCTTCGGAAAAGCGGAACGGGTTTTAACGTGTGCGCAAGATGTTCTGCGAGCTTTCGCACACTTACTCAACATTTCTCTTAATAAATGGAAGGTTCAATCTTCTGTATGCATATGATATATACATACTAAAAGAATAAAAACATCAGCATGTGTACACTCTGACTTAGAAGCTCAGAACAATGTCAATTCTTGTCTAGCAGGTACTGCCGAAACACAAATAAGAAGGTAAGTGTGCCGAGTCCGAACTTCTTTTCCTGAGTCTGATGTGTCAGAAGTTCAGCCTTTTGTGTATACACTAAACTTTCAGTGACTAAGAAAGTCAGCACGCGGCATTAGATAACTGTTTTACTCGCCTGTGCCATTTGTCTAAAGACTAAGCCTATAATTCACTTACTTCCCGAAGTAAAGAGTAAGTATATGGATAAAAGTTCAGAATTGTCAAGAGTATTGCTGTGGTGATTCCCCTTTGGCATGACTCTGGTTTATAGCATTGCTCTATTTCCACACTTCCTACCTTTCCGTTATCATCATCATCTGATACGTGCATTGTGTATGCATTGAGCCAGTTTATGCATTGCACACACACACACACAC
This sequence comes from Rapana venosa, assembly GCA_028751875.1. Lineage (NCBI taxonomy): Eukaryota > Metazoa > Mollusca > Gastropoda > Neogastropoda > Muricidae > Rapana > Rapana venosa. The sequence goes on from CM054134.1 coordinate 107,650,435, forward strand.
ACACGCTCGCGCGCGCGCACACACACACACGCACACACACACACATACACACTTCTCTTAGGTTTTATTTTGTAAACATTAAAAAGTAAACTATCTCAGACCAATCCAGTCATCCTAACTTTTCAGAGATATATTGTTGTGCCATTTACGGTTTTTCCTGTATGACAGATGTTTTTCAGCTATACAAAAAGTTCGGCGCTCATGCACTGTCTGTCACATATGCATACATCTTTCCAGCCTTTGTTCCTTTCTTCAGTATGAGAGGGAAGTTTTCGCAAAAAATGAAAGCCCTTTGGCTGTCACTTCAAAAGACATACTGACCCAGTCCATAAAGCCCGTACTGGTCCACACCGGGATGTACCTGGGTATTTTCCAAGATGACAGATTCCTCTTCTCACAGAAAGTCTGGAAATGGCATGACTAAGCACAGAATGTGCCTGTAGGCTACAGTGAAACTGGCGAGAATAGCCGATTGCCTACAGGGTAAAATGAACAGGGTATGTACACAGATCAGTTCGGCAAATCTGATAGCGACGAACTTGTCAGAACATACTTGTCTCTATCAGATTTGTCCAGAGCAATCTGTACGCTCTACCCTTATGTACTTACAGTGGCTGGTACATTTGCAGATTAGACGGTTTCCCTGTGTAGAATGCAAAGCGACTACAGCTGATTCGAGACGGAGATCATTCAGTTTGGCATGCCCCACGTAGCCCACAGAATACAGCAGCTGAGGTACCAACTGCAGTGACTTTTGGTAAGAACACCCAAGAGTTGGGAAGGTAAATACATGACCAAAAAGTTATCCCATTCCTCTTCCTGTCCTTCAAATACTTTTTCTTCTCCAGTCCCTGTACATCCGTGGCTAGTCTCTTTGTCCCTACTTTTGTCTTCCCCTTTGTCTGTCTTTCTCTGCCACGTACTGTTTATCCAAGTCTCTCTTTCTGTGCTGATACACGAGCAATACATAAATACGTAATTGCTCGTCATGGGATGATTAAAGTGTTTTTGACTTGACTTGACTTGACTACTTATGATGCATGCATTCCCACAAAAATATAGTGCATTTTCTAATATCTTCACCATGACAAAAAAATCTAATCTACTCTTATTTGTTGTGCTTTTTATGCTTTGAAATCTAAACTTTCATTTGGAATTAAGATATAAAAAAAAGAAAAAAAGAAGGATATGGATGATACGCCAGATGTTGGCAGTTACAAGAGAGACAAGTCTCTGACTTGAAAGAGACGGCCTCAAAACATTGCACAACCACCAATCAAGTTATGTGCGCAGTTGTGTACAAAACACAAAATACGCCAACACGATGAAACTGAATCTGTTTTCACAGGTTTAAAATAAAAACATTTTTTTCACACTTCTCTTACCAAGGCCAACAAACAATCTTTATATATAACACACACAGAAAACCAGACAGACAGACATACACACATACATACCTACGTACACACACAAGTGTACGTGTTTGTATGCATTCATACGTACACTAAATGAGTATAAACAAAAACACCCACTAACATGTGCGCAGAGAGAGAGAGAGAGAGAGAGAGAGAGAGAGAGAGGGAGAGAGATCAACTGTATGCAAAAAGTGACCAGACAAAACGACCTGGTTCGACATCCAAATATAGAAGTCTAGTTCATCAACCTCATATCGCACTTGGTGAAACTAAGTAACTCTTCTTTTTTTTAAACAAAAAAATGTTTTAAATGCTCTTGTTTGATATCATGATCTAAACAAAAACAAACCCTGCGTTTTCTGTAGCTTGTGAAATGTCTTGGGGTCAAACACAAAAATAGAACGTTCTAAAAACTATGGAAAATAGTGTCACTGTGTCGTAGCACTTGGAGCACACACGGTATACGCACACAAGGGCTGCTTACACAAGGGCTGCTTTAATGAAAGGCAGTTACTGTTGGTCGACTGCAATTGTCCGAGCTGACTACCGTTGTCTGACGAAATCGCGTTCGAGGGAAGTATCCGACTGTATCTCATCGGACCTACACAGTTATGCGGTCGCAGTGACGCCCTTCCTCAATACTACGTTCTAGACTGATGATGCAAAATAGAAAGAAGTAATCGATGATTAAGCATAAATACACTAGATACCGTTTATACATGTGGTCATTTGTGGCTATTTCATTTCACCATTAAGAAATGTTCAGAATGAAGAGGAATTCCAAAGGGGGCCAGCCTTTCGATTCGTAAACAGCTAATGAGATACAAAGAAAAAGATTTTTATCACTGAGAATATTACCTTCTTTGTTTTTTTTCTAACGAAACGAAAGCATGCATATCTAAAAAATAAGATGATTGGAAGTGACTTTCAACCAAATTTTGACCTTAAAACTGCAGTTGTGTAACGGAATAAGTTTGCCGTCTACGACGACGACGGTCCTCACAAGTCGAACACAAATTTCGGTTGTTAGGTGAGCTACAACGTTTTGGTTAATGCCACGGCAAATCCATTGACAGTGACGTGCTTTTCGCAACCGGCCCCTACATTTCAGTCTGATAGACATCAATCTAGTTTACTTTAAAAAGAATACAAAGCTGGATTTTTTTCTGAATCTTTCATTCATTTCAAAATTACAGGTTTAGACTGGAATGGATGGATAAGAAAAAAAGTTGGGCCGAAAGTGAAAATAATTATCATACGGCGAAGCAGCCATGGTTCAATTCCACTAGAGTTCTAATGAGACTAATTTCTTATATAGAAATCCCCTTTCTTTGAGAAAACAGAATCCCCTTCCCCATTGTAATTTATGTCAAGAAGATTCTTTATTTATTTAGAAATAGTTATTTTTCTTCTTTTTTATGTCTTCTTCCTCTTCTTCTACTACTGCTGCTGCCGCTGCTGCTGCTGCTGCTGCAGCTGCTACTGCTGCTATTGCTGCTGCTGCCACTACTACTACTACTGCTTCTTATACTTCTACTACTTCTACTACTACTGCTGCTGATGCTGCTTCTGCTACTGTTGCTACTACTACTTCTACTACAACAATAAAAGCAGCTACTATTGCTCCTGCTGCTGCTTGTGCTTCTGCTGCTGCTGCTGCTACTACTATCATCACCATCATCATCATCATCATCATCATCATCATTATTATTATTATTATCATTCATTATTATTATTATTATTATTATTATTATTATTATTATTATTATTATTATTATCACAACCACTACTACTACTACTAC
>CM054134.1:107661151-107668651 GCA_028751875.1 Rapana venosa
TTTGTAAACGTTGAAGGGAGTGAATTGATTATGTGGACAGGCCAGCCAAAAGAGAATGACAGTAGTCTAGACGTGAAAGGAGGTGTGACAAGCTTGGATGACTGTAATTGATAGTAGCAGGACTGACAGGTCTGGGTGATGAAACTTTGCAAAGAGAGTGTGTTGTCGATAACAACACTTAGATACTTCACTGGGGTGGACAGAAGATATGACGTATTACCAAATTCTATTGAAGTAGTTGTGATGGAATAGAGTTTATGTTTGGTCCCTACAAACATGGCTTCAGTTTTCTCTGTATCTAGCTGTAACTTGTTCTGTATCATCGAGTTTTGAATATCTTGAAGACAGTTGGATAGTTATATCTGTCAAGAGAGAAGGCAGATTGTCAGAAGTATCTCTGCTTTGAATCTGAATATCATCGGCGTCAAAATGATGAATGATCTTATGACGGTTTATTATGTATGACAATGAAGCAGTGTAGAGAGTAAGAGAGAACCGGGCCCAGAACGGATCCAGTTTAGCAGGTATTGCTTGAACTGTGTTCACAGTAACTGCTTGGAATCGGTCTGTAAGATATGAAACTAAACCAGGTGAGGGCTGTGCCATTAATACCAAACGTTTTTGAAGACGGGAGAGAATTTAATTGAGTTGTCTATACAAAGACATACAAAGAGAAACAAACAGACACAAACAACCAATAAAAAGCCCTAAAAAGTAATAAAAACAAAACCAGATAAAACAAACAAAAACAAAGTTTTGAAAAAGTTCAAATGTAAAGAAGAAAAGGAGACACGGACCAAAAGTAGCAAACAACAGAAAAGAAAATAAAGAAAGTAAGAAGACAGAGAGAGAGGGGGGGGGGGGGGGGGGGGGCAAGTCGTCACTACGTGTACAGGTGTCAACATTCGCTTCATTAAATCATCCAAGAATCATCCCTGCAAATGCTTGACCTACTGCATAACCCAATGCGCTGGTCAAACTTAGGACACGCTGGTAGTTTGTGCACCAGTAATCCATAAAACGCTGACATGAATAGCAAGAAAGATACTGTATGGCTGATCTTCTGCAAGTACGATGGGGGCTGAAGCATTTGCAGGTCTCTCACAAAAGTTGACCTGGGAATCACTGGTCTCCCTCCTTATTTTACTACGCATATCAAGGTTCAGATCTTTTACTTTGAGACCATCACGGTTAAAAGCCTTTTAGCTCTTTATATTTGGCGCTTGCACACACGCGCATACGCACGTACACACACACACACACAGTTATGCACGCACGCACATACGCACGCACGCACATGCTAAAACCTGTTCCGCCTTTCGAAAGAGTAGGCCATTGTGTGCCGGTGAGAAAGAATAAAATATATTAAACCACGTGGATACGGGGACTTGATGTAATAAGCACATAGTTCTAATTTCATTATCCATGGAATAAAAGAATGAATGAATGAATGAATATATAAAACAAAACCTCGCGCAAGCACGCACAAACACGTGCGCGCGCAAACACACACACATACACACTAAAAGAGTTGTGTTTTTTAAAGCTAACATAGTAAGGGCTCTTGGAAGGTCTCTTATTTCAGACAGACATTACAAATACAAAATATCAATCCCATTTACAGCTACACCGTAATAACAACAATCACCAAACAAATCCTTCATCATCATCTACCATATAACATCATGAAGCGTGTTCCCTCTTATTTGCGTAATATAATTTAAACTTGACGAGGCTTTGCTTTCTCCGTAACACACCTCTTAAGAATCGTTACTGGGGCACGAGCACTGCGCTGATAAGAATTTTTCCACAAATGTATTACTTTGATATCAGACAAGCTGAACCCGTGGCCGCCCATCCCTCTACAAGCAGAAGAGTGCAGACTGAGTATGTCTATGTCATCCCTGCTACCAGCCATAACTGATCTCATCTTTAATGACAGGCGAATGTGATTTTTGACGTGTGCAACAATAAATGATGTCCTGTATCTGCTTGCACGCCAAATACCATATGTCGTATCTGCTTGCACGCCAAATGCCAAATATCTGCTTGCACGCCAAATGCCAAATGTCATGCATCTGTTTGCACACCAAATGCCAAATGTCATGTATCTGTTTGCACACCGAATGCCAAATATCTGTTTGCACACCGAATGCCAAATGTCATGTATCTGTTTGCACACCGAATGCCAAATGTCATATATCTGCTTGCACACCGAATGCCAAATATCATGTGTCCTTTTTGCACGCCAGCGCTCGGCCGGTTTATAACTCAGTTGACGAATTTTTCCAGAGGAATGAAGTCAGCATCGAAGTTAACTCAAACAGAAAATAAAAATCCGTTGGATCGACACCTTAGAGAAGATCCGATCCGGTACAGCCTCAGACGAGGAGTATGACGCTCTAGCAACATGCCCCGACCCTTCCTTATGACTAATGCAATACAGAGAGTGAAGATTTTCAGTTAGGCTCGAAATCTCAGGTTCCAAGGAAAAGTTCAAAGCAGAAAGAGAAACAAAGTTTTACGTAAACCTGTATCAGTTACGAGACAAATCCTGTAAATCTGAAAGAGGAAAATTGAGGCTAGTTTTGTGAAGATTGCACAAGAGCTGGTATAGAGGCCTGATGCTCAGCTGTGAGCAGCAGAAAATGGCCACAAGAGGTAACAAGCACCTGTTTTCAGTGGGGCACTTTAGCACAGTTTGATTCGATGCTTTTCCAACACACATCAACACGCTTATTTAACAACACACCCCCTCACTTGTACGCGCGCGCAAGCACACGCACGCACACACACAAACACACACTTTAAAAAGAAACTACAAAGTACCGGTTATTCCTGGAGTGATGATGTAGCCCATGTATTATCTTTTGATAAGATCAAATATCGTAATTTACATGAATATAGAAATGTTGTATCTCTTATATACAGGTTTAAGCTCAATGCTTTTAGAACAAATTTTTTAAAAAAGCAACATGTATCTGTGGTGAAAATCTTACCAATGATCACATTCTTTTACGATGCAGAGATCTGAAAAACATCTTACCTGCCTTCCCAGTCCGTAGCTTGCAGCAAGTTCTTAAAGACATTCCATTAATGAAAGAAATTGTATTGTCATTAAGCCATACTCCTATGTTCAGACTCCTCTGATATAAGGATAGCTTCAAGTTATATGAATTGGAAAGTTGGTATTTTTGCTGTTTGATGTTTTTGGGGTTGGTTATTTTTTTTTTTTTTTTTTTTTTTTTTTTTTTTTTCCCCCCTCCTCCCGAATTCTTGTTTATGCTTGTTTCATAATAGTTGTTTATTGCGATTGACTAGTTATATGCATACCCCTCCCCCCTACACACACACACACACACAAGCACGTGCGCGTGCGCACGCACACACACACACACGGGCACACACGCACACACACATACACACACTTTCCTGTCTGATATCACTATTTAGTGGAAGGACGTTAAACTGAAGAACTACTACAAACACACACAAGTGAAAGTCTGTGGGTGTGTGGGTGTGTGTATGTGTGTGTATATAAAATCAAATTACAGAATGATGAGGACAACAGACAAACAAGTAGACAGACAGACAGACAGACAGACATTCAAATAAAGATACACAGACAGACAAACACATCATTGTTATATCATATTGCAGACTACAAACGAAACAAGGTTAACAAAACAAAACATCCACCATCACCATCACCCTCCGTTTGTATTGAATTGTCTTTTTACAACAGGAAATTAGAACTTTTGTTTTTCAAAAAAGCAGTGTCGGTTACAACAAAACATCCTTTAAATCTGACACAGAGAAGAGGAATAATTTTGAGAATGCTGCATAAGAAGAAGTGATGGAGCAGCTCTAACCAATCCTCTACACCTGACACCAGGGAACAGGAGCAGTTTCAAAACATGCACAAGAACTCTTGAACCAGCATCCTAAAATAGTCATGTGCATTTTTTTTACACAGAACTAAAGACAGAGACAGAGAAAGAGGCAGAGGCAGAGAGTGCAAAATTGTTTCTTTGTGGTAGTTTATTTTCAGCCCACACTCTAGGTGAGAGATGAAGAGAGGAGTGAGATTCCGATTTGATTCTGATTCCGATATTTATCCATAAAGGCCATGGCCCCTTAGGAGGGGGCTGTACAAGACAAAGTTGACAAGACACATTCACATTAATAATTTGCTACACACTCACTTCGCCTTTTAAAGGCTTTGTACAAATACATGCTTAATCTCTTAACAGTAGTTTCATTTGTTGCTGACATTAACAATATGAGTTTAAACAGACATGGACACCTGAAATATTTTCCTGGAATAAATTGTTTTCTAATGTCTTTTAATTCTGGACAAGAAAGTACAAAATGAACCTCATCTTCTTTTAAATCCTTACAAAATGGACATATTAAAGCTCTACCATATGATTTAATATAGCGTTTTGAATGGACAAATATATCCGAAATTCCAAATCTGAATTTGGCCATGATACGCTTTATGTGTCTATCAATATTCACAGACATGTAGGTTGGTATACAGTTAATATTTGTGAACAGTCTATAAAAAAAATTAAATCTATCCCTGTTTTGAGGAGGAGCGTTTGTGAGACAGAGACAGACAGACACAGGCACAGACACAGACAGGCAGACACACAGACAGGGATCAAAATCGAAATGATTTCAGTTCAGTCAATGACACCTGAGCCACTTTTAATGAGGTTCTTCTGTAACTTATTCTTCAGCAGTTGTGCAATAGCCCGACACTCTTTCTGTTCCGTTTGTAGGAGTATGAGGACACAAACACAGTCAAACAAACAGAGTTGAAAACAAGATTGGCTAACTAGCATACTTGATAATAAAAGAGTGTCGTAAACATTGATAAAAAAAAATTTCAGCTCATAAAAGACTACCAGTGAACACTTACCTCTGTTGGAATGAATTTAAAACGGAGAGAGAGAGAGCTTACGTGCGCGCGCGTGGTGTGTGTGTGTGTGTGTGTGTGTTAATTTAACGTTTTTTCACATTAGGTGACATTAGACAAATTATAATATGTGCCTCTGTGCGTGCGTGAGTGCGTGCGTGCGTGCGTGCGTGCGTGCGTGCGTGCGTGCGTGCGTGCGTGCGTGCGTGTGTGTGTGTGTGTGTGTGTGTGTGTGTGCCGGGGGAGGGGGACATCTGCATGCATGTTTGACTATGTGTGTGTATGTATATAATATACATCTAGTATGTGTGTGTTAGTGAGTGTGTGCGTATGTGCGTGCGTGCCTGCGTGTCTGTGTGTGTGTGTGTTATTTTATTTTTATTTTATTAATTTATTTATTATTTTATATCGAGGATAATGGAATAAGCACTCATGTGCTTTTTTACATCCAGTCCCCGTGTGTATGCGGATTTGTATATGTTGTCATCTGTTCCCACCGGCACACAATGGCCTACTCTTTCGAAAAGCGGAACAGGATTTAACGTGTGCGCAAGATGTTCTGCATGCGTTCGCACACGGGGCCTCGGTTTATAGTCTCATCCGAAGGACTGTGTTTGTTTGTGTGTATGTTTTTGTGTACGCGTGTGTGTGTGTGGATAAAATGAGTCTTGAACAGTTTCAGAGCCTGCAAGAGAACTTGAGAACAGCTACAGATCCGGTATACTCAGCAGTGAAGGCCAACAGGACTTATCCAAATAAACCAAGAAGCCAATGAGTACTGCGTGATACCTCCCTCGTCTCAGGCAAACTTAGTCACACAAAAAAGCCAAAACGATTTTTAAAAAATTGTTTTGAAACCGCCGAATTGTAACGGAGAAGCGCTAGGCATGGTGTTATCTTTCTTCCATTAATGTTGTTAATGTATTTATTTTATCAGGGGCAAAATAGCTTAGTGGTTAGAAGGTCGAACTTCTGATGTGACCCTACAAGGGGAAGCAGGTTTGTATCTCCGCTAAGATTCTGTTCGAAGGGATGTGTTGCCTGCATTTTACATTGGTGCTGACTCCATTCTCTCAAAAGTCCTTCAGATGAGCCTATAAACTAAGATTCTGTGTATGAAACACGCACATAGCACCCTTCTGCATAAAGTATGTAAACAAAACTTATTCCCTTTTTAGAGAAGCATGTAGTATGTTTAAAAAAATCCACATTTCAGATAAAAATAGAGTGTGTTAACAACTGATCCACATTTCAGGGAAGAGTAAACTGGTGGCTAAGATGATGTAAACACACCCAGCATGCACTTTGTTAACCTGGAAATGGGTGGGCTCTGCCACTGTTCATTTTCCTAAGGCATACTACCTGACAAATTTCAGCGTGATGCCCCCATTGATTCCTATAAGAAAGGAAGGAAATATAAAATGAAATGGAGGGATTTTTAAAGCATTAAGAGCATTACTAGTTGAATTAAAATGTGCAATTCTTCCATATAGTTTAACTCCTTGCACAGCTGTTTCCTTCTTGTTCAAAATGTCTTTTAACGTTCTGGGTCTTTGGTTCCTCGGGTAGAGCTCCGAGGTTCACCACTGGTGAGATATTTGTGAATGCGACCATTTTTACCCACCGCTAAGGTGGCCGGATTCCGACCTAGGGGATGGTGTCTAAACATGACACAAATATGCAAGCTTTTTTATGTGTACATTTTTTGTGTCTTCCAGTCTTACCGGTACAAATGATCTACTCTCCTGAAAGACAGAACGGGATTTAACGAGTGCGCAAGGTGTTCTGCGTGGGTTTGGACACGGGGCCTTGGTTTATTCTCATACGAAGGACTTTTGGGGGACTGAAGTCAGTACTTATGCCTCCCGAGGAAAAATCCCCTTGAACGAGCGTCTCAATAGTGGCTCGAACCCGGGACCGATCCTAGGCCGTCAAATCGCAAGCCCAACGCTCTAACCACTAGGCTATTGCGCCCCCCCCCCCCCCCCCCCCCCCCCCCCGCAGTTCCTGCTTGTTACGTTTTAAAGATATGGAAATACAGCTTGCCTTGACATGCCCGTCTTCTAAGCCGTAAGTCGACTTTGTTTCAAAGATCACCAGCAAGCAGCAAGATAAAAAAGGTGTTGTGTTTTTGTACGGTTTTTTTTTTTTTATTAAACCTTACCAGGCAAACACAATGGCTCGAGTGAAAAAGAAAGAAACAACATAGAAAGAAAGACAGGGGGGCAAAACAAAGAGCAAATAGAAAGCAAAATAGAAGTCATTTATATATTTGAAAAAAGGACAAAAGAAAAGAGAGGAGGGAAGGACGGAAAAAAGAAAAAAAATGAAAGAAAGAGAGAAAAAAGATAAAGGAAGAAAGAAAGAGTGAAAGAAAGAAAGAAACAAAGACAAGAGAAAGCAAGAAGAATTAAGAGAATACAGAAGAAAAGACAAAAGTAAGGAAGAAAGTCGATTTGGCACTTATTTTCCCTTTCCTCTATGTATCCCAACGATTTCTCTTCACATGGACTAATCAACCTCTGGTAATGATGGCTCACTTGATCTGATGCCCGCTTCTGTTCGTGAGTAGAGAT
>CM054134.1:107671151-107721151 GCA_028751875.1 Rapana venosa
GGCATTCATAGAACTTGTCATAGCTGGCCTACTCTTTTGCGATTGATGAACGAGCTTTTTTAAAATTATCTCTACACCAGATGCAGTGCGTGCATTTGCATATAGGACCTCGGTTCATTGTCTTTCCGAAAAACTTAGAAGAATATGAGAACGGAATTAATGTTAACTCAGTATAAAACCCTCACAAAAAGCTACAGAAAGCTAAAAACTGCGAGGAGTGGAGGAAGCTGATTGCAAAATCTTCAGTGGTGCCCCAGCAGTCTACAAGACTACGAATAGGTGAAAGTGATAAAACCCCTTCCAAACGAACAACTCAATTCCTGGATTCGAACCCAAGCCCCACCTTACAGTAAGATCACAAGCCACACGCTCTCCACTGAGCTTTTTCGCCCAGGTTTAATCTAGATAAGTTTATAGTTGATCAATATAAGTGAAAAGAAACTCGTCACTAATAGATAAAAGCATGCATGCATGGGCATTTAATGGCTTGGGTTTTTTCACGCAATACCTGATTGATCTAAAAGATATAGCAGAGGTAACCACAAAAAGTAGTCGTCTCATTTGCATGTTCTTGTCCAGTCGATATTTGACCGGGTGACTTGGTATAGTGCTTGCGTGCCATGCTGATTCCGTGCAGCAAACTTAGGGGGGCAAGGGGTGGAGAGACAATGACAATGACAAATTAATCTATTTCGAGGATAATGAATAAGCACCCATGTGCATTTTTACATCCAGTCCCCGCCCTTAGGGATATATATGATAATAAAATAAAATAAAATGAGAGAGCGAGAGGCAGAGACAGAGAGACCCTTGCAAAATGTATTTTTCTGATGCAATTAAGTCTTTATTTGTAGATTAATCTGCCCACTGATGTGTGTGCACCCATACGCATGAGCGCGCACGCGCGCGCGCGCGCGCGCGCGCGTGCGTGCGTGCGTGCGTGGTGTGTGTGTGTGTGGGGTGTGTGTGTGTGTGTGTGTGGTGTGTGTGTGTGTGTGTGTGTGTGTGTGTGTTTTCAAAACTAGTCGAGCAGCAGACTTTAAAATTCTTTGCATCAGAGAAGCCTGTTCAAGTTAGGACCAGAGCAGATCTGAACGTCTAACACCCATTTGTCAGAACTGCAACAGCGGTGACGGTATGCACAGGTGTCTGTATTATAGGACAAGAAAAGTCTGATGGATTCCCTACAAAGTTTAGGCGTATGTTCAATCCTCCGAAAATCGTGTTAGCGTGACATCACATGCATTACGTACTGTTCTTATCCACGGGGGAAAAAAACTAACCACCTTGCACTGCTCAGGTAAATATGTAAAGCTTGTCTCTGTGAGCATTTCCAGTGAAATGGAAAACTGCATACATTTTCGCAGTAAAACAACAAAACAACACCACCACCAACAAATACGACACATATGGGTATTACAGTTGACGTAGCGCTAAACCTATTTCAAAAGGACTGAACATAGGCGCATAATTAAAGTAAAAGAAATGTTGGAGGATGGATGTTAACGACATGCTCTTGCATTAGTAAAGTTTTACCAGGCTTGAGGCAAGATCATAGCCATGAACTCATTGTGTACCTACTGGTCGACAGCTCTGTTTGAACAATACTTCAAAATGTTTCCATGTAAAGAAGACAGCGTACCACCTAAAAAACAAAACAAAACCCACAAAAAACATCATGGGAATAGTTTTTTCAAGGAGGGGTTTTTTCTTTCTTTTTAATCTGTTCTTTCCTCTCCCTTTCATAAGTTCATCCATTTCTTTTGTTGTGTCTCCATCTGCCCCTCTTCTTTTCCCAACGCGTCTTTGTATTTTCTTTAATATGTCGAGATTTTTTTTTTCTAGAACATTATGTTTGTTCCACGAAATGATTGTAAATTGGCAATAACACCCCTATAGAATGCACAAAAAACAAGTGTGTATATATATATATATATATATATATATATATATATATATATATATATATATATATATATATATATATATATATATATATATATATATATGTGTGTGTGTGTGTGTGTGTGTGTATGTGTGTGTGTGTGTGTGTGTGTGTGTGTGTGTGTGTGTGTGTGTGTGTGTGTGTGTGTGAATTTTTTCAACCTTTGCAACTCTTTGTCAGTTTTTATATGTCTCTTTGATTATGTTTCTGTGTCTGCTTGCATGCAAGTGTTTTTGTTTGTGTATCCGTCTGTCTGTCTGTCTGTCTGTCTGTCTGTCTGTCCTCTCTCTCTCTCTCTCTCTCTCTCTCTCTCTCTCTGGGTGCGTGTGTGCTTGCGCGCGTGCACACGTGCATGTATGTGTGTGTGTTAGAGAGAGAGAGCGAGAAAGAGAGTGAGAGAGAGCATTTTGCCAAAATGTATTTAAAATGTCAAAAGAATGCTAGGTTATCAAGCCAAAATTGTGTATAAATCTGACGTATTTCGCAATCACTGTATCAGGTTTTCGTGTCAAGCAGCTACAAAACAAGCTTTCTGTTACTGCAGAAGGTAGAAAATCGATGTTTGTAGATGGTTTGAATTCTTCATTGTCTTTTTTTCTCCAGGAACATTACAAAAAAATATTCACACCCCACTTTGCATTATCCATTTCTGTGTCCTTCAATTTAACAGAATTGGTTTTCATGCTTTTAAACTTTATCTTTGTAATTGGCACTTTCGGGTACTTGTTTTTAAGTATTTTACCTTCGTGAAACCTGTTCTCCCTTTAATGGGTAAACGAAAGCTGTTAAGAAGCAGCTTATTCTCACAACAGGGAAGCACGCGTGTTTCTGCTGTGAACAGCACACTATTATGCTCTGACATCTGAAACGTGAACAGTCTGCTTGATCTTCCGCTATACGTGTGTGTATTTATTCTTTTATTTTGAGGATAATGGAAGCTTTTTTTAAATCTAGTCCCCTTGTGTATGCAGTTTTATGTAAATTTTGTCATCCGTTCCCACCGGCACACAATGGCCTATTCTTCGGGAAAGCGGAACGGGTTTTAACGTGTGCGCAAGATGTTCTGCGTGCGTTCACACACGGAACCTCGGTTTATAGTCTCATCCGAAGGACTTTACACAAAGGTACACTGTACACAAAGGAAGGTAACAGAAGAGGAATTGACAGGTCTGCAAGTAAGCTGATCTGGAAGATCGTGAAATTGTCAACACTTTCTCTATCCCTCATCATGACTGTTAAGATCAGAAGAATCAGAAGCTTGTTGCCTAATTCACTGCAATCAGACAAGCTCAGTAAACGGAACTTGCAATTTTGCTCCTATTTTCTAATATAAAAAAGTCAGCCAAAAAAAGGATGCTCTTACAGGTATTGAAATTCAGTGTGTGCGATGAAACTGCAGAGAAACGCTATGGACCTACCTACATTTTTATCAACAATATAACTGAGATAGATACTGTAAACCTGCGTCCCAGAATACTGATCGCCCAGTATTTGAAATATACGATATCGGTTATGCGAGATATGAGATGTTCATGATTTTGTCACACATGTAATTTTTTCCCCAAGAAATCTAAACTTCCTGGTAACTGTGACATCTGAATCGAGTACGAAGTGAGAAAAAAGGAACGCGTAGGTAGTATACACCATGACAAAATGTCAGTTCAAAGTCATCATCTGTAAATTGTTGCTAGAATCAAGACGCTTGTCATTTTTATTGTGCTCATTTATGTGACATAAAGATTAATTATTGCGCAAAAATGTTGTGTAATAATGAAAGTCGACAGTAAATCTTTCTTGAATTGATTTTAACCCATAACTAAATTGTACTGCAAAGTAAGATAAATCTACTGTTTTTAAAACAGCAATGTGTCAAAACTTTCCTTCTTCTTTGAATCACATGGGAGTCGTGAATCGTTGGGGCACAGTACGGAAGAGATGTTCACCAATATTCTCCGATTCTGATGGCTGTGTTCCAAAGCACGTGTCTCTTCCAAGTGTCTTGTAGCTCGTCTAGTCTGCAATATTGTCCGTCTGCTGATTATTTCCCGCCTCTTTGTCTTCCTCATCAAAACAACAACAAAATCCAAACCAAACACAGAAAACAGCTACCACACATGCATAAGTGCGTGTAAGAATCGAGACATGTCGCCTACAAGCCGCTCTGACGACTGTTATCAGCTGAGAAGAGAACATTCTAAACTTCAATAGCAGGTCCACGATGTGCTAGTCAACCCTGGGATTAACTGGCTCGTCCGATACATCCTGTAGAGCACAGAACCAAGTACAAAGTAGTGTAAGTCGGGACTCAAAATTTAGAGATTCGTGGATTTAAACAGGTGGTCGGGTGGATGGACTCATAAATGGTTTCATGGATGGGTTCTTGGATGGATCGATTCATGGATTGATGGACGCGCGGATAGAGCAAACTAAAGCAGCGACTATAAAATATGTACAAAACAACACAACCATAAAGGCAGAGGCAGTTAACTTTAACACTTGCCGAATTCCTGAGAATGGCAAGTGATAGAATAGGGACGGCAGAAGCCTTCAGGATATTAAGGGTGCACACACAGACTCAAGAGTTGGAGAAATTATACGTGTTATGGGTCTGACTGATCGAATCATGTTATTGACTGAATCCCTTATTTTATCATTGATTCATTATTGATTCAATGACTGATTGATTTCAATAGGGTGTGCTGTACTGAATTTCGAATTTACGCTTTGATACACCAACAACCAAACTAAAATGCAAACAGGCTGCAATCTGACACAATCAAACCTATACACTTTCTTTTACACACACACAAAATGGAAAAATACCAAACGGAACATAAACCAAATTGCTAAGCAAACAACTAAGTAGCCAAACTTCAACAAAAACCTGCTTACCCGTAACTTCATGCATTGTAAATCTTATGCAGTTTCCGCCCAAGAGGGATTCAATGTTTATTTCTATTCTCTTTAACTTTGCTTTTTTTCTAGTCAAGATAAACACCCTCATCTTCTTGGAAATTATGCGCTCTTGTTTTCTATACTTCTTCTTTATTCCACTTCAGCGTTTCCACCTTGTTTCTCTGCTCTTGTCTATAAACAATGAGTTCTGATGTGTTTGTTTGTTTGCTGGGCTATGTTTGTGTTGTGCATGTTGTGTTTGTGTGCGGGGAGGGGGGTGGAAGGGGTACGTGCGTGTGTGCGTGCTTCATTTTGAACAAATTGTATAGCCACTTGGAAACACCTGACTCTCATGCCAGAATATTGTTCGCTGACTTTAGTTCAGCTTTCAATACAATGCAGCCTCACGTTCTGGTTAACAAAATAATTTCAAAATTTGACGTAGACAATCAACTTGTTCGTTGGCTGATTGAATTTTTTACCAACAGACCACAGCGTGTTTTGGCCAACAAAATATCTTCTTCGGTTAGATTTACCTGCACTGGTTCCCCGCAGGGTTGCGTCCTCTCACCACTTCTGTACATTCTATACACAGATGATTGCAGAAGCAACTATGGAAATTCCTTTCTGGTAAAGTTCTGGGAACTGTTTTTGACCACAAGTTTAACTGGGACGTTAACACTGACGCTATTGTCAGAAAGGGACAACAACGTCTGTATTTTCTGAGGAAACTGAACTCATTTTTTGTAGACAAAAAGATTCTTTCCTTGTTTTACAAGTCTTACATAGAGAGTGTTCTAAGTTTTGCTTTCATTTGTTGGTACAATAACCTTAGTGTTAAAAACAAGAATGGCCTGCAGAGAATTGTAAGAATCTGCTCAAAAATAATTGGAAAAGAACAAAGAGATCTCATGTCGTTCTGCAATCAGCAGCTTGTACGCAAAGCCACAGCCATTTTGGCTGATCCCTCCCATGCTTTGTTTCCAGAATTTCAAATGTTGCCTTAGGAACGCCGTTTTCAGTGTCCCATCAGCAAAACTAACAGAAAAAGAAATTTTTTTGTGCCAGTAAGCATTCGAATTCTGAATTCACAATGATGTTGACTACCTAGTTTTTACATTTCTCTGAATTACTTGCCTGATTGTCATTGTTACGAGTGTAGTCAATACATAATTATGTGTGTGTGTGTGGGGGTGGGTGCGTGGGTGTGTGAAATAAGTCTGTCTTCTAGTCAACGGTCTTAAAACATTGAATTCATATATTGGTGTATGGTGTGGGTGTGCGTGTGCATGTTTGCACACACACGTACGTGCGTGTGTACGTGCTGCGTATATGCGTGCGTAAAAAATAAGTTTTTATGTCTTCTAGTCAATGGGTTTAAAATTGTGTTCACAATTGATGTGTGTGCGTGCGTGCGGGTGTTTGCGTGTGTGTGCGTATGCGCGCGTGTGTGTTGGTGTGTGTGTTTGTGACATTTTATTTGAAAACCAATATGAAATATAGCTTTTGTGTCTTTGATATATTTGATGAATTTTATTGTATCAATCTGCCTGTCAGTATTGTAATTGCCCTCCATGGGATGATTAAAGTATTTTTGACTTGACTTGACTTGACTTGACTTGCATGCGCGCGCGCGCGTGTGTGTTTGTGTTATGTATGTAAGAGAGAGAGAGAGTGAGTGAATGTTTGAGTGAGTTAGTGAATGAGTCAATGTGAGTATAGAAGTGTGTGTGTGTGTGTGTGTGTGTGTGTGGTGTGGTGTGGTGTGGTGTGGTGTGGTGTGGTGTGGTGTGGTGTGGTGTGGTGTGGTGTGGTGTGGTGTGGTGTGGTGTGTGGTTTTTTTCTGTTGTGCTTTCCGTCTTCTCCGCAGGTCATGCAAATATAAATCTTTTTCTCCTTGTTCTTGTACTTCTTCTTTGTATACTACTACAACTACAACAACTACTAGTACTACTACTGCTGCTGCTGCTGCCGCTGCTGCTGCTGCTGCTGCTGCTGCTGCTGCAGCTGCTGCTGCTGCTGCTACTACTACTACTACTACTACACTACTACTACTACTACTACTACTACTACTACTACTACTACTACTACTACTACTACTACTACTACTACTACTGATAATGATAGAGCAGCAGCAGCAGCAGCAGCAGCAGCAGCAGCAGCAGCAACAGTAGCAGTAGTAGTAGTAGTAGTAATTTTTGTTCTCCTTCTCGTTTTTTCTCCTCTCTTTCACAGTTCAAAAATCAGCACAACCAACAAACCAAACAAAAAAATGAGAATTGCAGTCAGAGCACACCAACATTATACCTGTCAACACTACACCTGTTTAAACGGATTGCCTAGAGACCATGCTTATCACAAAATGAGAGACCCAGAAAATTGAATCCGCCAGGACAGGCCTGGGAAAGATACTGTTGGAGCAGTCATTGGAATCAAAGCCTAAAAATTTGATGTCCGTCAGATATGACAGAGGTGCGAATAAATCAATAACTTCTAGGAATAAAGGAAAAGGTTAAAAAAAAGTACTGCTTGGAGTGCAAATGACAATCACCATTGTATTTTCTCAAACGAAAACTGAAGTACACACGCATGTGACAAAATAATGGCAAAAACAAGAGCAAAAACGGGATCAACAATGACAATAACAATTGCATCAACAAAAACAACACCAGAAAAACCAACTACTGGCTCTTTTTTTTAATTCGGCATTAGGACTAACAAAAATTTTTTTTAATGAACCGTACCCCAAATATTAAAGCGTTAAACAACTATACTTGGGATAGCGTTAGACAACTATACTCGGATAATGATTATTACTGGCCGTATGAGAATTGTTATCATCATCAAGAAAACTTTATGACCAGTCTGAATTAAACTATAAAAAAAGGAAACGCAAAAATATATGCTATAAAAAGACACTTGTATACACACACACACTCTCTCTCTCTCTCCTCTCTCTCTCTCTCTCTCTCTCTCTCTCTCTCTCTCTCTCTCTCTCTCTCTCTCTTTGGTGTTAATACTTTTTTTTTCCTTTTTGAGGGCTGGATGAAAACAAGTCATTGTACTTAATCTATTACCCTCTTTAAATAAAATTTCGTATTTCGTAAAATTTCGTATTTCGTATTTCTCTCTCTCTCTCTCTCTCTCTCTCTCTCTCTCTCTCTCTCTCTCTCTCTCTCTCTTTCTCGCTTCTCTCTTTCTGTCTCGCTCTCTCTCTCTCTCTCTCTCTCTCTCTCTCTCTCTCTCTCTCTCTCTCTCTCTCTCTCTCTCTCTCGCTCTCTCGCTCTCTCTCTCTCCTTTCAGTTAACGTATTTCTACATTCTATATTCGGTCACAAGTCTGCACATAACTGTAAGGAAAATGGGAAACAATTTGTGCATCCTATGCTTTTTATGGAAGCCAAGAATAAGTTCGTAATAGCATTTCCCACTTTCTTTTGAACCCTACAGGAGTATCTTTTGGTCTTCACTGGGGTACTGATTTAAGGAAAAGTGCATTCTTGGATTGGCACACAGGGACATCAGCTTGCAAGACTAAAATAAACAGGGTGATGCTGAAAAGAAGCAGATAGCTTTGAGCGTTTTGCATCCTTTGAAAACTTCAACTTTCTGTTCAGACTATCACTACGATCAATTCACTGAAATCGTGACTAAAAAAAGGAGAGAAAATGGCATGAGAGTTAATGTCTTAAACACGTATCCTTGTCACCATTCTTCTTGTGGTGGTTGTTTATGAGCAGGCTAAGGAACAGAATGTGTTCTTCTCTAAAATTCCTCTTACTAAGCCTCGGCGAAATCCAAGAAAGCAGGGTCGTTAAGCCAAACTGGAATCACAAGGCTAAAGATTTTATAAACGATTTCATGGGGCAATTACTTTCTTCTAAACGTGCCCAAGTTCGATAACTTTGTGAATTTGACTCAGAACTCTCTCTCCCCTCTCTCTCTCTCTCTCTCTCTCTCTCTCTCTCTCTCTCTCTCTCTCTCTCTCTCTCTCACACACACTAAAGAGTGCTCAATGACATGATCCTAAACCAAGAAATCTGCAAAAGCTGCCGTTGAAAATGTTATCGTATGGTGTTTTAACCATTTACAGATCATTTATATCATGATAAAGAAGTTGTAATCACTTACCTGCACTTGTTTTCCATTACTATGTTTTTTTCCAGTTATATAATTGGTCAATTGGGGAATGGCATGTCTTATGGGATCCAAATTAAGGCAATTTTTCTTCAACCTTTTTGCCTGTGTCACCATTGCAGGTGTCTGGTAATGTTTCGGTTAATATTGTTATTTAGCTAAGACTGGCCTGTCGACATTTTATGATCTCCCTTGTATCCTTTTTGAAAGAATCCCTGAACATAAGTCACACACAGTTGCTAGTTTTTTTTTCCTTCTATAATTTTCTTTACAATTATTTTTAATATAGTTTCCTCTTCTTTTCAATGTTATCGTTAGGCTAGCTTTGGCACAAGAATATCTGTTCATTCTTGGGAATGCGATAGATACTTATAAATTACGAATACAAATGTCGCTGTAATGTACAACAGAGGGTAAGACTCCAATCACTGCCGGGACCTCTGAGGACTGCTTAAATAGGAACCGCAACTCAAGTCAGGTCGGTTCTACTCATTAAATTCTCCAATGCTATATTTGTAAGATTTTATGACAGAGTGGTACCATCACAATGTAAGATAGATCATTATGATAATCATGACGAAGTTCTGATAGTTTAACTACACTGGTTAACCATCACAATATTTTTTCAATCATATCTGTGGATGTTTCTATCGATCGATTGAGCACAAGGGCGCACCCACGTACATTATACGTTCGCAAACACACACATTAGACAGGTATAGGGGAAGAGAGAATGAGAAATTACAAACAACTTTTTAATGTCTTGTATACGAAAAGTAAGATCAATCAGATTCTGAACGAAGTAGTGGATATAAAGAGGGACATAGCCAAACACGCGGGCAGACAGAAATGCAATTAAAGCAGCGAGAAAGGAAGAGGTCAAGTAGAAAATTATGCCACTCCTTTTTTTTCTTTCAGGACCGACATTGAACTTCAGGGACGAAAATATCACAGTTGATTCCACAGGGTACGAACTGACGTTGTCTCCCTCATGTGCTCTAGTCCTTTTTAACCCGTCCCCTCTCCTGCTACCCCCTTGAGGCCTTTGTTTTCTTTTTCTCCCCTGATAGCTTCTCCCTTCACCTAGAAATCATACGTGACTGCATTGCTTCTGCACACGAACTGGTGCACCAACACTAAGTTAATGTGTCAGAGAAAACAGCATGCAAGGAATTACAGATTAAAAGAAGAAACAAAAGAAGGAACCAGGCAAATTAGTGAGGAACGTTACACACGGACAACAAGAGATAGAAAAGTAAACACTGCATATCTTGATCAGTCAGGCTACTTGATAGCCGAAGCATTTGTCAGGAAAGCCCAGTTCTGATGTAATGTATTCAAATAATGGTAGACTAAAGATATAGACTAATTATGCCTCCATGATCAACTGTTTTCCGGACCAGTCAGATACTAAATCTCCTTTATGTATACGAAAAAGAAATATAAACTAGTACACATTTACATCTAAAGTTTCAAGTTTAATTTCCGTGAATAATCATTCATGTCTTTGACAATATTAAATCAAAAGGAAACAAATATCAAGTTTTATTTTTTACGAACTGGAAAATTATTTTCCGTCTGATCTGGAGATATCCGTTCTGTAAAAATTTAGAAAATTGTAAAATCTTTAGCGAAAATTACATGTCTTAGACAGTGTTCATATTGTTTGTTTCTATTTGTGCTTTTTGTGATGTTTTTGTTTTTTGTTTTGGTACACACGTTATGGTATTTCCCCTAATCTTTCGAAATACAGAATGCCAAGAAGATATCCTTATATAATTTACAGTTTGCGTGAAAATTGCTTTCTTTTCATGTCGTCACTATATTATTGTTGGTATTCACTTTGGTACTGCTCCTTGCACCCCTTACCTAATTTAAATGTCTCATAATTATAACTATTTACAAGTTTACGATACGAGTGTAACTGCTCGTCGCAGCAACTATAGGTAAAAAGATGTTAAGAAAGTTTTGACATTGTCACAGTGTGAGCTTCCAGTGGAAAGAAAACAATCACCTTCACTACTGTAAATAATCTTAAAACGACAGGGGCTGTCTTATATCACTTTTGGAAGCAGCTAGACTTGAGGATGAATGTTTTTAGACCTTATTTTTGCCCTTGCCTTATGTCCTCGGGTTTTTAATATTACAAAGCTAAATATCTGGTCAGTGGAGATTGATGTTTGTTAAATATGTTGCATACAGAAACCTCGTTTGTAAAACTAAACGCCATCAAAAGCTCCCATAAGCACAAAAACAAAGAAGTCATGGTGGTAAAAAAAAGTTCTCTTTGATTCAATTATTGCATGTGTTAGCTATAATGTCTAACCATTAAGAAAGGAGAAGGCAGGTCGTGTCTCACATAAAACAAAAAAGTCATTAGATAAACAAGAATTAATCAATCAAAGTCACATATTCATTTATGAATCAGAATAAACAAAACAACGAATTGGTATTAAAATTACAACAACAAATAACGAAACACTCAAAGAAAGTAATCTATAAACAAACCCTCAAATTGATTAGTAAACACCTACCTACCTACATACAGAGTAAACAGATAGATGAATACATGACAAAAATCAATCAATCAATAAACAAATTCGTGTATAATGTAATACAATAGCCTTAAGGAGCCAATACACAGAGACAGAGTTTATAAGGATACACAAGAGAGGCTCAGTGTCCAGAACTAACTAACTCTCTCTCTCTCTCTCTCTCTCTCTCTCTCTCTCTCTCTCTCTCTCTCTCTCTCTCTCTCTCTCTCTCTCTGGGCCACAGGTGGATGGGTTTCGAGATAACACCCCCATTCTACCCAGGTCTCTCTATGACATGGAAACTCGTTTATGATATACTACAAGAAGCACTTGGTAAAAGTTTATTTCTCCAGATATTGATTTTTCATACTTCAATCCGAGTATTGTAGAGCGGTGTGTGTGTGTGTGTGTGTGTGTGTGTGTGTGTGTGTGTGTGTGTGTGTGTGTGTGTGTGTGTGTGTGTGTGTGTGTGTGTGTGCGTGCGTGCGTGCGTGCGCGCAGCTTATAACAACAGAACAAAACACTCTGCATCTCTGTAGGAAGAATCCTCCTTCCATGTGAGCAATGAGATACGCGTAAAGTCAGGAGAAAACACATAAAAGTAGACGTTTGTGTGTGAATAAGAGCTAT
Source organism: Rapana venosa (assembly GCA_028751875.1). Classification (NCBI taxonomy): domain Eukaryota; kingdom Metazoa; phylum Mollusca; class Gastropoda; order Neogastropoda; family Muricidae; genus Rapana; species Rapana venosa. The sequence goes on from CM054134.1 coordinate 107,683,292, forward strand.
TCTGAAGAAAAAAATGCATTTTATTCCACACTAACCTCTTAGTTTTCCCCTTGGTCAACCTGCCCTTTCACTACTTTCTGACATCACCTACAGACGTAGCTGTTCATAGCTTCTTCCCAATGTCTGTAACGACGAGCTGTGGTAGCTGTAAGGTAGTTTGAAGTGGCTGCCAGAGGAAAACTTATTTCATATGAAGATCTCGTTCAAAGGAGATTCAGGAACTTTTCTTCTCTTTTTTAAACCATCTGTCAATTTACTGGTTGGGGATAAAGAGCACAGAAGAGGACTGCCTTTTATGACAGATTGTTTTTTGTCATGCTATTTTTTCAAAAACTAAAACTAACTGAATACAATACTAGCTAAGTACGCTAAAATACAATACCATGCAAGAAGACTGATATGAGACTCGCTGGAAAGTCATAGGGGCAAACATTCTGAGAAAGAGCCATCTCATTTGTTCTGGATGTGTGACTAATCGGTAACTTGTTAGGTTTACCAGGTGTTAGTCTTGAAGCAGAATCGGGTCGGGGTTTTTTTTTTGGGGGGGGTCCGGTTTTTTGTTTGTCTTTGTTTTTTACAACATTGTATTCCTACATTGGTGTGTGTGGGTATGTTTGTGTGCGTGCATACGCCGTGCGTGTGTGCACTCGCCTGGGCTTGTATATGGGTGATTTTTTTAAGCTATCTTGGAATGTTCATAACAATTTGAAATGTATTTTTCTTGTGTCCTTTGAGATAATGATACGTATCAATCTGCCTGTCAGTATTGTAATTGCCCTTCATGGGATAATTAAAGTGTTTTTGACTTTGACTTTGACTGGGCGCCAGTCTACACAGCCAACGTCACCAAGAAACAGTGAAGCGTCTTTATAAAGTCTGGCATGGAAGCCTTTGGCTGACAGCTTTCATGTAGAGTGCAGGTCGGATGCAGACGTTTTCCAAATATTTTTGAAAAGACGAGAGCGTATGAAAAACTGTGTGTGTTGATAGAAGAAGAAGAGAAGAAGAAGAAGAAGAAGAGAAGAAGAAGAAGAAGAAGAAGAAGAAGAAGAAGAAGAAAAAAGAAGAAGAAGAAGAAACAAGAAGAACAAGAACAAGACCAAGAAGAAATGAAATCTATTTAGCGCTATATCTTGCAAAAACAAATCAAAGCGCTTGCATTCATCCTACTCCAACACATGCAATAAGTTACAAATAATAATTTTACAAATTCAAATGTATACATACACACACGCGCGCACACATACACATACACACACACACACACACAGGTTGTGCATTTTGGCAGGGTGATGGGGGTTATGGCTTTTAAGGGCAAGGACAGAAATGAGATGAAACAAGAGGGGAAAGTCCTAGGTTTTAAATAAATGTGTTTTGAGGTTGGATTTAAAAGTGTGATAAGTAGGCTTTAGGGGAAGGGAAAGAGGGAGGTCATTCCAGATCGATGGACCAGAAATAGAGAAAGAGTGACGGCCCACAGTGGATTGGTTGAATCTAGGTATTCGTAAGCACAAGGTATCTGCAGCAGGGAGGAGGGAACGAGAAAGAGTGTACAGGTGAAGACATTCACAGAGGTAGGAAGGTGCTGTTTTGTGGAGACATTTGTAGCAGATGGTACTGATCTTATAGTTTACTCTCTATGACACAGGCAGCCAGTGGAGAGATCGCAAGTGGAGGAGTAATGTGCTCAGATTTTTTCTTTCTGAGGACTTGTCAAGCGGCAGAGTTTTGTATACATTGAAGGGAGTGGATAGATGATGGCAGACCAGCCAGGAGAGAATTGCAATAGTCCAAACGTGAGAGAATGAGAGACGTGACTAGTTTGGATGTTGCATCAGTGGACAGGTACTTTCAAACTGCACTAATACGCCGTAAATGATATTAGCATGACTGGCAGGTCTGGGTGATGAATTTTTGCATAGAGAGTGGGTTGCCAATAATGACTCCTAGATATTTTACAGCAGTGGATAGAGGGACAGACGTATTGCCGAATTCTTTTGAAGCTGTTGTGATGGAAGAGTTTGCGTTTCGTACCTACAAGCATGGCTTCGGTTTCATCTGCATTTAGCTGTAACTTGTTCTGTATCATCCATTTTGGATATCTTGAAGGCAGTATGACATATTTGTTCAGAGAGAAGGCAGATTTTCAGGAGTATCACTGCTAAGAATCTGAGAGTCATCTGCATACAGATGATGGCAGATCTGATGACGATTTATTATATGTGAAAGTGGAGCAGTGAGGAAGGTGAAAAGGACAGGGCCAAGAACTGATCCCTGTGGGACTCCACATCCAGTTTTACAGGTGATGATTGAATCTTGTTTACTGCGACTGTTTGCAACTGTCTGATATACAATATTAAGAATTCCACTTAAACGATGTCACTAACACAAAGAGAAATTTGACTATCGTCTGTGAAGAGACAAAAATAGTTACAAGCATTGTAACAAACACATAACACACCAAAGCCTGTATCCACCCACATAATTTGCCTTCAATGCTGAATAGTGATGACTTTTGGCATAAAATGAAAGATTATGATAATTTGATACGACGAGAGGGGCCGGGGAAGATGTCATCGTATCATTTGTCAGAATCAAGGACTGATGATACAAGGTCCGCCTCAGAGGACAGACATGAAGTAAAGTCAATGCTGAGAAAAGGGAAAACATCTAGTGGTGATACTAAGCAGAGAACACTAGCAATCAATATCTTATTTTCTCAGACAGAAACGGAAATGAAGTCCAGCCTTAGCATTAATGATAAGAAACTATACAACAAAATACCGATGATGGCATGACCATATCAGCGTTAACTGTAACAACAATAAAAACACAACAACAACAAAACCAGCAAAACCCACGCAAACAACAACGAAAAAAAACACAAAAGAAAAAACCACTAAGTTAAAGAAAATGTGTCGTCTAAAGAGCATCCTCTGCCCTCCTTCTCAAAGCTTTTGCCAGCAATATCAGCAATACCTAAACCATCAAGAATCATTACATACAGTTTAAATGAAGGTCTAAATCCGACAAAGCCCAAAATAAATGTACGAAAAGGAAGTTTATGCTTTTCACTTTCCTTTTTTGGAAACGTATTCCTTCTGTAAACGATTACAAGCTTGCCATAACATTGAGGAAGACGGACAAGCTAGTGCAGAAATCCTTTGCGTATACTGACATCAAGAAAAGTCCATAATAACATTTCTCTCCATTCTTTTGAACCGAAGAAGAGAGTTTTCTATCCCTAACCGAAGGATTGACTCCAGTGTATTAGCTTATAGGCCAAACGTGCCGGTGAGTTATTGACGTACGGAAAGTGCCAAGGCCCACATGAAACTGTTCTGTTTCAAAATGTTATATTGAGATTTTGTTCAGTCAGGACTAACTCTTAGCTCAACAAGGAGAGAAAAATTCTCTCTCTCTCTCTCTCTCTCTCTCTCTCTCTCTCTCTCTCTCTCTCTCTCTCTCTCTCTCTCTCTCTCTCTCTCTCTCCGCCCCCCCCCATCTCTCTCCCTCTCGCTCTCTCTCTCTCAAGAGTAAAAATTAGTACAAAATATATCAAAATGAGGCAGATGGACAGAAAAGTAAGGACAATGAAAGAACTGGAAAAACATAGGCAGAGACAGAGACAAAGACACAGATAGAGAGAGGGGGTGGGCAGCAAAGAAAAGACGGGTTCGAGGAAGGAAGCAGAGCTAGAGAGACAGAGGAGGCATTAAAAGCAAGAGACAGAACTAAAACAAAAGCTGTGATAGACATGGACAGACAGACTGACAGACAGACGTAGAAGTCAAACAGAAAATACGTCACCTCATTTTTTTTTCAAAACCAACATTGAACCTACAAGAATAGAAACAGCAAGGTTGTTTCCCATGAGTCTAAACTAGTAAGCGTGTTAGTAGTCCCTTTCACTTCCGTCCCTTCTCCTTCCTCTTTTATCTCCCCCGATAGTTTTCCCCTGGCCCAAAAATTACAGAATGCATGACTGCAGTCCTTTTGCAAGCAAACTGATGTACTATTAACTAACGTCAAGATAAACAGCTGCATGGAAGGAAGAAAGCAACTAACAAAAAAGAAACATTATTATATTGCAACCAAGCTAGTGTAAACAAAAGAAAAAGAAAAAAGATACTGACTTACTATGAGGGAGACATACATACATACATACATACATACATATATTACATACATACATACATTACATACATACATTAAATACATACATAGCATACATACATTCATACATACATACATACACATACATACATACAAAACACACACATAAGACAGACAAAACAGACCAGAAGAGAATGTAGATAGATAGTAGGTAGGTAGGTAGATAGAGATAGATAGATAGATAGATAGATAGATAGATAGATAGATAGATAGATAGATAGATAGATAGATAGATAGATAGATAGATAGATAGATACACAGACACAGACATAAACAGACAGGCAGACAGATAGATAAAGAGCGAGGGGTGGGTAAAAGTGTAACTGATGGGTGCAACAACTCAGAAAAAGTGTTTAAGCAACCAGCAACGATGCTGAAGCTGCATGTTTGAACTACAGAAACAAACAGTGGATTCAATGTTCGGATATACAGCACATCCTGTCTCAAATGAGGTGCAAAGTAGCAAGAAATGTCATTGTGTTCGTGTGCATGGCAACAATCAATATCAGTGTACATTTTTTTTCTTCTTTTTTTTCGTTCCTCAGCTAGAGCTCCGAGAGTCACCAATCGAGAGATTTTGCGTATGCGACCGTTTTTAACCCCTATTAAGGTAGCTGCAGTCCGACTTCGGGGGAGGTGTCTTAACATAACACAGTGTGCTTGCGTTTACATTTTTAAATTTTGTTATCCGTTCCTACCAGCACGCAATGGCCTACTCATTCAAAAGGTGGAACGAATTTTTAACTTTGGTATGTGCGTATTGCACGCGGGGCCTCGGTTTCTAGTCTCAACCGACGAAAGTTTTGGTGTAGTGGAGTCAGTGCTAGTGTTAACTGAAGGCTAAAATGTCCTATAACGGGTGCCTCCGTGGTGGCTCAATGTCCATCAAAATCTCCCATTTGGGGTGACAATTTGCCAGTCACAGCTGGTGAGAAGAAAGAATGGGAGCGATGTTTACTGAACATCGAAAAACCTCAAGTTCTCTTCTTCTCCTAGTGACAGGGCTTTTTTCTTTAAATTTAACCAAGTAGTAATGTAGAGTAAAACATAGGGTGTGTGTATGTGTGCGTGTGTGTGTGTGTGTGTGTGTGTGTGTGTGTGTGTGTGTGTGTGTAGCAAAAACCTCATGTCGTTCCCTAATAAACATAGTATGTAGTTCAGCACAGTTTTTTAGAAAAAACACACACACACACACACAACACACACACACACACACACACACACACACACACACACACACAACACGAAGCAGACGTCCTCCTGAAAAGGATACAGTTCTCGTTAGCTCTGTCCACTTTTGTTTGTCTCTTTATAGCCCAATGCTTTTCCATTGAACCCATTATTCTTGCGTCACTTTATGTATTCAATCCTTCCTGTTTCACAATCCTCGCCACAATTTTTAACGCACGTGTGCAACTGATGTTTGCAGTAACTTTAAGCTTAAAGTGGTTGGTGAAACAATAGCTAGGTTGTATGCACAGGTTGTTTTGTTTTAAATTAATTCATTTACTTTTAATTCTTTAATTTTCAGGATAATGGAATAAGCACTCATGTGCTTTTTTTACAACCAGTCCCGGCGTGTAAGCGGTTTTGTCAAAAATGACCGTTCCCACCGGCACACAATGGCCTACTCTTCCGAAAAGCGGAACAGATGTTAATTGTAGAGGGAAGAGAAAGCGCAGGACCCCCTTTCTCAAAATCAGTGACCTGCCACACAAAAGAGCAAACTATACATTTCTGACTAATCATTCTTCGCCCAATTGTGTGATATTTATGACTCAAAATCAGAGCCCCTTTTACGAAAGAAAACTTTTGCAGACTTTCCTGCATTTGCTCTTCACTCTTCTTCTTCTTCTTCTTCTTTCATCTGCCGCTGGTGCCTTTAGGCGTCGCGGGGAGACACAGACGTCTGTCTGCAGCAAGGCGGGAGGTTTGATGTAGTGACAGGTCATGGGCTCGCAGGGTGTCAGCCACGGAGTCGCTCCATCGTCTCCTTGGTCTACCTCTGGCTTTCCAGCCATTGTGTTTGGTGGTGTATGCCCGTAGGGCTGGTTGGTTGGGCGGCATTCTAGTGAGGTGACCAAACCACCTGATCCTTTGTTGTTCGATATGGTGGAGAATTGGTGTTAGTCCGACCATGTCTCTGATCACCTCATTCTTGATCTTGTCGCGTCTGGTCTTGTTGACAGCTTTTCTCAGGCAGCGCATTTCACATGTGACCAATTTTCTCTCTAAGGCTTTTGTTAGGGCCCATGTCTGACACTGGTATGTGAGTGTTGGAACGAAGATGGCGTTGATGAGTTTGCCTTGGTGCTCATTGGGATGCTGGAATGTTTTAGAAGGGGGGCGAGTTGGTAACTGACTGCGTTTGCTTTCTGGCATCTTGTTTCTATCTCTCTGTCCAATTTTCCATCTTCAGTGAAGAGGCTGACAAGGTATTTAAATTCTTTGGTCTGTTTCAACTGGGTGCCGTTGATGTTGATTTCCAGCTTTCCTGGATTTCTGCTGACAGACATAACTTCTGTTTTGGTGATACTGATCTTCATGTCATACCTCTCGCAGCTTGTGTTGAGTTGGTCTGTGTGTTCTTGAAGAGCTGCTCTGTTCGGATTCATTAAGGACTGGTCGTCAGCAAATAATAGTTCATTCAGGGCCTCAAGATCTGGGTTGGCTTCCTTTGTAATCTGGTCCATGTAGATCACGAAGAGAAGGGGAGAGAGTACGCAGCCTTGCCTGACCCCTGATGTAACCGGGAACCATTCGGATGTTCCACTGGCTGTTCGGACTGCGCTCATACTGTTGGCATAGATTGCTCTGATGTTATCAAGCAACTGCCCCTTTACGTCGTACTGCTCCAGGATCTTCCAGAGCTTGTCTCTGTTGACTCGGTCGAAAGCTTTTTCTTGATCAACGAATACTGTATGCAGGTCTTGGTTTTATTCGATGCTCTTTCACACAGCTGTCGGAGTGCGAAAATGGCATCTGTGCACCCTCTTCCTTTCCGAAAGCCAAACTGGGGATTGCTCAGTAGGTGTTCTGCTTTGGCTCTTGTGCGCTGTTCCAGAATCTTTGCATACATTTTCCCTACATGGCTGAGAAGTGAAATCCCTCTGTAGGTGCTGCAGTCTCTCTTGCTGCCCTTCTTCTTCCAAATTGGCACCACTATTGCATTTTGCCAGTCCATTGGTACTTTCGTCTCTTCCCATGCTTTCTGGAAGATGATGGTGAGCCACTTAACTCCCGTTTCTCCGCATGCAAGGATGGCTTCAGTTGTTATGCCGTCATCGCCTGCCGCTTTGCCCTTTGGGCTGGTCTTAATTGCTTTTCTTGTTTCAGCTTCAAGGATTTGGGGCTCTAACTGGTCTTTATAGCGTGGTGAGAACTGAGAGCTGGAGGCTTTGTGCCCAGATGGGTTTTAAAAGATCTTTAAAATAATCTTTCCATCGTTTCAGAATTTCCTCTTCTTTGTGCAGTGCCTCTCCATTTGCATCATTTACTACTGTTGTTGGATTGAATGGCTCATCTCTTACTCTCATCGTCTTCACACTTTTGAAAAATTCTCTTGGGGAGTTCTTACAAATTTCACTTAACTTCTCTCCATAAGTCGCCCAAGATTTTTCTTTAGAGGCTTTCACAACACGTTTACTATGTCTTCTTGCGACTCTGTACTTGACGTAGTCCTCTTCTGTCTTGGTCTTGACCCAAGCTTTATATAGCTGCTTTTTATTCTTGATGGCTTCCTTCACCTCTTGGTTCCACCAAGCTGTAGCTTTCCTGTTTTTACCTCCACATTTCTTTGTCCCGCAAACTTCCCTTAAGGTGTTCAAGAGAGCTGGTTTGAAGGTGTCCCAGACTTGCTCCATGTTGAGAAGTGTTGTATCAATGGAGTCAAGTTTCACCTATGGATCTGTTCTTGCACTTCTTTCTCTTCCAGTTTGAGGAGGTTGATCTTTTCAGGCTGGTTCTTTCTAGCAGTTGTTATTTTCTTCTTCTGAGTACTGGAGGATAGAATGACAGGCCTGTGGTCAGTGTCAAGGTTGGCATTGGGGATGGCTTTTGAGTCTTTGATGGCGTAACGTGTTCTAGATCTTGCAGGTATAAAGTCGATTTGAGACGCGATGTTGAGGTCGTTCCACTTGTACCAGGTGTAAATTTGGGAGGCTCGGTGTTGGAAAAAGGTGTTGGTGATGATCAGATCATGCTCTGCACATAGTTCTAGCACGTGGTTCCCGTTGTAATTGCAAGGTGTTCTGTGGTCACTGTGGGGTCCAAGATGTTTTGTCCACGGGTTTCTTTTCTCACCAACTCTGCCGTTGAATTCACCCATGACATACAGGTCCTCTTTGTCAGGGGTGCTGTTGATGAGGTCGGAGAGCTCTTGATAGAATGAGTCTTTCTCCTCTTCTGAGTACGAATCGTTACACGGTGCATATGCTTGGATATAGTAGACGATTTTGTTGGACTTTCTTACACCAATTTCAATGAGTCTTTCTGATATGTGTTCTGCGCTCATGAGATTCTTTGCTATGTCTGGGTGTAGGATGAATCCCACACCATGCATTGCTCTCTGGTCTTTCCTGACTCCACTCCAGATGAGAACAAAGTTTGAATGGATTTCTTTCGTTCCTTGTCCTTTCTTCCTAGTGTCTGAAATGCCCATGATGGAGATCTTTCTTTTGGTCATGAATTCCACAATTTCTGGTTCCTTGTTTGTTAGGCCGCAGATGTTCCATGTTCCAATGTAGTCACTGTTCCTATCTCGATGTCCGTTTCCATTGCGAGGTCGTTTGCCGTCGGTATCCGTCCGTTTGTATCTCTTTTCAGTTTTCTTAGCAGTTGATAAATCCACTGTCGGCTTGCTAGGCCAGTCACAGCTTCACCAGAGCCCCGTTAGCCAGCTTGACCTGTTTCCGTTTCCCACGACGTGGACGAGGGGTTGGACTTTGGGAAACGCTCTTCTCTCTAGTTCATCAAAACTACTCGTCAACTTTGAAACTGGGACAAAGCAAAAAACATCGCCTGCCCCAGCACAACAACAAAAGAGCTGTAATGCTAAAAAGGTCGAGTCAGAAAGATCTTTAATGAGGGCAAAATATTTAACCTCTACAGCTTTTTTTTCACCCCGCCCTGCCACCACTTTCATTTGACTATTGTTAGTTCACACAGTGACGCGTTAACTCTTAAGCAAGGAAAAGAAGACACTCTTTTTAAATGGCAGAAAGAATTACCAAATAAGAGTGACAGAGACAGACAGACAGACAGGCAGGCAGGCAGACAGAGAAAGACAGAGAGGGAGGGAGGGCAGACATACAGAGACAAACGGAGAGAAATAGACAGAGACAGGAGAGAGAAAGACAGAAAGAACGCGAGACAGAGGGAGAGAGGGGGGGGGGCGGGGGGCGGGGAGGAAACAGACAGACAGATAAATTTAATTCAAAATAACCACATGAAACAAGCACTTTAGCATAGGAGTAAAGAATAGATTATAAAAGCACAATTCAATACACACAGATGAGTTTAAGGCAAGGTACACAAATTTTAAAACGGTAAATAAAAAGTGAAAAGGAAAAAAAGAGGAAAAATCAAACTCCATCATGACTAAATAAGATAAAGGATAACAAACTGAATAAATAAGAGAAAGGATAACAAACTGAATTAATAAGATAATGGATAACAAGCTACCAGCAGACAGAGCTGAAAACAATACCCAGTGGAGAGGAACCACGATCCACAAAATCTAGGGCCAGTGGAAGATTGGCCACAGGAGGGTGCCCCAAGTTTGCTTAAGTCTCTTCAGGACGAGTCTTGCATGCAAAGATAATGTGTCTGTTGTGTTTGTGTGCGCGTGCGCACGAGCGCGCGTGTCCATGTGTGTGTGTGGGTGGTTGTGTGTGTGTTGTGTGTGTGTGTGGTGGTGTGTGTGTGTGTGGCGCGCGCGCGCCAGATGGTACATTGAATAAGCAGTGCATTGGCTTTTTTTCATCAAGCCATCTATCTAAAAATGAAAATAATGATAATATATATGCATTCATAGAATAAAAACCTAATCAGTGTTAAACCATACAAATAAAACAAGAGAAAAAAATAATATATACATACATACAATTTTTTTTAAAGCCTAAGCAATAGTAAACCATACAAATCAAAGAAAATTCTTGAAAAATACATCCACCATAAACAACAAAAAACCAAAACCTAAACAAACAAAACAAAACAAAAAAGACCCCCCAAAAACAAAAACCCAAACCATACAAAACCAATGAACAAAGCAAACAAACAGATAAACAACACGAGCAATCCAACAAGCAACAAATACATACACACACAACAACAACAATAACTAACGCGCGCGCGCGCGTGCGTGCGTGCGTGCGTGCGTGCGTGCGTGCGTGTGTGTGTGTGTTGTGTTTGCGGTCCATGTGTGTGTGGTGTGTGTGTGTGTGTGTGTGTGTGTGTGTGTGTGTGTGTGTGTGTGTGGTGTGTGTGTGTGTGTGTGTGTGTGTGTGTGTGTGTGTGTGTGTGTGTGTGTGTGCGCGTGTGCGCTGTGTGTCAAAGTCAAAATCAAAATCAAACTTTTATTTTCAGATGGTACATTGAATAAGCAGTGCATTTGCTTTTTTTTTTATCAAGCCATCTATCTAAAGGAAAAAAAGAGAGAGAAAAGATAATATATATGCAGACATAGAATAAAAACCTAATCAAGGATAAACCATACAAATCAAACAAGAGAAGACAATAATATATGCATACATAGAATTAAAAACAAAACAAAAAACCCTGAACAATGTTAAACCATACAAATCTAATAAATAAAAAATCTCTCGAAAATATATTCACCATATTATGAACAAACAAGCAACAAAGAAAAACCAAACCAAACCAAACAAAAAAGACAAAACAAATAAAAGATACCTCCAACTCCTCCCCCCCCCCCCCCACACACACACACACAAACGCATAAACCTCCAACCATACAAACAACTGAACAAAAAACCCAAAGAAGACAAAACAACAAGAACAACCACAACAAGCAAATAACAAAGACACACATACGTACACAACAACAGGAGCGACAATAACAAACATAAAACAACAATAGCAGCCAAAGTGTGTGTGTGTGTGTGTGTGTGTGTGTGTGTGTGTGTGTGTGTGTGTGTGTGTGTGTGTGTGTGTGTGTGTGTGTGTGACATTTTAAAAGTACGCTTTCACAACAGGGGCGATTCAAAGTTCAGAATAAATGTGCTAACTTTGAAGGAAAGGCATATAAGGGAATGTCTTTGCTCTAGTGTATAGGTATTATCAAAATTTCTACTTTTTTTATTACACATTACTGCACATAAACGGTAAAGCTTTCTACTGGGTCATGTTACTATTTTGTCACCTGACTGGAATTACAGGAGTTGCTAGCTGAGAATGTCTTAGAAAAGTGTGCCACTACATCTCCATGCTGCAGTTATTCTAACTTTGAAGTGTGTGTGTGTGTGTGTGTGTGTGTGTGTGTGTGTGTGTGTGTGTGTGTGTGTGTGTTGTGTGTGTGTGTGTGTTGTGATTGTGTGTGTGTGTGTGTGTGTGTGTGTGTGTGTGTGTGTGTGTGTGTGTGTGTGTGTGTGTGTGCACGTGCGTTCGCGAGGCTAGATCTCGTACCATTTTCAAACCTTACCTTCACCTATCCAGTAATCTAGTAGACTGCGGAGGCACCGTTCAAGATTTTGTAACCAGCTTCCTCCCCTGCTCGCAGTTTTCAGCTTTCCGTAGCTTTCAGTCTTATCTCTCTTTTAAAATACTGGTGCTAGGCAGCGTGGAATAAAAGTAGTTCTTTGAAAAGTAAGTTCCTTACTCGGTCACAGTTTTCTGTTCTGTAGCCCTTGAGACACTGATAGAATGTTGCCAGAGTCCCTTATTTTTCGTGTTTTAATGATTTTCTTTCAACAAAAATTCTGTTTAGTCATCCATGCTTCCGTTGTACAGTACCAAAATTATTACTGTAGAAATTACTAGGATCCACCCAACCTTTGGGTGGGTGCATTCAAAAGGCATACTAGGATGGTCCAAAGATATTGCATTCATCCAGCAGACGTCCAAAGCCTTTATTTTTTACTTAGCCACTTACCACGAGGTGTTGTGTGAGCGTTAGTATTTTTGGAAGAGACGATAAATCGAGGTTCAGTGTAGAACATGCATTCAGTGTAGGTAAAAAGAACAGCGATATAAAAGTCATCTCAAGCAAAAGTGTTAACAAAACCCACTATCACACACAAATTGACGCCAAGGAAAAAGCCACAATGTTTAAATGACTACGCATGGTTTTTTAAGAAGTGCAGTGCCAATTTCACACAGAAAAAAACGCTGTTTATTATTACTCCATTACAATACAAAGATTGCAGTACGTACAATTTAACTCAAGAAAAGACATACAAAAAATACAGAGAACAAGGAAATCATCAGAAGCAACCAGAGTGATGCAATGGTTTACCTAGTAATGTATCAAATGAGAGATTGTGGTTTTGATCTTCACCAGAAATCTTTATTCACCTTTTGAGATTTTTCAGGCTAGACGGCATCTGTCAAAACAGTGTGTTACAAATTCTTGAAGAAGACCAGACCAGACAACACAGTCGCAAATCATCCGCTCCACGGGCAGAAACTTCAGAGCGCTATCAATATCATAGGCCTCCTCCATGGGGATGTCGTGAGGGCCTGTCAGTATAAATAGCGCCATCCCTTTCTGCGCCAGGAATCCCCTCTTTCTTATCACTTTCTTTGATTCTGCCTCGTTCCTTGTCTTCCTGTCATCCCCGTCTTGTTTTGTTTTTTAACCTTCTTGGTCTATTCTTCTGCGGGTTTTTTCTGAAAGACTTAAAAGATAACAATCCTCATCCATGCTGAAGTTGGGTGTGCTGGGCATAACTTGTCAGGCGCTTAACGGCAGCACAACGCATTTTTCTTTATAATACAGACAAGAGCAGTTGCTGTCTGAGTGTTCCATAAAGAAAAATAATATCATAGGCTAACATGTAGAATTTTCAGCTAGATTACGCTAGGATGTAACATGAAAGGGAGTGCAGAATGCAGCACACTCATGAATTTTCAGTCCTCTCTAGATCTCTCTGGCGTCGTTGTGATTATTTTAAGCTTATAAATCAGGATGCAGTATGAAATTACAACGGACTGTCATGGAGACATGTTATAATAATCTATAATTCCATTCTGGAATAGCATTTAAATCGAAGTAGTTTCGTCATTAAGCTGTTGCAGGAAATGTTCCTAAAAAGGTGCTCTTCTATAAGCGACAAAACATGACGGACGCCACTGAACACTGTGATAATGACCAACAAGCTGCGCAAAGTCTATTCTGAATGGTCACACCGTGGCAGCCATAAATTGATAGCTTTGGCCCCAGGCCAAAAAGGTTTGTCAGATAATGATGATTATAAGCAAAGTGCCAAGACGTTTGGCCTAACCTAAAATTTTGTTAAGTTTTAAAATGTTATGTGGTGTCATGTCAGACTTAAACTAATAGCTAATAATAATAATAATAATAATAATATATGGAACTTATATAGCGCTGAATCTTGTAAAAAACAAAAAAATCGAAGCGCTTCCACTCAATCATTTACAGGTATGCAACTCTCCTTAAACATAATGAACAACAGATTTCAAATCCATGCGCGCGCACGTATGCACACACACACACACACACACACACACACACACACACACGCACACACACACACACACAAACACACACACACACACACACACACACACTCGGAACAACACTTAGAAGGTGAAAGATGCTGTTGAAAATTAGGGACAGATATGTGGGGGAAAAGTCTCAGGTAGGAAATAAGTGTGTTTTGAGGCTGAGTTTGAAGGTATCAAGTGAAGGCTTTTGGCGAAGTGAAGGAGGGAGGTCATTCCAGGTGGATGGACCAGAAACAGAGAATGAGCGACCGCCAACAGTGGTTTGTTTGAATCTGGGTGTTCGAAAGCACAAAGTATCTGCGGCTGAACGAAGGGAACGGGATGGAGTGTACAGGTGAAGACAGTTACAGAGATAAGAGGGTGCAGATTTGTGGAGACATTTTAAACAGAGGGTATTGATTTTATACTCCAGTCTTTGTGAGACAGACAGCCATTGAAGAGATCACAGAAGAGGAGTGATGTATTCAGATTTTTTCTTTCTTAGGACCAGTCGAGCTGCAGTTTTGTATGCGTTGAAGAGAGTGGATAGATGATGCTGGTAGGCCAGCCAAAAGAGAATTACAGTAGTCTAAACGTGAAAGAATGAGAGATGTGACAATCTTGGAAGTTGCATCAGTGGACAGATACTTGCGAATCGCGCTTATGCGCCGTAATTGATAGTACCAAGACTGGCAGGTCTGGGTGATGAATTTTTTCATAGAGTGTGTTGTCAAGAACTACTCCTAAATACTTCACAGAGTTGGACAAAGGAACTGACGTATTGCCGAATTCTATTGAAGTTTTTGCGATAGAGGAAGTTTATGTTGGGTCTCTATGAGCATGGCTTCGGTTTTATTGGCATTAAGTTACCCTAAGCCAAACGCTTTCTCAGGTATTAATGAAAGCAAAGTGCCAACACCTAAACTAAAATGTTTATATGCTCTTAAAATGTTATGTTGGAATTGTCTACTTCCATGATAAGCTTTTACCAAAACACCCATTACTCTTCATTGCACTCATAACTCTTCATTAAATCTCCGAAGTCGGAGTATGGCTACCTCTGTAGAGAAGTACTTGAAAACAGCCATACAGATAAACTTCTCCCCCAGTGTGTACAAACAGTCTAACAGTTATTCATAGTTGTGATGAGCGAGGCAGATGGCATAATTGTTCTGGAAGACCCCTTCTGTGTTAAGGTGGGGTACTTAAGCTACAATAGTTCAACAATAACATTAATAGTTCTCTGTTTACTACAGAAAACGTTCAAATATTAACTATTTTGACTTTGACTATTTACATTTTAAATAAATATTGACTTTGACTATTTACATTTTGTTTCATAGATTTTGTCTGCAGCGCACCATATTTGTAAATATCTGTTTGTTTAAACTATTGATTATTTATCATTGATTGCATGACTGTGTGAGATTAGGTTTAATGCATGCGCTTTGATTTGTCTTTGCAAGATATAGCGCTATATAAGTTCCATTTATTATCATTATTATTTAAATAAGATATGCTGAAATTCTGAACATATGAAAACATCTACAACAGCGTAAATGAAGATCAGAAATAGGTCCACACAATGAAGTGTCACTGACGTAACGAAATGGTACGTAACCTGTCATCTCTAACAACACCAAAAAAAGGCAAATAGTTCCATGTCAAACACATTTGTTAAAGACAACTTGGGTTTTACAAACAGATAACAGTTTTTCATCCGGAAATGAAGGCTTCTCGATGGGCTCCTTTGAAAGTGCCTCCATCATTGATTGGTTATGCATTGCCTGTCATAAGAGTTTGGATCATCAGCTGTGAAAATGTGGTCATGTGTGTGTGTGTGTGTGTGTGTTTGTGTGTGTGTGTGTGTGTGTGTGTGTGTGTGTGTGTGTGTGTGTGTGTGTGTGTGTGTTAATACGTCTATCAGATGAAAATAGATACCACATTAGCGACTTCAATCAATTCTGATGACAGCGACACGTAAACATACATCAGTTAAAAAGTATTGTGTTTGTTGCGTTATGTATAGGTTCATTGTACTCATCATTTCATTTACTTGAACATTATCTTAAAAGTTTGTTTGACATCAATATATCGAATATATGTCAATTTTTCAAGTTATCGGGGGGGGGGGGGGGGGTGTTCCCTTAAAGTCACAGCTCTAATGCTATTATTGTAGTCCTTTTTCAGGGCAAGCCCGGGATGAAACAAGTATCTTTGAATAATTACCTATAACCCTTGGAAATCATCATCATAATCATCATCATCATCATCATCATCATCATCATCATCATCTTCTCTCCTTCTCTCTCTCTCTCTCTCTCTCTCTCTCTCTCTCTCTCTCTCTCTCTCTCTCTCTCTCTCTCTCCTCTCTTTATGAGAGAGAGAACTGTATGGATCGTTTAAAAGTATTTTTGTAAAAGAGCAGTATTTAAACTTTATAAATGTCTACTGCTTTCGTGTAGCAATTACACAAGCAAGAGTTAATGTTTTACCTCTTAATAATAATGTGTATAGATATAGTGATAATATCCGAGATAAATTATGTCCATTTTGTAAAACGAACTTTGAAAATGAAGCCCACTTTCTATTGGAATGTTACATGTACTCAAACTTAAGAGATAAATTTTTAAGCAAATGTATCAATGTACCATTGACAAATATGTTCAAAGTAAGAAATGATGAGTACAAACATAGTTTGTCTAACTACATTTTTCATTCTATTAACAAAAGGAAAATAATGTTGGCGCAAATACTTTATTGGAAAACTGCTACGATTTGATATACTCAATATGGATGATTTTTCTTAGACAGCATCTTCTTTCTATGATTGGGTTTAAGGTTTATAATCAAGAAATAGAATAAATGGTGTTTTTCTTTTGTATTCAGTCATGAACGGTTACTGACATAATCTTTTTGCATTATTTGGCTATGTATATGTTGGTGTTTTTCTTCTCTAATCAGTCATAAATCATTATTTGTTTGTGCATTTGCTTTGCCAATGATATGAATGAACCCATTGTTCTATCCCAAGCCCAACAAATGTATTGTGGTCCAAGGCCAATGTACATTAAATCATTTCAGTGTTCAGTGTTCAGTGTTCTCTCTCTCTCCATACACAAATTCGGGTGGGTGGGTGTCATACCCATAGGCCTACATTACAGCATTTGAACACGTATACACCGTGTGTTTTTACCATTACTCATACAGGCATGAAAAACGTACGTGTCAAAGACAACTACTATAAGCACTTCCTTTCGACGCACATGCAATCATTTCAATCTAAATAGTTGTGATGATGTTTAGAAGGTAACGGGCGAATTTCAACTTAGAAAACAAACTTCAAAAGAGGAAAAGCACACTCGAGTTTTATTTTATCTCATTCGGCTAAGTATTTGTTGTCGTGTGAAATGTGTGGCCTGTGTGTCTTTAATTTGGGCTCTGTTTTGATAGCAGTTCCTTTTGTTCCCTCTCAACCTTTGTTCTCTGAAATTGCATTTCATCAAAAAGAATATTCAATTTGAAAATACGGAATAAGAAAACATCTGCTGAAAAGAACGAAAATACTAGTTCAGAAGTACTCTCTCTCTCCGCTCTCTCTCTCTCTCACTCTCTCTCTCTCTCTCCATCTCTCTCATCTCTCTCTCTCTCTCTCATTCCTCTCCTCTCTCTCTCCTCTCTCTCTCTCTCTCGCTGCCCTTGGTTATTGTCCAGCAGAGTGAATTTCCAAAGCAGTCAGTGCAAACCTTTGCCAGTTTCTCGTCAGTTGTGCCCACCATACCAGTTGAAGGTCTGCCTACAGCGGTTGAAAGCATGTTGAATGGAGTGTTAGACGAACTACCTTTGTTTTCGTTTAAAACAGAATGATGAGGCAAACAAAATGGTCATTGTTGTCAACTTATGATTTTCCACCAACCCCTTGACGACGGTTACCATGACAGCACATCATGCAGGTGTAAATGTTTACTGGAAGAGAAAAGCTATTGGAAACAGGCATGAGAACTTAGAGCAGGTGTAACGTTACCTTTCTTTTTTCCCCTGCTCCACTCTATTCTTCTCTTTTTTTTATCTGGCAAATTCATTGAAAATGAATCTACTCCTGATGTTCTTTAATTCATAATTTTCTGTAATGATCCTTCTGTCCTGAAACCTCCCAGCCTTCAGCCGTACCATAAGCAGGTAAGCGGCAAGTTGATTAGGGACAATGCGACATAGGTACAATAATATGATTTTAAATGATGTAGTGCGTACTGAAATATGTGACACAAAAGAAGCTGGAGTGCAAATATGGCTAATTCCGTCTGTGAAGAAGAAGAAACAGACAACATGGAATGCCCAAACAGTCTATGTGTGGGTAGTATTGTTGAAAACAGAAAACTATCGAGATGTGACTTCTTTCCACTTGAAAATCCCTGCCATCCTAATGAAAGGGGTCTGTAAAAAGCCTAATTCAATGCTCTTTTTCCACAGTGTGTATGTGTGTGTGCATGCGAGCGTTTTGTGTGTGTGTGTGTGTGTGTCTGTCTGCTGTCTGTGTGTGTGTCTGCGTGTGTGCTTGTGTGTGTGTGTGTGTGTGTGTGTGTGTGTGGTGTGTGTGTGTGTTGTGTGTTGTGTGTGTAAATTATCAGGAAAAACTTTTTTCCGAGCACCCGACAAGTAAGCCAAGACAAGAAACAGCAACGCTATCTCTTTCGGCCTCTCGTCCAACCTTCTCTTGCCACAGGAAATGCCGTAAGTGTAGCTTCCCTTTGCGTTTCGTTTTCACAGAAATGGTTTTTAATACATCCTTCATTTTTCTTTGAAATAACATAGCTTTTCTTGAGCCTCTATTCTAAACAGAAAAAAATCTATCTCTCTCTCTCACACACACAAACCACACACACACACACAAAAACACACACACACACCACACACAACACACACACATATTATATAAGCAACTTCCATCGTGCATGTACTATCATAAAGATTTGTTTGAACAATGCTGCATAAGAATGGAAAATGTAGATAAACATCTAAAAAAAGGGGAACTAAATTGTTCAATGACAGCTTATATTGTAATTTCTTTGGATTTAAAATGTGCGCAGATTGTAATGTCTTTTTTCTCTCTTTTCCGAAAACTCTTTATTGTCAATAAAAACTCACCATGTCTCTAGTTTCATTTTCATTCAAACAGAATTAAGACTCCGCTGGCATCGGACCTCAAGCCATGTCTATCTTCCTTAGTAGATTAAACAAAAATAAAACAGACATCCATGCAAGAAACAAACACAAAAGCAGTCAAAAAGGGAAAAGAAAGTTCGTTTACTTTTGTTAATAGCTCAGATAGTTATCAGAGAAAGCTAGTTAAAATAAAAAGGGAAAAGTAAACGACTTTTCCAGCATACAAGCTCGCACAAAGAAGAGCTATCAGACAATGAACAAATAATAACGAGACCACAGTTGTGCTAATTAGAACAGTTCAATTTACAAAAGATCTCTGTACTGAAGAAATTTCAATCACTGCAGCGACCTCTGACGAGAGATCATTCAAGAGCCGAAACTCGAGTCAGGTCAGGCCAAAGGTATAGCCCTTCCCCCAAATGCCTGAAAGGTTGTCATTGAAAGATATATTTTTTCTGTTTTTTGTGCTTTTTTTTCTTATTTTGATCTTTCATAAATCCTTTTCAAAATAGTAAAGAATTTAACGCTGGTTACCTGCACTTGATTTCTTCCCCTGTTCTTGTTCTGATTAATGTGTATGTAGATATATGAATATATCTTCTATGATGTGTAGGACAGTTCTACTAGGCGTTTTGTTATTCAATAGATATGTGTCTTTTCTTCTAAGTTTTTTTTCTCTAAAACTTTAAGACGATGTGCAAAAAAGTCTCTGCTTTTCCAAGAACATTTTTAAAAGAAGACAGAAATGTATGATGCAAGATTATTGAATAAGTGACTCATGTGCTTTTGTGCGATCTAGTCCACGTGGTTATGCAGTTTTGTAAATTTGGTAATCCGTCCCATCAGCACACAATGGCCACCCTTGCCGAAATGCGGAACGGTTTCACGTGGTCCAGCTGTCTGCGGCTTGCACAGGGACCATCGGTTATAGTCTGTTGAAGAACTTCGGGGGATGAAGTCGTCACTGATGTAACGCCAGAGAAAATCTCTTGACGTCGACCCGGATCAGCAGATCACGAGCGCAGCGGCATCACTCTAACACAGGCTATCCGTCCCGCCCGCGCGGGTGTGTGTGTGTTGTGTGTGTGTGTGTGTGTTTGTGTGAGTGTGTGTGTGTGTGTGAGTGTGTGTGTGATAGAGTGTGGTGTTTGTAGTGCGTGTGTGTTGTTTGTGTGTGTATATGTGTGATAGACACACATGCCGAAAGGGAAAAACACAGACATAAACTTAAACAGAGGAGACAGAACAAGGGACAGCTATTTCAGCATAGGGGGAGGTTTAAAACAAACCTTTCATTCTTGAACTTTTATAGTCACCCTCCCAGTTGAGCGCCCCACCCCATCCCCTTTCTCTTTAACCTTCTTCCTGTCCCTACTCGCTCTCTTCGGAAACAAAATCCACCAGCATGGAACCAGAATGATTGCTTCCTTCCGCAGCGTGGCCTTTTTTGGCTTCTCTCCTGACGTGAGAATCAACATGGGCCTTGCAGAGAGATTCATAGATTAGCCCTCTGCAATGGAGACAGGTTACAGGAAAAGCCACTAAATTCTCAAAGACAGGGAGAGAAGAAAGCTGAGTGCCCCAAACCAACACTGTTTATGCATCAGTAATATTTGTTGTTGTTATCCTCACTTATCAAATATCCTCCACAACGAACACTTTTTCTTGGTTCAGTAAATAATCACACCTCAAATTACCCCGTACGTGTTTTCTATATGTAGCTTTCTATATATAACAGTTCCGGCGCGTTGGTGAGGGTTTTTGTCAGAATGAATTAGCGTTTTGGTCAGAAGTAAGCATATTCAGTATCTGTATAGCTTTAGAAGAGGAAGCAGCAACATCAAGGGTACCCTCGTCATTACCTATACTGAGGGAAGAAGTGGAAGAGGCCATCCGCAGTTTACCAGTAGGAAAGTCCCCAGGAGCAGACAACATACCAGCAGAGCTGCTCAAGCATGGTGGCGAAACAGTCATCACACATGTTACAGCTATCTGTCAGAAGATTTGGGAGACAAAACAGTGGCGAACAGAATGGACACAATCACTCATCATACCCCTGCCCAAGAAGGGAAATTTACGCCAATGCCAAAACTATAGAACAATCAGCCTCATCAGCCACGCCAGCAAGATCATGCTCAAAGTTATTTTGAATCGACTCAAGAAGGAGGCAGAAGAAACCTTGCAGAGGAACAAGCTGGTTCAGGGCAGGCAGGAGCACAATCGAACAGATTTTTAACTGCCACATCCTGATGGAAAAACATCTTCAACATCAGAAAGACCGTTCCACAACTTCATGACTTCAAAAGGCTTTCGACAGGATGCACGAAGGACTGTGAGGTCCTCAGAATGTTTGGCATTGAAGAAGACTCAGTGCAAACCATTCAAGTACTATACAACACCGCAAGCAGTGCAGTCCTTCTGACAATCAGGTCGGAGACTACTTCAAAACCACAGTTGGGGTCCGACAAGGATGCCTGTTATCTCCAGTCCTGTTTAATCTGTTCTTGGAAAACATTATGAGAGAGACCCTCCATGACTTCCACTCTACCATCTCCATTGGCGGCAGACCCCTCAACAACTTGCGGTTTGCCGATGACATTGACCTCATGGGCGGAAGTAACACAGAGCTGCAAGATCTTACGACCAGACTTGAGAACAGAGCTGGAGCATATGGGATGGAGGTAGCTCGGAGAAAAGTAAAGTACTTGTGAACAGCACGAGCAACGCCACTGCTAAAATTTACATGAACGGCCAGCAACTGGAGGAGGTAGACGCTTTTAAATACCTTGGCGCTACACTCACAAAGGACGGGCGATCGACGACAGAAATCAAAGTCAGACTAGCCATGGCAACATCTTCCATGACAAAACCCACCACCAAATGGAAAAGTAAAGAGATCAGTTTCCCAATCAAACTAAAGCTCTACAAAGCCCTAATTCCGACTATCCTGCTGTACGGAAGTAAAACCTGGACATTGACTGCTGAAACAGCAAAGCGAATCCAGTCGAATCCAGTAATTTGAAACAAAATGCCATAGAAAACTGCTGGGCATATCCTGGAGAGAACGAAAGACCAATGAATTTGTCAAGAGTCAAATAACACGGCTGGCAGGTCCACAGGAACCCCTTCTCACCATCGTCAAGAAGAAAAAGCTGACATGTTCGCCACGTCACCCGCCACAACACTCTGCCCAAAACAGTACTGTAGGGGAAAACTCGAAGGTGGCAGAAAGAGGGGAAGACAGAACAAGTCCCTGGATGGACAACATCAGAGAATGGACCAGGATGAATGACTCGGCACTACTGCGCAGAGCCGAGGACCGAGATGGATGGAGGAAGCTTACCACGGCATCGTCTTTCGTGTCTCCTCCACGACCGCCAGGGTCACGGGACTGATGATGATGATAGCTTTTATGGCTGTGCAGATTAGGAAGAAACCCGACTGTATAGAAGCACCTGAGTTCTGGTTTGCATTTGGATACCACTAAGTGTCATCTCCTGCCGCTTTTGTTCCCCCGATCCGGTCTTTCGCGAACAATTTTTTTCATTCCTCGTCTAGAGCTCCGAGGTATACCATTGGTGATAGTTTTGCGTATGCGACCGTTTATGCCTACTTTTAAGGTAGTGGCGTTATGACTTTTGGAATGATGTCTAAACACGATACGTTTTGAAGTAGAAGAAAAGGTACTAGTTAAATGCACTTTAATAAAACATGGGCCACTGTACAGGACGTTTGAAGAGAGACGGGATTCAGCTGCAAACACAACATTGCTGTCGCCTTCTCCCGCAAAGCAAACTCAGTCTGGTTACTGTTTTCTCTTTAAGCAAAGCATTCGGTGTTGTCTTCACAGCCACTGGGAGTCCAGTTACTGGCATGGTTGAAGAATTAGCAGACAAAAAATTCACCACGCCTCTTATAAATGGCGCCTCTTGTTTTGTGTCACATCAGAGAGAAAAAGAGGCAGTGTCAGAGAGATACATCGAAAGACAGAGACAGTCACATAGAGAGAAACAGAGGCAGGGGCGCAGAGAGAGAGAGAGAGAGAGAGAAGAGAGAGAGAAAAGAGAGAGAGAGAGAGAAGAGAGAGAGAGAGATTGAGAGAGAGAGAGGGAGGGTGAAAGAGAGACAGACATACAGACAGTGAGTCACAGAGAGAGACAGAGACACAAACAGAGAGAGAGCAAACAAAAGCAAAGGAAAGCAAAATGAAAAAGATTAAAACACGGACAGAAAATTCTAGCCAAGTAAAAGAAGCGATATTCCATGATCACATTATCTTCCTGTTCTCCGCCGACTTTCCTCAGCAACTCAAAACAGGGAAAACTCCTTTGGAACCCATCCTTTGGTGAAACATAGCCTGCCTTCTTCCATTACAAGCAAAGACTGCAGAAGCGAGCATTCGACTGAAACTCAATCATCAATTAATCTGCCGTCTTGGCTTCCAATTGATTAAGTTTTCATAATTTTGGAAATGCTATTGTCAATAACCAAGGATGAAGAGTCACATTTCACATTTCTATCTTAAGAGAATAACGAGGTTAGAAATGTTTTATTTCGTCATTTAATGGTCTTTGTTAAGGTTTTACGGAAAATCTTTAAATCTCCTTTCGGACAGCAATTTTCTACTTGCTGTGAATTCTGCGCGTGTACCTGCTTGTACTTGACACCACCACTCCTCCACTCCCACGCTGAAACCTCATCCAGTGAATGATTGGCTTTAACATTAGGACCTATAATTATTTCCCCATTGAACACCAGTAGGCCTTCTCAAGAGGATTTCGCAAGAAAAAGATAACGTCAGTTTTAAGATTTAGTGACGTGGGTGTGTTCTAGCTCACATGACAATGACATGACTCACTGGAAGATACTGCTCAGCTTACATTAGGTGGTCATGGTCAACCATAGTCAATATGTCAACGAACCACTCCTTTATATATAATATATATATATATAATAATATATATAGAGAAGAGAGAGAGAGAGAGAGAGAGAGATAATAGATAGATAGTTTAGATAGATAATAGATAGATAGATAGATAGATAATAGATAGTTTAGATAGATAGATAGAAAAAGATAGAAAATATTGATTTGTTTTACGAAACTCTTTTAGTTTTCCTGAGTTACCCATTCATGTGTCTTGCCCTGAACTACAGCTTAGATGTGTTATTCTTTCGGGACACATTTTTTTCATACTGCTGAAATAAGACTCCAGACTGGCTTACATTGACTGCCATACTTTTTGCGACTTTGTAAACGACAAAGGAAACAGATTTACAGACAGACAGGCAATAAAGGAAGGGAGCGAGAGAGACAGAATAATATTACACAATCACATGCCTCGTTCTCCTTCTTCTTCTTGTTCTTTTCCATCCTCTCACTACTGTCTGTATAACACCCTTCATTCCAGCTTTGAAGCAAGATTTGTTTAAGCCCATGGACCAGCAATCCATAATCACAGCGCTGCAGACATTCACTACAGCAGTCTTGCATTAGCTAAGGGCAAACACTGTGGCTTAGTGATGCCTGTCTGTATTCAGCTGGAGGGGAACTTCTCCTTTCTCTCTTCAGTCCTTTACCTTCTGGAGGAGTCACTGGACCACTGCACCGAATTTTTCGGTAGTGTGTTATGGATAAACCCGGTGGAGCCCATCCCTCTTCAGATATGTAATGGTCATATTGGTGTTTATGTAACCGCCTGAACATTTACACGATATACAAGGTTTCTAATATGCATGTTTGATCTTCGGCAAGTACATATACTCAAAGAAAACTAAGGTGCGGGAAGGTCTCCACTTTGAATTGACTCGAGAGAGGAGTAATGATAAGAATAAGGATTTTCCCCTTAATTCGACAGAAGTTGCTTTGACATTCAAATCCACGACTTCACGAACCAAATGGATAGATGGTCAAATGTTCTATTCACTTAGGCATGTACTTGGGTGGAAATCATGCTTTAAATCTTTTAAAACGACTGTTCATCGCCGCAAAACCAGACGGGGAACACGGGCAGACCGACGTCATCGCCAGTGGTGGGCTTCCCTCTCCCGTGTCTCCCCCCTCACCTCTGACGTCACTTCTGTCACCCTTGACAACGCTTCTTCCCCATGCTGCCGTCCACCCGCCCCTTCAGCTTTTGATTGTTCTGTTGTTTGTAACCCTGATAATGTTTTTTGTTCTGATGATTATGATGTATATCATGATGTGTTTCAAAAACCGAATCCCTGATTAGCACAGTTCTTTCACCATCTTCTACTCCTGTTTTCACCATCCAAACTCTTGTCTCTTTTTCCCACAAGCCGCATCTCCACCATCGCCTTCGTCCTCTTCCTCTGATGCTTGTCCAAACTCACCACTTTCATCTTCAACCTCTCCACCTCCTTCAGATCTCCTTCAAGTTTGTTTGTTCAATGTGCAGTCTGTCTATCCAAATGGAAAAGCCGACTACATATCTGATTTCATCTCTGAAAAAAACATTGATTTAAACCCTTCCTCACCGAAACTTGGCTTAAACCACATGGCCATGAGCCAAAAATAAAACAGCTGACTCCCTCCTGGATATAAAGCCATTTCTTTCCCCGACTCTCTCGAGAGGGGGGATTGCCATCATTCTCAAAGACATATTGGAACCATCTCTTTCTTTCAGTCACAACCTTCAATTCTCACATGAATCTTTTGAAGTTTGCGAAATCAATCTCAACCTACCTGGCCACTCTATTACTATCTGCTGCCTTTACCGTCCACCTCCCAGCCGTAAAAACAACCTAACATCTTCTCTTTTTCACCAAGAATTCCAGTCACTCCTCGACCACTACAGCCTCTCTCCCACTAAACTTATAATTCTTGGTGACTTCAACTTCCATTTCGACAACCAGTCTTCTCCAGATGTCAAACGTCTTTCTCTTTCTCTGTCCAACCATTCTCTCTCTCAACTGGTAAACGAAGCAACGCACAGATCTGGTCATATTTTAGACTGGCTGATTACCAATGCTTTCATTCAATCTTGTCACATCTGTTTTCTGTCACCGACGAACTGCATTCTGATCATTCGCCATTCTTTTCCATCTCAACATCACAAAACCTGTCAGAAAGAAGAAATATGTTACTCGTCGCAATCTTAAGGCCTTAGACATTCATACCTTCTCTTCCCAAGCTTCCAAAACGTTTTTCACAAACCTCTGACCACACGGGACCTCTCTGATCACTATAACACTGTTCTCCGCCAACTGCTTGATGAGCATGCACCTCCTACTGATCATCTCCCCTGACAGACCCTGTGCGCATGGTATACCAAGACATCTTGATAGCGAAGCGCAAACGCCGGCAACTAGAACGGCAGTGGCGGAAGTCAAAAACCGAAATCAACAAACAGCTTTTCCGAAAACAGATAAACAAAGTCAAACTCTTAATCCATTCAGCAAAGACAGATTACTACTCTTCCCAAATTCTCTGTGCTACATCCATAAAATCTCTTTTTTCCCTCACCTCAAATCTCCTTGGAGTTGCAAAAACAACTCCTCTGCCTAACACCCACAGCCTGTCTGAACTTCCATCCATATTTTCTGCCTTCTTTTCATACAAAGTTCGAAACATACGCTCCAACTTGATCAAACTAAAATTCCAGCCTGCGCCTCCTGACCCCCAGTTCACTGGCACTCCTCTCTTTTCCTTCCACCCCACAAGTGAAAAAGAAATCATGACAATTCGAAGGAAATGACTATAAAATCATGCGACCTTGATCCCATAACCTGCTCCTGTTTTCTCACAATGCCTTCCACAACTTGTGCCTTTTATCACTAAAATAGTAAACTCATCTCTTCAGTCAGGAAATTTTCCATCAGCTCTTAAAACAGCAATATCTCACCTCTTACTGAAAAAGCACGACCTCGATCCCAACATTCTGAAGAATTATAGGCCTGTCTCAAACTTTCCCTTTGTCTCTAAAGTACTAGAAAAAGTTGTTCCCCAAACAGCTCAACAGTCACCTTCATTCCAATGATCTTCTTCCCACTTTCAGTCTGCCTATCGCCCCAACCACAGCACCGAAACCACCCTAGTCCATACTTTAGATACACTTCTACTTGCTTCTGATGCAGGAAAAATCTCCCTCCTCACTCTTCTTGACTTATCTGCAGCCTTTGATACCATAGATCACTCAATTCTTCTTTCTCGCCTCCAAAATACGTTTGGTATTAATGGCACAGCCCTCACCTGGTTTACTTCATACCTCACAGACCGGTTCCAGAAAGTTATTGTAAACAAAATTCAATCAAAACCTGTCAAATGGAATGTGGAGTCCCGCAGGGATCAGTCCTGGGCCCTGTTCTCTTTACTCTCTACACTGCTCCACTCTCACATATAATAAACAACCACCCTATTGATCATCATTTCTATGCCGATGATACTCAACTTCAGTGCAGCGATACTGTTGAAAACTTGCCTTCCCTCCTGACAAATATGTCCTACTGCCTTCAAGACATTCAAAACTGGATGACTCAGAACAAGTTACAACTTAATGCCGATAAAACCGAAGCCATGCTCATAGGGACCCAACATAAACTTTCCTCTATCACAAAAGCTTCAATAGAATTCGGCAATACGTCAGTTCCTTTGTCCAACTCTGTGAAGTACTTAGGATAGTTTTTTGACAACACACACTCTCTATGAAAAAATTCATCACCCATACCTGCCAGTCTTGCTACTATCAACTACGGCGCATAAGCGCGATTCGCAAGTATCTGTCCACTGATGCAACTTCCAAGATTGTCACATCTCTCATTCTTCACGTTTAGACTACTGTAATTCCTTTTGGCTGACCTAACCACATCATCTATCCACTCTCTTCAACACATACAAAACTCTGCAGCTCGACTGGTCCTAAGAAAGAAAAAATCTGAACACATCACTCCTCTCTGCGATCACTTCACTGGGTTTCCTGTCTCACAAAGACTGGAGTATAAAATCAATACCCTCTGTTTCAAATGTCCTCCACAAATCTGCACCCTTTATCTCTGTA
The DNA here is from genome assembly GCA_028751875.1 of Rapana venosa. Lineage (NCBI taxonomy): Eukaryota > Metazoa > Mollusca > Gastropoda > Neogastropoda > Muricidae > Rapana > Rapana venosa. Next base: position 107,711,329 of record CM054134.1, read on the forward strand.
ACTGTCTTCACCTGTACACTCCATCCCGTTCCCTTCGTTCAGCCGCAGATACTTTGTGCTTTCGAACACCCAGATTCAAACAAACCACTGTTGGCCGTCGCTCCTTCTCTTTTTCTGGTCCATCTACCTGGAATGACCTCCCTCTTTCACTTCGTCAAAAGCCTTCACTTGATTCCTTCAAATCCAGCCTCAAAACACACTTATTTCCAACCTGAGACTTTCCCCCCACATATCTGTCCCTAATTTTCTACAGCATCTTTCACCTTCTAAGTGTTGTTCCGTGTGTGGGGTGTGTTTGTGTGTGTGGGTGTGTGTGTGTGTGTGTGTGTGTGTGTGTGTTTTGTGTGTGGCGCGCGCGCGCGCGTGCGTGTGCGTGCGTAGTGCGCGCGCATGGATTTGAAATCTGTTGCTCATTATGTTTAAGGAGAGTTGCATGCCTGTAAATGATTGATTGCAAGCGCTTCGATTTGTTTGTTTTTTACAAGATTCAGCGCTATATAAATTTCATATATTATTATTATTATTATTATTTCTTGTTTGTTTTGGGGGGGCCGTAGAGCTGGACTTTCATGGTCTGAGAGCACTCACCCTTAGGTGGATGTTATCAACCTGAACAACAGATATGGAACATATTGATGCACACCCTGTGGAAACAAAAGATTTAGTATTTCAGGGAATAAAGTGAAGAGTCAACACTTAACAGATAACTAAAAATGCTCATAAAACCTAAAATATATTTCCTTTGTTTTACGATAAATCAAAAGGCAATGCATTGGGGATCGTTTTGGATTGGTATCCCCGCAATCCGGCAGTACTCGGCTCTTATGGTCATAAAAAGACTAGAGGCATAAACACGACATCTCAGTATATTAGGAAAGTTGACAGTCCCTTGCCTGTGTTTTTGTGATGAATGAGATCCTACCCCTCCCCCCCCCCCCCCCATTCCCACCTCTAGCATCACCTCAATTACAGCTCCAGTAATACTGTCCCGCCGCAAGGAACAGTCATAGCCCTTAGATATTCTTGTTTTATTTACACATTGATGAGGCTGTTAAATGATTATGCATGGGCGGTAAAATGTGTCACGGTAATTCTACGTAATAAATCTCTTCAACGTATTTTCTCCTTATCTTTTCACATGAAAAAAATAATGGCAAACGTTGTGAGAAATAGCTTTTTCTGCACGATTTCTCATCACTTATTGAGTCTAAGAATTCAATTTCCTGATTTAGATTACTACTTGCGCTCAAGAGTATGCTGATTAATCCGCATTACTAACGCTAGGCAACAATAAAGATTGTTTGTATTTTGCAATGTGATATGCTCTATTAATCTGACACAACCTGGACTGCGCAAAACCACATTATTAGACGTGAAAAATACCTAGTACAAGCCACAGGCAAGTATGTCTCGTTCCATATTGGCCAACAGAAACAACGTGTTCCTTTCCTGGACAGAGGAAAAGCAGTCAGCACACGAGATTAAATGGATACTGCCTGGCCCAACAGAAGGGAAGAATTTATGGCCATAATCACTTCTGCTTTCTTCAGCCGCAAAGATCGGTGATAGTGATAAACTATACTCTGTGTGTGTGAGTGGAGAGGGGGGAGTAAGGACATATAACGTCTGCAGACTTCGGCATGGCAGTTCAATTTCATTGATTTCCTTGCAAATCATGCCTCCTTTCATCAGCTTTCAGGAAAAGGAGACGTAAAGTTTCTGCAGACTAAAACCTATTTCTGCAAATTTCTAACATATTAGCCATTTGTGTTTCAGTAGTTTATGGCGGTGTCACTGCAACCATTTACAATTATAACTGGAACTGGGGACATCAAACTATATCGGGCCATTGTAGAATTGCGCATGCTGATCAACGTCTCACTGGCCCACAAGCTGTTTATTGCTGTGATTAGCACTGTAGGCTGCCGCCTGGTAGGCAGAGTGTGACACCATCAAAATGAATGTCTTACGCTTTGTGAGATTCTGCTGACTCCAGCGAAATCTTGCCCAACGTCACCTGCACTGGCATACATAGAATCATTTACACCAAGGCTGCAAATTTTAAGGGTGATGCTTAAATTACCCAACACCGCAGGAACCTGTTAACTCTAGGGTCCAGCTGATGTCAATATTTAGTATTGACAGAAATGAAGAATGCAACCCTGCATCTATTCTAAGACAGCCCTTTAATTCAATCCATCACATAGCGATTGCTGATCTCCATTTGAACTTCTCCTGAACCTGAACCTCCATCTTTCCGAAGTAATGATGTCAAACCTTTGATGTGTGTAACTTTAAGGATCAATGTCACTGGATAAATGTGATAACAGCTATCTCCCTAATGCGGGCATCTCATTCTGGCTCTTTATGACTTAGCCATTACTATTGTCATAATACAAGACATTTGATTCTTCCAAGTGCTGGATAAAAGCACACACTACGAAATACCTACAAGATGACCATTCCTAAATATCTACGTCTTATGTTTGCCAAGAGCTTTGTCAAATGTTCATGAAAACTAAGTACTAACGTCAACAGTAAAAGCATGTTATACTTTAGAATGTTATGCTGAGACTATTTTCAACCATAGCAAGTTCTTAGCATCACAATATGCACTCCCCATCAAAGTCAAATAAACCCTCAGAAGTTAGATTATGGCTGCCAAAAATACGAGGTATATAAAACAGCTACATACGCAAACGTCTTGTCTAGAGTGTACTTACGGTCTCACGGTGATTCTCGTGTGTGATAAGACAGAGTGCATATTCTAGGTAACTCCTTGGGATGTAAAGCTGGGAACGCCCAACACTAACAAAAAAATGTCCATCTGCTAGTTTTACTACAAACAATTCCTTAAAACGTGAATGTCTGATACTCGCAAACTAATATAATCCCTCCAACTAAACGGATAAAGAAACTGTTAACTAATGACTAGTCTCTGTGGTGACATTCTCAATCATCACGCCTTCGGCCTTTTATTAATAACCCACCTATCCCTTGTCTTTTTCGTTCCAGTGAAAGTGCAGTCAGCCACGACACCAGTGAAAGAAAGGGCAGCAAGCCATGTCACGAGAGCTGTCATGTCTGTAACATTATTACCTTATCTCTCCCAGACGGTCACGAAAGAACGTACATCTTGTTGGGGCCCGAAAATGGAATTGGTCTGTAGGGAAATAGAAAAGTGACCCCTCTCACCCCCGTTGATTTGCTTGTCTCGGGACTGATAGGATCTACTGGCTGTCACCACCCCACCCCGAGCCATAAAAAGTGCTGGGTCCAGACGTTAGCAGGGAGGGCGTACAGGACTAAAGCATGGACTGGAAACAGCGGCAACAGAGACGTGAAGGTTCAATTGAACATTAGCATATTTCCATACGCTGATGCTATGAGCAATATCCTCAGCTTGATCAAACAACTCATTGTACACCTAATATTATAAAACAAAAGGATAAAATACTCCAAAATATTTCATGAGGGCGTCAAAGCATGTCATAATCACTTTTAGCTTTGAACGTAACAGAAGGTTAATATTGTTAAATCAATGCTACTCCTACAAAGCGTTTAGAATAAGAAGAGAATGACTGTGTTTTAAAGACATATGTTTGATCAAGAACTGCAAAAATATGCGTTGATGTTATAGCTGTACACGAGAGAGAGTGAAAGATGCCATTAGTTCAGTGGCGTATACCACTCCACTAACTCGGAAAGGTGTTGCAAATATTACCTGACACCCTTTGAATTAACTCTCTCTTAGAAACACATCCCCAAAGCGTTGTCAATTCACTTTGATGACACAAATTACGCTCTTGCCATAAGTGCCTCTAGTCTGTCAATACAATAATGAGCGTTCCTTTTGGTGCTTGGATGCAAATCTAGCTTATTAACGGATCCACAGTGAGAAAATACAAAACAACCGATTCACAACAAGAAAGTACAAGACAACAGATTCTAAACCCAAAAATCCCAACATATCCACTTCAAGAAATTACCAAATGAGAGATTGACAACAAAAATGACATGATGATAGATCGACAACAAAACTGACAAGATAACAGATCCACAACAGGAAAATAAAAGGTAACATATTCAAAGCAAAAAACAAATATTACATGAAAAAATATCTACAAACAAGAAACGACAGATCCACAAGAAGAGCAAAAGACATATAACAAGAAATCGCAAAATAACAGATCCACAACAAACAAAAAGAATGTTACACATTGTTTCATGATGCTTTTATCCACCTTTTCCCTCTTTAACAAGGTTTTTAAACCAGAGAACTCAACAATGCGGCTTTATTTCACAGATCAATTTTAAGTAGGACCTAATTTGGCGTAGTCGTGTAATTTTCCAATGCTACGTGCTGTAATTTTCCTCCATGAGGAAATCCCATCCAACTGTTCTTCCGTAATCAAAACTGTCTTTGGAAAGATGACGCATTGTATGTGATACATGACCCCCCCCCCACACACACACACACATACACGACCACCACCACCACCACCACCACCACCAGAGACTTAGTATCAGTTACATTGCTATAGAATACAGAAAGGATAGTGACGGATGAGGTAAAAATTGTTAGTTTTTCTTCTTTTAGACTTGAGACGATACGATACAAATAGCGTTGAGGATATGGATTGGTGGTCTAGAGAACGCGCCTGCATAGAAAGCAAAACGTCCGGTCAAGAGTGTGCAGTTGTTGATCCCCGTTTGGGCCAAAAACTTTCCCCCCATCCATTAGACCATTAGTTGTGGTCTGGGTGCTAGTCTTTCGGTTGATACGATAAACCGAGGTCCCACGTTTTACACAAAATTACTGAGTGCACGCAAAAGAACCCACAGCAGCAAGATAGTTGTCCCTGGACAAATTCTGTAGAAAAAGTCACTCTGATCGGGACACAAATACAGCTGCAGAAAGGAAAAGACAAAAATAATGGGTGACACTGCTCTTGTGGCGACGCGCTCTCCCTGGGAGAGCAGCCCGAGTTTCACGTAGAGAAATCTGCGTGACTTAAAAGTAGTATGAAAATGAAAATGAAAATGAATAAGGATTAAATCAAAGAATACAAAATGTCTTGTTGCAGCCTTGAGGCTGTGAGACACACACACACACACACACACACACACACACACTCTCTCTCTCTCTCTCTCTCTCTCTCTCTCTCTCTCTTTCTCTCTCTCTCTCTCTCTCTCGATGGATAGATAGATAGACAGACAGAAAGACAGACAGATAGACAGACAGACAGACAGACAGACAGACAGACAGACAGACAGACAGACAGACAGACAGACAGATAGATAGATTGTGTAACTGTCAACATGAAAATTGGACTGGATTGAAGAATGCATTTATTCTTTGAAAATAAATTAGCAACTGGGCACTTTTTATCTCATCCACCCGTCATTTTCAGTTCTGGAAAGAAAAGAAAGCAAAAGAAAGAAACAAGTAAAGGTGCTGTTTCAGTTTTTTAGCTAAAAATGTTTTGTGTGTTTTACTTATCCTACGTCTTTTTTCAGTTTTGGAGCCAATCATTTATTGTATTTGCCAAGACCTTATCCAGTCCATTCTCTTGTGTGTGTGTGTGTGTGTGTGTGTGTGTGTGTGTGTGTGTGTGTGTGTGTGTGTGTGTGTGTGTGTGTGTGTGTGTGTGTGTGTGTGTGTGTGTGTGTGTGTGTGTGTGCGTGCGTTGTTATCGTTGTTGCTTCGATTTTACGTCTGTTCACTCAAAGTGATATTAGACGATAGGAAGGGGAGGGGAGGGGACATTAATGTTGATGGTTGTGTGCTGTGAAATTGGTATCTGTTGCTAAATATCGTAGGCAGTATACAGAAAAAGGCTAAGCAATGATAACAACAAATAAATACATAAGAAATGCTAATGCAACTTATAACTATAGCAAATGTTCTATATGACTGTTCATTAAAGATTTTGTTATACAAAATGCCTAATTAATATTTTTTAATATCTTATCCAAGGATTTTTCAGAAAAAGAAGGTGAGAATGGTTTTAGACTCTTACATTCGAAAATTATATGAATGCTAGCAATTTCCTCACCACACAAACATTTTATATTTTTGCTATATTTGGTGATAAAAGCATTCAGTTTTATCCTAAAAAATAAAGCGCTAACCTTTCTTGCCATGACCAAACTAGTGTAGGTTTCAGAGTGATAAATATTCCAAAAAACAGGTATAGTGATTAAAGATCTGTCTGAAAGGTGCTCCTTTTGATAATAAGCTTTTAAGCCCTGGTCCACGATGCCTCTTCTAGTAAAATAATAGCCCTCTTGTGAAGATAATGGAACATGTAGTTCTACAGAATCCTCTCCATGCTTTGCACCTCTCTTTGCAGCTCTGTCAGCCCACTCATTTGGAAAGAACCCCACATGCGAAGGTACCCAACAGAAGATGACACAAATACCCCTTAAAGCTAAAACATGTATGACATGACTGATCTCTAGTACAACTTAAGACATTTTCTTAGAACCTGTGGATTTTAATGCATAGAGTACCGATTTTTAATCAACACATAGTAATGTTTGAAATATATTCACCGGAAGATCAAGAATATAATTAAGAGCCATTAAAATTCCTATTAGCTCAGCTGTGAATATCGAATGATGTTTACTAGCATAATAACATTTTTCTATTTTAAGCGATGGTATTAAAAAGCTTAACCTGTTTCTTGATCATCTAGATGTGAACCATTTGTAAATACTTTTAAATGATGACAATATTTATGATGAATGTGAATTGAACTTTAGAGATCATAATATTCTAATTTTCACTCGTTGCCATATTAATGTATTCTATGTCAAAAAATGCTTTGTTCATTTCCCATGAAGGATAAGGTAGAACTTTAGTTTGTGTGTCCATGGTATGTTGATTGATTCCAGACTTTTCAAAAAGGTCTGAAACATACATACCAATTGGCTTTAAAGAAAATGTTTGTTTTGCTCTTTTAGGAAAATTGATTTCTGATTTTATTTTATACTTCGTCTGAAGTAAAACATTTTGTGGTTTTGCTTCTGAGTACATATTTTGCACATTCCAGTTGTCGGTATTCATCTAGGGGCAATTCTCCAATTTCATTTAAGTTCCAAGACCCGGTGCATGAAAAGGTACTCCGAGGGCAAGCCTGTATGCCTTACAGTCTATACTTTGTAACTTTTTGAGTAGGTACTTGGGTGCATTGAAAAAGACCTCTTGTCCATAGGACAGTTTGGACCGAATAAGGGATTTAAAGTGCTTTGTCCCCAAAACTGCTTACTTACCATTTTAAGTAAATTCAAACACTTTTTTGCTTTAGTTAAGGTATATTCAATATGTGCATTCCAAGCTAGTTTAGACGTAAGAATGACACCCAAGAATTTTATTATATTTTTATACTGGATTATTTCACCGCCAATCCTAAACATTGGTAGCTCCTCTGGAATACTACCATTGTTAAAAAGTACTGTGTGCGTTTTTTCTGTAGAAAAAGAATGTCCATTCTTAAAAATATAATCATTTATGTTGTCAAGTTGTTTTCGATAAATTTTTCTGATGTAATTTATAGCCCGTTTTGATGTGTTTCGCTTCATGTTAACATTCATCCATATACATACGTCGTCTGCATATTTCAATGAAACGACATCATTTGATAACTTTCTTGGAAGATCGTGTAATAAAATATTGAATAAGACAGGAGCTATTACAGAACCTTGGGGTAAACCCACATGAAGAGACCTGAAACCTGAGTATGCGTAATCTACTCGGACTTCTATACTTCTGTTACACAGAAAACTTTTAATGTAATGATATATATGCCCAGAAAACCCGGGAATTTTTAGTTTTAGCAAAAATCGAGCGTGCCAAACTTGATCATAAGCCTTTTTAATGTCAAAAAATGTCGCCAGAACGTTTTTTCGTCGTGCAAATTGGTTTTTAATGTGTGTTGAAAGTTTAACCCAATTGTCTATGGCACATCGGTCTTTATGAAAGCTTGATTGATTGATTGGGATTATGTTATTTCTATGACAGTAATATATCAGTCGTTTAAGAATAATTCGCTCCATTAATTTGCCAGTATGTGAAGTCAAGGCAATAGGTATGTAATTACTTATATCTGTTTTTGGCTTTCCCTGCTTATGTACCGGAACAACTATAGACTGTTTCCACTTCATGGGCATGACACCATCAATGCAACATTCATTACAAAGTTTGTGCAGCAGAAATAAAAAGTTTTCCGGTAAATGTTTCAGCATTTCTTTAGATACTGCGTCCAATCCGACAGATGTTTTCTTGTTGGAAAGTGAAAGTAATGCTTCTCTTACTTCATTCAATAGGATTGGATCGTTGACATATTCATTATTATCAGCATGCAACTCTAGATTGCTTTCCTCTTCTGTTCTCTGTTTTCTATGTTCACATGATAAACCTTCAATGCGCATTGATTCTGAAAATATGTCTGCAAAGGCTTCAGCCTTTTACTGGGCAACTTGGTAGATTGACACCTTTTTTCATTTCATTAAATTTTGTCCAGACCACTTTAAGATCTTTATGACTGGACACTTCACTGGCACAAAAACAAGACCGTGCGTGCGTGCGTTCTTCTTTAATTTAACGTCTTTTCACATTACGTGATATTAGACAAGTTGTGTGTGTGTGTGTGTGTGTGTGTGTGTGTGTGTGTGTGTGTGTGTGTGTGTGTGTGTGTGTGTGTGTGTGTGTGTGTGTGTGTGTATGTGTGTGTGTGTGTGTGTATGTGTGTTTGTGTGTGTGTGTTGTATGTTTGTGTGAGTGTGTGTGCACGTGTGTGTATGTGAGTGGGTGTGTATATGTGTTAGTGTGTATATGAGAGAGAGAGAGAACATACATGGGTGTAGATGTGTGTACATATTTGTGTATAGAGTGTGAGTGTGCGGGCGCACGTGTTTGTGTGTGTGTGTGTGTGTGTGTGTGTTTATGCCTGTGTGTGATTGTGTGTGTGTGTGTGTGTGTGTGTTTATGCAAGTGTATGTGTGTATTTGGGTGTATATGAATGTGTGTGTGTAAGATATGTGTGTGTGTGTGTGTGTGTTGTGTGTGTGTGTGTGTGTGTGTGTGTGTGTGTGTGTGTGTGTGTGTGTGTGTGTGTGTGTGCATAGGAACTGTATACTCTACATCAGCTAGGAATCTGTAGGCCTACATAGATGTGATGTTTAAAAAAAAAAGTTTTAAATGAAAAGAATTATATTATGTTAAGAAATCAAACGGAATCAAATTTAACTTGAACAGGAACAACAAATATCTGTTATAAAAACCGACCGACTGGGCTCTTACTCAAGCCTTTCACTAATTCTAGCATTTTAAGATTATCAACCAAAATGTCTGTGTGGGATAAACTAGCAGAGTTGTTGTTTGACAACCAATCCGGCAAAAAAGGCTTCAACTGATCACAATAAAACATAACATGTTCTGGCGTAATCTGATCACCACAAATACATGACACATTTCGACTGAATTTCGTTTTGAGAGCATCGAGCCTTAGTCTGTATATCAGACTTGTCAACAGTCTATGACACAATTTGTTCTGATCAGAGAAATCGTTGTATTTAGACTTTGTCGACTTAGGTCTTGCACATCCTTTTGAATGATAAGTTTCATGATATAGAGTGCCAAACTGATCCCAGCAAGTCTTCTTTAGAAGACAATATCCCTCTTGTAAAGACAGCGGCAGTTGCATTTTGATGGTATTTTCCTTGTTCATTGCACCCCTTTTAGCTGTGCAATCTGCCCATTCATTTCCCCAAAGACCACAATGGGATGGAATCCAGCAAAATTGTATACAGGTACCAC
>CM054134.1:107723651-107741151 GCA_028751875.1 Rapana venosa
TATTCCGTCCCCCAGATAGGTGTATAAAGTGAAATAACCCCTTTAATTAAGTATAAGGATAAAATCAGTCAAAATTTGGTTGTACCATAAATTAAATCATGCTTCAAATCTTCGAACGCCGAATGATTATACGTAGCGCCCTTGTGTGTTCATCAATAAATCTATACGTACGCGCCAGCACGTAATGTATTGTAATATTTTTGCATACCACTTTCAATCGTGGCAAATTTCTCTGCTTGAAATTACTGCTCTTCATGGGAGAACGCGTCGCCACTAGAGTAGCGCCACCCATGAAAAAAACACAACTTTTCCTGTCTGCATGTGTATTTGTTTCCCTGTGGGGAAGTGGCTGTTTGTTCAGACTTTTGCTAGGAAACTGTTTTGTTGCCGGGGGCTCTGTTACATGCGCTGAATGCGTGCTGCATGCGGGACCTCAGTTTATTGTATCATCCGAAAGACTAGCATCCAGATAACCACTTAGGATCTAGAGGGTGGGAAAACATTTTCGGGCTCAAACGGGGATCGAACCCATACTGCTTGTTCTTTTTGGCCGGCACGTTCCCTCTAGACCTCCGGTCAACCTTGAGAGAGAGAGAGACAGACTCAGACAGAATGTGCGTGCGTGCGTGCGTGCGTGCGTGTGTGTGTGTGTGTGTGTTTGTGTATGTACACCAAACTGGTGATATATTTAAAAACAGCAATACATGCAAAGTTCTCATCCGTGTATATTCTCACAGTGATTCCCAGATGTGATGAGAGAGATAAGCATGCAGATTCTAAGTGACCCCCAGGGGGTTCAGCTAAAGAACGCGCAACAACAACAACAACAACAACAGCAATAACATATATCTAGATAGAAAAAACAGCCTAAAGTTGTGCATGTAACAAGCAAACACTAGATAAGAAATAGCCTTCAAAGACCGCAAGTCCTGTGGTCCGATACTCCCCCCCCCCCCCCCAAAAAAAAAGTCCTTTCCATGAGACTATAAACCAAGGTTCTGTGTGCGAACGCACGCTGAACATCTTGCGCACACGTTAAAATCCGTTCCGCTTTTCGGAAGAGTAGGCCACTGAAAGCCGTGGGAAAGGATGACAAAATCACAAAAGTGCATACACACGGGGACGGGATGTAAAAAGCACCTCAGTGCTTATTCCATTATCCTCGAAAAAAAAACCAAAAAAAAACATAGCATTTACCAAATCAAACGCCTGGAAATGCTGACTTTTCTCTTTCCCCGCTCACCCTCTCATCAGCCCAAAACCTGTAACAAACATAGAAGTTACCATAGGAAGAGCATTGTCACGGCTTCCTTCCTGCTTGTGCCCTCCTTGCTCTTCTGTCAGCAGAGTCAACCAGCAAATGTCTGCAGACTTCTTCTTCCTGTTTAGTCAATAGATGGAGGACATGTTGCGTGCGAACAGAATTCTGACGACTCCAGGAGACAAAGAGAAAACAGACAGACACGGGGACAGAGGCACAAAATGGAGAGAGAGGGGGAGGGGGAAAGAGAGAGAGAGAGAGAGAGAGAGAGAGAGAGAGAGAGAGAGAGAGAGAGAGAGAGAGAGAGAGAGAGAGAGAGAGAGAGAGAGAGAGAGAGAGAGAGAGAGAGAGAGAGAGAGAGAGGAGAGAGAGAGAGAGAGAGAGAGAGAGAGAGAGAGAGAAACGCCCATGAAAACGATACTGATATTACACACGGACACATAGTCTTTCAAGCATAAAAATAATATCTGTCTTCCTCTACTAGAAGTATAACTCCGTTTTCTCTTCAATAAATGAGAAAGGTTTTCACCGTTACAAGTGTTGTTTGCCATCCACCTTTTGTCTATCTCCATTAGACATCGCCCCTAAGCAACTGTCTCTTCCTTCCCTGTTGTGTCTGAAGTCAGCCTGTTCATCACACGTTGATAATGATTTCTGACACAGAAGATGAGTTTCCTTTTGTAAATTGCATACAGACAATATCGTTTTTGTTCCATTAACCATTCTATTCCCCAGGTGAATTTCTGTGACCTATGCGGTTATTAAAAATAGCACTTCCACGCTTCTATTGTAGGAAACCGTTGCTCTTTAGTGTAACTTAATGTATATATCCACTTTGACTGGTGCTGATTTGCCAAAACTATTTTGCCATTCCTACTCTTTATCGTCTTTGCCCAAAGATGACAGTTCTTCAGTTGAGGTAAAAATTAGATTAGCCCTTGCCACCTCGGCCATAGCAAAGGAGCCCAGGGTTTGGAAGAGCAAAAAGATCAGCTTTTAAACAAAACTGGACCTTGTTTGCAAGAGCTAAAAAAGAAAATATAGCCTTTGAAATAGAATCTCCTGGCAGGACTACAGGACCAACGAGTCAATGAGTCTAGAGGTTAACGTGAAAGCTGGGCTACAGGAGCCCCTTCTGGCTATTGCAAAGAGGAAGAAACTAGTGTGGTTTGGTCACATCACACTTTACACCTCTCTTGCCAAACCTTATCCTGCAGGAAACACTTGAAGGAAGAGGACGTAGGGGCAGACAGATGAAGAGTTAGATACAGACCATAAAAGAATGGATCGACTATGACCGGCCTTGACATGACAGTGTTGCTGTGAGAGGCTAAGAAAGACCAGTCTGGAGAAACATGCAGATCAACGCCCTACACGTGGTCCCCGACGACCATCTAGGCCGAAAGACTGATACTCATCGTGATGATGGTGATTATGGCTCTATGTCACCATATCCGATTTACAATCTTTCTGTTTGTGTAAATGGACTTTGAATCCAGATTTGAAGCATTGCAAAATGTTAATCAATATATCATTTAGTGATTGTTTTTTTTTTAATTTGACATGTTAGCTATGTACACTAACCCTCCCCCTGGCACAACACACACACACACACACACACACACACACACACACACACACACACACACACACACACACCTCCAAGCTCCTAGTCCCCACACAGCTGTACGAACACACATCCAAATATTACAGTATTACAGCCCACCACTAAAACGGCAGCGATAAAAACAGCAAAAAATGTCTCTAGTAACCTTTTCTGTCAAACACAACACCAAACTGGCACGTTAGCATCAAGCAAGAATAGAAAGATAATGTCATGGGAAAAACTTCTATTGATAAGGGACAATGTTTAATGGGAAGGACAACAAACCATGAGCAAACAACACTACTGAGGCAGTACCAGTATTATCTTTGTATATCCCCTAAGCGGTGATTTCACTGATCTCCACTTTTGCTGTCTGATTCCATTTCTAGCTCCATTTCTTTCTCTTATTTTATGACAGAATAACTCTACACTTGTGTTCGTACACACCGCCTGAAGTGCTACTTGTATATGACTGTCAGACACTGTACAGGCATGCTATTTTTTCTTTTCTATAAGTTTGTAGCGATTTCCTCAGGCCCCCAGTTTTCTGTAAATGGCCCATTCCAGACAGCCAAAGTGTCACTCTTCTATAGATAGGGCTGTTGTTAATGCCTTAGAATGCTTAGTCTGCTTCTTTGGCTTCTACTGTTCCGTCCGCTATGCCACCTCAGAGTTTCTACTCAGGCCATACAAAATACATGGTCTGTAGGATTTGTCTCACTATGGAAATGGAGAAAAATAGATGATCCTAAGTCTGTAAAGCAAAAAAGCCTGAAGAGCATGAAGTGTTATGAAGCAGAAATTACAGCCTAATGACGTGTATGGTACTTTTTTAAATATGCGCGCGCGCGCATGTGTGTGTGTGGGGGGGGGGGGTATTTATTTCTTTTAATTCTTTTATTTCGAGGATAATGGAATAAGCACTCATGTGCTTTTTTTCATCCAGTCCCCATGTCTATGTAGTTTTGCCAATTTTGTCATCTGTTCCCACCGGCACACAATGGCCTACTCTTCCGAAAAGCGGAACGAGTTTTAACGTGTGCGCAAGATGTTTTGCATGCGCTCGCACACGGGACCTCGGTTTATAGTCTCATTCGAAGGACTTTTGGGGAGAGTGGAGTCGGCTCTGATGTTAACTTCAGAGGCAAAATCCCCTTGGACGAGATTCGAACCCGGGTCAGCAGATCACGAATACATCCCTCTGACCACCAGGCTATCCTGTCCGCGCGCGCGCGTGCGTACGTGCGTGCGTGCGTGTGTGTGCGCGCGCGCGCGCGCGCGCGTGTGTGTGTGTGGAATAGACAGGGAGAGGGGGAAGACAGACAGATGCACAGACAGACAGGCATGCGGGTAGATAAAAAAAAGACTGAACAAAATCATTATTTTCTTCCTCGCTGAACATCAATAAACTCTTTTTGGTTGATTTTTTGTCTTCGTATATTCTGGATAAAATAAAGAGAGGACGGGGTTGTGATTTGTGGAGGGAATTAACAGCCAAATGATTCCTTCCACAGTCTGAATAGCGCTGCTTCTTGTCACTCCTCGCCCAGTAAACATCACCTTCAGCCATCAGTTTAATCCCCACCCATTCTGTCAATGTGTCTTTTACTCTTTTCTTTGCTGGGAACAGTGCCTATCAGAGACTTTAGTTGTTCTGTCAAGGACACAGCATACGTAATTTTTGTATGCACTTTAAGCTTCTAAATGCCAAAATCAGTCTATTTCTTAAATGAATATAAGATGAATCTCCAACAATGAGACTAAAATATGCTTTTCTGATTCATCTGAGAAAAAAAGATAGATATTGTCTTTTTCTCCCTTTCACCATACTTGCTTTGTCCTTCCGTACGTATATCAATCAGTGGCAAGCTGGAATGTTCAAAGTTTTCTATTTCATCGGTTGATCTTCCCAGTTTGGTGCCAGAAAATATTCACCATTAACAGCAAACTCAAAAGTCTCATAACCAGTTTTGCTGCTCTGCAGGCGCCAAAATTCTTTCAAACAGCAGCTTTAGGTATAGGGAATAGTATAGGATGACACATTTTTTTAGCATTAACAGGGCTCTGGGGAATAGAGGCTACAACCATAGCATATTTTTTTGCAGCGACAAAGGGTTTTTTCGTCTGCCGTTAAGCCTCTAATAAATGGAATATCTTGCTTTTTTTTCTCTTTCTTAGCAGCTTTCTCAGACCCGGTGAAACTCTAGAATCAGGTTTTCACAGCAGAGGGATGCCATTGGGAATAAGCGTCCTACTGTCTACAAATGCGGCCATAAGTATGGTATGATTTTCAGCTTGAAACTAAAAACCAACTCTAACTGATGGCGTGGCCATATGGGTCAGCTTCTTAGCCATGCAGAGCCATTTTTGCTCGGTGTCTCATGACACAATTAAAAACCAATTATTTGGGTAGATGGTGCTCGCAACTTTTAAGTAGACAATTTATCTAGAAGGAAAACTCATTTCCAACCTTGTTGCCATGCAAATATATAAATCAAAAAAGAGCTTTGAGTCAACTTCTCTGAATAGTTGAGAGAGTGGGGTGGATGCCAAAGGCAACTGAATTATCAACTACAGCTATCTTCAGGTAGCTCCTTCAGCCAAGCTGATGCTAAAAGTCCGTCCCTGCTTTCCTTTGAACCTTAATAATAAGACGTAGTGAGAGAGATGTTTTGACTGGGCATTCCAGGATCTCCATAAAGTCTACGTTCTTGAAAAATCACCCTCAACGCGTTTGTTTACAGCGCTGGAATAGCACAGACGGAGGCAGTCACAGGGGAAACAGGTCCAGGCCGAGAATGGTAGGCATGGTGATGTGTTAAAGGATATATCTGACAATAGAAGGGGTCATCACAGCACCACGAGTCATCTATCACCTGCAAGTAATGTGCTGAAGCAACACAATGTGCCTGATTTACTCTCTGATTGAAGCTAAGGCATAAGGCAGACTGTGCATCTTATCATTTCGTTATGGGCATTGAACATTTCTTTTTGTATTAGCTAGGATGTCTTTTCACATTTATATTAAAACGCTAGTATTGTAACTACTGAATTTCATATCGTTGACATTTATTTTTGTTTGTAGTCTTTGATTGCATCTTTGTTCTTATGAGTTTTTCGTTTTGATATAACTGAATTCTGCATAAAGCATTGCATTTTACTGGGAAAAAGACATAGATAAACGGTAAAGGGGGGACGGGATAGCCTAGTGGTCAGAACACTGCGCTCGCAATCTGACGACCCGGGTTCGATTCCCGTTCAAGGGGATAATTTCCCCTGGATCAACATCAGTGAAGACTCCACTCTCACCAAAAGTCCTTCGAATGAGACTATAAACCGAGGTCCCGTGTGCGAACGCACGCAGAACATCTTGCGCACACGTTAAATCCTGTTCCGCTTTTCGTAAGATCGGGCCATTGTGTGCCGGTGGGAACAGATGACAGAATTTACAAAGCCCCATACACACGGGGACTGGCTGTAAAAAAGCACCTAAGTGCTTATTCCATTATCCTCGATATAAAAGAATAAATAAATAAATAATGGTTGGTTGCTGGTCCCTAAATTGGATAGCTCGGCTGCAATCAACAAGCATATCAACAAATAAGGAACAAGCAAGATACCTGCAAGCGGTGTGCCTGACAAAGTTCAGCAGAAAAAAAGCTGTTTGTCCGACAAATAACAGTATAGACATGAAAATGCAGACTGCATGACGTTCGTATTTTGGCAATGCACGCTTCTCGAGGAAGGCGGCCCAGATTCCGTACAAGCAAAATCCTATCAATATAAAACAATGCCCCTTCATTAGAAAATTAATGTCCTGGCTCAGCTTCTTGATGTCAAAGGATCAGCAGGAGACTTTGCATGTGGAGAACGCCGTTCGTTTTATAAGCCCTCTCTCCCTTCTTTGCACGTAATGAGTTCATTGAATCTCTTTAAGTGATAGCGTGGTTGTGTTTCCTGGCAATGTTCGAGGCCAGGTTTGTGGAAAATGGATAATTTGTGTTATTGTGCACTGCAGATTCTTTATCTCTGTGAAACGCTGCATTTTTATTCAGTCTTCATTGTTCTTTTGTTTTGTTAAAATCCATTACAGCTGAGCATCTAATGCTCAAAGTTGGCACGTTACATTTTTTCTAAGTCTTTTTCTCTCTTTTGTTCTATCGTTTTCCTTATCCTAATCTTCTGTATCATCCTCACCTCCTCATCCTTCTTCTTCGTCGTCTTTCACAGATAGACAGACAGACAGACAGACAGACAGAGAGATAGATAGAGACATAGAGAGATAGAGAAATAGATAGATAGATAGATAGATAGATAGATAGATAGATAGATAGATAGATAGATAGATAGATAGATAGATAGACAGACAGACAAACAGACAGACAGATAGACAGATCGACCGACCGACAGACCGACCGGACAGACAAACAGACAGACAAGTAGGTAGGTAGGTAGGTAGGTAGGTAGGTAGATAGATAGATAGATAGATAGATAGATAGATAGATAGATAGATAGATAGATAGAGGGATAGATAGATAGATAGATGTAAGTAGGTAGGGAAAGAGAAATAGGGAAAGAGAGATAGAGACAAAGGGAGACAAAGAGAGACAGAGAAGGAGACAAAGAAAAAGAAAGTCGTATATCTTGAAATACTGCAACATCTCGTGTTGCCCTCTCTCTTGATCCATAAACCAATCTTTGTGGGTCTGCCAGGTTGATTTATCAACCTTTTTTTAAATTTTAGTTCTTTTTCCAGCTCCTTTTCTTTAAGTTTCTATGACCTCCCCCCCCCCCCCCCCTCCCCTCCAAAAAACCCCCACCACCCTCTCTTGCCAGTTTTCACACCGACCGTGTGAAGCACTACTTTATACGACTATCCGACAGTGTACAGCCATTGCTATTTCTTCTTTCGTGGACATCTCCTCAGGCTCCCAGTTTACTGTAAATGGCCTCTCCTACACAACCAAAGTGTCTCTCTTTAATGGCGGGGCAGTTGTTAATGCCTTTGAATATTTCGTTTGCTTCTCTTGCCTCTGCTGGTCTATGTACACTACTGTGGTAGGACATCTATTGATGCCATACCTAGTGCATCTTCAGTCTGTAGAATTTTTCTCACCAGAGCGAGTCTGGACAAGCACGGAGTTTGTAACTAGAAATTCTTTGAAATTTAATGCCTGACAAAATGTCGCACTTTTTTTCAAATGCTTGCGCACACATGTGTGCATAGTCGTCGTCGTCGTCGTCGTCGTAGTTGTAGTAGTAGTAGTGGTAGTAGTAGTTAGTAGTAGTAGTAGTAGTAGTAGTAGTAGTAGTAGTAGTAGTAATAGTAGTAGTAGTAGAGAAACAGACACAAAATACAGACAGATAGACCAACAGACACACAGAAATAGCTCTAACAAACTGAATGCATGCTTTTCCTTCTGGCCTGAGCATTAACAATTCTCGGTTAATAGATTTTTCACTAACGCATAGTCAGGAGAACATACAGAGCGGTAATTTGTGCAGGGAATCAACCATCCAAACTGATACTTTTACTGTCTGACTAGCGTTGCTCGCAGTCCCTTCTCGCCTAATAATATCACCTTCAGCCGTCAGCCTGTATTCACACACTCTCTCAATTTGTCTTCATCCTATTTTTCTCCTGGAAATTGTGTCTGTTAGAGACTGTTAGTTTGCCTGTTGAGGTAACTATATTGTGATCTTTGGTTTTCACTTTGTGATTTAAGCGCCTACACAACTTTTTTTATGACTGACCTACGGAGAATAAATTTACTTTAATTAAACTAATATTTGTGTTTCTGCTTCAAAAGGGAAAAAGCATAACCTATCAGATCTTATCTATCTATTGCTACCTTTCAACACTCTTCTTCTACTTTTTACCCAACCAAGGATCATCTACAGGTTTCTTTTTTTTAATCATGTCTATGACGCCATACGATAAGTACTTCCAGTTGATAGGGTTTAGGTTTGCAAGCCTGAGTGGGGGGGGGGGGAGGGTGTCATCAATTCATCTAGAAGGGAAACTTTTTCACCTTTGCCACCTTGTAAGCATATCTAGTCAAGGAAAGAACTTTACGGGCAAACTTGAAGAATAATCCAGAGTGGAGTGCTACAGGTCTCCGAACTGTCAATTTAATTTCCTTCTGGTAGCTCCTGTAGCCAAGCTAATGTCAAAATTAATGTAGTTTTTCTACTTTCCTTAGTGAGGCCGAGACAAATGTCTTGTTGGCTGGGTTTTCTAAGATTTAGGCTACACACACATTTCCCTGGTCATTTTAGACCCTATCTTCGTGGCTTTAGGACAGCATAAAAGGCAGCAATTGCAGAAGTGATAGGTCAAGACCAGCAGTAGTAGGCCCAATGACGCGTTATAGGTTGTTTCTGACCGAAGAAGAGACCGTCATAGACAGTTGTCATCTATCTCCCGCGACCAAGCTGCTGAACCAACGTATTGCACTTGTTCATTTGGAAGATGGAGATTAAGGGATAAAGTAGACTATGCGGCGTATGTAAAACACGGGAAAACGTCTTTTTTATCAGTTATTTCGTTTTCGACTTTCTAGATTTTCTAGAAATTGATATGAATGTATTTCTAAAAGAAAGTTTAAAGCCAAGCATCTCGACTAATATTCTTCTTGCTCTTAGTATCTTTGTTAGTTTTAACGGTTTTGGGTTGATTGTATGTTTGGTTGGTTGGTTGTCTCTTTAACTTTGTATACACGACTGTTTTTGTGTGTGTGTGTTTTTATCAAGCATGAAACTATGAGTTACTGTTTATTTCTATCTTTCTTTACATCATTCATTTTACATCAAACATGAAACAACAAGTTAGTTTGTTCATTCTCTTTTTTTCGCTCTGCAGAAAAGTTTTTATACTTTGCAAGCTAGCTAGATAATACCCACCACAAACAGCTAAAATGCCTGCTGGAACAGCCATTGAATGCAGTAACATCTTAATCAGGTAAATGTGTGACCATCTCCTCAAACTACTCAGTTACTACTCGTTTACACAGCCCACTCTCCCTAATCTGTCCATCTTTCTTTGTGTTGAAAAATCACTGGAGCCCAACGGATTACAACCGTCTGTGGGACTGGGACGCAGGTGGCATGCCCTGGCCAAAATGACTTCTCCTGTCTGGGAACAGATTTGGAGGAAACGAGGTCGTGAAAAACGGTAGTTCTAAAGCAAAAAAAAATTAAAAGAAAAAAAAACCGCTTTCCCTGGACAGACCCTTTTTGAGCAGGCATTTCTGATGTTCTACGGTAACCATTATTTTGTTTTCGTTCCTCAGCTAAAACTTTACCAATGATGAGATTTTGCGCATGCGACCGTTTTTGATGCATCATGAAGCTACCCGCATTCTGACTTCGGGATGTTCTACGATATTATTTGGCTGCTCTTGTCATTTGTGTCATGTTGCCCTCTTTTTAATGTAGATTTTATCCAAGCATGTAACGTAAACAGGTGTTGGTGGTTTTTTTAATTGATTTCTGTTTCTCAAGAGTTAGCAAAATGATTGCATCTGATTTTCAGTTTCATGCGTGAAGAATAGTATGCATAAAAGGAGAACAGGAGAATCTAATAGTCACTGGTGTCTGTGCGTGCCGCAGTCCGTGGGATATGTTTTACAGCGTGTGTTCTGAGTTGAATGAGTTGACTGATGTCATTTCTTCTTATATTTCATTTTGTGTCAGTAGTGTTATTCCAACAAAGGTCATAACTATTTACCCTAATAATAAACCTTGGGTTACAAAGGACCTGAAACGTGTATTAAACAAAAAGAAAGTAGTATTTTACACAGGCACAGAAGAACACAAGAAACAAGTGAATAAAGAAGTTAAAGCTGCTGTGGCACAGGCCAGACGTGACTATAAAAATAAGATAGAAGACAAGTTTGCAGGGAACAATTTTCGTGCTGTCTGGCAGGGAATAAAAAATATGTCAGCAGTAAACATGGTAGCTGCCCCACATAGGTCAAAGATTAGTCTCCAGGGGGTCTGTGACAACAACTTACCAGACCATTTAAATGCATTTTTACTCGCTTTGAAAAGCATGATTTTTCGGATGAAATAAATGGCCTGAAACAATCTCTACCCTTTGAGAATGGCGTCATTGTTGATGAAACAGTTATCTGTAACACTTCAAGGCAATAAATACCAACAAATCTCCCGGACCAGATGATATATGCGGCAGAACCCTTAAGTTCTGTGCTACTGAGCTTGCCAGCGTCTTTCAGCACCTGTTCCAAGCCTCGCTGGACACTAGCCAGATACCAGTTATTTGGAAGACTTCCAATGTAATACCTCTTTCAAAGAAACCAAATCCTTATCGGCCTAACGATTTCAGACCTGTAGCCCTCACATCACTTGTGATGAAAACATTAGAAAAGATCGTAAAATCTCCCATTCTTGCCGTTACAAAGAAAGACCTTGACCCGCTACAGTTTGCCTCCAGGACAGGACGAAATGTCGAAGATGCCAAACTGTTCATTTTGAACAAGTTGTACACCACTTAGAAACACCTGACTCTCATGCCAGATTATTGTTTGCTGACTTTAGTTCAGCTTTCAATACAATGCAGCCTCATGTTCTTGTTCACAAAATACTCTCAAAATTTGACATAGACTATCAACT
The DNA here is from genome assembly GCA_028751875.1 of Rapana venosa. Lineage (NCBI taxonomy): Eukaryota > Metazoa > Mollusca > Gastropoda > Neogastropoda > Muricidae > Rapana > Rapana venosa. The sequence continues at coordinate 107,735,153 of CM054134.1, forward strand.
TGATCGTTGGCTGATTGAATTTTTAACAAACAGACCACAGCGCCTTTTTGCCAATAAAATATCTTCATCGCTTAGATTTACCGTACGGGTTGTCCACAGGGTTGCGTTCTCTCGCCACTTCTGTATATTCTATACACAGATTACTGCAGAAGCATCTATGAAAATTCCTTTCTCATGAAATTCGCCGATGACAGTGCTCTTTTGTCTCTCTTATCTGGATCTGTCTAAAGCCATGGTCCAGCCCTCACCGATTTCGTCAATTGGTGTGATGAGGCGTATCTAGAGCTAAATGTTTCTAAAACCAAAGATCTCCCTATCGATTTCAGAAGATCGGGTCACACTTCTGAGCATATTATCATCCATAGTCAAGAAGTTGAAAGTGTTTCGGAATACAAGTACCTTGGAACTATTTTTGATAACAAATTAAAATGGGATGCTAACACTGACGCCATTATCAAAAGGGGACAACAACGTACGTATTTTCTAAGGAAGCTTAACTCATTTTTTGTTGACAAAAAGAGTCTTTCTTTGTTCTGTAAGTCCTACATAGAGAGTGTTCTAAGTTTTGCTTTCATATCTTGGTACAACAACCTTAGTATTAAAAACAAGAATAGTCTTCGAAGAATTGTTACAATCTGCTAAAAAAATAATTGGAGAAGAACAAAGAGATCTCAAGTCGTACTGCGAACAGCAGCTTGTGCGCAAAGCGACTGCCATCTTGGCTGATCCTTCCCATGCTATGTCTTCGGAATTTAATGTGTTGCCTTCAGGACGCCGTTTCAGTGCTCCAACAGTAAAACAAATAGAAAAAGAAATTTCTTCGTTCCAGTAGTCATTCCAATTCTAAATTCAAAACAGCACTGACCAAATAGTTTTACATTTTCTTATACACATCCCTGATTGTCAAGTAAGTGTGTGTCTGTGTTGGGGGGTGTATGTGTGTGTGTGGTGTCATGAATTAAATACTCCTGTATCTTACTTTTGGCTTAAATGATTTTTAATTGTGTGTGTGTTTGTGTGTGTGCAAGTTTATGTCTTTAGTACTCAATAGTCATTATGGCGTGTGTGCGCGCGCGCATGTGTGTGTGTTTACTAGTCAATAGTCTTTATAAAATTGTGCTCAGATATTGGTGTGTGTGTGTTTGTGTGAGTGTGTGCACGTGTGCATGCATGTGCGAGAGCACGTGTCCGTGCACGCGTAAATAATAAGTTTATATATCTTTTCCAATCAACGGTTTTTACAACAGTGTATTCCTACATTGGTGTGTGTGGGTATGTGTGTGTATGTGTGTGTGAGTACGCCGTGCGGGTGTGTGCGCGCGCACGTGCGCGCGCGCGTGGGTTTGTGTGTGATTTTTTTAAAGCTATCTTGGAACGTTCATACCAATTTGAAATGTTATTTTCTTGTGTCTTTTGAAATAATTATACGTATCAATGTGCCTGTCAGTATTGTAATTGCCCTTCATGGGATGATTAAAGTGCTTTTTACTTGATTAAATGCATATGTACATACATACATACATACATACATACATACATACATACATACATACATAAAGTACACAGGTATTCGCATAACTTAAAGAGGGTAAATAAAAGAGACAGTAACAAAGGAAACATTGAGAAAAAGAGACAGAAAGACCAACAGCCCTGACGTACATACTGAGAAACGCAAAAAAGCGAAAAAAGATCATCAACAAAGATCAAAGACAAAGATAAGATGATAGGCAACAAAGAGGAAGAAGAAGATGATAACAAAGAAAGCAACGAGTAACCGAAAGAAAGAGACAGACAGACACCTCAAAGGAAAAAAAAAGAAAAAGCCACCACTATAGGCAACAAGAGCAACAGCTAGGGTTACATTACAAACTTTCTTAATCACATTGCCCTCTAGCAACTTGCCTACATTTACCCTTCCTTTAAATATGAACACAGTCTTATTTCTATACGACTGAGTTTCCTTTTCCTCCAATAAGTCTCACTTTACCATCTTCTGTTTTATTCTGCACATCGAAAAATAATATTCTTAACAATCAAAACTATTCAGTCACTTAATATTATTTTGTTTTAAGTTGTCAGTGTAACGTTTCCAAAAGAAAAACAATCTAGGACACCGCGCGCTGGCTTTTGTTAACAATACGGGGCAATGGAATTTAAAGAAGTTGCTAGAATGTACTTTGAATACTGGAGTGTTGAATGTGTTGCTACGTTTTTCTGTCTGAACTAGTGCGAATACAGCCAGGCGGAGCCCATCCCTCTCCTGGCTGGCTTTTTGGGTTGGGGTTGGCTCCCCCACATGGATTAGGTAGTACTGGTTTTCATGGCTGCCAGTAGCAGAAGAAACCCCTGACCTGACCATGATATATTTATTTATATACATATATATATATATATATATATATATATATATATATATATATATATATATATATATATATTATATATATATATATATATATATATATATATGTATGTATGATTGTATATATATCAGTGTTGTAATTGCCCTTCATCGAATAATTAAAGTACTTTTGACTTGATTTATCTTTGAGGAGTCCATCGCCACCAAGGTGAAGACTTTTTGTCAAAAAATAGATTCCTTGACCATCTTACGACCCTGTTTATTACTATGTTAATTAAACCTGTAGCTGCCTTTTGCCCTGTGATCTGAAATGAACTACATTTTTGTGCAACAGAAGCAGGCCTTTTATATCTTGTGCAGGTAAAATCTTTGACAATAAAAAAGACAACGAACAAACAAACGACAATTTTAAGTTTCTTGTTTTAGGCGTTAAAGTGAGGTCTGGTGTAAAAAAAAAAAAAAAAAGAAGCAAGAACTGCACCAATCATTTATTCAAACAAAAAGAAAAATAGACAGATGGTTGTGACAAAAAGACACACGTACACAAGCACAAAAATAACGCTGATTATAGCAGCCAAACTTTTCTCTGACTAAAAGAACTGCTGGAAAGTCCATCAGGCAAGCAAATACATATAAACGGGGCAAAAAAATATTACTCTCCTTGCTTCGTCAGTACACTCTTCTAGGAGAAAGCAGCCCAGATTCCACGCCAACAAAAAGCTGACTATCAATATAAAACAATGCCTTTTCACTGGCCAATTAACATCCTGCCCCAGCTTTGCGATGTCAAAAGATCGGCAGGAGCCTTTGCAGCTGGAGAATGCATTCCTTTCACTGAGCTCTTGTCTCTTCTTTCCCGTAATGAGTTCATCGAGTCTGAATGCATGACAGCACGGTTGTCTTTCATGGCAATGTGTGTAGCAAGAATTGAAAAACTGTTCATTTATACCATTGTACATGGCAAATTCTGACACTGGGGAACGATGCGTTCTTGTGCATCTTCGTTATTTTATTTTAGGATAAAATTCATTCTGATATTGCATTGCCACTGTGCGTTTCATGGCTAAACCTTACAATTTACCATAACACTTTTTTCCCTTGTCTTTTTCTTTTAATATGATTTTTTCTCATTCTCGTCTTTATTATCGTTATCATAATCCTGAATGTTCGTCTAAATGTAAATCAAGCGACCAGTAAAACTTTTTACAAATAAGTCCTTTTCTTTGGTCCCTTGTCTCCAAAAGTGTTTACCCACCAGCACGAGTCCAGTGAGTAAAGTGATTTATTTATGATATATTGCTACAAGTGCATATGCCATTTCTCGCTTATCGTCTCCCTCCACCTCGCCCCTCTGTATCTGTCTCTTGGTATCGTTGTGTGTTTTTCTGTCTGCCTGTTTGGACTCCTTCTTTCTATCTTGGCAGAGCTTTTAGGCTTGCGCACGAGTACATATGACAGACAGACAGACAGACAGACAGACACAATGACGGGCAATTAGATAGATAGATAGATAGACAGACAGACAGACAGACAGACAGACAGACAGACAGACAGGCAGACAGGCAGACAGATAGATACACAAAAGACAGACAGACAGACAGATGAATACACGGATTCAATGGTCCTTTATCATTGTTTTAATCCCTCTCACCCACCCCACATCACCAGCCCTATCCTGACACTACTATCACCTACACCACTAACCACTGCATCCATTCCCCAGTTTCTACCCCATCTCTGTAACCCTTTTTTTCTGGAAAGGGATCCTGTTGGTGCATGTCATGAGGAAAAAGAGGGCAGCCAACCATGTCACGAGGACCGTCACGTCTGTAGCATCACTACCCTATCTCTCCCAGACGGCGACAAAAGAACGTACACCTGTGAGAGGGCTGGAATCTGGGATCAGTCTGTAGGGAAATAGAATACTGCCCTCTCTTACCCCAGCCAACTTGCCTGTCTCTGTGTGATAGGATCTCTTGCCTAGCTTCCTCCCGCCAACAGGAAGAAGAACGCTGAGTCCAGACGTTTGCTGGGAAGGCAAAGGCCACAGTCATTCATGAAGTTTGGAATCATGAAGCTTACAAGGGAGATACATACATATGCATGGTCCTGTATCAAGATGCTGTCATGACCCTTTTAAGGATGATACAACGCACAATGCATTTTGTTTTCCACAGTTGTAGGAAATACCTGAATCAAACGCTGAATACCTTATGCCACGAGTTAAACCAAGATCTCAGAAACCGTTCGGTGAATGGCTTTTATCAACTATACAACACAGATTAAGTCACGATGTTAACTTGAAACAACTAGCAGTAGTATCAGCTCCAATGAATTTGACGGGAGGTGGATAAAAGATTCTGAAAGGCAGTTCTTTATCATTCACTACACGTAAAAAGCAACTTCGATTAAAAGCACAGGTCATGTATCAAAGGCATTAGATTGCATGCACATTAGATCATTATTTTTCCCCGAAGTCGAAATGTGGCTACCCTAATAGTGGGTAAAAACTTTTGCATACACAAAATCTAACCATTGGTGAGCCTCTGAGCTCTAGCCGAGGAATAACAACAAAAAGATTGTAAGTATGTCCAGACGGATGTGAATAGATGCTACATATTGATTATTCATTGAACGCTAACAACATGACGCACTGAGACAGAAAGCAGATCCAGACAATCTGCAAGTGTTAAAGAGCAGAAGACATCATCAAAAGAAATATGAATTACCCTTATTACAGTTGAGCAAAACAAAAAATAAGAAAACAAATAGAATAATAAAACGAGGAGGAAAACGAAAGGAGATCATATTGGTATGACAAGATTAAGACATTCTGCTGCAAGGCAGTAGTTCAGACAGAACAATATTCACTACATTAAAGCCAAACCAGGTTACCTTTTTCTCTGGGCGCACTGGAGATAACCTGGTTTGGCTCTAATGTAGCAATATCATTAAAGCCTGCACAGGAGGCATGTTTAACCTCCATGACACAGTTTTCATTGATTCAATGGGTTATCATCTGTATAAACCTTATGAATCAGCCGAAATAGACTTGCTATTGCTTGTACCAAGATATCCCTCGTTCAAAAGACACAGACTCTAAACAAACCTTTATACTCCTCTATAGAAACTGAGCTTGTTTTTTCATGGTATCCAAGACAGAATCCGACATGGCTTTACGAGATCCTTCATTTACGAAGTCGTGTTCTGACGCCTGTGTTTGATACCGAAGGATCAACGGGAGTCTTGGCAGAGAAAAATTGCGCATTGTTTCACAAAGCTTTTGTCCTTTTCCACGGTCTGGAAAGAGTTTATAGAACCTAGTAAGAGACCAGAGTGCTTGAGTTTCAAAGAATATTCAGAGCAAGGGCCTTGGCAAAATGAGCAATCATTCTGTTTTACAATGGGCAAAAGGCAGCTGACACATGCACCGCCCTTGTTCATTTTAGAGCCACATTTCCTGTCACAATGAAACCTCTTCCAGATCCATTTAGGGCCGAGCATCAACATGTTGAAGAGTGACGTAACAGTCTGGCTATTTCGCTTCTCTACCTTCTTCGTGTTCTTCTTCTTTTTCATCTATTACAACATCCTGTTTAACTACAAGTACTTTACCTTGATAATGTTAGAATAAAGA
>CM054134.1:107746151-107751151 GCA_028751875.1 Rapana venosa
TTTCTCATTTTTTAAAGCTTTTTCCTCGGTTGTAAATAACTCCTCGACCTTCTCTAAATGTTCTGTTTTTTTATGTTAGTGTGTGTGTTCTTCAATTGTGATCAATGGAGTCCCAAAAGGTTTGATCAACAATCGTTTGGTCAATAACACTATACCCGTCTCTCTCTCTCTCTCTCTCTCTCTCTCTCTCTCTCTCTCTCTCTCTCTCTCTCTCTCTCTCTCTCTTTCTCTCCAATCATTTAACACTAAACGGTATAATGGGTTATGCAGACTTTCTTAACAATAACCTTTTTAAGTTGCGGAATCAGAAGTATTTCTGGTCTTTCATGGCTTTCACATTGTTTGCACCTGCTTTTTCTTGCAAATGCACTTCCTCATTGCTAATACACTGAGGGTAGAAAGCCGAGAAGAGTGTTTGGTGCTGGAAGCTACGTTTTGTTCTCAGGAGTTTCCTTTCTTTTTTTCGTAGTTTAATGATTTTTTTTTCGGAAAGACAGAACGACGATATGGTTTCTTTCAACATGATGTAGTAAGCAAAATCTCGAGCAAAAAGTTGTTTCTCTTTGAAATAAGACTAGTAGTAGAGACATTCAGAGTTCTTGTTCCTTTCCAGTGATGTCATTTTCTCTTACTGTGAGATATATCCTTAGCACAGTTTCTGACATGAAATTCTTTACGCAAAAGGCCAAAACGTGCTTTTTTCTTCTTCTTCTTCTTCTTCTTCTTCTTTTTTTTCTTTTCTTCTTCTTCTTGTTCTTCTTCTTCTTCTTCTCCTTTTTTTCTTCTTCTTTTTCTTCTTCTTCTTCATCTTCTTCTTCTTCTTTTTTCTTCTTCTTCTTGTTCTTTTCCTTCTTCTTCTCTTCTATGTCATTTACAATCTAATTTCACAAGTGCGATTCAAACCAGATCTGTGAAATGGGAAACCTTTCTCCCAAAAAATATTGTCAATCTGAGAACACTGAACTAGATGAACTATACAGAATAGCAATGCTATAGCTGCAAAACTTTGTCTTTAGACGTGTATCCTATTTCATGTATTTACATGAAATACCCTTCTTGAAACTCATAATTGTTATCATCTTCCGGATTGACTGGTCACAAATGAGAAGCTTTTACATCGCTTAGCTCGCAACAAATTCTCATTCTGACTTAGCATCGTAGTAAAGAAAAAAAACTATCTAACTCTCTTTAACATAAGAAGGGAGGATTTTTTTGCGTTTCGACTTTGCAAGCGTGTCTTTTCTTGCTTGATCACAGCCGAAGCTGGCTTCTTACAGCGCTGATTTTAGCATCAGCAGAAGCACAATAACATCCTCAGCAGACACAACACTAACAATAAATGTATGTCACGGTATTCCTTTAGTTTCCCAGCTCCATCACCGAGGAGATAACTATACATACACATAAACTTTTCATCCAGTGTACTCACGTTTTCACAGTGATTTTGTGATGGGATGAGTAGGTCAGAATGCACACTCTGGGTGACCCCCAGGACGTTAAGCTGGGGAACAAGCAAAAACAGCAAGCACGGAGGGGACTTCAGCACAAGCAAACATGTATCCAAGCATTCATTGCAATGTGTTGAGCATGGCCGAAATTTTTTTTTAGAGAAAGCTTTTAGATTGTCAACATTTTCTACCCTCTGTGACAAACGAATAAAGACAGAGAGGTAGACAAAGAGTGAAAGAAGTGGTGGGGGAGGGGGCAGTAGAAATGTCTAGCACGCTCGCGTTCTCTCACTCTCCTACGAAAACACTTCTGGTATGATTTCATGACACTCGAGTGCTGGAGGCAAGAGATTTTGAATAACTTCCTGTTTGGGGCCAAGTCACTAAATTCTACGTACATTCGAACTTGTTAAACATAATTATTTCTTTTGAGAGTATCTTGCAGTGAAAGAAGACATGGGCCCATAAAAAATATTGAGCACATTTAGAGTTTTTGTTGATTATCTGTTGTTTCTGGAAGCAAAATCAATACTAACTGGTTCTTTCATTTTGAACTGGTTTTCGCCTTCAAATTTGTTTCACTTTGTTATTGTGAAACAAGGTATATTTTTTTAATTCAGAATATTATGTTGCTATAAGGAAAGCCATATGGGTGTAATGGATACTATAAAAGCAATCACAATCGAAACACCTTTCAGACAGATAAATTTGACCCTTTTTTCTCGTCGTATTAAGCAAACTTCTAATTTCCAGTAAATATAAACTGATATCTATGTACCTACCTAAGATGTTTTAAACCATTCTTCGCGTCTAAAACTTTAGATGACCTAAGCAAGAAAGAAAGTAATTAAGCAGGAAAACAAGCATGTGTGTATGTGTGTGTGAACGTGCGCGCGCGTGGGCGTGTATGTGTTGTGTGTGTGTGTGTGTGTGTGTGTGTGTGTGTGTGTGTGTGTGTGTGTGTGTGTGTGTGTGTGTGTGTGTGTGTGTGTGTGTGTGTGTGTGTGTGTGTGTGTGTGCGTGCGTGCGTTCGTGCGTTCGTGTGTGTGGTGTTAAATAAAGAGAGAGGGGGGGGGGGGAATATATAAATACCTATTTCTTGTTTAACTGATGAGCTCTAAGTAAATGATCATGATTGTGTTTAAGATGGACTTGTACTTACGTATATTTTTAGTTTCAAACTTTCTGATGCGCTCTTAACTGTTAGCTAAGTGCTGCTCAATATATAACGTCATTTTATATGTATCTATTTATCAGCAGCAGAAGCAACAACAGGTGCTGTAGTTGTAATACTAGCAGCAGCAGTAACATTAGCAAAATGCAGCAGCAGTGGCAGCAGCAGTAGCAATATCAGTTTACCCAGGTGGGACTCTTTCAGTATACACAGTTATATGAAACCATCTGTTGAAAACTACACACTATTTATTTATTCGTTCTTTCATTTGGAGAATAAAGGAATAAACACCCATGCGCTTTTTAACATGCAGTCACCGCGTGTATGCAATTTTGTATATGTTGTCATTCATTCCCACCGGCACACAATGGCCTACTCTTTCAAGAAAAGGAACGGGTTTTAACGTGTGCCCAAGATGTTCTGCGTGTGTTCGCACATGGGACCTCGGTTTATAGTCTCATCCGAAGGTTTAGTGGGGAAGGGGGGGGAGGGGTAGTCATGTCTTCTACTTGCAGATAAGCAGCACACATGTTAACAGCAGGATGGGCACACAAACACACATACACACACACACATACACACACACACACACACACACACACACATGTCCATCCTCCACTCTTTTTGCCTGTTTGGCTTTCTCGGTGAACTTTCAAATCTTTTGAAGAAATCAATTTTCCACCTTTATTGGGATAAGGGGATGGTGACTTTGGTGAAAATCAATCAGTCTGAGAGTGATAGGTCTAGAGGGATGCTTGGTTTCATTAGCATAATTATAATGCTTACTTCGGAAATTAAACAGAATGATAGATTACGAAAAGTGTTTGTGTATGTGTGTGTGTGTGCGTGCGTGTGTACGTGTACGTGCGTGCGTGCATGCGCGCACACACACTGCATCTGCGTGCATGCGCTGTGTGTGTGTATGTGTGTGAGAGAGAGAGAGACAGAGCGAGTGTGTATGTGTGTGCGTGCGTGCGTGAATGAGTGTGTGTGCATGCGTGCATGTGTGTGCGTGCGTGCGTGCGTGAGTGTGTGTGTCTGTGTGTGTGCGCGTGTGTGCATGTGTACGTGTCTGTGCGCATGAGCGCGCGTGCCTGCATGCGTGCGTGCATTCGCGTGTGTGTGTGTGTTTGCGTGATGCTTTCGACCAAAGTTGTTGTATACGTGGTTAATTACTGCCACAATGGGTCTGATGTGGTGGATTTTTTCGCTATCTGCTTTTCACGAGGTATTGATTCTAACTTTCTGTTTTACACTAGTGTGACGATTGTGGTTTCTGCAGTTAGCTACGATTTTCGGCGAAATGACAACACTCTGATACGGCCTCTATGGTTGGCTGGGCCATAAAACAACATGAAATGAAATGCACTGTCACAGCTCAGCAAATTAGCAACATACTAAACAAAACAACAACAACACCCAGCGATCAGAAATAGACATACCTGAATGAGTGTGTGCGTGTGTGTATGATATATATTATAATATATATATATATATATATATAATATATATAATATATATATATATATAAATATATATGTGTGTGTGTGTGTGTGTGTGTGTGTGTGTGTGTATGTATATATATATATATATATATATATATGTGTGTGTGTGTGTGTGTGTGTGTGTGTGTGTGTGTGTGTGTGTGTGTGTGTGTGTGTTATAGATATATACAGATATATAGATATAAAGAGAGAGGTCAAGTCAAGTCAAGTCAGGTCAAAATGATCTTTATTTGTTTATACAGCTTTTTTTTTTATCCTGCTCTCACAAAATCAAGAAAATTCACATATAAAAGCATTCAAAAGACGATGGTAATCTATGATATAAAATAAATGACGATTTTCCTATCTAAATTCAAACCTCACAAAGGGAGAGAGGCAGTGCGTGCGTGCGTGCGTGCGCGCGCGCGCGCGCGCGCCTGTGTGTGTGTGTGTGTGCGCGCGTGTGTGTTTGCGCGCGCGCGTGTGTGTGTGCGCGCGCGCGTGTGTGGAAAAGGGCGAATCAGCTGTCATGGGCGCATCTCAAACAGGCGCCATGGACATTGACAGATCAGGAAGCAGTGAATCGGAAACGGCCGACCAGGGGCCAGCCAGCCACCCTGCTGACGTGGAGTTTCATTACTGTCGCCCTCCATCCCCCTCCCTGACGCTATCTCCCGTCCCTTGCCTCCCGTGGGGGCCGGATCAGTTGGTGCGAGGCCGCGTGCCCTTTCTGAGGTACCTGTTTCCTTTGACACTCGCTGAGGAGAGCGGTCAGCCACTGCCAGGACTTCATTATACTTGTGGCCACATCGTGCCCTTCCCACGGAAGGCTCTGGTCTCCTTTGTTTTTCTCTTCTCCTCCTACCTGTTCCGTGGATTAATAAAGCATCTACC
>CM054134.1:107756151-107783651 GCA_028751875.1 Rapana venosa
CTTCTCAGAATAAACTGGACCTAAAGCCGAACAAACCAAAGTATTTTGGAAGATTCGAACAAACAACCTGAACTTTCAGGCCTGTTTAGGAAAAGGAAAATAAACTATTTTTGGACATACCCTGAGACATCAGAGCTGCCATGTCATGAAGGCTGTGGGCCCAGGGCAAAATGGACGGCAAGAGACGACAAAGAAAGACCTCTGACTTCCTATGTGGAGAACAAAGCCAAGTGAACGGAGTTGTTCGAAAGAAAAAATCTACACAGGGATTGAGGACAGAAGGGATGATGATCATGATGATCATGATCATGATCATGATGAGCAGCGGGTGTAGCAGCAGCGGTTGTAGCAGCAGCAGCAGCAGCAGCAGCAAAAGAAGTAGAAATAGAAATAGTGGTAGCATCATAATCATCATCATCATCATCATCATCATCATTGTGATTATCATTATTTTAGTCTTTGTTGTTGTTTTCCTTCCTTTTCTTGTTTCTGGTCTTGGTTTTTGTTTTATTTTCTTATTAACGCGTCGTTCGATTGTTTTATTTTTTTATGAAAAGAGTCAACAATAAGCCTAAGCCTAAGCTTAAGTTAAGCCTAATCTAAAACCTGAATACCAAACGTTTTTATTCTTCAGTAGCTTCGAGCCAGACAGTTACACAGAGATAAACACAAGCTTCCTAAAATAAATAGATATAAAAAAAATAAACGCATGGTTTTTGTCAACAGATGACTGCTCTGCATCTGCGTGTTGTTGTTCTTAATGCTGATTGAAAACACTTTGGATGCTACTCCCTTTCTTCAACTGTATTGTGCAAGTGTATGCACAGGTGTGTGCTGTGAGTTTATTCCTGTTTTCGCTTGCTTTTAAGATACAGACGATATAGTCTGGTAAATAGCAATGGGAATGCCTTAGCCTCTTTTCTTTGTTGTCCTGTCAGAACCAGCCACAGATGTATAGGTGGCTATGTTATCAACAGAAACACAAGATTTCACTGTCTGCAAGTTTTCTTTTAATGATTCACACTTAAACGCTGCATCAGAGCTTCTGTGTGTGTGTGTGCGTGTGTGCGTGCGTGCGTGCGTGCGTGCGTACGTGCGTGTGTGTGTGTGTGTGTGTGTGTGTGTGTGTGTGTGTGTGTGTGTGTGTGTGTGTGTGTGTGTGTGTGTGTGTGTGTGTGTGTTGTTGTTGTTGTTGTTGTTAATGTTGTTGTTGCTGTTGCTGTTGTTGCTTCGATTTTACGTCTGTTCACTCGAAGTGATATTAGACGATGGGAAGGGGAGGGGACATTGATGTTAATGGTTGTGTGCTGTGAAATTGGTATCTGTTGCTAAATATCGTAGGCAGTATACAGAAAAAGGCTAAGCAATGATAACACCAAAAGATACATAAGAAATGCTAATGTGACTTATAACTATAACAAATGTCCTAAAGGACTGTTCATTAAAGATTCTGTCATACGAAACGCCAAATTAATATTTTTTTAATATCTTATCCAAGGATTTTTCAGAAACAGAAGGTAAGAATGGTTTTAGACTCTTACGTTCAAAAATTATATGAATGCTAGTAATTTTCTCACCACACAAATATTTTATATTTTTGCTATATTTGGTGATAAAAGCATTAAGTTTTATCCTTACAAAAATAAAGCGCTAGCCTTTCTTGTCATGACCAAACTTGAGTAGGTTTCAGAGTAATCAATATTTTTATGGGCGTGTTCTTCAGTTTAACGTCTATTCACATTTAGTGATTTTAGACGGGAAAAAGTAATATAAACAAGAGAATGCAAACAATAACAAAAAGTGTCAATTAACAGTACTTAAAAACTAACTTTAACATACTACAAAAACTGAATTATCGGACTTCTTATCAATCCTAACACAATGTCCAACAGTAACGATGGTTCAGACAAAATCTGATCCAGTGATAAACCTGGTATAGCAGGTAAAAATGCTTTTAAATGTCCACAATCAAAAATAACATGACTATTGGTAATCTTCTCCCCACAAATACAGTTTACATCTTTCACGTACTTTGTCCTGAAAGCATTTAGTTTAAATCTGTACATAAGAGATAACATATTTCTACGATTATACCAACCACAGACTTTGTTAGAAATGAAAGCATTTCGAAAATCTATCACATTGCTTGTACAGCCATTATAGAGACAATAGCCAGAATCATATATTTTCTTTCTGAAGTGCTTCTAGCAAGCGTTTTGTAGCAAGCTGTATCCCTCATGCAGAGATAAGGCAACGTTTATTTCACAAGAACTATTTTTATTTCTCGCGCCATATTTTGCAAGACTGTCAACTTTTTCATTTAAAAAGATACCAGTGTGTGAGGGAACCCAACAGAAAGTAACAGTACTACCTCTTAAAATCAAAAAGTGTACCAGATGCCTGATTTCAATGATTAGGTCTTTTCTTACTTTAAAAGTAGAATTTCTTAAAGCATGTAAAACCGATTTAGAATCAACACACAAAAGTATGTTGAATATGTCTTTAGGGAAGTCAAGTACATAGTTAAGTGCCAACACTATAGCAGTTAGCTCAGCTGTAAATATAGATTTATTTTTTCCCAGGTAGACAGCTCGTTCTACTTTTAATGATGGAATAATGAAAGCTGCACCAGCCTCATTAGTATTTAAAACAGACCCATCAGTATAGATTTTGAGATGATCAGGATAAGTAGTTTGAATATGTTCTTTTACTAGCGATGTAAGAATGTTAACATTTTCAGCTTTTTTTACAGAAGAATAATTGATGTCAAAATGAGCTTTAAAAAGTTCCCAAGGTGGGTAGGGAGCTGACTGTACTGATTTTGCTAATTTATTTGGTTTAAGTTCTGAATGTTTAAAAAGGGGAGAAGTGTAAGTATTAATTGTAGTAAGCGAGCTGATAGTTCTTGCTCTTTTCGGAAAGTGAATGTCAGACTTTATCTGGACTTCATTTTCAACGTTGCTGTCATTTGTTGTACTTCTTAAGACATATTTTGCCACAGCAAGCTGTCGATATTCATTTATGGGCGTGTGTTTGCCTCTGTGTGTGTGTGTGTGTGCGTGTGTGTGTGTGTGTGTGCGTGCGTGCGTGCGTGTGTGTGTGTGTGTGTGGCGTGCGTGCGTGCGTGCGTGCGTGCGTGCGTGCGTGTGTGTGTTTCTCCAAGTACATACATCTATGCATTTGAGCGCACATGCGCGCGCGCGTGTATGTATGTATGTATGAATGTATGTATGTATGTATGTATGCCTGCTACTACCACAACTACTGCTGCTACTGCTACTACTACTACTACTACTACTGCTGCTGCTGCTGATGCTGATGCTGATGCTCCTGTTGCTGCTGCTGCTGCTGCTGCTGCTGCTAGTATTGCTGCTTCTGCCGCCACTATTATTGCTGCTGCTGCTGCTGCTTCCGCCGCCGCTACTATTGCTGCTGCTGCTGCTGCTATAGCTTCTGCTACTACCACTACTAATAAATCAAAATACAAGCACCCAACAATCTGTGATACATCTTGTACTTTGAATGTTCAGAGGACAAAAACTGAGAATGAACAAACAGCAAAGAATTAGTGAGGTGAAGAAAAATATACAAATTAGTTCACGGATAATGTAAAAAGTAGCCCCTAGGGCACGATACATCAGAGACAGCAAGGAATCGGAAACGGACCAATCGGGTGCATCCTGCTGATCTGGAGGTCTGCCACTGTCTGCGTCTTCTATCATCCTCCCACCTTCAGCTCCCACCACCACCACCACTTTCCTTTTTTTTTCCCTTGGCCTCCAGTAACCAGATCAGTAAGTGCAGGGCCCTATGCTTTTTCTGTAGTGTCTGTTTTATTTGACACCTAGCAGCTGAATGTCCCTTGTGGGAACGTTGTGACTGATGCGGCTGGATCAGTTTGTCTGTTTTATTCCATTGTCCCGGGTGCATGGTGAAGAGGAGTGGTGGTAGTGGTAGTAGTAGGAGGAGGAGGAGTAGCAGGAGCAGTAGGAGGAGGAGGAAGAGGAGTAGAACCACCACCACCACCAGTAGTAGTAGTTGTAGCGGCAGCAGCAGCAGTAGTAGGAGGAGGAGCCTTGGTATCATCACTGTTGTTATGTTGATCTTCTTGCTGTTGTTGTTGCTGCTGCTGCTGTTGCTGTTGCTGCTGCTGCTGCTCCTGATGCTGTTATTATTACTACTGTTCTTGGTCTTATTGCTAATGTTGTTAAGGGACCATTCCCTTTTACCATTAATAAAAAAAATTTTTAAAACGATAGTCAAAACAGGCCATTCAGCCCACTTGCGAAATCTGACTAACAGATTTTTTTAAGTGCAGACACAGTAACTTCATCCACAAGAACTAAAATGTATTCGGATGCTGAACTTGAAAAGTTCAATAGCCCACCAGTCAAATGGTTCATGTTGCCTCATTCTTTGTTATTTCCACATACATAAATTAATGAATTAACCTACTTTCTTGCTAGATGGTTTACGGGTTGATTGATTTATGACTGAATTGATTGATTAATTAATTAATCAAATGATTAGTTAATTAATGATTGCATGGCTGACTGATTGCATGAACGAACGAATGAATCAATGAATCAATAAATCAATCAAAGAAAGAAAGAATGAAATGAATGAACGAATGAATGAATGAATGAATGAATGAATGAATGAATGAATGAATGAATGAATGAATGAATGAATGAATGAGTATTCTAGAACATTGGTTTTCGTTGTTTTGCTGTCATGAAGAGAAGTGCACAAAGTTGGCTATATAAGAACAATACTGGAAAATAACCTCATCAATGAAGAGAGAGAGAGAGAAAGAGAGAGAGAGAGAGAGAGAGGAGAGAGAGAGAGAGAGAGAGAGAGAGAGAGAGAGAGAGAGAGAGAGAGAGAGAGAGATTGCGAGTCCGAGTCCGAGTCCGATTTTTAAATTAAAAGTTAGCTGAGAGGCAGAGAAAGCGGAAAGATACACAAACAGAGACAGAAACAGACAAAGACAGAGGGAGGGAGAGGGAGATACAGACAGAATAACAAACAGAAACAGACAGACAGACTGATGTACAGATATTGAAAAGAATACTCTCAAAAGTTTTCTGAATGGGCGCTTTCTTAGCAGGCATGTATATGATCACTCACTATCTGCCATGACTGTTTTTCTAATGCCGAGTTGAAAACAAAATGGATGCAACCGACTTTACTCCTTTTCTCAACCAACTTGTGGCAGATTGCTCAAAGATGGCTACCATGTGGTTGTTTGTTTTTTCTTTATTTTAAGGTAACACAGTCTGAAAATAGCCATGGAGGTGTCTGAGGTCTTGCGTTGTTCTGGCGTCTGAACCAAGCAAAGATAATATAAACGATATGTGATCAACTGGAACACAAGATGCAATTGTCTACAAAAGTATGCTTTACACGCATCATAGTTTGTTACAGCCACAATGCTTTCTCTGTCTGGCAGACATGGTGCGGTGTTGTCTTTTCTTTTGGAAAAGGGCTGGGAGATTGTTTTGTTTTGTTTTGTTGGGCTTTTTTTGTAGCTTGGTTTTCAAAGTTTTTTCATTTGTTTCTTTCTCTCTTGTTGTTGGTTTTCTTTGTTTGGCTGGTTGTTTGGCTGTTTGGATGGCTGGTTTGATTGGTTGTTGTTGTTGTTTCGTGTGTGTGTGTGTGTGTGTGTGTGTGTGTGGTTTTACTTGGTTTTCAACGTTTCTCTGTTGTTGGTTTTGGTTGGCTGCTTGGTTGGATGTTGTTGTTTCTGTTTTGAGTGTGTGTGTGTGTGTGTGTGTGTGTGTGTGTGTGTGTGTGTGTGTGTGTGTGTGTGTGTTGTGTGGTTTTACTTGGTTTTCAACGTTTCTCTGTTGTTGGTTTTGGTTGGTTGCTTGGTTGGATGCTGTTGTTTCTGTTTTGAGTGTTGTGTTGTGTGTGTGTGTGTGTGTGTGTGTGTGTGTGTGTGTGTGTGTGAAAGTCAAAGTCAAAGTCAAACTTTTATTTCCAGATGGTACATTGAATAAGCAAAATACTTGCTATTTTCGTGTGTGTGTGTGTGTGTGTGTGTGTGTGTGTGTGTGTGTGTGTGTGTGTGTGTGTGTGTGTGTGTGGTTTTACTTGGTTTTCAACGTTTCTCTGTTGTTGGTTTTGGTTGGTTGCTTGGTTGGGTGTTGTTGTTTCTGTTTTGAGTGTGTGTGTGTGTGTGTGTGTGTGTGTGTGTGTGTGTGTGTGTGTGTGTGTGTGTGTGTGTGTGTGTGTGTGGTTTTACTTGGTTTTCAACGTTTATTTTTTCATTTCTTTCTTTCTCTGTTGTTGGTTGGTTGGCTGGCTGGTTGGTTGGTTGGCTGGTTGGTTGGTGGTTGGCTGGTTGGTTGGTTGGTTGGTTGGTTGGTCGGTCGGTTGGTTGGTTGGTTGACTGATTGGCTGGTTGTTGTTTCTGTTTTGTTTCTGCTTTGTGCGGTCTGTATGTATGCGTGTGTGTGTGTGCACGCGCGCGCGCAGGTTCAACTTGCCTTTGACACACACCTTAAACTTATTTTTCTCTGTCAAAGGCTCAGACAGCAACTATTTTTGTCTATAATATGAGCAAAAATGCGTTACGCTACCGTTAAGCGCCTGGCAAGTCAGGCCCAGCGCATCCGACTTTGATGGGGAGCAGAACTGTAATAATTTATGTCTTTCGAGAAAACAAAGGAAGGAGAATGAACGAAGAAGGCGGAAAATAGACAAAAGGGAAGTCACAGGAAGAAAAGGAACAAGGCACAAACAAAGAGAGGGATAGAAAAAGGGAATTCCTAGCACAAAATTTCGCAGAAGCTGTGGATGCTATTTATACTGAAAGGTCCCAGGAACCCCAAGGGGAAGCTGAAACACTCCATAGAGTGTTACTGGAGAGACTAAGTCATGTTATTTGTAGGATATTCTCTCTCTCTCTCTCTCTCTCTCTCTCTCTCTCTCTCTCTCTCTCTCTCTCTCTCCCCTCCCTCTCTCTCTCTCACACACACACCACACACTCTGCACACTCACCACACACACACACACACACACACACTCACACACACACACACACACACACACACACACACACTCCACACCTACCACACACCACACACACACACACCACCACACACACACACACACACACACACACTCAACACACCCACACACAAACAACCACACACCTACCCACATATAACCCCCCTCCCCTCGCAACACACACACACACAACCCCCCCCCCCCCCCCCCCGCCCCCCTACACCCCCTACCCCCCCCCCAACCCCCCCCTCCCACACACACACCGCACACACACACACACACACACACAACACACACACACACACACTCTCGTCTAATATCACTCATACTGGAAAGACCTTAAACTAAAGAGCACACACACACACACACACACACACACAGTGTCCATGGCCACGGTCCTGGCCGTTTTTGTCCGTTGTCCTTACTTTCTTATCCTGTCCAATAGGAAGCTTAATGCCTACATGAAGCATTCTTCCTGTCCATTTCCGCTCCCAGTATAGAAACCCCAGGAGAGATGAAACATACCAGCGGCAAGAATGGGAGGTAACTGACCTGTTCTTGTCGCGAGCCGCGCGGCGGGTGTGTGTGTGTGTGTGTGTGTGTGTGTGTGTGTGTTGTGTGTCTGTGTGCGTATGTGGGTGTTGTGTGTGTTTGTGCGTGTGTGCGTGTATACGTATGTGGGTACGTATCTGTGTACGTGTGTGTATGTGTGCACACCTGCGCGAGCTCACTCTATGTGTGTGTGTGTTTGTGTGTGTGCCCACCTACCCAAGCACACGTGTGTGTGTGTGTGTGTGTGTGTGTGTGTGTGGTGTGTGTGTGTGTGTGTGTGTGTGTGTGTGTGTGTGTGTGGTGAGTGAGTGAGTGAGTGAGTGAGTGAGTGCCCACCTGCGCGAGCGCACTTTCAGTAGTTAAGCTTTTCTTCTTTCCACTTCATGCCAGCTTTCTCTCTCTCTCTCTCTCTCTCTCTCTCTCTCTCTCTTCTCTCTCTCTTCTCCTTCCTCATCTACATCTCTCTCTCCTCTCTCTCTCCTCCTCTCTTGATGATGATGATGATGATGATGATATTATTATTAATTCTCTTTGTTTATATATTTTCTGTTTACTTGCTTTCTTTTTTCCCCGAGGGCTGGATGTAAAAACAAAAAGTCTTGTACTTTATTCTATACCCTCAGAAAATAATCTCTCTCTCTCTCTCTCTCTCTCTCTCTCTCTCTCTCTCTCTCTCTCTCTCTCTCTCTCTCTCTCTCTCTCGCCTAGTTGGGCAATGATAATAAACTGTTAAAGCGTCTCTCTCTCTCTCTCTCTCTCTCTCTCTCTCTCTCTCTCTCTCTCTCTCTCTCTCTCTCTATCTATCTATCTATCTATCTCGCTCTCTCTTTTAAAAGATGTGGTGATCTTTTTGGCTTCTCTGAAGAGTGGATAAATGGTGAACAGGTTTTTTAAAAGAATAATAGATTGTTTTTCCGTCAAGACTAGGATGCAAACCTAACTTAAAATGAAAGAGTTCAAACTCGTAGATTTTTCAAATAAATTTTACAGCATGAAAAAATCTTACTGCTATCGTGATAGGTAAATTTACGTATGCTGTGATGACAATTCGACATGGAATTGGTCATTTAAATGTAAAAAAGATATAAATAACGAATCAAAAAAGTGCCTTTGGGAACAAAATTGAAACTGAACTCAGTTTACTCTTTGGATGCACAAAATATACAGATTTGAGAGAGAAATATCTGTCAACGTACTATGCAATTATAATTATGTGAAAAATGCCTTCAGAGTGTGTTGCAGCGTGAAAACGTCTGCCGATTAAGACATTTGGTAAGCTACATATTTTATGCTTTGAAAGCCTGAGAACTTGGTTCAGTAAGACCGTTTGATGTATCAGAGTACAAAAGTCAAATCTTGTTTATGTTGCTGTGTCTGCCATATTGTTTTACTTGCACTTCCTTCCATAACTATGTACTCCCTTGTATATGGGCCGGTGGCCTTACAATTAAAATCTTGAGTTCTTACTCTCTCTCTCTCTCTCTCTCTCTCTCTCTCTCTCTCCTCTCCTCTCTCTCTCTCTCTTGGTGATCGTGTACTGTTTTGAGAATTATCTATTTTATATTATCTCTGAAACACACACACACTCTCTCTGTCCCTCTGTCTCTCTGTCTCTGTCTCTGTCTCTTCTCTCTCTCTCTCTCTCTCTCTCTCTCTCTCTCTCTCTCTCTCTCTCTCTCTCTCTCTCACCTTTTATCGTTTTGCTTATAGTTATAGTGTATCCTGATGAAGGATTCATACTTTATATTTTCGATACTTTATTGGGCTTGTCGGCTATACATAAGTTTTAATAAATGCCCTATTTCAATATCTTCTTGTTATATGTAACAAGTATGTGTACCATTTGACAATGTGTAGATGTTTATTTTATGACTTATTAAGTTTGGTTGTTATTTTTCTTGGTTTTGTTGTTATTCTTGTAGTTATTCTTGTTTGTTTTTCTCTTTTTTTTCTTCTTTTTGTTGGTTTGTTATTTCTTTTTCTTTTGTTTGATTGTTTGTTTTGGTTGGGGTTGGGGGGGGGGGGTGAGGGGGATATTTTTAGAGTTTTCTTTAATTTGTTTTTTTGTTGTTTTGGGGTTGTTTTTTAAAGGGTTATTTCCCTTTGTTTCTACTGTGTGATAGTATAAGTGTTGGGTTATGATTAAGATGTATCCCTATGGGCGGGGACTGGATGTAAAAAAGCACATGAGTGCTTATTCATTATCCTCGAAATAAAAGAATTTGTCATTGTCATTGTCTCTCTCTCCTTCTTTCTCTCTCTCTCTCTCTCTCTCTCTCCTCTCTCTCTCTCTCTCTCTCTCTCTCTCTCTCTCTCTCTTCTTTTTTATCTTCGTGTTGTAATCTTACACTATTATTGATACGTGTTTTGATGCATAATGTTCACAAGTCAGTATGCAATGAGTGAAATTGTGTCTTATCGGTTGCAAAAATATTACAAATACAATATTTAAACCAATTATCATCTTAGAAACGGCCAGTCTGATCATTATTGTTCCTTTATTCACTGAACACTTAATGTAGTTGTGTTCATGGGTTTTTCCTATTACTGTACAAACAGAACACAAAATCAAACAACAGATTTTAGAAACAATGAACAAGTTGAATGGCCAAATTAAACCAATTATAAACACCCAAAATTCCAAATACTCAAACCAGATAGCAAGGCAAGCGAAAACGCGCGCGCGCGCTCACACACATTTTTACACACACGGACTAACTTGTGCACAGTGATGCACATAACACACAGCAAATCTCTCTCTCTCTCTCTCTCTCCTCTCTCTCTCTCTCACCACACACACACACACATACACACACACATACACACACACACAAGTCCTTCGGATGAGACTATAAACCGAGGCCCCGTGTGCGAACGCACGCAGAACATCTTGCGCACACGTTAAAACCCGTTCCGCTTTTCGGAAGATTAGGCCATTGTGTGCTGGTGAGGACGGATGACAACATTTACACAACTGCAAGCACAGGGGAACTAGATTTTTTAAAAAGAGCAATCCTCAAAATAAAATAATAAAATAAAAATTAAGAATAATAATAACTCACGCACACAAGTGCATACACGCACAAACACACACAGAGTAGTTGATAATACATTTCAGCTCACACTTACACTTAAAGAAGTAATTTTTCTCGGCATTCTGAAAGAGATGATTGTCTTTTCCGATTTTGTAAGATAGTTTCCAAATGCATAAGGCAGACTTTGAAGAGCCTCTTAGTAACCTGGCGCCATGCTTTCTAGCAAACAAAAACAACAACAGGCGGGGAAAGGTACAATTCTGCAATCACACGCTCTTTCTTGGATGTCATAACAAGTCAAGCAATTGCGGCTTGCTTCGAATCACATTTAGAGGCCCGGGGCAGAATGCATGTATGTGTGTGTGGGGGGGGGGGGGCGGGGGGGGGGGGGGAGGCGGGGACAGTTAGGGGGTGGTAGTTAAGTGACTTGAGCATCATACTCTTTATTTGACGGTTTTTCAAACGCACACAGAACGTCTTGTTCACAAACAAATGAAAAATCTACGCATCTCTTGCAGAAGAGTAAACTAGCTATGGCTTGTAGTATACATAGCACAGGTACACCCAGTATGTTGTTGTTGTTGTTGTTGTTGTTGTGTTGGACGTCCCCAGCTTAACCACATAGGAGATCACCCAGAATGCGCATTCTGTCTCACAAATCACACACGGGAATCACTATGAAATCACTCACTAGATAGGAAAATTGTGTATGACTGTTATCAAATACCTCGCAGAAATAGGGAACGATATTCCAGCTTCATAAGATGTTTCCTCTTGTAATGGAGGATACAGGTTGTTGTGTTTCAAAACAATCCCTACACAACATTTCAAAGCATGGCAACGCTTCAACGAAAGTCTTGTAGGTACTTTGCTTGCATCAACGATTAACACATTTACTGTCGTCAGTAGAGGGCTTAGTAGCTGGTGTCCTGTGTATGTTGGTTCCAAGCAAGCACTTCTGAACACCACGTAAGTGACCAAGCACCAGTGCAAGGCCCTTCTGGTGGGAGGCCTTATGGCAAACTAGTATTGATGAGCTCTCCGTGCAGTTATGACCTTATCGATAATTCGACATCACAAGCCTAGGATTTGCTTGAGGAGAGATCGAAATGAGCGGCATCAAAAGAGCAGGGTATGAATATCACTGAAGGCAGAAAAAAAGACAGTAATCACACACAAAACGAGATATCAACAGTTTTGTTGAATACAGAGTGCACAAAATTATATCAAAATCAAATGTATCATACACAGAATTCTTTCTCCTCGATAACGGGTGAAAAATCCTGAAATCTGGCGCGTTCTTGTGCTTTTTTCTTTGATCTCATAATTGTTATTTATCTTCTTCATCTGTTTTCTTTACAAAGCATCTTTCCATCCCTTTGTCACAAAATGGAATTGCTGAAGAAGACAAGAAGTATGCAGGGCAAACCCGCGCACGGGCAAGCCTGCACGTAGGGCATGTATACACGCGCGAGTGTGGAGACAGGAGCACAAGGGCAGCAAAACAAACAAAACAACAACAACAACAAAAACCAGTCGCAGAACATAAACGACATATTGAAACAGACTGGGCAAACTCGAACACGGGCTATCTACAAATACGGCATGTATACACGCGCACATACGTTTGCATATACACGATACACGCACATAGGGAGAGATACAGAGACGAGAAGATACACGAGGAGAAAGAAAAACAGAAAGAGAAAGACAGAGAGTACAAACTAAGTCTGATTCTAAATACTGTATTGCATGTAAATGGATAAGCAGAAGCCTCTTTTCTTCATGCCCTCCGCTCCCCTCACCTTCCCCGCCCTCTTTCATTGTCTCTCGTCAAGACAGAACGAACTATAGTGTAGATGCCCTTCAACACATCAGACAGAATCACTCCTGTTCACAAAGGGAGAAAGAGAAAGGATGCGAAGTCGAAAACACAACCGTAAAGAGGGACAGACAAGGCAGAGACATCGTCAGACTACATTGTAGTAAAAGTAAAACCAATCCGGGTTATAATTGCACGTCTAGCGGCTAAATTGCCCGACCAATGGAAACTGCGAATTGTCTGATGACTAAAGTTTCCCCTTTTAGTGTGTACATAAACCTGGCGGCTTTTGAACAACACAAATAGGTGGAGGCATCATCAATCAAATTAAACTTTCTCGGGAATATGGATTGGCTTTCTTTTTACATAATTTGCCAACACAAAAACTGTCAAAACTGACAAAAGGCACTGGTGTTTTTTACTTTGATTACTAGAACCATCATCTTCATTGATATCCTGCCTCAGGTGAGAAACGACTGAAGTTAAAGGCATCCTTCCTGAGACTGTCTTATAGGGGTTGCAGATTCTGGTCTATTTTTGGTTATCGGCGTGCGCGCGCGCGTGCGCACAGAGAGAGCGCGCGCGCGCGCGCGCGCGCGCGCGAGAGAGGAGAGAGAGAGAGAGAGAGAGAGAGAGAGAGAGAGAGAGAGAAGAGAGAGAGAGAGAGAGAGAGAGAGAGAGAGAGAACTCGAACTCGAACTCGAATGATTTATTCACAAAAAGGCCATTGGCCCATACATGAAGGGGGTTGCCGAACTGCTTAGTATTTTGGTTAAAAAATAAAATAAACAAAAAAACACACACACAGACAACATGTTACTGTATAACAAAAAGTCAGCTACAAAAATATCACTTAGGATAACATTATCTCTCTTATTCTGAAAGCTCTACACAACTATAAAGTGAGGCTGCGCACAACCTCAGGATGACTTGATGCCAGGAGTAAACAGAGTCTAAATAGATTAGGCTGTCTACTATATTTAACAGGGATGTAGTTCTGCCTAACATCCTCAAAAACTGGACAGCACAACACAAAATGTACTTCATCCTCCGGTGCTTGCTTACATAATGGGCATAGCAACCTGAGGTCGTCAATATCATGTTCTCTGTATCTGAATTTATGAACATTTATATCTGATACACAAAGTCTACACCTAGACATAATTCTTTTCAAATGTATATCCATATCAAGTTTTAGATAAGGTTTGACTCATGCGAACTTATAAATTGTCTGTACATTTGAAATCTTTCACTGTTTTGTATATGATCACTCCATTGCTGCCATCGGCAGTCAATCAGTCTTTGCCTGAAAGCGTTAATAAACTCTCTACAATTTCCGACTCCTTGATTGAGCCAAACAAATCCAAACCCAAGTTCACACAAACAGGTACGTATTTGTGTTGCCCAATTGTTTTTCCCTTTGACATCTAGATCATAAAGCATCTTGTAGGATTTAAAAGGTAGCCTGCTCTCATTCATATGCAGAATCTTAATCCAATATCTAATGCATCTTACAGCAGCATTAACAGAGAGAGGGTATCTATTAGTTTCACTATAAACAAGATCATTAGGTGTACGTCTATCTAAGCCTAAAAACTGCTTTAAAGCAAAGAGATGCACTGATTCACAATGTGTTACAGCTGCATCCAAGCCCCAAATTTCTGCACCATATAACACGGTGGGTTGTATTTGTGCATCAAATATCTTAATGAACAAGTCAAAAGAGTTATTATTCAATATTCGTAGTTTTTTCAACACAAATAACAAGCCTCGTTTACCTCGACTTGCCAGATCTTTACATGCAGTTGTGAAACTAAGCTTAGTAGAAAAACAGATTCCTAAATATTTATA
Source organism: Rapana venosa (assembly GCA_028751875.1). Classification (NCBI taxonomy): domain Eukaryota; kingdom Metazoa; phylum Mollusca; class Gastropoda; order Neogastropoda; family Muricidae; genus Rapana; species Rapana venosa. The sequence goes on from CM054134.1 coordinate 107,770,426, forward strand.
TACATTAATCACAGGCATGATATTTCCATTGTACAACCATTTTTCATGAGCAGCTAAATATCCACCTTTTCTGAATACAACGATATTACTCTTACTCAGATTAACCTTAAGATCCGGTGATGTTGCAGCACTGTTTAAGCTGTTTAACTGCTTTTGTAAGCCTACAACTGTTTCAGATAGCAGGATAACATCATCAGCAAGCAGAAGAATAAACAACTCTGAGAAATCTTGGGGGAAAGTGGCACCATGTTTACCATTATTGATGATGTCTCTGGCTAACTCATTGATAAAAACAGAAAACAATAAGGGGCTACATACATCACCCTGTTTAACACCAGTGGTACAGTATATTATGTCAGTCACTTTAGTTCCACATCTAATTCTGCTTCTGACATTCTGATACATGGCTCTCAAACATCGTAATAGTTTACCCTTCACACCATTTTTCAGGAGAATAGGCCACAACAAGAGAGAGAGAGAGAGAGAGAGAGAGAGAGAGAGAGAGAGAGAGAGAGAGAGAGAGAGAGAGAGAGAGAGAGAGAGAGAGAGAGAGAGAGAGAGAGAACTACATAAACAGCAAAAGCGTGTTTTCTTTCTGCTTTTCAAAATTTTATTCCAAAGCTGCAGAAAACAAAGCAAAGCCTTTTTGAAAAATAAAAAAGAAAGGAGAGGGCTGGAGATTATGCTTTAGACAAGACCTGCCAGACAGCAGCAAAGTACGTTTTTACCCTGGTTTGCCCAGACTACAACGAAACTCGGCAGTCGAATGAAAGGAAGTCATCAGAGAGAAATGAACAGTCTTTGATCGTCAGAATTCCATCACAGAGGCAGCCTGTGTGTCTATTTATTAAAGCATGGGTTGAACGGAAACTGAAGCCACTTTCTACCTGCCGCTAGTCCGTTTTTATCTTTCCCTTACGATCAAGACTTTCACAAGAAGAGGGGGGGGGGGGGGAAGAAAGGACAGAAAGCAAAAGAAAGGTAGCAAAAGAAAAAGAAGAAAAACAAAAAACAAAGAATGAAGGAAAGAAAAGATAGAAGAGCAAATTATAAGATAGAAAGACGAATGGGGGGGGGGGGGCAATGAAGGAAGAGAAAAGACAGAGAGAAAGGTAGCATGAAAAAAGAAAATGAAGAAAGAAAGAAACGAAGGAAGAAACAAAGGGACAGAAAGGAGAACGATGGAAAAGAAATAAGAATATAAAACCAGAAAGAAAGGAAGGGAGGAAGAAACGAAAGAAAGAAGGAAGAAAGGATGGAAAGAAGGATGTAAAAAAGGAGGGAAAGCAGACGTATAAAAGAAGGGTGCAAGAACAGAGAGAGTCAAAAAGACCAGATGTTTCCCTTGCCAGGAGCTGTAGATATAATACATATATTATAGATGCAATCTAGCCGTACCGTCAGGTGGAAGAATGACATCAGGCACACAGAAATGGTCAGCCTTTGGTCTTACAGAATGTTATCACACACGGAGCGTAGCAAAGCTTAGGAAAATGTCCGCCAGGGTTTATGCCAGCACTTAGGTTGCATCCTTGTTTTACGCATGAGCACGTTTGCTGGCTAGCTGCTATTCTTCTCGATCTATAACGCGGGGTTGTTGTTGTTGTTGTTGTTGTTGTTATGTTGTTGTTTTGCTGAAAACGTAAAAAAGGAAGGGTGCAAAAACGGTTGTACACTGAACCTCGGACCTATGCTAAAGAACGAGAGACGTTAAGGTACCATTAAGGGAGCTGAGTTTCGACTTTGGGAGGATGTCTGAACACGAGACTTGTGTCCATGCAGGATTTTTCCCCTAATTCTGTCATCTGTTCCTACTGGCACGAAATGGCTTATTCTTCCAAAAGGCGGAACGGGTTTTACATGGGCGCAAGATGTTCTGTGTGCGTTCGCACACGGGACCTCGGTTTATAGTCTCACCGGAAAATCCCCTAGAACGAGTGCCTCGATGATGGCTTAAGCGCCACGTTCTAACCACATAGCTATCTCGCCTACCCCCCACGCCCTAACACCCTGTCTGATTCATTTTGTTCTTGGTCCAGCTCTCCTTCCTGGACTAGTGCCCAATCGAAAGCACGCATTTGTAAAGGTACCAGTACTTTTCGTGTACAAAAATGAGTTCAAAGCACTTATTCAGATCATCTTAAAACTCTTTATACATGGACCAGAGCATAAGTCAAAAAGAGGGTCAAGTTGTGGTATTCTTGCTTTCATTCAAGGTAAAACAATCATCACTTTTGAAAACAGCACTCATCATTTACAGCTAATCTGTATGCCGTTCTAATGGTATCAACTGTTTTATACTGATAAAGCCACAGCAGGCATTCACATGAAACTTGAAAAAGGATTCGAAATCTGTGCTACACAAGCGTAGTGAAAAGCAGCAGTCCCATTTGTAAAGTCTGCTTACTTTGAACAGCCCTACAGGACTCTCGCAGTTGCTGAAAAGAGGGTAGTGTCAGGGGAATTAGTCCCAGAGAGATCAGTCCCAGTGGGATGCCCTCTGAAACGTGTTCATCAATCAGCACATCGCCAGTGTTGGATTAAAGAAGCGGTAACTGTTTTCCTCTCTCCATCAAGATCTAGTACACGATTAGTTTCCTTCTTCGCCTCTGACACAGACAGTGACTTAAAACAGATGTTCAGGCTGAAAGTTTTACTTTTCTCTGAACATGCACGTGTGTGTGTGTGCGCGCAAGTACATACACAGGCACACGCACGCACACACACACACACACACACACACACACACACACACACACACACATAAACTCTCTCTCTCTCTCTCTCTCTCTCTCTCTCTCTCTCTCTCTCTCTCTCTCTCTCTCTCTCTCTCATGATCCTGCTTTTGAGGTATAAGAAAAAGTTCTTGCCCACTTTTTTTAAGGAGTTAGTTTCTGGTTTTCTTTTTCTTTGTTTTTCATTCTGCTTATGTGAATGCAAATGAAACACAAATATTTCAAGCTTCTAATCTATTTTGGGCCGAAAAGCAAACACTGATGGTTTCCGGATAAATGTCATGAAGGAAGCATAGATGCGAAGATGAAAAACAGACACAAAGAGAAAGACAGAGAGAGAGCGAAAGAGACTGACACGTGGACACAGAGAGAGGCAGAGACTGACAGAGACAGAGAGAGACAGAGAGACAGAGAGACTGACTGACTGATGACTGATTGATTGATTGATTGATTGATTGATTGATTGATTGATTATTTTTATTCTCAAGGTTTGCAGATAAGTATTGACACACTTTTTAAAATCCGGCCTTGCCCTTAGTAAGGACAACCGTTATTTAATACAATTAATGAGAGAGATAGAAAGGGGAGAGTGAGGGGCGGGGGGAGGGGGGGGGGCAGCAAAACAAACTGACAGATCAACGCGACTTCCACATAGAGAAATCAAAACTACAATAATCTGGATGACTTTCATGAACAATAAAAATCACGACTGGGTCCCCCGTTTTTAAGACAAGGAAAAAAAGAACAAAAGGGGGAAAATGACATCAATCAAGGCCCAAGATGTCTGTTAATGACACAGGTATGAAGACAGTGACCCATCATTTCAAAAAGACATGGCCAAAGCCAGGTTAAAGGTGGCCACTCACAGACCATAGTTTCCGTTCCTTTCTTGTTTCTTAATCTGTATTCTAAACTTGGCAAACTAGCATTCATTTTCTCTCCTAAGGAACTAGACAACTTTTTTGGCTCAACGCATACACTTGCCTGCAAGTGCGTTTAGCTTTATGCTTACCACTCACGAGAGGTGCATGAATGCTCTCTCTCTCTCTCTCTCTCTCTCTCTCTCTCACACACACACACACACACACACACACACACACACACACACACACACACACACACACACACACACACACACACAAAGGCATGTCATACCGCATGATCCCTTATTAATATGAAAAACAACGAGAAAAACACTGATTGATCCACACACAAAATACGTCACGCCATTAGTAAAGAAAAACTGTCATTACTTGTCAGTTTAAGTTCTAAGGATTTCCTAGCAACAAGACTTTGGGATTCATAAAGCAGATACGGGGGGGAAGGGGGGGGACGCAGTAAAGCTTTTTCTTCTAAAATCATTTGTAAACTTCTTGGTTTTAAAAAAAAGGTGGGGGTGGGGGGGAGAGACATTTTGATGTTGCACTTCACGGGAGAAAGATATGAGATGACGAAGACAGACAGACATACAGATAGACGAAAACAGACAAACAAACACACAGAGACGCAAACACATTGAGACAGAGGTGGACAAGTAGATGGCGACGAAAAGAGATAAAAAGAAAGAGAAAACAAGAAGTAGGTTGAAATACAAACAAGCAAGGAAAAGAGTGATAGATAAACAGCCAATGGCAGACAGACAAAAACAGAAAAGTGGCACGGATAACAGAAGAAGCGAAGGAGACCGAAACAGAAAAACAAAAAGCAAAGAGAAAAAAGTCACAGAGCAAGAAAATACAACCAGACAAGAGAGGAGAGATAGAAGAGGCAATGGGATGGGCTCTGGCAGTTAGACAGAAAGAAAGAAATAACAAGGATAATACAAGAACAAATAAATTTTAAAAAATAGACTGCAACAAAAACAACAACATGAAAACGACAAATGAAAAAATGTTAAGGAGGAGAGGAAGAAGAAGAGAAGAAGAAGAAAGAAGAAGAAGAAGAAGAAGAAGAAGAAGAAGAAGAAGAAGAAGAAGAAGAAGAAATTATTGTTCGGACGACAAATGAAAAAATGTTCAGGACAGGAGAGAGAGAAGAAGAAGAAGAAGAAGAAGAAGAAGAAGAAGAAGAAGAAGAAGAAGAAGAAGAAGAAGAAGAACAAGAAGAAATTATTGTTCGGACGACAAATGAAAAAATGTTCAGGACAGGAGGAGGGGGAGGAGGAGGAGGAGGAGAAGAAGAAGAAGAAGAAGAAGAAGAAGAAGAAGAAGAAGAAGAAGAAGAAGAAGAAGTTCTTGTTCGGAGTAGAAATCATGCGCGCGCGCTCTCTCTCTCTCTCTCTCTCTCTCTCTCTCTCTCTCTCTCTCTCTCTCTCTCTCTCTCTCTCTCTCTCTCTCTCTCTCTCTCTCTCTCTCTCTCTCATGGGGCTAGGGCCTGAATGACTAACTATCTAAGTCTAAAACCGTTCTGATTCATATAAATATCCCATGAAAATATTCAAAGCTGGATAACAGATAAACAGACGAGTAGACAGAGCAAGAAAAAGAGGTGCAGAGAAGAGTCTGCACAGTCTCTCCACACGGAAACCCTATCAGTATCAAACGAATTACCAGAATTAAGACAGAAGAATATCATCCGCTATACTGAAAGCCACGATTTTCATGGCTGAGACTAACCATATGATGAAGAAAAGGATAATGAATGGTTTTATAAGCCCAATTGGCCAAGCATCCCAGAGAGAGTTCGTTATTTTAAAGGGATCACCTTTCTGTTTCAGCCAAGCGATAGAAATCTAGCTTGGAATGGGAATCGGACTGCGCTGTTAAAGGGATACTGAACGGATGTAACGATCGATGAGACAGAGACAGAGACAGACAGAGAGAGAGAGAGAGTTAGAGAGTGGGTGTGTGTGTGTGTGTGTGTGTGTGTGTGTGTGTGTGTGTGTGTGTGTGTGTGTGTGTGTGTGTGTGTGTGCGTGTGTGTGTGTGTGTGTGTGTTGTGTGTGTGTGTCTGTCTGTCTGTCTGTCTGTGTCTGTCTGTGTCGGTCGTTCGGTGGGTCGGTTAAACGCACGTGTGCGCCTGTGTATTGATTGCAATTTATTTGCATAAACTGACACTGTATTGTTTTGGGTTTGTTTGGGTTTTTTTACAATCAACAGTACAGTATAAAGTGCTGAAGAGCCCATTTGTGACTGATTAACTATGGCTGAGAGGCAGAGAGATGACATATGTCTAGGCCTTGGCCCTTTACAAGAAGGGTGAGCATATTCCATAAATACGAAATCGAACTCTGTTTTACTAAAGTTAGGTGACTTCTAGAAAAAGTGTTAACATTCATCCTAGCTGGTTTGCATTCAATAGACATTAACAATGAGGATTTAAACATACATGGATGTCTACAATATTTTCTTGGAATCGGTTCTATCCTAAGCTCATTGAACTTTGGGCACTGAACCAAAAAGTGCACTTCTGATTCTGGTTCGTCGTCACAAAAGGGGCAAGTCAGGTTCTGTGTGTTACTACGTTTGTTAAACTGCAATAAGCTACAACTTAAGGATAACGTTCCAGCTCTAAATCGAGCCAAATTCCTTCTTACAGATTCTGAAGACCAATCAGACTGTCAGAAAGTAGTACAACATCATCAGAAATTAACAATATTTCCACTTGAACAAAATCTGGTGACAACTTAACAGCATGTTTACCAATTCCATTCATGTTTTTAGTAAGTTCACTGAATAATCCAAACAAAACAAAGAAATAAATTTTGTCCTGGTTTAAACCAGTAGGACACGTGAATACATCCGTCAAGACACTACCAGAACGGATACAGGGCGAAAGGCGAGATGGGGTGGGGGTGGGGGGTGGGGGGCAAGAGCGGGGGGAGGGGGGGGAGGTGCAAGTAGTCAAGCATTAAGACAAGCAATGAAGCGAAGATTGCGTATAAAACGTAGATCGATATCTTTTGAGAGAGAGAGAGAGAGAGAGAGAGAGAGAGAGAGAGAGAGAGAGAGAGAGAGAGAGAGAGAGAGAGAGAGAGAGAGACAGACAGACAGACAGACAGAAAGAGGCAGAAGCACAGAGACAGAGACAAGCAGAGACAGAGACAAAGACTGAGAAACAGAGAGCTAGAGACAGAGAGAGGCAGAGATAAACAAAACAGAGAGAGACAGAGACAGAAAGACACAGAAAGAGAGACAGAGACAGACAGACAGATATGCAAAATTCATAGTCCATAGTTATTCTGTCTCTGTCTCTGTCTCTCTCTCTCTCTCGCTCTCGCTCTCGTTTACTGTGTGATTATATTGGTATTGGGTTTATTTTATTTTATTCTCATATATATCCTTAAGGGCGGGGACTGGATGTAAAAAAGCACATGGGTGCCTATTCACTATCCTCTCTCAATTCATTGTGGATCTACATGAAAGTTCGAGATCATTTTTCTTTCAGATAATCTGTTCTTTAGAGATTTTACGAGACCCGTTACTTTGAAGCAAAAAACAAACAGAAAACCCCAAAATCCATGAAAAGATGAAAAGAAAGAAATATTATATATGTGGTAGAAATACAAACAAACAAACAACAGCAACGACGACAAAGAAAAATTATTGGCTAGACAGTTGACCGAAATGGTTTTATTTTATTTTATTTAATTCTTTTATATCGAGGATAATGGAATAAGCACTTATGTGCTTTTTTACATCCAGTTCCCGTCTTTATGCGCTTTTTAAAATTTGTCACTCTGTTCCCACCGGCACACAATGGCCTACTCTTCCGAAAAGCGGAACAGGATTTAACGTGTGCGCAAGATGTTCTCCGTGCGTTCGTACACGGGGCCTCGGTTTATAGTCTCATCCGAAGGACTTTTGGGGAGAGTAAATATCCCCTTGAACGGAAATCGAACCTGGGTCGCAGATTGCGAGCGCAATGTTTTAACCAATAGGCTACCCCGTCCCCGTGCGTGCGTGTGTGCATGTGTGCGTGCGTGCGTGTGCGTGCGTGTGTGTGTGTGTGTGTGTGTGTGTGTGTGCGTGCGTGCGTGCGTGCGTGCGTGCGTGCGCGTGTGTGTGTGTGTGTGTGTGTGCGTGCGTGCGTGCGTGCGTGCGTGCGTATGTGTGTGAGTGCGTGCGTGCGTGTGTTTGTGCATGTGTGTGTGTGTGTGGGGGGGGGGGGGGGGTCACTTCTGAGCCTGGCCCCTCATACACTAGGCCTATTTTTTGGTCTATATTTCTTTCTTTCTTTTTTCTCTTTTCCTGTTCTTTTTAATTTTTTTCTTCAAGTTGCGAAAAAAAAATGGGGAGAAGGAGCGGGGAGGGGGCTGTTGTCAGTAAAGCATTAAAACAAGTAATCAAGCTAAGATAACGTACATATACATAACTTCGATCGAGGGTTTTCCATTATAATTTCGTATAATTTCTTTAAAAATCTATGATTAAATACATAGCAGACTTAGCCCTTTTCTTCTGGATTTTTTTTTAAAGACTACTCATGCGCAGTGCCACAGAAGAAATTATGTGAAATTATGCTCCCTACGTGCCTTTTCATTTTCTTCAGTCTCGCAAAAGATGAATGTTGCAATAAAAGGGAAGCCACCTCGCGTGAAAAGCCGTGTGAATATCTGAAAATTGTCTCTCTTTAGTTCGTGTCGGTAATCTTGTGTAACAAGTTGCCAGAGACTGGTGGTTACTGGTTGTTGCTTGAGTAGCGCGCTCTCTCTCTCTCTCTCTCTCTCTCTCTCTCTCTCTCTCTCTCTCTCTCTCTCTCTCTCTCTCTCTCTCTCTCTCTCCATATAATGCTTATCAAATGTTGCTTGACATGGATATATCTGGAAAGAACTGTTGGGTTTCTATGATTAGACAAATTTTATGTGATGCAGGATTCAGCTTTGTATGGCTTCAACAGGGTGTTGGTGACGTCAAGATATTCTTACATCTATTTAAGCAAAGACTAGTTGATATGTTTATCCAGGAATGGTATAGTACAATCAGAGACCGAGACAGATATGAGAGTTACAGGTGTTTCAAAACAATATTTGCTAAAGAAGAATATCTTTTACACTTAGATACCTACTGCTTTAGAGTTGCTGTGTCACAGGTGAGATGTAATGTTTTACCACTCAACAACAATGTACATCGATATAGTGCACAGAATCAGAAGAAACAATGTTCATTTTGTAAACCCAAAGTTGAAGATAAAAAGTATTTCCTTTATGAATGTATTGTGTATAATGATTTAAGAATTAAATTTTTAAGTGATTGTGTTGATACACCTTTGCATGATCTACTTAAAGCAGAAAACAGTAGCAAAAATCACTGCCTGTCTAGATATATATTCCATGCCATCAATAAGAGAAAAAGTTTGTTGTATTAAGATATTTACATCACAAACGAAGATACGGTTATCGTTTTGTTATGATTTTGAGAAACTATATGTATATTGATTTTATCCAGACATAAGGAAGGTACACTTAGATCAAAATAGTGAATTGTGCTTGATACATATGTATTTTTATGTATTTGTGCATTGTCTTCATTATTTCTTTCACTGAAAGTGAGCTTGGTGTTGCGTATGTTATCCGGTTTTTGCCCACTCTGTGGCATTGTCAATTTCTTCTACGCCAACCATGTATTATGGCCTAAGGCTGAGATACATTAAATTTCTGAGTTCGGAGTTTTCTCTCTCTCTCTCTCTCTCTCTCTCTCTCTCTCTCTCTCTCTCTCTCTCTCTCTCTCTCTCTCCGACAAAACCATGCGAGTAACCACAACCATACACCTCCACCAGGCACACACACACGCACACTCGCACACATGCACACACACACACACACACACACACACACACACACACACACACACACACATGCGCGCGCGCGCGCGCGCGCTTAATGCATTCGTAACCAAATTCAGTAGAAACAGTAAATGCCTATGTGGTGAGAATATCTCTAATACACATATGATATTTGAATGTAAGAATACAAAAGCTTTTTTTACCCCAATTTTCTGAAAATTCACTTAGAAACATATTCAATAATTTGAATTTGGCATTTGATATTGCAAAAGGGCTCTGGCATAGTCCTATAGGACATTCATTATAGTTTTATTAACGTTAATGACTTTTTAGAATTTTGTTTTGTTTTGTTCTTTTTTATATTATTATTATTTTTTCATATTATATTTTATTGTACCTTTTGCTTTGCACGGTTTCTTTTCATGATTAGACTACTTCTCCCTCCCCCCCCTCCGGACACAGACTATGGAATTTTACCTTTTGAGTGTAATCCTCTCTTTGACGTAAGCACTGTGACGTGGAAAGCATCCTTATGTGGTATTCCAGCACAAAGTCACGTCAGAAGATGTGGCCTTTTGCGGTATTAGCTCCCCGTGCTTTATTGTTGACCTTACAACTTAACCATATGACTCTATTCCTGCAGGACCTTGTGTAATTTAATGCAGATGGGGCCCCAGTTGCAACTTCTATCGAAACCCACATATCCTTTTATTGCTTTCTCTTCAAGGACTGAACACGGCCCCAAAGGCAGCTGCTCTGCTGAACTAATCAAGGAACAAGTCTGAGATATGCCCTGTTTGTTTGATTGACATAATTATTTGTTCCTTCATATGACAGACAGGCAGATGAACATGATACATCATCATTAGATATGATTTGTTGCGTCCTCACGTTGGAACTGCTGATGCTGATGAGTTGTAGAATAGCAGCCAATCGTCAGATTTATTTATAACTGTCCCACTCTGAAATGTTTTCCACCATAAAGTCCAAGATGACGCCAGGAGCAATGCAGTGTATTTTTTAGAAGTTGTGGATCTTGCTAACCATAAATTTTCTGCTTTTGACTAATCTTAAACTTGAAAGTTGTAATGTTGCAAACAATCACTTTCGTCAACAATAAAACTTGCCGTAAGTGAGTAACATTGCCGTAAGCCAGAACAGTACAGCAGACGTGAAAGAACTTGGGTTGACAGCTGTTCCCAAAGGGCACAGAAGCAGGATTCCACAGTTGCGCATAGCAGAAGACATGATACTTCATCATTTTGTAAGATATGATTAGTTTTCTAGTAACGGGGAGTTACTGTGGATTTTAGGCAGAATCATCAACAATGACTGTGTGCTAAAAACAACAAAGCGAACAACAACAAAACCCCACCACGCACAAGAAATTCACACGGCTTTTAAAAACCCCAAGACGCACAACACATAAAATGATAATTATAGTCTGCATCTTTTTTCATCCTTGAAAACGCTCAGACCTACTGGGATGTCCTGTCTAGGCACTTTTGTTTCAAACCGAATAAATTTCATCAATTGCTGAACCTACTACGGTTTTTGCAAAATAGTTCTACTTTTTTTACTGGTATCCTTTTTTCCGGGACTTGAGAGGTATGCTGCTTGATGGTTATTGTTTTGAATTTCCTTCATTCGTTCTTTCCTGTTCTAAACCAAGTTCCTGACGTATGTTGTGGGCCTACTGTTTAGATTATTATTGTTATTGGTTGGTTTTCAGTAAACTGAAGACAGATCCACTATATGTATGAGTCTTCCTACATCATTTTTTTTCTGACAAAAGTGGTTTCCGCTCGTTCCTAATACTGGTCGCCCTGATACAAGCTCCGAAACTGATGTGGCATTTTAAACTTTCAATCTAAGTAGGCCCCGTCACTGCTGCCAAAAAAGCTTGAATTTTTATGGTTCATTCTAAAAGATATAATTCGTTCTTTCCAGATCTGGTTAATGCTGTCCGATGGTTTAAACCTTCATATGATTGAGCTGCATATATTTCACGATGATATACAGAAAATAGGTATCATATTTTGTGAAAAAACTTGTCACACCCTTCTCCCCTTTCTCGCATCTAAAGATATTCAAAAAATTATTGCAATGCCTGCTCATTTGTAACCCTTGAAAATAAAATATCATCATCATAATATCATCGTAATGGAGTTGAATAGTCTACTCTTCCGCTGCAAAAAGAGACATTTACGACAAATTATTTTGCAAGCCTAATGGTCGAGCACTTTTTGCATTTGGGTATCTACCCTGTATACCACGGTCAGCCAACTTACTAGTGGACCTTAGTTATCAGTTGTTTGCTTTTCATCCCTTTCAACTTATATGCCTACTTTCAGTAAGACCATGAAAACAAGCCGACAAAGTTATGATAACACTTTTTTCAACCTTAATTCATCACATTCACCATACTGCAATGAAGACTTTTGAAGCTTTTCGACTTTTTCCAATTTGTTGTAGGCCTACCTTTTCATACGACATGCAGCTGCTCATATTGTCATCTGCCCTCTCGCAAGGGGACCTACCCTGACACTAAAGCTAGAAGAGGCAATTGGAAGATTCTCTCCCTTGTTCTATTGTCGCAATTCCTTTGAGTAGTTTCTTTGTCTTCATTGTTTTTGTCAGCAGCAGCAGAAGCAGTAGTAGCAGCAGCAGCAGCAGCAGCAGTAGTAGTGGTGGTGGTGGTGGTGGTAAAAGATTCAACTTCCACTGTGCACAAACAGTGAATCATTAGGCCCTCACAAAGCTTCTTTGCTTATTCTATTTCACCAGACTTCATGAGCGCCTGAAAACTTAAAGATGCAAGATATCTGACCATCCAAAACTTATTTCTGTCAACGTGAAGTGTGCATTGTTCTATGGTTTCTTTCTAGTTGGTTGTTGTTGTTGTTTGTTTTGTTTTGTTTTGTTGGGGGGGGGGGGGGGGGGTTCTGGATTTTTGCTGTTGTTTTTGTTTGGTTGGGTTTTTTTTAGTTACACACATATATTTTTCATTCGGTTTGGAAGGTTAGTGTTTCCGAGTAACAGGTTTTTGTTACTGTTAGCCACAGCAAAGTAAAAATGAAGAGTTTTTCTTTTGCATGGCATTAATTTTGTATATAAATTTGTCTTTATGTGTGTATGGTTATGCTTGCCAGTATAATATTAGATCATACGTAGGCCCACTCTACAACTGTGTGCATACAGACATCTCGTTATGTTATGTGTCGTATTAAAATGAATAGCTGCCTACCTTTGATACGTGTGTAAGTATTGATATCTGACTATCTACTAGCATCAGCCAGTCTATTGAGCCGAATCTCAACCCCACGTAGACTTGCGTGTATCAATGATGAATTATTTACGTGTACTTTTCAAAAAGTTGATGCAGGTATGTATGAAAGTTTCTAATCTGGTATGTGGGATTTACGTCGACGAAGAAGAAGAAGAACAACAACAACAACAATAGATGATGATAATGATGATGATAACAACGACCATGACGACGACGACGATGATGATGATGATGATGACAACGACGATGAAGACTACGACGACGATGAAGATGCTGATGATTATGCTGCTGAGATGGTGATGGTGATGGTGGTAGTTATTTTTGTTTTGTCATCGTCGTCGTCATTGTTGTCAGCGTTGTTGTTGTCAGCGTTGTTGTTGTCAGTGTTGTTGTTGTTGTCGTTGTTGTTGTTGTTCCAGCTACTGTTACAATAATAGTGATATGCACGCTCAAATACAGGCATGTCAGTACGTACGCGT
>CM054134.1:107788651-107868651 GCA_028751875.1 Rapana venosa
ATGAGACTATAAACCGAGGTCCCGTGTGCGAACGCACGCAGAACATCTTGCGCACACATTAAAACCCGTTCCGTTTTCGGAAGAGTAGGCCATTGTGTGCCGATGGGAACGGATGACAAAATTGACAAAACTGCATACACACGGGGACTGGATGGAAAAAGCACATAAGTCTGATTCCACTATCCTCGAAATAAAAGAATACAAAGAAAGAACCTACGCCGTGCTCAGCATCTAGTGAGTCGAACCGAACCCCTGCACTTCAGATCACAAGCGTTCAAACCACTGAGCTCAGCAGCAATTCGAACCCTCACCCTTGGGAATGACAGTCCCGCTACGCTCCAGCCAATGAGTAAATCCCTACCCCCACCCCCACCCGTGGTCGTGAAAAAGCGTTTGTCCTATCCGGTCTATGGACAACAGAGCGCCTTGTCGATCGAATTCAATTAACGGCAGTCAGGCTGCACTCGCCCACTGGCAGAAAAACATGCATGTACATGCATGCGCATAAACACACACATTCACACGCACGCACGCGCGCACACATACACGTACACATCCAAAGCACTCATGCGTGTGCTGATTTGTTGTTGTTGTTGTTTTTCGTCTTACGTCTCATTGATGCGGAAACACTCACGTGTGTATGTACGCACGCGCGAACACACACACACACACACACACACACACACACACACACACACACACACACACGCCACTCTCCCCAACAGTCCTTCGGATGAGACTATAAACCGAGGTCCCGTGTGCAAACGCACGCAGAGCAACTTGCGCACACGTTAAAACCCGTTCCGCTTTTCGGAAGAGTCGGCCATGGTCGGAACGGATGACAAAATTTACAAAACGACCACACATACCGGGATTGGATGAAAAAAGCACTTGAGTGCTTCTTCCATTATCCTCATAATAATAATAATAATAATAATAATAATAATAATAATAATAATAATAATGATAATAATAATAATAATAGCAGAAAGAGAGAATAATCTTTAATTTTCAAGGGTTACAGATAAAAGATGAGAGGGACACAGACAGAGACAAACAGATAGACAAACAGACAGACAGACAGACAGAGAGCAGCAGCAGCAGTCACCATGTCATCAACAAGCGCACTCACAAAGAGAATATTGATAATCATGGCCAACAGAAACGCAGAGACAATCTGCCTACTGCTGCTTACGCGTATGCATACATGAATGTATATTTATCTGGCTGCTTTACAAACCTAGTGTGAAGACGCGTTGCCAGGTTAAAGAAACATGTTCAAAGAAGGAAACCACATCGACGATAATCCGATAATCAGGCGATAACGACTACAACTGAGGAGAAGGAGGAGGAGGAGGAGGATGCGTGAATGTGGATGATAACGGATTATTACATTCAGTACAGCAATTTTTGACAACAGAGAGAATATTATATGAGCTTCTAGAAATAAACAGATGAAAAGATTGTCAAAAATAAAACAAATACATAAATAGTTTGGGTTTTTTTTTATGAATAATGGATGGCGCTGCTTTTATGGCGGCGCGCTCTCCGCTGGGAGAGCAGACCGAATTTCACGCAGAGAAATTTACCGTGACTTAAAGTGGTATACAATACAATACAATTATCAAATGACAGACATGATAAAAAAAAATGTAAAAACCGAGTCTGTCATCATTATCATTAGTATCTTCGCCGCTGTCATTATTTTCGTTGTCACCACCATCATCATTATCATCATCATCTTTAGTTCGGCTTCCTTCCATGCTATGTCAGCGTGACATTTCCGAAATGTTATTCATGATTTTTCACCCAGTGCATGCATGTACAGCATTAGTCAATAGACATTTCCTGTCATAACCCCCTTTTCTTTTTGCGCTCTCTCTCTCTCTCTCTCTCTCTCTCTCTCTCTCTCCTCTCTCTCTCTCTCTCTCCTCTCTCTCTCTCTCTCTCTCTCTCTCTCTCTCTCACACACACACACACACACACACACACACACACACACACACACACATACACACACACACAACACACTGATGAAAGGAGATAAATCTTAACAGCCGGACAAACAAAATAATAAATAATGCACTACTCTCTCTCTCTTCTCTCTCTCTCTCTCTCTCTCCTCTCTCTCTCTCTCTCTCTCTCTCTCTCTCTCTCTCTCTCTGGCCTTGTTTGTTCTCTCTCAATTTCTGGAGTTGTATGTTGTTGTTGTTTTATTAATTATCTTGAAGGCTATTTCTATAATTATGCCCAGCACAGGTCATTAACAGGAGGACAGTGACACTAATGAAAGCCATGACACATTGTACATATCTACGTGCAAGATGCACATGACAGTCATTGACGTGACTGTCAACCTTTTTCCATTGAACTGTGTACCTCTTACAGATTTTCCTGCCTGAAATTTGGGCTGCTCTGTCCGAGGAGAACGCATCGCCACAAGCGCAGTGCCACATTTTAGTGAGGTTTGGTTAGGGGGACGTTATTATCATTATTCTTGTCTGTGGATTTCTTTATTTTCCCCCAAGAGAGTGGCTTCTTTCTGTATAATTTTGCGGCCAGGGATGTACTTCTTGCTTCAGGTTCTTTTTCGTGCAGTAAATGTATGCATGGCACGACAGGACTTTAGTTTATGATCTGTTGGCAAGACTAGTATAATTACCCCACTGTTCGTGGTTTAGTAAGAAGAACTGAAAGCCGGGACACGACTCGGCAACCTTTGCAAGCTTTCTCAACTAACCACTACACACTTCACTACACTACTCTGCTAGGGTGCAGTAGATGAAGTACAGAAATCAATACACCGCTGCCTTGGTTGGGTCTGCTGCCACTTACAGCGGACTGGACTGGACCGCAGCTCAGGTCAGAGTCGGGGGTCAGGGTCAGGGTCAGTTCTTGGTCAGGGTCAGGGTCAGGGTCAGAGTCGTCGGGGTGTATGTCTTCTTTGTTCCTGTGCATAGATCAATACCTAGTGTGCCATTTTTCTTGCGGTTTCTTTTATTGATTGATTTACAGAATCATTGTATGCTCTTATTGATTAAAATATTTTTAAAATCTACTCAAGGCAAGGGTTGATAAAAAATAAAAATAAAAGTAGCTGCTGCTTTTTTTTTTTTTAAAAAAGGTTGTCATCATTCATTCTCTGTCTGTCTGTCTGTCTGTCTGTCTGTCTGTCTCTCTCTCTCTCTCTCTCTCTCTCTCTCTCTCTCTCATCTCTCTCTCTCTCTCTCTCTCTCTCTCTCTCTCCCAAAATTTCAGACAGGAAAATCTGTAAGGGGGACGGGATAGCCTAGTGGTTAGAATGATGTGCTAGTGATCTGCTGGCCCGGATTCGAATCTTGTTCAAGAGGATTTTTCCTCTGGAGTTAACATCAGTGCCGGCTCCACTCTCCCCAAAAGTCCTTCCGATGAGACTATAAACCGAGGTCCTGTGTGCGAACGCACGCAAAACATCTTGCGCACACGTTAAAAACCCGTTCCGCTTTTCGGAATAGTAGGCCACTTTGTGCCGGTGGGAGCGGATGACAAAAGTTACAAAACTGCATACACACGGGGGCTGGATGTAAAAAAGCACACGAGTGCTTATTCCATCATCCTCGAAATAAAAGAATAAATAAAGAAATAAACAACTCTCGCTCTCTATCTCTCTAGTTCATCTGTAAAGTTAAAACTATATACCACCCCCCACCCCCACCCCCCACCCCACACACACACGCACACACACACACCCTAAAGCAACAGCACACACCATAACAAAACAATGACACTAGTTGATGGCCATGACATAGATCCACGTCAGTGGTTACATGTCATTGACATTGCAGTGGCACTGACTGCCAACACCATGCACACGACAAGGTACTGCCATCAGCCAACCTTTCACCTGTGTGTGTCTAACTCGCGGCACAGCTGACTTTATAAGCCAGGTCAGGGTCGGAGGTAAAGCGGGTGTCTTTGTTCTTTGTTGTATGTCGCGTGCAAATCGAAACCTACTTTTGACCTTTCTCCTGTTTCACTGTCAGCAAGGCATCTACAGGCATAGGAAGACGAATGTTTCCAGAGAGTATTAATTAAGCCGTGGCCAATAACTCCTGAGCCCTTTGTATTGATGGGTTTGGTGTTGTTGGGTTTGGTATTGTTGGGTTTGGTATTGTTGGGTTTGATATTGTTGGGTTTGGTATTGTTGGGTTTGGTTTTGTTGGGTTTGGTTTTGATTTAAGAATATTTCCCCTCTCTCTCTCTTTCCTGTTCATTTTTCTTCTTTTTTTTCTTTTTCTTTTTTTTTTTTTTTTTTTTTGGGGGGGGGGGTTCTGTTCTTGTTTTTGCTTTTTTAGTTTGCTATAGGTCTGTAAGGGTGTAAGGGGACGGCTTAGCTCAGTGGTAGGAGCACTCGCTTTCCCCCAGCCAAAGTTAAGCAGCGTGGAACGTGGTTACCACTTGGATGGGTGACCGTTTGTGCGCCTTGGCTTCAGTACAGTCCCCCAGTTCACCCAGCTGTAAACGGGTACCTGCCCTCTTTAGGGTCAGGGAAGGTAAAGCAGCGAGGAAGAGGAGATGGGCGCCGCCCTCAATAGGCTGGCCCCTAGAGAAGTGAGGTATCTGACACCTCGCTCCCCCAAAGACCTTATAGATTATGGGACACCTTTACCTTTTTATAGGTCTATTGTATTCTGTTCTTGTCTGTGTGAAATTCGAGGACATTTCGCCAAGAACGGCAGCGCTTTTAGGTATGCCGCTATGTTTTAAGTTGATCTGCACCCCATAATATAGGAAAGGAGACAAATGAGGTGACACGGGCGTAATTGCGTAATGTTATGTTATGTTATGATGCGTTATGTTATGTTGTGTTGTTTTATGTTGTATTTTGCTGCCATCATATATAATCACATTAACACCACGTTGTGTGTTGTTGTTGTTGTTGTCAGTTGTTGTTGATGTGGGTCCTTTCACTCTTTACATCACTAAGATCACAACCTGGACTATACCTATAAAAGCGTCACCTGAAAAAAAGAGACAGGCTAAATCCATGTCTTCACGCCAGGGCAACCAAGCGAAGAGCAGGCTACCGTAATGGAACTGCAGCAGCATCAAACAACAGAGGAAAGGGAGAGACAGAAAATAGAAAGAGAATTTGCTGATGCCATCGGGCTCCTAGCTATATTTAGAACTGTTGCAATCAGCTGGGGTGGCCACACACCCGGAATAAGGTCCTGTGCAGTTCAAGTATTTCAAGCATTAACTTATAATAATTATCACTACACCTTGTTGTCTCATGGGATTGATTTTCTCTGTAAGACCTGAGCATCGGGCTTCTTCCCTGGGAAGACCACATCAGTTGCCATTCATACATCACGCCAGCCTTCTTGCTGTTTTTTTGCTGTTGTTGTTGGTTTGTTGTTGATGTTTGTTGTTGGGTTTTTGTTGTTGTTGTTGTGTGTGTGTTTTTTTGGGAGGGAGGTTGTTTTGTTTTGTTTTTTCTGACTCCGCGGGATTGTACTCAAAATTTGTTTCCTTTCAGATTGTCTTTTTTAAACAATATTTTACAAAGGACAAATCTAATGTTGTGTTGTGTTTTACATGTTGGAAATGTATGTAGGACAGGGACTTTGGTCAAATGCATAGTCCAAAGGATTAGCGGAAAGACTGCCACGCTTGATCTACTAGATGGGAGAGAGATTTGACTTCAGGAAACGGGAATCGAACTCATGGTACCTCTTGTTTTCTCGTCCCTGCTGCACCGCAGATCCACCAGGGCACAGCATATGAGGTACAATAACAAACAAATCCTTTCTCTTTGCATCTGTTTTCCAGCTGACTATATCAGGCCGAGGTCAGGGTACTAGTCTTTCTTTGTTTCTTGTGCCAAGCGGATGGGAAAATGCTGAGGCATTTCTCAAGTTTCACTACAGCATTTAGAGACACTTTTTTTTAATCGCGGTCATTGACTTCTTGTAAGCTCTTGGGATACTTTATGATGCTTGCAGGTGGGGTTTTTTTCTGTTCTGAGTGTGTGTGTGTGTGTGTGTGTGTGTGTGTGTGTGTGTGTGTGTGTGTGTGTGTGTGTGTGTGTGTGTGTGTGTGTGTGTGTGTGTGTATGTATGTATGTATGTGTGTGTGTATGTATGTATGTGTGTATGTGTGTGTGTATGTGTGTGTGTATGTGTGTGTGTGTGTGTGTGTGTGTGTGTGTGTGTGTGTGTGTGTGTGTGTGTGTGTGTATGTGTGTGTGTGTGTGTGTGTGTGTGTGTGTGTGTGTGTGTGTGTGTGTGTGTGTGTGTGATGGTGTCCCTGATGATGATTACGATCGGACGATCATTATCTTTACATAATCACGATGATTACAGTACGTTGATAAAAAATAAATAGAAGAAGGAGGAGGAGAACAACAACAACAACAACAACAAGAGAAAGCTTTTTGTAAGCAATGTCATTCAAGTTTTGACATTTGTGATCTGTTACCAGAGTTAGATTGACTGATTGAGGGAGTGAGTGAATGAGGGAGTGAGTGAATGAGGGAGTGAGTGAATGAGTGAGTGAGTGAGTGAGAATCTTTATTTACAAGGGTAACACATCAGCAATAACATACTTCGTTTCATTCGGTCCTTGTCCTGCATAGGGATTACAATTAACAAGTGCAAAATCAATAGTAAATGGGAGTAAACTAAAGGAAAGAGAGAGGGGGGTATGGAACGAGAGAGAGAGAAGAGAGAGAGAGAGAGAGAGAGAGAGAGAGAGAGAGAATGAATGAATGAATGAATGAATGAATGAATGAATGAATGAATCTTTGAATGAATGAATCTTCATGAATCTTTACTTTTCAAGGGCAACAGAATAAGCATAGGCATATTTTTGTTTTCATCCGGCCCTTGCCCTGATTAGGGACTATCAACAAAACAAGGGGGAAAACCCCTTCTACATCAACGACAATATGATTTCGTAATAATGATGATAATAATAATAATATTTTATATAGCGCTGAATCTTGCAAAACAAACAAATCGAAGGGCTTAAAAAAGATGTGTATATTTAACAATACATAATCCCTAACTGACCTGAACATTAATGTTGAGAGAGTGAGAGAATGTTTTTGCTTATCCTTTATTATCTAAAATAAAGGATGTTATACCATTGCCTTGCCTTGCCTTGCCTTGCCTTGCTCTGCCTTGTCTTGCCCTGCCTTGCCTTGCCCTGCCTTGCCTTGCCTTGCTCTGTCTTGCCTTGCCTTGCCTTGCCTTGCCTTGCCTTGCCTTGCCTTGCTCTGCCTTGTCTTGCCCTGCCTTGCCTTGCCTTGCCTTGCCTTGCTCTGCCTTGCCTTGCTCTGTCTTGCCTTGCCTTGCCTTGCCTTGCCTTGCCTTGCTCTGCCTTGCCTTGCTCTGCCTTGCCTTGCTCTGCCTTGCCTTGCCTTGCCTTGCTCTGCCTTGCCTTGCTCTGCCTTGCCTTGCCTTGCCTTGCCTTGCCTTGCCTTGCTCTGCCTTGCCTTGCCTTGCCTTGCCTTGCTCTGCCTTGCTCTGCCTTGCCTTGCCATGCCATGCCTTGCCTTGCCTTGCCTTGCTATTCAAGAATTTCGACGAATGTAGGAAATGTGAGAGCTATTTTATAGACTGTGCTCTGGTGCTAGCATTGAAATGTATGTCAGAAACCGCGAAACAAGCTCTGTTACACTAGATGGTCACATTTGTTGGTGGTGTTCTTGTTCATACATCATCGATCGACTTTCTTCATGCGTTGTGTCACCATCGTTATGTCGCCAGCATCATTATTGAACAATAACAACAAAGTGTAATTTTCTAGGCACGATGTCAGTATGACATCCCCGAACTGTTCATAGCGATGATGCAAGATTCACTCACTCGTAGCAGATACGACGATCAATACTCTTCTCTGCCTCTGTATCCATCTCTCTCTGTCTCTGTCTCTGTGTTTGTGTCCGCGCGCGTGTGTGTATGTTGTGCCTATGTGTGTGTGTGTGTGTGTCGTGCCTATGTGTGTGTGTGTGTGTGTGTGTCTTGCGCCTATGTATGTGTTTTGCCTATGTGTGTGTGTTTTGAGTGTGTGTGTGTGTGTGTGTGTGTGTGTGTGTGTGTGTGTGTGTGTGTGTGTGGTGTGTGTGTGTGTGTGTGTCTGTCTTGTCTTGTCTTTCTTTCTGTCTGTCTGTCTCTCTCTCTCTCTCTCTCTCTCTCTCTCCTCTCTCTCTCTCTCTCTCTCTCTCTCTCTCTCTCTCCCCCCCCCCCCCCCCCCCTCTCGAAATTATAGAATTTTGCCTTGTCTTGAGTTGCTTTGTCTTGTCATTCCATCTCTGTGTTTGTGTGTCTCTGTCTGTCTACTGTCTGTCTGTCTGCCTCTCTTGCTCTCTTTTCTCTCTGTCTGTCTCTCGTCTCTGTCTCCCCCCCCCCCCCCCCATCTCTTCCTCAGGCCTGATTTTTTTTCTTTTTACATCACATCAGCAATTTTCTTTAAAACAACACAGCCACTTAATGTGTGACAATGAGCACAAGACGTCTTCTGCATATGGCGACATTTTGTTAAGGTTGATACGGTAATCAATAGAGAAGAAGACGAAGAGATTCAACATAATAATTATAAGCGAAGAAAGAGGCCTCACCTTTTATGTATATATTTGATATCAAGTTCCATGTTATAAAGAACAAATAGGTCACGGGGACTCGTTTTTGTGTGTGTCATTTTTTGCCGACAGATTTAAACGGATCCATTGCGTCACGAGTTTCGCTCTCAGTTTCTTTATTTCTTTTCTTTTCGTTTGCTACCTTCCCAAGAAGGAAGAAATCTTCGAGCAAGGCGGCTGTGTTGTGTTATGTGGCAATACTGATTTTTAAAACAAATATTTTGTTTGTTTGGGGGGGGGGGGGGGGGGAGATTTTTAAATCATTTTTTTCTAATTTGACTCAGTGGTGATAGATCATTTTTGTGACCCGGAAATATGGAAAGTGTGGGATGGTCTGACCGTCCACTCGTTTTTATTATGTGACATGCGCTATGCACCAAACTCATTAGGTTTATGTCATAGGCCTAAATAGCATCATCATTTTTTTTTCCATTTCATTTACATACTACTTTAAACCACGGCACATTTCTCTGCGTCCTAAACATCACCTCAATCATGCCACTATGGCTTGGATGAAACTTTGTTCCAGAGCCGCTGTCAATGTCCATGTGTTGGTGCACACAGGAAGATGGAATACTGACACCACTAGCCTACAGGCGGGACCCTTGTCTTGTCAGAGTGCTCGTGATTTGATGGCCCGGGTTCGAGTCCAGGTTCCAGCGACCACCGAAATGCCCGTCCAAGGGCATTTTCCCTAACATCAGTGTCGACTCCACTCCCCCGAAAGTCTTTTGAACGAAACTATAAACTGAGGCCCTGTGTGCAAACGCATGCAGAACGCCTTGGGCTCACGTTAAACCTGTTCCGCCTTTCGGATTGTGTGCCGGTGCGAGCAGATGACAGACGTTACAAATCCACATGCATCCCCGGAGATTGGATGTAAAAAAAAGCACATAGGCTAACTGCTTGTTCCATTATCCTCCAAATAAAACATTTTTAAAGTGTAATACAAACAGGTTTTGGTCCTTCATCTTCGTTCATTAATACATTTACAGAGTCAGATCTAGATGGTTGATCAACGCATGAATCAATCAACATGTCGCGCTAGAGATGCTTCCAAAATGTAATGTCACAGGCCCGGCACGTTGCTGAATAGACCTATGTTCATGTTTCCACAACCCACCAAACACAAAAATGCATTCATCCTTATCTTTTGTATGCTCATACACACAAGCGCACAGACAAAGAGGATTGCAGTAGGTTTGCACATGATTGCAAATCGTCTGGCAAAATCTTTTTTTTTTTAATCCAGCATCCACCCTTCCTCTAGAGCTCAGTGAGGCACCGCCCTATCCCCCCCCCCCCCCCCCCCCCCCCCCCCCCTTCTCTTTCTGAAAGCTGAAATAATATGTTATCAATTTTTTTGTGTGAGTGTGTCATTCCTTTCTAGCCACAAAAGCTAGGTAACAAAAAATATGGGTGGTGCTGTATCATGACAAAGCGTTCTTCCTGGGAAGAAACTGCTTGGATTTTATGCACACAGGAAACTGCCATACTGAATGACAACAAAGCTTAAAGGCCCAAGGTCTAGTGAAGTTACCAGCCATGTGCTGTGCATCACTACACAACAGATGGGTTTCTATTCCTGTACTAGTACTAATTCTCAGTGGAATGTGAGAAATGCCACCACCTGATGCAGATTTCGATCTTACCAAGGAGCAACCAGTTTACTTCCCTGACCTGGTTTCTTTACAGTCAGCTGAAAGTCGGAAATCAAAGAGAAAAAGTGCCTCCTCCTCCTCACCCACCACCCACCCCTCCTCCCCGTGCATAACTTTGTTCCAAGTGATGTTAGTTTTACAATTGAATGGAATAACGATTTTCTCACAAGCGCAGCAGCACATGTATACGTCAATACATCTTTTTACTGTGGGAAACATTATGTTTACGATTCTCTGTATACTGGCATGACAGCAGGTAAAAGAACAGTTACGTAGCTGTAACTATGTGGGTGCTGCATGCACACAGTTGACATTTATGTGCCCTCGGCAACAGGATCAATGCTAGAGGCAGCAAGATCAACAAACTTCAACTCCTAACCTTTTCCCTTTGTGTCTGACTTCCAGCTGGCATGGCAAGGCAAGGCAAGGCAAGGGAAGGGAAGGGAACAGAGGTCAGGACGTTTTGGTCTTTGTTGCTGGGGCCACAGAACAGCTTCTCCCGTACTTCACCGAGAAAGCAGCAGGGATCGGGATTTGAAGTTCCATTTCGTCTATTCGGCTTAGATTATAATATTAAGTAAAACCTTTGTTTTGGGGCTGAGTTGGTGGGGAGGAGAGTTGGAGGCAGCTTGTTTTTATACAAATAAAATTGGCTATTCATTTCTATGGTCTTCTTTGTTGTCATGAGAATCGTCATAAGAATCAATGTTACCATAATCATGATGAAAGTATGTTGTGTAACATTGATATAATGATAATCTTGCATTTATGTATATATCTGGATTTCCAATGATTGTGCGTGCTTCGGATGAGACTGTAAACCGAGGTCGCTGCAAGAGCGGCGCCATATTTGTTTTTCTTTTCCTACCTGCATGGATATTTGTTTCCCTATCAGGGCGACTTTTTGGACAAAAAGTTGCCAGTGACAACTGTCTTGTTGTCGTAGGTTCTTTTACGTATGCTGAATGCGTGTTGTTCACGGGACGTCAGTTAACGTCTTATCCGAAAGACCAGCACCCAGAACGCCACTTACGATCTTAAGAGGATGGGAGGAAAGTTTAGGCTCAAACGGGTATGGAACCCACACTTCTCGCTTCCCATACTGGTGTGTTACATCTAGACCATGATCTACATAGCTATCACTGTAGACATCATACTTGCTCTGCTTAATCAACACAGATTAGTGCCTTTCAGCTATCATATCCTTCTTAAGCTTCCATTCATCAGCACCTGTCAGAAGTGTACCTGACAGTGACGCTTTTGTTTCCGACACCTGACAGATGAACACCTTGTCATAACGTTTTCTAGCTCTGCGGGTTTTTTTTCTTTTTTTCAAGCTGTAAATAATTAACGGCAATGAAATTGTAATTTTTCTCGTGGCATTTATTGATAAAACACAAAAAAATAGGATAGAACCAATGATTGTTTTAGTCTACATGTAAGGATGTTAGATAAAGTATTATTATAGAATGATAATTATTGGATGTATTTGAGAGTGAGGTAAAGCCGATTATTGTGTTGTTGTTGGTTGTTTTTGGTCGTTCTTGCTGAATGACATTCTAAGAGCTCTCCAATCAATGATTTTCTTTTTTTATGTCCATACTGTTTATCATTCTGATCGATCATCACCACTTCTATACTCTATTATTACATTTTCATTATCATAAAACATAAAACAACCCTTTTCGTACATGTATACTTTTTCAACTTCAAGACTATGTCAGTTTGACATTCCCGAACTGTTGTTTGAAATGATTTTCTTGTTTGTACATGAAACATCAATACATTTCTGCTGTCACCTTTGCCTTCCTTTTTTGTTTCTTCTTTCTTTCCGGCTTTCTCCCTAAGCAACTAGAGTTGACAAGTACCTATGAATATATAGATAAAGGTGGCTGCTACACCCGGCTGACATTTCCGTGACCCTGACGAAACGATCAATGGATGAGGCAGGATCAAGACATCGTCAAGTAGTTCAAGCCATTTTCCTTGGCGTCTGACTGCCAGCTGACTGAAGCACCTAGGTCAGGATGGTTTCCTTGCTGTTCCGGTGAAAAGATCGATGCATAATTAGGTTGTGACATTTCTCTTGTTTCGTGGGAAACAGTACATATCAATGGCAGTTAAGTCTGTACTGGTGCATGACAATTGACTTCCATCTCTCTCTCTCATCAGTTACGAGATTTCCAACCGAGGAAGTTTTATAGTCTATAATTTGTTATGAATGAAAGTATTATACTATCTCAGTGCTCATGTTCTTCAATACACTGTTCCAGTGTGCAGATAGATGGCAGACACTGCACTAGATATTTCTTTCAGTCATCTGAGCCCAGTGCCATCAGTTTAATTGGGCCAACTCTGTTTGGGGCTTTTGTTCGTTTTTTCCCTTTTTTAAAAAAAAAAAGGTACTTGATCTTTGTGTGTCTAA
This sequence comes from Rapana venosa, assembly GCA_028751875.1. Classification (NCBI taxonomy): domain Eukaryota; kingdom Metazoa; phylum Mollusca; class Gastropoda; order Neogastropoda; family Muricidae; genus Rapana; species Rapana venosa. The sequence goes on from CM054134.1 coordinate 107,801,361, forward strand.
TTCAGATTCTGGATCTTGTTCATAGTTGTATCCTGAAGTCCCCCTTGGGGTTGCAGGGGGCTCTTTCAATTTAGGCTAGATAGCATCCCCATTTTCTAGGAATTAATAATAATAATAATAATAATAATAATGCATGGAATTTATATAGCGCTGAATCTTGTAAAGCAACAAATCAAAGCGCTCAGATTTCATTTCATACCACTTTAAGTCACGGCAGATTTCACTCCTTTTGTTCTGCCTTTCCCCTTGTCTCTCTTTCTCATTTTCTGCCTACCAGCCCATTCTCCTGCCTTTTTTCCCGAGCAAATCTAAATGTGTTCCCAATAAACTTCTTAATGAGCTGTCCTGAAGTCGAATGTGTTGGCTGAGGCCAGCAGGCAGACCTGCTGCAGAGTTACAAGCACAGGAGAAGACCAGACACTACGCTTTCTGCCCAGTATGAGGAAAAACAGAAGGAGGAGAATCCTGAAGTTATAGAGCTGGAACAAAGTCAATGTCAGTGTGCGCTCTTAGGTAAAGTTTCATCAGGATGACACAATGGAAACTGTAACTTGCACACTTCAGATCTGGAGCATTATGCTCTAACCACTTGGCTTTTTCAGCTTTTATTTCTGCAGAATTTAGCCAGAGAAAACTCTTGTGCAAAGGATTCTTTTACACGCACTGAATGCATGTTGCACACGGGACTTCGGTCTATCATCTCAACAGAAAGATTAGCACCAAGACCACCACTCATAGCACCCAGACGGTTCACCACTCACAGTTTAGTGGAATTGGGGGGGGGGGGGGGGGGGCAAAGTTTGGGGCACAAATAGGGATCAAACCCACATATCTTGCTTTCTAGGCAGGTGGGTTACCTTTGAACTACTGATCCACATAATTATACTTTTGTGAAGAACCTAGTGACTATTTTAACACAAGCTATCAACTCCATCATGGACCTTTCAGGCCAGCTAGAAAAACAAAACAAAATAGGGCTTCTTTGATGCAAAGTGGCTTTTTGTTTCGGAATGTTCAGAAATTAAGAATGTCTTCTCATGCAATCACATGATTTTTGACTTTAGATAACTAAGGCAAGAAGACTTATTTACATAAACACAGACTGACAGAGACACAGAACACACACACGCCATAAAATCAGAAATGCAACAAAATTAATGAAGGAAATCTAATGATTTTATTGCGACAAAATATTAATCAAAACTATGAAATTGGAAAAACAAATTCAAGACGGACAAACAGTGGACTTCCACTGGAAATAAATAAGGGAAAAAGTTTTGAAAATGCACACAACCAATTACAGTAATGCACCGTAATGAAATCCATTGCAGAACTGATTTAGTATTTGAAAAGTATTCATTCACCTCACAATAAGCGCATTTTAGTATATATCATATCCACGAGACCCATTTGTCTTGTGAAATACATTTCAAAGATTGACCACTCACTAGTCATGATAAATATATAAATATATACACACAACTGTCTAGTCACTATGTGTAAGTCTTGGATAGTCCACCCACCAATTTATGTATTCAACAATGACATTTTGCATAACATTTGCACATTTTTTTGTCAGCATCATGTGTAATGTAGTCTTCATGTCATATGAGTTTCTGTAGAAAGTTTCAACAGGTGTGTGTGTGTGTGTGTGTGTGTGTGTGTGGGTGTGTGTTTGATAATGTGCATGACCACATGTATGTGTGTGAATGTGCTAGTATGTTAAAGCACATGTAAACACATCTTTCTATGTGATGGATATGTAACTAAGCTGACTGTTTTTGCAGTACCATCAGTAGTATGGTAATTATAATAATGATAATGATATTAATAATCATAATATTGGTGAAACACTGCACTCTTGCTAAGCCCTATACACTAAACAATGTGGCAGATCCTCCTTGCCACCAGAATGTTAAACATCACCAACAGAGTGTTCTTGTCACTAAAAACTTACAATCTTGAAAAAAAAAAAAGTGTCTGCATATACCCTGTATTTCAGCAGGAGATTTCTCTCTATTTATCATTTATATTGTAAGACTGCTGGTTTTAACCCTTTGGATAATAATATCAACAACAGCAACAATGACAACACAGATCATGTGTTTTTTCTCAAAGGAAAGCTTAAAACAAATCAATGCCTAAGAGGAACAGAATGATCAGGAAGAAAAAGCTGGGCATATCATTCCTGTACATGGAACAAATAACAAATAAAGCTCCGGTGAAACGGTAACAACCATCACTGATTAATTCAAGCTTTAACATTTCTTCTCTCCATGTCGCAAGTGAAGCAGTTGTGCTTCTTACTCCCTCACCCAGCACGAGACAGCCACTACGCTGCTGTAGTCTACAAGGGTACTTCTTCTATGATTCAGCTTGTAATTCGGTTGCAGCTAAGTCCCAGCATGTCAGCAGTCGAATGGCTGATATGTTTCTCTAGGCATATTTACATCAGTAACAACATAGCATTTGCCCAAACCTAAATACCATTGTCAAGTTCATGTGTTCGCTTCTACTGCACATCTCAGCTCCATGTGTTCACTTCTATTGTACACAAACTGAATTTTTTTTATAAAATAATCAGCAGTCATCCTTTTTTTTTTATCCCCTAGATGTAGTTTTTTGGTAATGGTATGGTCTTCTTTTCTCATTGTCTTGTACAAAATATTAGGATAACAGTTGTGAAACTTTGTTTTTCTCATGGCCAGGTGTATTAACAGTCTTTGTATCATAACTTCAGATTATTTCCATCTACATTCCTTTTTTTAAAGTGTGTATATGGCCAGTTTATGTGTATGTAACCTTTCTATTTCTCTTTTTAACACACACGCCACATACATACATGTACGCACGCACCTACACACACACACAAACACATGTGCGCACACTCACACATCAGTATAATCATTAAGAAATTTGTTTTTAGATAGATGGCTTGATGAAATAAAGCAAATGCATTACTTATTCAATGTACCATCTGGAAAGAAAAATTTGACTTGACATGACATGACTTGACACACAGAAGCAAAGGGATGTATCCACACTTTCAAATATAAAGCTCTCAGATATGTTTACTTTCCTATTCTTCTTCTGCATGCTGGTATTTTAATCTTCTGCAAGCTGGAAATAGCAAAGGACAAAATAGAATCTATACTACTTTTTAAAAAAAAGCAATAGCCAGGCCTAAAGGAGGAATCTATCTATCTATCTATTATATTATATATATATATATATATATATATATATATATATATATATAATAGATATATAGATATATAGATATATATAGATATATAGATATATAGATATATATATTATAAGCAAATGGCTACAGATCTTGTTCCGTTTCTCCCACATCCTAACACAGACATCCCTGACACAGACAACTCAGCAGTGATCCATCAGTGAAAATCGGCTCCTAGGAAACCGAAAGACTGGGGTACTCATAGTTCTCTGTTGTTCTGCGGTCCTCCCTTCTGTCAGCACTTGAGCTCAAAAATGGCATTATAATATTAATTAATAACACTGATTTGATGCAAACTCTGAATTGGGGTAAGGATGGGGGGGGGGGGGGGGGGAGAGAGAGAGAGAGAAAAGGAGAGACAGAGAAGGAGAGAGGTAGTAGAGGGGAGAGAGAGAGAGAGACAAATAGGGTAGAGAGAGACAGAGAAAGACAAAAGGGGTGTGTGCATGTGTTGAAATCAATGTAAATAAAACTATTCTTGATTGTTCAGACATTCTGTGTGAGTGTGTGTGTGTGTGTGCATGCATGTGTGAGTGTCTGTATGTGAAAATTATAAGTACATACCTCTACGCATTATTCCCAACCAGAAACATATAATGACTAATAACAAGCAGAATGTTGATGTGGTCTAAATGTTGATGTATGACACTAACACAACAAAAACTCACAAGAAGTTCATAAAAAAAACCCACACTCTCTACTGTCATTTAAATGGATCCATGAATAAATATACTGGCTTGTCATAGCAAACAGGAAAAGTCAAACACGGTTTGCACTGGTAAACAGATTTGGTGACAACCATTCATCATGTATACAGAACAGCATGAAGGCAATTGTACATGTGCCGAAGCTGCCTCTGCGAGAGAAATAAATAAGCCATTTTCAAGGTTGTACACAGCATGCATGCACACGGTCAGTTTTCGTAACTCACTGGTACAGTGGTCATAGAGATAAGAGAAGTCACTATCTAGACCATCACAATGTTATAAATAAGCTGTCTATTCCATCTAGTACAGAACAATATTTGAGAAATAGATTTGTTCCAAGTCAATAAACTACAGCTACAGAAAAACTGGTGTGAATAATTTCTAAAACATGTACTGTTTTTTCACTGGCATATTATTCACAAAATATGTTTTATAACAGATAAAGAGAAAGGGGAAATGAAAATACATTGCAAGTAAACAGCACGTCAATATGTCATTTGATATAATAAAATTGATCAAGTTCATGCTTAAAGAAAGAAAGTGTGTGTCTTACATACAGATTTACACAAGATCAGTGCATTGCAAACAACACCATTATATGTTCTTACATATAAGCACTCTTGGTAGCTGCTTTTTTCTGACCGACAACTAGAAACCCCTGTATACCTGAACACAGAGTAATATTCACTGGCATAATAATGTCAGTAACTACAATTAAATTTACCACACAAATACAGGGCATGGGTATCCTCAAAAACAAATTATCCTCTATGTTAATAACTTTTCTATTTCAGATAAGAGAAACACAAAAATGACATCATCAGAGACAGGAACGTCCGGCAAGATAGCATTAAATAAATCTCACAGGTTGATTCTCCATCCAAGCTGTTTTCATATGAAAGGCCTACAGCGGTCAACATTACTTTTTTTCAAACTGTCAATCGTTTTGCCCCATACACCACATCTGTATGGATCTACAAATAATGATCTTAAATTTCACCTTCAGGCAGACATCGTGTCTGTTAATCTCCACACAAATATTGCAGCTTCCTGCTGGACTATATTTCATTCTTAAACAATTTGGGGACTGTCTGCTTAAAGACAGAACTTTGTAATCAATCATACGACTTTTTTGTAGAACTACATGATTCTGAAAATAGTGAAATGTATACCATGAGTGTACCAGAATTAATTATTTAGCCAAGTCAGTCATTAGCAAAGTCTTAGCATCACTTCTTTTAGCAATCAACTCGATATCAAAATCCTTTGTGCTCCTTTAGGACAGGAACTCAAACTATAGCACTAACAGTCACTTTAGCTTGCACATAGGACATTTTTTCTATTTCGCTTATTCATTTTTTCATTCAAATAAATTAGTTAAACCCATGCTTTCCTCCACCCCCCCCCCCCCCACCCCAAAATACAGAAAGGTAATGGGGCTTGATTTTCAACTTGATCAGAGAACTTTAGTAATCTTCTGTACAATACCAATTGGAAAGGGATGGCTGGCTGGACAGCCTTGTTCAACCTGCCCACAAGACACTGCCTGAAGAAGTCAGCGCAATATCCCAACAACTTCTCAAGGAGTTACGGGTGAAGTCAAGTCATGATACAGAAGAATAAGTATGACAGAAAAGAGGGTGAGAATGTGAAGACTACAGGAAAGCAAATGCAAGGAGAGTGATATTAATTATACAAGGACAAATCTGAAGGACAAAATTTGCAGAAGGCAGGTCACTATACTGAAAAAGTCCCTGGCATCCTTTGGGGGGGGTGGGGGGGGGGAATCTACTGTACAGCCTGAATTTTTCACTGATCATCATGTCATCAGATTTATCCCCCCCACTCCCTCCCAAAATTTGCTACCTTGTAGTAACTGATCCCTTAATTCAGTTAAACCTATTACTAAAATACTTGTGAATAGCTGACAAATCAAAATGTTCATTGATTTACTCTTTCCTTCAATAACAGCAGTTACAACTGCCAGTGATTGATTACTTGTTTTATCAAAACTATCATAGGTCGCACAAAATCCTTCAATTTCCTTTACAAAAACAAGACAAAGAAGCAACAATATGCATACTGTGGTGTCTTTTTTTTCTTCTCCTTTTTGCATATGTATATATACATCAGTACCATCTTGACTCTTCAAAGCGCAAATCAAAGTAAAATGACTGCACACAAAACAAAAGTATCTCCACAAAGCTGAACAAAAAAAGGCAACTCTTGATATTTCTCTTTACAGCATACACACAAATTTACAATATCAGTCACAACATCAATAAAGCACTTGTTGATATCAGGCAATATTACAAAGGTCTGCAAATAAACACATACATGTAGCAAATTTACTCAGGTAACCCTCATCCTCTTCAAACACTTGTTGTAATATACAGATATCGTACAAAATATTCCGTATAAAATATCAGAAAATGCACAGAGACAAAAACATCATCTCACTCTGATAAAAGTTTCATTTTCAGAACTATGTGTAAGTACAACTGCAACATCATTACTAACCTCTACCTCTTGAAAACTTGCAAATGTAAGTAGCATACATGCATGTATAATATCATAAAGTGATGAATGATAAAAAAGTAACAAATTTGCTGCAGTCTGTTGCAATAACACTGGGCTGGGCTGCTAAAGTGAGCATGCCATTCTGCTGCTTTGCACCAAAGAAGTTCACCATTTAGTCACATCAACTTCACAGCAACTACATAAATGACCAGACAATCTTGACAGAGTTCTCCACATTCACATGATTGATTTACTAGACAATCTTGACAACACCAGGGCTCCCCATTGTCTCTTCTTCTGCAAAACCCCAGGGCCAGCACAACTCCTCAATTTAAGTTCTGGAGTCTCTCTTCAGAATTATTTTGATTTCCAGCATTGAGAAAATAATTTCTTGGAAGTGATTTAAAAAAAAATATGTTCAGCATATTTTAACTTAAGCTGTAGACGTGCTATCAAGGCCATCAGTTCTGTGAAATACGAACTGCATGCTCTGTGTGTTTTGTTCTCTAGACCTTGCTGGCACTTCTGTACACAAATAATTTTGTAATTCTAGTCTCCTTTTTAAAAAAAAAATCCCTGAGGAAAGCACAGCACATGAAAAAAAAAAACCTCTTAAAAAATTATCTGACTGAACAAAAGTAATTCCAGACTCCTTCAGCTGTAAGCCTAGTGCTGCTCAAGGCAATCTAAAAAAAATTCATGTGCATTTTCCCAGTGAATTCAGAATCCCCAGAAGCAGTGAATGGGAAGCCCTGAACATTCATGTATCAATAACATTTCTTTTCAAAAACAAAAATGCAGCCATGATCAAATGTGTACAGGACTGAAGTTTTCTCTAACATTAATGGAGTCTCCTTTAACACAAACAGAGCACATTCATATTCACAAGCGAAACTGAAAAATATCCAAGGTCAAGGAGGACATTGTTTTTAATTAAAGACGTCTATGCATGATCAAATTCAAGACAAGTACATTACTGTTTACATACATACAATCAACTTTGTTGATGAGAGTCCAGGATCATGATTATACTCATATTAAGCAATATGTACGCATTGTATGTAATGTCACAATAATTTTCTTTATCAAAAGTGAAATTTCAAAAGCATACAGATCAGAAATGAAATCAATTTTCACACATGTATACACCGAGGTTAACTTCTCAGTGACACAGTTTGTTTCTTTTTTTTTTCTCCTTTTTTTTGGGTGTTGTGTTAATGACAGGTCACAGCATGTAATTTTACAAATGTTACCACATTTCTGTTTGATTAAGGCACTGGTACAGTTATGTCTGGGATTATCTGTGCAAGGATCACCTTTTCCAACCCCACATGTGTACTGGCAAACAAACCATGAAGTTTGTTTTTTTCTGTTTATCTTTACAGTCATGATTGTGCAATACTAGTAATAATCTATAAACCAACGACTTTCTTTTTCAAACTGCCCACATGCTCACCCATGCCTTTTTTATGCATACATGTGCAAACCAACACACATGAACACACATGCTGGTACATATGCGCACGCACACACATACACACACCTTTCTATAAAAGGAGAGCAGTAGAACATTTTCACCACCAAAAAACTCCTGATACACTTATTGTAGGACAAATACATCTTCTGACAACAGAAAAAATATACCTAAACTATAACTTTAAAAAACTAAAGAATTAAAGGTGAATTAGTGTAAAGTTTCTTCGGACTGATATTGATTTATATGCTGTGAACCAGATTATATATGTGAATCTCTAAATGAATAACCGCTAAACAAAAGAAATTCATTGATGACTTAAAACCAAAAAAAAGGAAAAGGGAAGAAAAAAAGCAACTGTATTTATTATATTACACAAGCTCCAATTATATGGAAAGAGCAGGCAATAAAATCATTCCTGATCAGAGGTCAAACTGTGAGGAGTAAGTAAGTGCATTCCAGATATGACTCAATTATTCTGATATGTGGCTTATTTTGCTGAAAAATCAAACAGTCTACCCACCCTTTCAGTTCATATGTCCATCATAATAAAGTTTATCTTCCACCCTTTATCTTCCATCATAGTCAAGTTTATCTTCCACCCTTTCATACTTCCATCATAGTCAAGTTTATCTTCCGCCCTTTCATATTTCCATCATAGTCAAGTTTATCTTCCGCCCTTTCATACTTCCATCATAGTCAGGTTTATCTTCCACCCTTTCATACTTCCATCATAGTCAGGTTTATCTTCCACCCTTTCATACTTCTATCATAGTCAAGTTTATCTTCCACCCTTTCATACTTCCATCATAGTCAAGTTTATCTTCCATCCTTTCATACTTCCATCATAGTCAAGTTTATCTTCCATCCTTTCATACTTCCATCATAGTCAAGTTTATCTTCCACCCTTTCATATTTTCATCATAGTCAAGTCTATCTTCCACCCTTTCATATTTCCATCATAGTCAAATTTACCTTCTTGAAAATGTTCACAGAATTTATGGGTCCAAAGCAGTCTCTTCGTTGTTCTAATTAGAAGTGATTAACCACAAACAATTACCCTCAAGTATGTATACCCCCTTTATCATTAAAAAAACACACACCCCCAAAACAAAATAAACCCACCCAAATAAACTGAAATTGTGATTTCAAAACCAGAAATGAAGGAAGAGAAGGACAGGCAGAAAACAGAGTAAAAGCAGAAACCTGGCACAACCTGCTGAATAGAATTTACATTACAGTTACATATTATTAATATAATATTTTCAAATTAACTGAAGGTTTTATGCAATAATGAATGAATGTACCATACTCTCATTTTGCACACAATATGTCAATTAACAAAAGTAGATATATGCACTCAAATTTCAATGAAGATATTGATTATATCTTTTAAATATCAAAGAAAAGAATATGTGTTTAGCATTTTGTTAGAAATTGCATAGTTGTTTTTTTTAAAGTTTAACTCTAAGAGAACTTTTTTTTTAGCAAAACAAAAAATCTCATATCTTTATTCAAAGGATACATAAATTCTTGAATTCTGTCTCTCCAATTAGAATTTTGCCTTGAAATTAAAAACCAAATAAGGAAACACTTTGACTCAAACAATCACTAAAGATACCTTCACAAACATGAAAAGTAATTATTGCCTTCCCTTAGTTTCACTTCTATTATTCATTCCATAACACTACACGAAAACAAATCAATCAATAGTTATCAATTTGACAATCCGAACCTTTATATTCTCTACAAATGCATTGATGTGACACAGAAACATTAAAACTTACAAAATTAAAATCAAAGTTGATAAATAATATTATTGAACACATTCAAAAATATTTGCATATTTGCTTAAAATAAATAAAAAATACTTCCAACATAGAGAAGCACATGCAAAGACAGCACATAAATAACACAAAAGCAAACAAAATGATTTGCCTTTGTCATGAATGCTATTTACAAGGTCCAACAAAATAAGCATTATCAAAACAACAAAACAAAAAACCAACAATACTGAAAGCTTTGAGACAACAACTTATTTTAGCAAAGCATTCTCAACTTTCCGTTGGTGTTGGGTTTCTCCATAAAGTGCTCCGATTGCAAGTTAAGACTTGAAGGAGTGAAAAACTGGCAAAAAGATTGTATGATATGACTAGAGATGCAATCCAGTTAGAAAATGACATGGTGTAATGTGCAAACCAGTGTCATGAATAAAATAACTTTGCTTTTTAAACATCAAATTATTTAGCACTATAAATAAAATTATATCTCCAGAAACTGTATAAAAGGAATTCTCTCAAAAAAGCAAAAAGAAGTGCGTGGTTCATGTGATATTGCATAAACATTTGGACACACCAAAGAGCAACTACAAGTTATTAAAGATATGCACAAAGTAATCTGACAAAACTATATTATACAGACTTACATACTCTCAAGACTTACACTAATTACAGTAAATCCTTTACCCCAAATCCATGCCAAGTCAGACACATACAGTGATACACAAAATAATAATGTAGTATACAATGATACCGGTTTGGCAATAAGATTGGCCATTGTTTTTGCCAGTCTTTCTTTTCTTAGTAACCGGTATTTCATTTTTTTCTTTAAAATGCTCATTTGTCTACAATATCAAATATAATTTATAAGAGCCATTTAGACAGAACCAATTGTTGCTGCCAGGAGAATTGCTTCGTAATGATAACATACACAAAGAGGAAAAATACAAAGGTAAAACTCAATAACACATGCATAAATATATGCAGAGAACATTATTTTGACATTTTTGCATCAAGGTGCTGCCTCATTCTTGAACGAAAAGGCAACAAGTTTGACGAAATGACCGCACAAGCAAGGAAGTATGTAGTAAACGTGTCGTAATCAAGTTAATGCCCGCTTCAGCTCAGACGTAACTGAATATTAAATCATACTCTAAAACTGAAACACTACCATACCATCTGTTTTAGAAAACAAATAACCACAGATGTAACAAAATTCATATTTTTGTTATTCAAGATTCAATAAAAGAAAAAAAATCAACTTTTTAATCAAACTTGAGACAAATCTATGATTACACACTTAATTTCTCAGGCAGACTGAACACTTTATTTTCAGACAAGAGAGACAGTCAGTCCTTTTAACCACAAAAGTGGTCTGAAACATACCAGACACAAGAGTGACAGGCATTAACTTAATAAAAAGAGTACCAAACACTGAGAATCAATTTTTAAAAAGTTTTATAAGAACCACCACACTTTTATGACAATTTTTCCTTTAAAAAATACAAACAAAAAATGCCACATTTCTACACTCTGAAGCTGAGATCATCCATATAAATACTGGGGGGGGGGGGGGGGGGGGAAATCTGACAGAAAGCTGTGCTTTCAGTTCAGAAATACCTGAATACTGAATATGTCTGATATAAGAGATAATGACAATCAACATAATGATTGTGTGTTAAAATTAAAAGTGGTTAATAACTAAATTGCACAGAACAACAGATCTCTCTTCACACATATATGCATCAGCATGCATGCACGCACACATGCTTGCATGCACGCACACATTCCCTCACTGTAGCCTCATTGTCATAAAATGAAGCTTTTAACACATGTTACCAGAGAATTTCCTGTCATGATTTGCCCCCCACCCCCACAAAGAAAAAACCCATAAACACACACACAACCATTAAGATAAAAATCAGGACTCATACGGTAACATCATTGTTCCTTAGAGAGAGTAATTCAAATCAATACTATCTTCACAAATTGTGAAATAGGACGAACTGGCACTCACACACACAAAAAGAGATAAATTTATATAACGAATAAAAAAGGAACATTTATACTGATTTAGCTGGAAAACTTGTTGCTTTCAAGGAAGCAGATGGGAACCACAGTTTTGTTCAATATGTTACACAGGCCTGTTTCTCACTCACCTGCAATACTATTAGGGATATTATTGCACATACTTTTTCACCTGTGGCCAAGAAGCTCTAAGGTGACTTGGAGAACCTGCAGCATACCACTGCATTTATCATATAAAGACTGAGCTGTCCATCTAGTGAACATGGACAAGACCAGAAAAAAACATGTATAGACATGTATACTTTTTCAACTCTAAAAACAAAACTATCAAAAAATTGCTACAAATGCTGAAATAGTGGAATTTACTTAACTTCAAATGAAAGAGTAACATATTCAAGAAACAATTCTCAACCAATTTTCGATTCTTAAGATGATAACATGATTCATGATTGTATTAAAAAAAGACTGCACAGACATTTTTCCCCTTAAGATGTCACATTCCCAGTTTAAGACAAAGATTCCAAAAGTTTGCATATATAATATACCGTAATGTACAATACCATAAATCATTTTTTAAAAAAACCAACAAAACACACACATCATAAAATGAAAAACAAACAAAAAGAAAAACGAAAATGCCAAACTTCTGATTTCATACATGTTTAAAACTCTGAAAAAGCTCCTTGTTGAATTGAGAATGAGATTGACTGCCTCCACAGATCATTAAAAATGAACAATACTGAAAATGAAGCCAAACAAAATGAATTATAAATTAAACAGATCATTTGGTGACTTATGACTTCAATTCCCTTGAACACATTATAATTTATAACAGAACAGAAAAGAGGGGTTTCCCTTGCTGCTGATCCAGATCTTGTTCTCCATCTCCCAGCTGCCTGACTGCATGCTGATGCTGGCGATCAGCGATAGGCTGCTGTGGATGCTGGGGAAGGGGCCGGTGAGGCTGAATCACTGGAACAGGCTGCAGAGGCTGGGGAAGCATGGCCTGGCCCTCTGCCTGACGGGCTGTATGATAGCGAGGGAGGCGAGATGAAGAAGCTCCCCCTCCTCTCTGGGGTACAGCCTGAGATCCACTGACATCAGCCAATGCTGACAATGGCATGCCAAGAGGTTCAGATGCACTGACTGAAGAAGTTGACTGGGATGCAGAAACTGATGGAGAAGTGCTGACTAGAGGAGAGGACATGGAGGCAGCGACACACGGAGATGACAAGGAGGCAGCAGCAGCAGATGGAGAGGACCCAGAAGCAGTGACAGACGGACACGACATAGAAGCATTGGCAACCAGAGAAGACACAGGCATGCAGACTGCTGTTGAAGAAACTGGCACTGCTGCTGCTTCCCCTCCTGCAGCTGTTGTATTGAGAGCTGTTTTGCTGGGGCGACTCCACACACCATGTGTTTTTCCATTGCTGTGTCGGGCAACAGGAGCCAGCAGCGCTGATCTCTCTGGTGAGGAATTCACACCCAGCACTGGATTTCTGGTTGGTGACTGGGTGACGGCACTGTTTCTAGTGCTCCCTTGTGGAAAGGCTGCATTTCTGGCTCCCCCCTGAGCTAGTGCTGGATTTCTGGAAGTAGCATGGATCATCAGAGGGTTGTTTCTGGCACCCTGGGTCAGTGTGGTATTCCTGCTGTTCCCATGGATCAGTATGGTGTTTTTGGTGGTGCCCTGAAACCGGGTGCCTGAGGGCAAGGTCCCCATCACCCATCGATGTGTTCGGTCCATACTGCTGGCTATTCCACCATCATCTGTGGCCTGGCAGCCAGTGGATCGGCAGTTTGGATCCATTCCAGCCGTCTGGTCTCGCACCACTTTACTGGGACTGGCATGCACAGCAGACTGCTTGTTGGTGGCAGAAGAATGCTGACCTGGCTGACTGCTGACAGGAGGGAAGTTGACGATGCCAGCCGAATGGTTGCTGCCAATGGCTGGAACTGTCTGAGGGCCTGCCTTGTTAGAATGGCCTCTTGCATTGGACGAGTGAGTGTTGTTCCCATCTGAGTGTTTGTTCCTTCCAGCAGCATGAGATTCCACCACTGACACTGGCACCTGTTTACCAAAGGCAGGCTGGGAACTGACTACAGACACAGGAACTTGTTTTCCTGTAGCAGCAGGATAAGTGTTTGTACTGATAGGAGGTCTGCCAACGTTACCCGGCTGTTTGCTCACAAAGGCAGATCGACTGCCCTGTTCTGTCAGATGGCTGTCGTCAGCTGAACTTGGTCCAGTCTGCTGCTCTGATGCAGGTTGTGCCCTTTGAGGGGGTCGACGCACAGGGGATGAAAACTTGGACTCTTGTTTGTGCAAAATGTCTGATTCTAAACCATTGCCAGTCAACTGATTTCTTAGGGCTTTATTATCTGAATTCTTTGAGAATCCTCTCTCCTTGTCCTTTGATCCACGTTTGGGCAGTGAATGTGGCAAAGTGTCCTTTTCTCTAGGAGGTGGCTGGGATGGGCCTGGTATAGTCTTAGAAACCACTTCTTTGAAAGGAACTGATGAAGTTCTGTTGGAGTGGTTATGTGATGATGGGAGAGGGACTTTCTTCCAAGACAGTGATTGCACACAACTTCCTCTCGTAAGGGACTCTGATGATGATGATGCCATGTTCTTTGTACGATGAGGCGATGTAGGGGATGCAAAACGTGCCGCTGAACTGGGTGAGGCAATTGGTGAATAGACAGTATGATGGGCGGAGCCAGGTGATGAGATTGGGGAAAAGACATTGTGGAGAGGGACGGAGTTGGAGGGAGATGCATGAGCCAGAGGTACAATGCGTTTCCCTACAGGCCTAAAGGCCGAGCTGGGTGAATGAATACCAGCAGGTAAGGCACTTGAAGATTCTGAGCTGACCGCGTAAGCGGTCCCACTGGGGGGATGAGACGGGGCAGGATTGTGACTGATTTTCACCAACTCACCAGGAACGCTACTGTCACTGGAGTCAGGGGATGGATTGTGTTTGGAAACGCAAGACACAAGAGCTGCTGAATTGCTGGCAGCAACAGAGTCGGGTTGGACAGCAGCCACGGGGGTCATTCTTTCCCCAGTTAAGGCACAGATTTCAGGGGAGGCTGAGCCATCTTCAGAATGGACAACATCAGAGGAGTCTCTGTCCTGCAGTGCAGATGGCTGAGCTGCTGAGGCTGCTGCATTAGGCCACTGATCTGCCAGTGTCATCCGGGCCATGTTGATGCGATTGTCTCTCTCAGTGCTGCTGACATCAGCAGGCTTGTGGGATTCTGTGACAGTTCTGACGGCTGCACCAGCCACTTCTGCACTACACTGTTCACTGTTCTGCTGAGAATACTCACAAATCTGATTGGATGAGGGCTCCATGGGAGGGGGCTGACTCTGTAAAGACTGCATCTGACAAGCACGAATTCGAGTCACTGGGATGTTGAGAGGTAAGCAGCTGGGAATAACAACATTGCTGCTGTCATCCACAGCTTCTGTCTCAGATTCATTTCCATCACTGGAGATCAGGGTTAGCGGTCTGGCTTCTTCATACGGGGGAGGTGGTTCTTCATCAGGATCAAACACAAGCTGCACTGACATATTGTCAGTCATTGTTTCTGCCTGAGAATCTCTGGCATTGTCAATGGTAGAATGAGAGGATGTGATTTCCATGTGGTTGTGGTCAGTATCCCTGAGCAGAACCGTTGTGACTTCAGCATCCATAGGAGCACTCTGTCGACTCTGCTGAGAAACCGACGATGACTGACGATGATGAGAGTGTCGTGACCGTGAACTACCTTTGGATCGATCCGAGTCACGCCTGTTTGAAACTCGCTCACCTGGAATTTTCAAGTTAGTGCTATCTGTCTCACTGGTACGGCGTGAATATTTATGAGATCTGTCTGATCCAAACAAGGGTGTTCGACTATTAGTGCTAGTTCTGACAGTGCCTTGACTACCTCTTGAGCTGCCTCTGTATGCAGTGTTCACATCCGAAAATCTGTGTCGGTACCTCCTCAATTTAAAAGTCTCCTCTCCTCTGCTCTTTTCTTTTGTTATAAACTTACAACACACGATAACAGAGAGAAGATTACATGCAAGAGACACAACACCCACACCCAGCACAGAACCATGAAGAAAAAGAGTCACTCTATGCCTGCTGCTGTCAAATCTCATGGGCTGGTAGAACTTGCTCCTGTAGGTCAGTCCTCCTGCTGACAGCACCACCATGGCAAAAGACACCAGGCATGTCACGATAGACAGAAAGAAGTACAGTCTGGCGCTGAAGGAACTCTGAGCTCGGGCAGCATACATGGCAGCCAGACCCGATACTGTGATGGTGACTCCCCCCCACATGCCAGTGCTGACGTAGTAGCCCCATGCTAGCTGAACGATGCCCACCACAGATACGATGACACATGCAGAGCCCAACACTGCCAGAAGAATGCCCAGAAAGAAGACCTTGGTGTAAGGGAACTCCGCTTTTAGACCCCAGCGTAACTGACGCATCATTGGGTCTCTACACACAGGTAAGTTTTAGTCTCATGGTGAGATTAGTTATTAATTTGATGATCATATTTTGTTATAATAGTTCACATCCTGTTGGGTGACTATGTCTCAAACTGCCAAAACAATATTACAAATCATGCAATTCCAGCTGTGTACACACTTCCATTAAGCAGTCACTGTACATGACAGTTGCAAGTTATCAGTCACACTTCACTGTGTCAATACTCTGTACTTGTAAGCATAATTCAATGTAATCCATTATTCAAGATTACACTGTAGCAGCATCACAAAGGCCCAGAATTCTGCACCTTGTCAGTGCTGAAGATCTCCAAATGTCAAGATATGTATGAACTGCACTGCATCTGAAAGCAAAAAAGAATTCACAACATATGGTGATATGAGGGGTGAGACTAACCATAAGCTTTGATCTTCATAAAAGCATTTTAATCATGACATTAAAAATAAAATTAATTATTTGATTTTGATCAACTATTGTAAAATAACAGTACAATTCATTCCATTATTTCACAAGATATGTATACAAATTTAAAGTTTTTCCTTTTTGTTCATTAATGCTGTTCATTGTCCATTGTTCTTTTTTAAAATTAATCTATTTTCTTTCTCTTTTTTATTGATTTTATACTTTCTTCATTGATCAAAACAGATTCATAGTCATACACACATCAGCAAGTTTTAAGCATCACAAACTGTGACAAAGGCCAAGCATGACATCACTGAGCTTAGCATAACATGCAAGTGTTTGCACTTGCATGCAAATGCCCAGTCATGTCATGCCCACTTGTACACTCCACTGCACACTTGCCGTAGTTTGCACACTCCAATGCACACCTTTATTCAAACAAGTACACAATCACAATCATGAGAGAATGTGCCCAAGTGCGATGCACGCGCATGTGCACACACACACACACACACACACGCATTCAAGGTTCAACCAGTGCATCCTGTTACAACCTTGGTTAATTAAACATCTAATAGTAACAGATTACCCTAACTTTTCCCTTTCTTTTTAACTACTTTTCTTTTCTTTTTTTAAAGCAGATATGGCAAATTATTTCTGAATATTCTACAAGCCAAACAGATACATCTCATCTGGCTAAAGAAACTATAACAAGGTAGAACTTTTAAAAACTGAAATCATTGAAAGTTTGCTCACATTACAAACTTGAGTTGTCTTGAAAATGTTCAAAGCTGCCTCCTTTTTTTGCTTTAAAAAAAAATCCTAATTTTTTTCCTATGATATATCTCAACTGTAGTCTATATATTTTTTTTTAAAGAAGTTCACACATGTCACCATATAATAATAATAATAATAATAATAATAATAACGTATGGAATTTATAGCGCTAAATCTTGTAAAGCAACAAATCAAAGCATATATATTTATCAATATCAGTATTAACAAAGGATTGAGAATCCTCAAGGATAATATGCTGTTTACCAGTCTGGAGTTAATATGAAACATCAACTACTCAACTGACTATATAAATTAATGAGCAGAAGTAAAGGGTGACAGGCAAGTTGGATTTTTTTTCTAAAACTTTTCATGGTTTTATAACTGTTCTTTTAAAGAAACTGGAGACCAAGAGTGCAATTAATTTGATCATAAGTCACAAGTGTCCTTTCTTGAAGAATGGTGTTGTTGTTTTTTAAAATTAATTAAATTATTCACAAATTTGAACACCAAACAGTTGGGTTTAAATAAAAACTAAAAACAATGAAACAATCAATCAAACCAAACATAACTGTCAACGCAACAATTTATTTTCTATATATAGTATTTCCTTTTAAATGTAAAATAAACATTTAAACCCATATTCAATCTGTGATCTTAAGCTACACAGTTAGTACAAGAGTGTGTAGTACAAGAGTTAGAACTGCACCACCACCACAATAAACACATGATTAATATGGGAGTAAAACTGCCTTTAACTTTTTTTTAACATGGGGCACCAGAGAGCTAAAGTGGCTACCTATAAAATAGATGGCAGTTAATAAGAATAGTGTGATGAGCTCAGCATTCAACCTCAAGTTGCATTGGTCATAATCAGTCATTAGCCTCAGGACGCACAATCACATAACTGTCTTTTGTTCAGGTGTGCATACATTTACGATTTTTAAAAGGATAATTCCTGTAGCTGAAATCTTAGAACTTAAAAGCATAATAAAAATCAATATATAAACAAGAAGGATTATCTTTATAAATAAAAACAAAAATCAAGAGGCTGAAACTGTGAAACTCTGAAAGGGTAGAGAGTACATCAATCAATAGAATTAGAAACTAGAAGACTATGAAAGCCCTCTAGAATTGGAATGGAATACCGTAGTTTATCTATGGAAAACTAGTTCCACCCACCCACCCACACACTCTCTCTCTCTTTCTCTTGCCTTATAAAACATAAGGTGCTGGCTGCTGCTTTGCTTTTATTTTTGTACACCCTTTAAAATCACTTTCTTTGTCAGTTTTTGTGTGTGTGTGTGTGTGTGTGTGTGTGTGTGTGTGTGCGTGTGCATGTGTGTGTGCATGTGCATGTGCACGCGTGTGTGTGTATACTATATGTGTGTGTACACTGTACATACCATGATATTGACAATGCATCATGTATCATGATGTACGTATTGTATGTAGTAGTGATGTACACACTGAATAAATACACTACAGAAGAGATCCACTGTAACAGATGATCTATCGTCTAGATCTATCTGCACTTTGTATCGGCTAGTGGATCGGTGGTCTAGAGGTAACACGTCTGTCTAGAAAGCGAAAAGTCCGGGTCGGAAGTGTGCAGTGGTTCGAATCCCGTTTGGGCCCTATACTTTCTCCCCATCCATTAGACCATGAGTGGTGGTCTGGGCGCTAGTCTTTCGGATGAGACAATAAACCGAGGTCCCATGTGTTAGACAACATTTTCAGTGCACGTAAAAGAACCCACAGCAACAAGAGAGTTGTCCCTGGCAAAATTCTTAGAAAAAGCCACTATGAGAGGGAAACAAATACAGTTGCAGACAACAACATAAAAAGAGTGGCGTTGCTCTTGTGGCGGCGCTCTCCCCGGGAAGAGCAGCCCGAATTTCAAGCAGAGAAATCTTGTGACTTAAACTAAAGTGGTATATATATATAAAAAAATTGATTTTTAAAGTATACCTTTCTGCATATGTCCATCTCAAAATCAATTCGAAAAATTTACTACCTTTCATAGTCACACTAAGGCAAGGTCATACAGGAGATTAAGAGAGCTTAGGGCTCTTGGAAAGTGGAACAAAAAATTATTAATCCGAAGAGCCAATTATTACTTATAATACTAACAGTACACTAGTAAGTTAGTAACAGTATCAACTTGATATTAAACATATTATGTATTTTTATAGTTCAATACACAGAATATTTCCAAACATTCTTAAATGAAAACTAGACAATAAGATGAATCTTGACAGAACACATTGTCACCGCATAATTTCCATTAATTTTAACACAGAATTTTGACAAAAAACTAAAAAGACATTTTACACTGCTGCCATCTTTTCTCAATTTCTGCATGATTCCTTTCTAAAGACAACAATTCAAAGACCTGGTTTAGTTTTAATATTTTCAAATAAAAACAAACTATGGAAAGGAATTTTAAGGACTGATAGTCTGATACATACAATGATATGACTATAACTTTAAAAAACAGTTAACATTAAAAACAGGGGTCATATTCTACACTTTTCCTTCTTCTTCTTCTTCAACAAAGTAGTTCTCTTTAAGAACCAGTGATTCTACACTGCTTTCAGACACTGTTTTGCATAGGAAAAAAAAGTAATAATATTATAATTTTATGGCTATATAACTCATTTGTTCTTATTTCCTGAGGGATAAAAAAAAATTCCCTTTACTCCAAGTCTCCTGTGACATTGATCATGATAATGAAAATGCATAGTAACAAACCTCCTCACAGATCCCTCCCTGGTGCTATTTCAGAAGTTGTCTCTATGCCTGACAAGGCACTCTCTTGTCTGCTGGCTGGAATCAGAAAACTAAACTAAGGCCAAAGCCTGCCTAAGTGTCAAAAACAGTCTCCTGTCCATAAATCAACATTCTGTGACTTATGTAGGCAATGCTTTGTGCCACGATTTCATTTAGACATGTCCCTTCACCATCACCAACCCATAGAAACAGAAGTGCATCAGCCCTATAAACGGCAACACTGCCGAATCAAAACAATTGATTTTTCTGGACCTATTTTTATCTCTGTGGGAATGCCAGTAGAAAGTGATGACATTGGCGTTTTACAAACACCTAGGGCTTGGAATTCAGTAAAAATGTTCAAAACGTCTCCAAAACTGATAAAAGTGTTGTTATCAATGTAATCGGGATACTTTCATACAGATTTCTTACTTTATTCAGACTCTTTGTTTTATTAGCCACACTTTCCGTCTAGGATTCGCTCCCCTGTCGCTTCTAAATCCATTGTTTTTGTCGACAAATTAACTTCAAAACGGAACGATTCCAACTGCTATCAACACTGAACCCGTCTTCCTTCTTTCGCTTCGCCCCTATAGCGCAGCAAGCAAACATTGTGCATGCATGTCAAAAACTTAATGATTTTCTGTCTAGACCCAATCTACACTCTTTCTTTGACTCTCAAAAACTCAAAACAGTTCTGCTATTCCTTTGTTCGCAGGTCTTCGATGAGGGATCAGAAGATCAACTTACCTTCTTACAGTTACGAACACAATGCTGAACGAGTCAATCAGCTCTATGACAGCAAAATTCCCCAACGTACATGAATGATCGTCGTACAACCTATAAACTGTCTGCTTTTCGAGTATATTTTCTTACTTGGGCCTTTACGACCTTCCCAGACAGATGAAATGTGTCAAAGAATGTGCTAGTTGATTCGTTAGACCGAAAAGCAAGTAACCAATGAACTTGGTTGTCTCAAATGAGATTGATTTACCGGAAGTAAATCCTTTAAAAGCGAAAGAAGGTATTCTTGACTGAACAGCCAAACAAATAATATGTTGCTCTTTAAAAGCACACTCACAAACACCAGAAAACAGGAAAAAAGAACAAATACAATCAGTATCAGAATACTGACGACAGAACACCGTTCGTACCAGATACCTGAGGGCCTAAAGCAGGCGCACAACATAATTATCAGAATGATAACAGTTCACAAGGGCCTATTGCCTCCCTTTGCACAACAGATCAAGGCAAGTCCTAAGCCTACAAGTGTGTAGTACAACAAGAGAGCTCACAAATGTTTCGTTCCTTATGTGTGTCTGTGTGTGTGTGTGAATAGGATAAGCATGCATGAAAGGATAGCCTAGATAAGAGTGAGAATGACTGAATGAACGAAGCTTATTAACTAACAATCATCCCAAAAAACGATATGTGTAGAATCCTTTCTCTGCTAGACATGCATGTGCTCAGGTATGGGTGTATGTATAGGCCTAGCCTAATGACTGTGTACTTCACGGTTCAAGAGATGTAGGACCTATTTACCAAAACTCTGCTGCTGACATTATTTTCATGTTGACGATGCATAAGCAACAGTCTGAGCACTTTGATTTGTTGCTTTACAAGATGCAGTGCTATATAAATTCCATATATTATTATTATGGACACCACCAGTTCTCTTCACTTTTTTATTTATTTTTGGTGCCAAATTTCACCAGATAGATATGTGTTACTTTATGATTAAATAATTATGTCCTGATTTTCAAGCAAAATTACTTCACAAAATGTGTGTTTGTGTTTGTGTACTCTGTGTGTGTGTGTGTGTGTGTTATTTTCTGTATTCTTTTATTTGAATTCTTTGATTCTGAGCATGATGAATATTAAGCACTTACATGCTTTTTTTTTTTTTACATCCACTTCCCATGTGAATGCAGTTTTGTAAATTCTGTCATTAGTTCCCAACAGCACACAGCCAACTCTTAGGAAAGGCGGAACAGGCTTTTAGTTTTACATATGCCCAAGATGTTCTGTGTGTGTATGTGCATGCAATCATGCATGCATTATGGACTCAGTACAGGGATGTACACATGTATACATGTGTTTATGTCCATAGCTGTACCAGTTGAATATTATTTTATTATCTCATTTCTTCACATATTATTTGTCGATTCATTTATTTTTGTGTAAGTTGCATTGAGTTGTTTGGTTATTCTCATTCTAATGATTTTTTTTTTTGTTTATCTAATGGCGATAGCAGTGAGAGAGAGAGCTTATTTTGAAGACAATAAAAACAGTTTCAACACATTGTACATAGATCACATATAACCCATGAATATGGTACTGACATGTAAAAACTAATAGGAATGAAAAATAGATGTAGCTGATTCCAATACTGTGGCCTGGTTTTGTCTTTAGTCCAATGGTCGATTTATTTCTGAAACTACTTTTGATTAATTTGTTTTATTTACCTATTCTATAGATGTGCGTTTTGTATTTTCTATTCATTGATTTATGCACTTATCTTTTGTAGTTGTGTATGTATACATGTATAAATCGCTTGTTCCGTTTACTGTTGACATAGTTTTAGAACCATTATTTGTCATGTTTATAAATATTCATTATCTTAGAGGAGCTTTTTGGGGGGCACTACAACTTTTGGGGTTTTATTCAAAATTTTATCATCATTATGTAACAGTATGTGTGTGTGTGTGTGACTATGTTTCCACATGTGTGTCGTTTGGGGGAGAGGGGGTAGTTTAGGTGTGGGTATGTGTGTGTTGGTGTGTACATAAATTTTGCAGGTGCATACGTATGCATATAATGATTCCTTTTTTTTGGTGTACATATGCATGTGACAATTCAGTGCATATATAAAATTCTTTTTGCTGGTGGTTAACCCTGATCAAGGTTATTAATGTCATATTTCACAATGTATTCATGAGTATGGTGCAGTGCCATCATATAAAATATTTTATATAAATTACTAGTTTACCACGGTATGTTTTTTGAGGCAGTAAGGAAAAGGGTGGGTGGAGGGGAATAATGAACATGACCTATTGGCTTGGTCACTGATTATTATTAAATGTATTATATTATCAAATCTGTTACCAAATCAGAATGAACAAACAATCCACGATTTGAAAGATTTTCACAACCTTGTCAACTTGTTGTTGTTATAAACACCAACAACAGGGCAGCTGGAATAATAGCAAATTTAACATTTTGAATCTCAATGTTGAAAATAGGTTTAAGATATAACAGTTGGGCCTACATTTTTAACCAGTTCAAGAACAGCATAGATTTTTTAAATTTTTATTCCAGTCTACTTTTTTTGATAGCTAAATGTTCAACTGTTTCTCCATGTTTTAGGGGAGATGGCAATTGCTGGTAATTTAATTTAATTTTTTTACAAAGTTCGTCACTATATAAATTCCATACATTATTATTATTATTATCAATGTCCTGATTCTTCTGAAGTGATAAACCCATATTACATAGTGTGTAACAGATGTTTTTGTTTGGTTTTTTTAGGGTGGAAGACAATATAAGTTTTTCTTCTTTTTCACACAAGGGAATGTAGAAATGAAGTAAATAAGACACTAATTCTGATTGCTCCTTTCATGGTATTATAGCTCACAGTATTTGTGTTAATATTAAAGTAAGAAAAAAAATACAAGTTTTATACAATTTTACAACATGGTTCTGTAGAACATAAAATTATTACAAACAGTAAATCAAGTTCAAACACACTCACATACACACACTTACCTTTCTATAACATCTTTTATTATGGAAAATGAAATATGTCATGTAAAAGGTGAATAGATTTTACAAAAGAAAAACACTAACATAAGACTGAAAAACATTTTTATGTTATTTAGTATATACTTTTTGTATGCAAGTACAAAACGATTTTCAGCAGTAAACCAAAGAAACTGCATATGTTCAACATACACATTTTTCATACCTTCAGAGGCACATACCAAAGAAAATTTTTTTAACAGAAAAAGCCTCATACTGCATGACTCATTGCAATAAACAATTGACATTATTATACACTTACTAACAAAAGCAAAAAAAGCCCAAAAAACCCCACCAAAAACCAACAACAAAAGCCTATCACCCCCCATAAAACCCTCACAAAACCACCTCATATATACAAACATATCTGCCATTTAACACATGTATACACCACAATACCAACTGCAGCATCCACACATCCTTCAGACCCTTCTCTGCTTCCTCTCCACTTACATCTTGTGGCACACATAAAATGAATGCAAAAGTTAAAATCACAAAATACACAGAACTTTTTTTTCTTTGGAACAAAACCTCCCCACAAAACATGCACACAAGTAATTTAATGTTTAGACTAGCTCCTCACCACAACCATACCAAAAAAAATTCAAGTACACTCTCTCTCTCTCCTCTCTCCACCCTTTTCTCTCATACATACCAAATCAAGCAAACACCCACACTCGCCATCATTACCACCTCCTTGCTATGCCTTGCTATGCCTTCACCCCCTCCCCATAACACATACTTCCAAATTCTCTCTCTCTCTCTCTCTCTCTCTCTCTCTCTCTCTCTCTCTCTCTCTCTCTCTCTCTCTCTCTCTCTCACGTACATGTGTTGTCAAATCTGCATCAGCACACCAGGTGGTAAAAGCAGTGCAAGAAATTCTAGCAGCACAAGTCCACTCTCGTCCTAAAACACTTGTTAACACCCAGTTGTTACCAGGACCTTTAACTTTTTTTTTAAAGGAAAAAACACATGAAGCTGACATCAAAGGTCATTTCATGACTTTCACTTACAAATTAGTATATCCAACATGAAATTATACCTAAAACCTTCCACATAGTTATGTGAACAAATTCAATCCAATTAAAAGCAATGAGGGGGAGGGGGGGGGGGGGGGGCATCCTCTTTCCCCTGATCTAAACAAGCTAATTCACACTCACTTTGCTCATCACTACACTTGTACAGCACTTATTTGCAATATACCTCTTTTTGTTTTTAAACTAACATTTTCTAACACAGAAAGAACTTTTATCAATATGACCACAATCTCAATTACACAACTCTCTTCTGCCATCCCCCACCCCCCTCAAAAAAAAAAGCAACACCACTATAATATAACCACACACACTTAATAGAAAAATACTGAAAATCCTATGTAATGTACACATCATTTATGCAACAGCATTATCCACATAAAAAAGATGAACATACCAACATAAAAAATTCAGCAATTCAAATAAACTGTTCAAACATATGAAACATTTTTGGAAAACAAATTTCCATTCACCATACATCATTTTTTAAAACCTTTTCTGTAACAACAACAAAAAAGCCAGCATCAAAATCTAACTACATCAACCTTTCTTCAGGACCTGCGTCTCCATTAATGTTTTCTATATCTGTCAACATTAAGCACAGCATCTGGAAATTCTTATTAATATTTATTTATATTTAAAAAAAAAAATCATAAAACTATCAAGGACCAAAAATTATTTGAGGTTGAAACATGTAAATAAAAAAAGAAAAATGCAAACTATTTTCTCCATTGCCCATTCCAACAGAACAGTATGTACACATTTTGCCCCTTCTTCCAAACACACCCCTTTATCTTGTCTCCATCTATTCCTCTTGACCCTGCCACCCCCCCCCCCACCCCCCACCCTCCCTCAGTCCACCACAAAAACTAACCTCACTCTTATACTTCTTCCCCTTTTTCAACTCTCTCTCTCTCTCTCACTCAACTGACCACCGAGTTTGATATTTTGCGACACAACTAAAGACATTTATATTACTGTAATCTCCAGCAAGAATACTTACTGAAAATCTCCCCAAAATCTACTGTAATGACTTTTGGTGAGAATGTTTGAGCATCAGTGACATGTGGTAAAATGGATTGTGTATTGATCAAAAAGCATCTCCTATAGAATTTGACTGAATGGCTGAATACAGAACTCCAGGATGTTATTATTTTAGAGGTTTATAGTTTCCTGTTGTTTATCCTTGACATTATTTTGTGTTCTATTTGTAGCTGAGTTGACCTTAAGTCATTTCCATTTATAAAGAACTTTTGTCTTTTCATAATGTTAAATACATCTTGCATTTTCTCTTGTATTTATTAGTATTTACATGTAACCCCCACCCCACCCCCCTTGTCAATAGGCCACATTGAGCAATGACTATAAATTGTTCAAAGCGTCAAAGCATCTCTCTCTTGCATTAGTAGAAGTGCAGGTGACCAAATACAACTCTAAATGCAAAAATAATCATCCTCAAAGATTTGAAAAAAGCCCACTTAGGTGACAGCATTCAAGGCTTTTTACACCACTGCTTTGATTTATGACCAAAAAATATATATAGCAGCACCCATCATTAATTTAACTTTAATTATCTGCTTGAGCATGTACACACAATGCAGTCATGGCACCTAAAACCAATGTCATGTACACACAATACAGTCATGGCATATAAAACAAATTTCAACAATTTGAAAATACAATCCAAACATATAAATCAACATCAACAGTTATTTGCAAAATCTTTTGTGTATTGTAAGAAAAAAATGAGTGCAAAAATCAAAGATTGATTCAAAACTTTAAACAAAAAAACAGAAAACTACATACAATCAGCATTTTAAATAAGTTAATAATCCATCATGATTTGAAGTATTTAATATTTGTATAGAAAATCACCTGGTTTACTAAAACAGCACACACACCAATCCCATCAGTCTTCCATCTGTCCCTGTTCTCAAAACCTGCACTCTACTCCTCAAGTATGCCCCAACTTGCCTCCATTCTCCCTGCCCTCTCCATCCTCTTAAACAAAACAAAAGTTCATCACACAAACCAGCTGCTTCATTGTCATTTTTTTCACTCCTTAATACAGCATAAGAGTGTGTGCATGTGCACAAACATATACAGTGTACACAAATGAAATTATTATTTTAGGCTCATAATTTTCAAAACCTGAAAATATCAAAGATACAACATCCCTCATTTATATATCTGTATTGTCCATTTAATATAAATAAAGGTTGTAAAACAAAACAAGAAAATGTACACTTCATAATTTATATCTGCACTGTTCATTAGACAAATGAAGGAAAATTTCATATCCAACACCCAAAACTTCACCTGTCTACATCACCACTAAATGCAAATAAAGGGTAAATATCTCATATATACAACTACTATCAAACTTTATACATCTGCAGTTTCCATTTAAGCATATTTACACAAATTACAATCAGACATCCAAAACATTTTTGAGAAGCATCCACACACACACACAAACTGACACCCAAAACACATTTTGCATTAAAAGCATAAATTTATGGTCACTTATGTACTAGGGGAAGTTGGGGTTGGGGGGGGGGGGGGGGGGGGGGGGGAGAGATGTGCTTTTCTTCTCCATCTTCCTGCTTACTTCAGCAGTAGTTCCAGAGCTTCTTAGGACTGAGGGCTGTTTTCATTTGTCATGTATGTGGATGATGCGTATGTGGATGACCTCAGCTACTCTCCTTGGCTCTTGAAAGTCCAGGGCAAAAGCAAGATAAGACATGTTAACATAGGGAACCAGGTGACCGAACAGTAGATGGTAGTGAAGTCTCAGCATATGGCCAGAGCCACAAGCAGTGCTCTGTGAAAGTGCTCTTTATAAGCAAACTGCTGCAGGATTTTCTGCCTGGGTTTACTCTTTAGCTTTTCCCTCCCATGGGGCAATTTGCACGGCAGGTTAGGGCTTACATACATCAAAGTTTCCAGTCTAGTGACCAAAAATGGCCACCAAAGGGCCACTTTGTTTTTCCATTGACGTTTTATGTCACTCAAAACTAAAAGCAAAAAATAATGACAATGAACCAATTACATTTTTTCCCTTTTTTCAATGTGTCTGACATCACTTTTTGTTTAGAGACTTAAAAAAAAAAATCCCTTTTTGTGATGAGGACCCTTCCTGTACATCTGAAAATATTGTCTGCAACAAGTAGACATAAAAACCTCACACACATAGCCACACTTACAGTATTAACCCCTTTCACTCACATAAGTTATCTATCTCGTCACAACAGGCCCCCAAATCAGAATGCACTCCTATCTCTCATTCCTCTGTATTATCCCTACCCCAGAGCGGTCCCAAACCTTTCTTACTATAGATTTTTTACAATTTCAAACAGGCACACAGACTTAAATTACTCATCAACCATTTCTTTTTTCTTTTAAAAAAAAAAAAAGGTTTTCTCCCTGTCTTTCATGTTAAAATAGCCAAACAATAGTCTGTCATATATCAAATGCCCATTCGCGAGAAGATTGTCACCATATCGTTCCTTTTTTTACCTTCTGTGATTCCTTCTGCTTTTTTCTTGTGATATACCCTTACCCACTTATATCCCATCCCCACCCCCATTCCTGGTCCCAAGCTCATATGTGGGTGTTTTAAAAAAAAAAAAACTTTTTCCAAATGTACAAATGTGAACTCAGCAGTTAAAAGAAAAAGGTAACAGAGGGCATGAACTATATAAATACAGGCGAGACAATGAACATTTAATTTCAAAACCCCTCTATTTCCGAGTATTCAGTTCACGATGTCAACAAGATATAATCTTTGTTTATATGAATACCACTTGTTGACAAATGTTAAAGACATCATTTCAGTATGACTTTCTTCTTTCCATATATTTTTTAATCCTTTATTCTTTACGTCTATTTTTCCATCTGTAAAAACCGTTTTTTTCTTCGTTTTTTTTTAAATTTCAAGGATAATGGAATAAGCACTCATGTTCTTTTTAACATCAAGTCCCCATGAGTACACAGTTTTGTATATTTTGTCATCCATCTCACTTCATTTACAACAACAATAGAAATGGCATGCAGAATAATCTGATCACAGATTTCACCCATGTGCAATAGCCATTCCAAGGAAGACTATCGTCATAGTATAGAAATTCTCTAATTTTATGTTATGTATGTTTCTTCAACAAAATATCTAATTCCATCCAAAAACAGCAAAAAGACAGAAAACGCACAATAATGTCGAACTGAATATTTTTCATGCTGACAACAATGTTTACATGTTATTCCTGGTACCCATTAATTTTTCTCAGAGCTGTTATTTGCAGCTGAAATATGGTTGCACATTTTTGTCTGGAACCATTTAAGTTCTGTTTCTATCATTTTTGTAAGGTTGTTTCCCCATTCACTACTGTATTTTTGCCTTCAGCTTTATACATGACTTTCATATCAAATATCAATAGTGGTTTTATCAGTAATCTATAATAAGGTCTTGAATTTTTTCCCATGACACTTTATCAAAGAAAAACAAAATTCCACTAAACAAAAATATGAGGCGTTTGTTGAACTGTCAGCCTGTCAGATATTTTAACACAATGGGCAAACTGCAGTGTTTTCAAATTTGATCCAAAGATTTACAGTACACTCTTTCAGGACAGCAGTTCTAAAATATCTAAATACTTTCAAAACTTATGCCTTTGGACGCCCCCCCCCTAAAAAAAAAAAAAAAAAAAAACAACCAAAAAAAACCAACCACCACCACCACCACCAAAAAATCCTTTGTAGAAGGAAATAAAACAGATGCCAAGGGTGTGATCTGAGTTCGTTTTGAATAACAATGAAAATTTTCATGATCAACTTTAAAATGGATAAGCATTACAAATATCAAAATCAACATACTGGCTATCAAAATGGGACAGATTGATAAAATATACATAGGTGCATTAAATCACAAGTTGTCCAAAGACTACCATAATATAAAGCCCCCAAACTGCTAAATACCAAAAGTAGCAAATCAATTTAGGAATGATGTCTATAAAGCATTGTCTCTTTGGTTTCTCAGCTTAAGAAATGGTGAGATTTTGCGTAAGCAACCGTTTATGCCCACCATTAAGGCAGTTGTGTTCTGCCTTCAGGGATCAAAGCATATAATTTTATATGCCAAGCAGTACCAAAGGAGGTACAAGACATTCTAGCTGAGCCACTTTCTTGGTTATTGCCAACTGCAAAACTGATAAAACATTTCAGTTCAAAAGCTAGACAGAAAGGAATATTCGTTCTGGTTACAGACATTGTAGACGCTATAGCGTTTTTCTTAAGTTATATAAATTCTAAAAATTTAGTGTTATTGACAATTATTTGTAACATATGCAATGCCTATAATCAGTCAGAAGTGATCTAATTAGCTGCAAACAATAAGTTAAATGAAAAAATATTACCAGCAAAAAAGCCAATGCGCCGTAAAGAATACCAGCCCATTATTTTAATAACTGCATTTTTTTTTAACTTGAAAAGTAAATCTATACTATTAAGAACCTTAATGTTGGTTTCACAATAGCCTATCACAATGATTGAATACCTTTGGTATGTAATTGCATGGTTTTACCAGGGGCACAAGCCTTTCCCTCTCGCAAAGACATACGTACACACATACACCCTCATATAAACAACTGGTCCACCTTCTTGTCCTATTCCCACCTATCTGAACATACTTCCTACAGTACTGTTTTATATTTCTAACATTTCTCTAATACTCATTAACCCCCTCACCCTCCTTCCCCCAATCTTTATAAGCCGTTTTCCACAAAACCTCCCCAATGCAATAATCTCCCCTCCACCCCCTCAATACATAACACCCCATCCAGGCCCTGTCTACACACACACACACTGTCCCCTTAACCCTAATCCCGCCAACAAGAATATGCATCCTACCTCTTCCTTCCCAACATCCCTTTCCCTAAAATCCCTCCCACAAGAAAAAATGTTAGCCATGTTCAAGCTCATACCATAGTATCCACTTGCCTTTGTGTCCACATGTGGGGTTTGGGTTACAGAGTTAAGATTAGCATCACTGTTAGTGTTAAGAACAAAGTTAGCATTAGGGAATGGATCGTCAAGTCAGTCTGTATGGATGTGGACACAATCGCACATGAATACAATTGTATGCAGTTTTCTTTTAATCACAGTGATTACAAGTACTAACAGCAAAGGTTTTCTTGGATTGGTGGTAAGATTTTTCAAAAATCCCCAATGTTGATATTGGCAATGTGTCAGTATCACCCAACCCTCTTTATTCCATTCCCACTGAACTGAACACGCATATCTTACCCCTTCCTCAAAATCCTCTTTCCCTTGAATACCTCTTCTACAAAATTAGACTCCCCACCCCCACATCAGTACCCTGTTTTTACACACACATTCTTGCACATCATCTCACACCACACTGGGGCTTTTATGACTAAGAAGCTCTTCCAGTATGGAAACAATCATTAAACCAATTTTGTGTCCGATTTATTCTGTAACTGTATACCTGTGGTATACCAGCATAGAGGTTTGCTAGCATTACTGTGAAACTTTTACCAGCCCTGCTATATCAAGGATGATACTGGGTTCAAACTAGTTTTCACCCCCAAAGTTGAAATACGGCTACCTTCACGGTCAGCATAAACGGTTGTTTACGCAAAACCTCACCACTTGTAAAACTCGCAGCTCTATCCAAGGAACAGGGGAAAAAGCAAAAACGTTTTCAATTTCAGACCAAAGACAAAAAAACACAATAAAATGTTGTTGGGTGCTCCCCATAAACTATAAATTATTGCATACTATAACACATAAGCACCCATTCTTCAAGTAAGTGCATTTCATGATTTTTAAAAATGTATGTATACACCAAACTGATCTAGGCTATTTTTCTCTTTTTCCTAAAACATTTACTTTCCCCATAAGCTCAATTGGACTTAATTTTAATAACGGAAAAATGGCAGATCAGAGCTGCTACTCTTTGACCCATACACGTTTTTTTAAATCAAGTCCCTTGCCTATAAAATCCTATTAAACATTTTGTTTCACTTTGTATATCCAACCAACTCACATAATTTGTTCATATTTACAAAACTTTTGCCTCATTTGTATGCAAGATATGAAGCACCATCTCTTTCTTCCTTTTAAATTTAAGGGGTATTTTCTGGTTTTGTTCTCGATTTTTCTCCCTTTTTCCGGAAGGTTTTTATCTGTTACAATGAGTCCATTACACATTTTGTACCAAACAGAAACTTCTATTAACTTGTTCATAATTACATTTTGTATGGGACAAACAAAAAAAACAAACCCAAACCCTTCTGACTTGTTCACAACAATACAAGATACTTCAGCCTCATTTGCATGCACAATGTAAAGCTTTTTTTTTAAAGGGCTATTTTTTCCTTGTAGCTTCCCCCCTTTTCTGCTTCACCTTTTTTCTCCCCATTTTCTTTTCGATTTTAGCTTTATTGTTATTTTGGTTATTTGCAAAATGGGTATTACACATCTCTTTACATAGGTCAAAAACAGATACCAACCACCACCTCCCCCCCTTTTTTTTATCCTTATTAACAAAAAAACAAACAAAACCCCTCTCCTCCACACCTACAGCGATAACTACCCTAGTGTAAGAGAGCACATGCATTGTAGGTATATAATTATGCCAACTGAATATGATTGTCTTGGCTTGCTGCTCTATCTGTTACAAGCCGATGCATGCAGTCATAAAAGTATGTATTATGATAATTATGTTCATGTGGATCTGTAACTGTTCTAGCATTCATTGCAATATTCCATTCCGATTATTCTTTGCACTATTTTAAAAAATATTCAATGTAACGCACTGCTAGGTTATAAATGGTCTTAAATGTGATCCATTCCGTCTATAAATAATGTAATAACTTATCACAAAAATCATCGCCGATAAAACTTTTATCTTGACTACATATGGTATTAACAACACATTGAAAGATGTACAAACAAACCAGTCAGTTTGTTCAAAATAGGTAACTTGCAAATTCAAATGCAGTTTACATATACAATAACTGATTCAAGAGTAATGTTGGCATCGTAATGTTTTCTGCTACCCGTCTCGTTTTTCGTGCATACCACTATTTTTGTAGAACTACTTTTTACCAAGTCTGGTATGATATTATAATGATCCAAGTCCTCGAATTTCTCTCTGCAATGATACAGGCCTAGTGTTCTTCTGTGGTGATGAAGGTCTGGTTTTCCTCAGTGACAAAGTTTCCTATGAAATTGTGTAATCATTGTGTTCATATGACGTGATGCAGTAATTGTGTTCCTAGGAAATTAAGTCCTTGTGTTAATACGAAATGGTAAAGATTTCCAGTTCCTATTAAATTACAAAGTCCTTTCGGTCCCTGCGATGACTAAGTCCTTGTCTCCTGATATGACAAAGTCCTTGTAGTCATTACAATCACAAAGTCCTTGCGATCCCTGCGATGACTGAGTCCTTGTATTCTGCGATGATGATGGAGTCCTTGTGTTTCTCTGTGATGATGATGATGCAGTCCTTGTGTTCCTCTATGGTGATGATGTTGATAAGTCCTTGTCTTCTGAGATGATGAAGTCCTTGTGTTCCTGTATGATGATGAAGTCCTTGTGTTCCTCTGCGATGATGATGAAGTCCTTGTATTCCTCTGTGATGATGATGAAGTCCTTGTGATCCTCTGCGATGATGAAGTCCTTGTGTTCCTCTGCGATGATGAAGTCCTTGTGTTCCTCTGTGATGACGAAGTCCTTGTGTTCCTCTGCGATGATGATGAAGTCCTTGTGTTTCTCTGTGATGATGATGAAGTCCTTGTGTTCCTCTGCGATGATGATGAAGTCCTTGTGTTCCTCTGTGGTGATGATGATGATAAGTCCTTTTCTGAGATGAAGTTCTTGTGTTCCTGTATGATGATGAAGTCCCTTGTGTTCCTCTGTGATGATGATGAAGTCCTTGTGTTCCTCTGCGATGATGATAAAGTCTGTGTTCCTCTGTGACGATGATGATGAAGTCCCTTGTGTTACTCTGTGTCGATGATGAAGTCCTTGTCTTCTGAGATGATGATGTCCTTGTGTTCCTGTGTGGTGATGTCCTTGTGGTCCTCTGCGATGACAAAATCCTTGTGGTCCCCTACAATAACAAAGTCCTTGTGTTTCTCAGTGACGAAATCCTTGTATTCCTCTGTGATGACCATTTCCTGGTGGTCCTCTGCATGTTGACG
Source organism: Rapana venosa (assembly GCA_028751875.1). Lineage (NCBI taxonomy): Eukaryota > Metazoa > Mollusca > Gastropoda > Neogastropoda > Muricidae > Rapana > Rapana venosa. Next base: position 107,835,624 of record CM054134.1, read on the forward strand.
TCCTTGTGTTCGTCTACAATGGAAGTGTTTGAAGTCCTACTGATCCTCTCAACAGTGATGAAAGTTCTGGCGTTCCTCTGTGAAGTTATGGTCAACCTCTCTCTGTATCGAAATCCTAGTCTTTTGTGATGATCTGTGTCCTATTCATCTTCTGTGCGATGATGAAATCATTTTCCTATCACAAATGATGTCCTGATGTTCCTCTCTGCGATGAAGTCACAGTGTTGGGTTTTTTGTGGTGCTTATGAACACCTGGTGTTTGTCTCTGTGATAATGTCTCTGTGATGATAAAGCCACTGATGAGATCCTCTCTCAAACGATAAAATTTTAAGTGTTCTCTTTTATGGTGATTGAGGCCCATTGTTCCTCTTGTGGTGATGATTAACATCTGGATGCGTTTCTTTGGGAATAAAAGTTAAGGAAAGTGTTCCGGTCTTGTGATGAAGAAATTTTTTCTCTTAAGGGATAATAGTCCCATGTTTCTCCCTGCACAATGAAGTCTTGCTGTTCCTCTTTGTGTCCCAGTGTTCTTTACAATGACGCATGTCCTTGTCATCCTGCTTGCAGAAATCCTGGTGTTCTTAGCAATGACAGAAGTCCTGGTATTTTTTACAATGGAGGAAGTCCTGGTGTTCTTTGCAATGAAGGCAGTCCTGGTGTTTTTATTGATGATGGAAGTCCTGGTGTTTTTATTCATGATGGAAGTTCTGGTGTTCTTTGCAATGAAGGAAGTCCTGTTTTTATCAATGGTGGAAGTTCTGATGTTCTTTGCAATGAAGGAAGTCATGGAGTTCTTTACAATGAAGGAAGCCCTGGAGTTCTTTGCAATGACGGAAGTCCCGGTGTTCTTTGCAATGAAGTCCTGGAGTTCTTTGCAATGAGGTCCTGGCGTTCTTTGCAATGAGGTCCTGGCGTTCTTTGCAATGACGAAAGTCTTGGTGTTCTTTGCAATGAGGTCCTGGAGTTCTTTGAAATGGGGGGGCAAGTCCTGGAGTTCTTTGCAATGGGGGAAGTCCTGGTGTTCTTTGCAATGGTGGAAGTCCTGGTGTTCTTTGCAATGAGGGAAGTCCCTGTGTTCTTTGCAATGGTGGAAGTCCTGATGTTCTTTGCAATGAGGGAAGTCCCTGTGTTCTTTGCAATTAAGGGAGTCCCGGTGTTCTTTGCAATGGGGGAAGTCATGTGTTCTTTGCAATGAAGGAAGTCCCGGTGTTCTTTGCAATGAAGTCCCGGTGTTCTTTGCAATGACGGAAGTCTTGGTGTTCTTTGCAATGGAGGGAGTCCTGGAGTTCTTTGCAATGAAGTCCTGGTGTTCTTTGCGACAAAGGAAATCCTGGTGTTTGCAACAAAAAAAAGGAAGTCCTGGTGTTCTTTCAATGACGTCCTGGTGTTCTTTGCAAAAAATGAAGTCTTGGTGTTTTTATTGATGATGAAAGTGCTGGTGTTCTTTACAATGAAGTCCTGGTGTTCTTTGCAATGACAGAAGTCCTGGTGTTCATTGCAATGACAGAAGTCATGGTGTTTTTATTGACGATGAAAGTGCTGGTTTTCTTTACAATGAAGTCCTGGTGTTCTTTGCAATGACAGAAGTCCTGGTGTTTTTATTGTCGATGAAAGAACCGGTTTTCTTTGCAATGAAGGTAGTCCTGGCATTCTTTTTCATGATGAAGGTCCTTGTAGCCTATTTTTAGCAATGACAGAAGTCCTGGTGTTCTTTGTGATGACCAAGTCTTGATGGTTCGTTCTGCAGTGAAGGTCCAGTGATCATCTATGTGGTAATGTCCTGGTAACAAAGGGAAAAAGAATGAAAACTTCAGCAACATAATTTCAACTCGTGTCAATCATGTACCTCTGTAAAAAGTCCAGTGAGCATGCACACACACATATTTACGTGAGAGTTTTAAGCCCCCTTCAGATTAACTCTATTAGAAATATTACCTAAGTAGGAGCATCTTTTGCACCTTATCTATCTGCAGATTGAAACACCTCAAGTTTTCTTAGAATGAATGTCCCCTTTGGCAGAATTTGGCTACAAATAATTACTGCATTTTGAACTGAAATGTTTTCGGTAGTTCAGATACTTTGTTATCTCAAAAACGTACAAATATTTGGGTTACAAGCCATACATGAAAACAGCAAAATATTTATCACAGGCAGTGGTACAACTCAAGTCTTTAATACCAAGATAACCATTTCCTATTATGTATACAATACGTTAAAGCAAAAAACTCCTTGCAATAAAATTGAAGCAGCCGAGTGTGGTACTATCACAGAATACCTATGTTACAGGTACCAACTATAATCAAGGTACAGGGCAGATTTCTCAGTTTTAAAATCTCTGGCAAAAGATAAACCAGAGAGCTCTTTTGGAAATGTATTATCCATTTAAGGACAATAATTTTGTTTAAAAAAAAGTTAGTGGTGTGAAGAGTTGTGTAAAACTTCCAAGGAATTAGCAGTATTACCATTTGGTACTTTCAACTGCTGAACATCCAGTTGAAAGTATTCAATAATTCACTACTCATGCAAAGTCTAGGATTTCAGGAAAGGGGGAGCAGGGGTGGTGGTGGTAACAAGGCCCCCCCTAAGATAAATAAAATGTGCTCCCCTACCCACCATACCTACCCATAAACCAAGTGTGGCATTCACTTTGCATGTACATAGCTATGCCCCTTGTGATTACAAGTCACAGGTGTCAAGGTGTGAAGTTAGCTCGCTTGTACAAAGATCAAACTGATCAACTGGGGTTGTTTTGGGTTCTTTTTTACTTTTCCATCATTGCCAACAACAACAACAAAAAAGCTGGCTTTGTGTTAAACTGTATTCTCAAGCACTGCCCAAATCTCTATCAAAACAATTTCCAGGTTTCTCCAAAAACATTTAGCTAATGTACGGTATCAATAGTAGTGTTGAATCAAATCTTTTTCATTTTATTCAGATGAAGACAAGTTGCTACCTATCATGTTTTTAAAATAATGTTGGATAACAGCATTATCATAACCTTACGTGAAACTCTAAACTTGGTATATTTTTAACTTGTTTCAATGGAATTTCCTCAATCTAGTTTTTACCCCCACTTGTTAAAAATGAGCATGAATTAAACATCAGCCTTTTCTCCTGCAAACTATGCATTATGATTAGAGTCATAGTATATTCTCAACAACAAAAGAGAAAAGACAACCACAAGGGCAAACAAAACACAGAAGGCAGGCAAAAAACAAACAAAGATGCAGAAACGACAGATATACACAAGGTCAAAGTTACAAATAATCCCTCACCCTTTGTTGTTGACATGTGAAAGTGCTTGATGAGACTGGACTGAGCAGTTCCACTTCATGTGGTACCTGATAATACAGATATAAATCACAAAATCAAAATATGGGGGAAAAAACAAAACAAAAAAAGTATCTACAAAAGGAAACTGACAGACAAAAACATTGGAAATATGACTGACCTAAATATAAATGTCAGACTCGTTTTACTCCTGCTGCTTAATTTGCAGTCGGCACCTATTACCTGACAATTTTATCAATATAAATATTGCTGTGATTCGATTTAATCCCTCCAACAAATGTATGATTGTTTTTCAATTATCTGTAGAGTTTTACCACACATTATCAAATGTAAATATTCCTTCAGAAACATAGCATTGTTTTTCATATTATCTTTAGTTTCACTACACATTATCAAACGTAAATATGCCTTCAGAAACAGTAATTGAACCATTAAATTACTGTTATCTGCATTTTTTCAACATGACACTGGAAATTAACACCACTTTACTCATGGCTGCTAGAAATCACAAACTCTTTGCATACAATAAGTTGTGTTACAGCTATTTGAAAGAAATGCAGGTAAACTTTTTCTTACCCAAACACCTGTACCTAAATACTGAAATCTGAACCATATACTTGAGTAACCAAACTACAGCTCTATAGATTGTGTACTTACTTGTGGTTGTAACAAAAATTCCCCCAATGGCAGCCAGGATTCTTCCATATGGCCTACATGACGACTTAATTACCAGGTTAGGACTCTTGTGGAATAAAGTATAGGAGGAAGGAACACAGGAAATGCCTTAAGAATGTGAGCGTGATGCATGTCAAGCTCTCATGAACATTTTGTGTCAATGCCTTTGCAGGTGGTGCTATAGTCAAATACCAAGATCACTTTCACCAATTACTTTCGTTTGGCCGCTTGCTTAGAAATTTTGTTTCTTATTAAAATTTTGCTCTGATTTGGCTTGGGAGTATTTAGGTGTGTGTGGGGGTTGGGGTTTTTTTTTTTATAGATGCTGGCTGGTTTGGTTTGGGAAACTTTATAATTATTTAGTGTCATTAATTCTCGTTTATTTTTGTTGTGTTCTCTTTAGTAGGTTATGTTGGTTTAAATATTTTTTGGGTTCCATATATTCTATTTAGTTTAATTCAGTTTTTGTTAAGTTTTAGGTTGGTTTGGTTTAGTCTTAACTTTTAGGGCTAGTTTTACGTCTGTTTTAGTTTCAGGTTTAGTTTATGTAGGTATAGTTTAGTTTTTGGTCTGGTTTAGTTTATGTAGGTATGGTTTAGTTTTTGGTCTGGTTTAGTTTTAGGCAAGTCTTGTTTAGTTTTAGGTTTGGTCTATTAGTTTTAGTTTAGTGTTAGGATTGGTTTAGTTTTAGGATTGGTTTAGTTTAAGAAATAGTTTATTTTTTAGGTTTTGTCTAGTTCTAGGTTGGTCTAGTTCTAGGTTTGTTGTTTTAGTACTAGTTTAGTTTTTAGGCTTGGTTTAATTTTAGTTTAAGTTTGGTCTAGTTCCAGATTTATTGTTTTAGGTCTAATTTAAGATTTGTTTCCGTTTTAGGTTTGGGTTGGTTTGGTCTTGTTTTAGGTTTGGGTTGGGTTTGGTCTAGTTTTAGGGTTTGTTTTTAGTTTAGGTTTTTAGGTTTGTTAGTTTGGTTTGGTTTAATTTAAGTTTGGTCTAGTTTAGGTTTGGTCTGGTTTTAGTATCGGTTTGTTTTAAGTCTGGTTTAGTTTTAGGTTTGGTTTAGTTTTAGTTGGTTTAGTTTTAGGTCTGGTTTAGTTTTAGGTTTGGTTTAGTTTTAGCTCAGTTTTAGAACGGTTTTAGTTTTAGAAAATAGTTTATTTTTTGGTTTGGTCTAGTTTTAGGTTTGGTTTAGTTTTAGGTTTGGTCTAGTTCTAGTTTTGTTGTTTTAATATTGGTTTACTTTTAGTACTGGTTTAGTTTTAGGTTTGTCTAGTTTTAGTGTTGTTGTTTCAGGTCTAGTTTTAGGTTTCGTCTAGTTTGGGGTTTTGTTTGGGTTTGCTCTAGTTTTCGGTTTGGTCTAATTTTAGCCTTGGTTTGGGTTTGGTCTTGTTTTAGGTTTGTTGTTTTTAGGTTTAGTTTTAAGTCTGGTTTAGTTTTAGGTTTGATCTAGTTTTAGGTTTGGTCTAGTTTTTTGTTTGGTTAAATTTTAGGTCCAGTTTAGTTTTAGGTCTGGTTTAGTTTTAGGTTTGGTCTAGTTTTGGTTTGGTCTAGTGTTTAGTTTGGTTTAGCTTAGGTCTAGTTTAATTTTAGGTTAGTTTAGTTTTAGGTTTGTTTAGTTTTGGTTTGTTTTTAGGTCTGGTTAGTTTTGGGTTTGGTTTATTTTAGGTTTGTTTAGTTTTGGTTGGTTATTTAAGTCTGGTTTATTTGGGTTTGGTTTATTTAAGGTCTGGTTGAGTTTTGGGTTTGGTTTAGTTTTAAGTCTGGTTTAGTTTTGGGTTTTGGTTTATTTTAGGTCTGGTTTAGTTTTGGGTTTGGTTTATTTAGGTATGGTTTAGTTTTGGGTTTGGTTTATTTTAGGTCTGGTTTAGTTTTTTTAGGATTACTTTTACAGTGGTTTGGTTTAGTTTAGCTTGAAAGTTTAGGTTTTCAGGGTTTTTTTCATCTTTATTTACAATTATGTAATTTCAGTTTATTTGAATTCTTACGGAAATTTTTTTCCTGGTTTCAGGGTTTTTTCCCTTTTGTTTGCTTATATTCACTTGCAGTAGTGGAATGATAAATTTTATCTTTAGGTTTAGTTTGGCGCTTTGTAACATTTAAGCTAAGGTTAATTTAGTTTAGTTTTTAGTTTCTTTATTGAGGCTTCATTTTTTAAAGGGCCACTGAGGCTATCTCTAGTTTGGTGGTCAGTGATCATTTTACGGCAATTGATAGGAGTCAAAATTACAATCAGGAACACTAACACTGAAAAAAACAAAGTCAGGAGAAAATGTAAAAAGGTGACTAAGTCACTTCCCAATGTCAGCATTATAAATGTTTATTTCACAGATTCCACTTTTTCCTGGACATGCCTGCTGCATAACATTGAACTTTATTGCTGACCAATGAATTTTCTTCAATGCTCTTATTTGATGGTCTACCTTAGTGCGTCAGACTAATCTCTTACAGACATATCATGGCTGTAGCTCAGCTCTGTACGATCTAGAAAAATACAATTGTCTGGTTAAAGCCTAGGCATGACCGTGTCAGCTTTTGTATTGTATTGTATACCACAAGTCACAGCAGAATTCTCTGCGTGAAATCTGGGCTGCTCTCCCTAGGGAGAGTGCATCACCACAAGAGCAGCGCCACCCATTATCCTTTTTTCTTTTCCTGTCTGCATGTGTATTTGAAGAATTTCCTTATTCCTCAACTCTCTACCCTTTATCCACAGAGTTCCAACAAAGCAACAAGCCAGTCATAGCTAGGTCTTCAACTGCTGGCCAGCACCTGAGAAGGACATAAATGTAACTGTGTAATAAACATATGACACTGTCTAAATGTGTGTGTGTGTGTGTGTGTGTGTGTGTGTGTGTGTGTGTGTGTGTGTGTGTGTGTGTGTGTGTGCATGCATGTTTCAAGCATAGCTAACTTCACAAATCATCAACTCATTCAGAACAGGCTTAAAAATAAACCCGACCAACTTGAGCAACAAATCCTACTATGTTAAGGTACTTGATTTCATGAATCTAATTTTCCCATCAACTGATGACAAAGACCATTGCAGGTTCAAAGCTTTGGATGGAAGCTGGCCAAGTAGGCCTATAATGAATGTAAACATCACTTCATTTTTTAGTGATGCTATGTTGAAAGACATTCCATCATTGTTTTTATAGTTTTGAAAGCACTTAAGATTTGCATAATAGTTAACTTACATGTTAAAATCCTTATCCATCATCTGCAAGAGGGTCAGCCAGGTAGAGCCAGTGGTCTGGACACATCCAGTATGCAGTTTGCCAGATAGGATGGATGGGTTCTGCCATGTCAGTTCAACTTGTCCTAGCACGCTCCTGAAAAAAACAACAGTGTTCATTGACTCCTCAGAGTGAAGAGAATTTTTTTATGGCGAGATTTTTTGCATTGTGAAGGTAACTGCATTCCAACTTCAGGGATATCTAAATATGACCGCGTGCATGTGTTTTTAAAATTTTGTCATCCATTCCTACTGGCACACATGCAAAAGGCAGAACAGGTTTTAACATCTAATAATAATAATAACGTATGGGCTTTATATAGCGCTGAATCTTGTAAAGCAACAAATCAAAGTGCTCAAAAAGATGGGCTCTGTGTTTGCACAGGATTTCAGTTTATAGTTTCATGAGAAGGATTCTTGGGAGAGAGGAGTCAGTACTGATATTAAATGGACTGGGATATCTTGACCGGGTGCCTCAGTGGTAGCTCAATCCCAAGCTGTCAGAACAGAGCCCAACATTTTAACCAATAGGCTATCCCACCCCTGCCAAAATCAGGATTACAAATTTTAAAAAACAACAAAACATTTGAGCAATAAAAGCAAACTACATTAAGCATTGCACTTGATTTCACTATTCCCTATCAATTTATTGATGAACTCAGACTTTTACAAAGTTTTGGATAGAAGCTGGTCAGGTGTATAATATAAATCAAAATCATAATTCATAAATATTTCAAAACATTTGTCACCTATACTTTCAAAATATTTTATCTCCCCCCCCCCCCCCCAACCCCCGATACTTTCAATGGCACTTATATTACATAAGTTTACTTACATGTACTTAAAAATCCTCTTCCATCATCTGTGGGCGAGTTAGCTAGCCACCTCGGGCCAGTGACATGGATGGCGTGAACAAATCTTCCATGCAGTCTTACCAGCTGGAGATGGGTCAGTTTGACTTGCTCAAGACACACAGTCTGAAAAAGAAATCAGAACAGTGTCCACCAACTCCCTAGGAAGTCAAATTCAAACAGTATTCTTTACAAGGACCACAATAGAATTGTAAAATTTCCCATAAAAGTTCACATGTTCAAGATTTATATGACCACAACTGGTTCACTTTACACTTCAAATGTACCACTTTGTCACAATGAACAGTTAGTTCGGCAACAATTATGAAAACAAAGTTCTAAATCAGGTCCTTAACTGTTTGAGTTCGTTTCAAACATTTACTGGGAAGCATTTTAAATAGACTGGGTTCATTTATAGAAGTTTCATTTAGAAGGTTTGAAAAATGTTTCCAAAAATCTTTTCATTCTTGATGCAAGGTCTAATTAGAATTAAAACTGGGAAGGGAGCACTCAGTTCAAAAAGGCATGAACTTGGAACATCACCCACTCTAATCAAAACTGAGAAATGGAGATATTATCTCAATAAAAATTGACGTCACATCAAGATTATGTGAATTTTATCATGAAACTTAAAATCAACCAGTGGGGACCATGAACCAGTGAACTGTGAAAAAATATAGTCAACATGAAACAGTTAATAGATAAGGAAAATAGTACCAGGTCTACATTTCGACAATAAGCTCTGGGTCTGCATAACAATCGGTAGACCGTCGCATCAATGACCAAGCCAAACTTAGAAGTTTTGAAACCAGTCTCAGTTGCAATCCCAACATGACTGATTTCGTACTCACATCATCACACCGCGCCTTGTCACGTGCTAGGTTTAAGGCGGAGTAACTCTCTGTGTGTCCACAATATTACAACAAACTAAAATTTGACCAATCAGCGACAACCATTAATTTGCTGCAGAATCTCATAAGAAAAAAAAAGTAATCCCAAACAACAACAAAAACAAAAATACGGTGTATATACAATTCTTCTGAAAGAAGGCTGTTGTGATGTCACTTATAATCCTGCATGTTTGTGTGTGTTTTTTCTTCTTTTTTTTTAAAACAGGAAAATGTTCACTGGTTTTACTTCCACTCAAAAGTTTACACAAATCATGCATTTCTACCCAGTCAGCCCTCAGTGCAGCTTTTACTGTTGACAAATATTGCAGTGCTCACGTTTCCCCCTAATCCTATCACCCCCCCCCCCCACACACACACACACACACTGGCATTCGGCCAGTACCCGACCACTGACAGGAGAGTTTTAAAAAAAACAAACGAACATGAGATGGAAGACTTAAATGAGAAAGAGGGGTTACATTAAAATTATTATGTCGGTGGTCACTCGCTAGTAGACACACGCTGTCCCCCGTCCCCCCCTCCCCTCCCCTGTTAGTTTTCCATCCTCACCAGGAAAAAAAATCCAATCCAGCAGTCTGTTTTAGTCACCTTGCTCCTGCTCTGTCAGAAGAACTTGTTTCAAGTTTGCTGTTTAACGTTCAGTACCTGGGGACGGGATAGCTCAGTGGTCGGAGCACTCGATTTCCCCCAGCCAATTTAAGCAGTGTCGAGCGTGTTTACCAGTTGGATGAGTGACCGTTTGCGCGCCTTGGCTTCAGTACAGTTCCCCCAGCTGTAAATGGGTACCTGCCCTCTTTAGGGTCAGGGAAGGTAAAGCAGCGAGGGAGAGGAGATGGGCGCCGCCCTCAATATTATGCTGGCCCTAGAGAAGTGAGGTCTCTGACGCCTCGCTCCCCTACGACCTTATAGCTTATGGGACTCCTTTACCTTTTACCTTTTTACCTGTAATGGCTTTTCTTCTTGTCGGCAGGTGTGGTCATTTTGATACTTTTAGGTACATCAAGACTGACCATTCTAGCCAAATCTAGATCTCCAACTTGCTCTCGACTGAAAGTCGTCAGTTCTGCATAACAGGGAACTAGCACACCATGGCCGTGATTTTCAACCATAGAGATGACTGGGGGGGGGGGGGGGGGGGGGGGGGGGGGGGGGGGGGGGGGGGAAGAGTGAAAGGGGTTAACACAGGTACAAAAGGCACGACTGCATGAGACCCCCCCCCCCTCTCCTCTCTCTCTCTCTCTCTCAAAAGGAAGGTGGCAGGATGATTAAGACGTTGGGCTACCAACAAAAAAACTGTGAGGTTCTGAGTTCGATTCCCAGCCTCGCCCTTTCTTCCCAGGTTGACAAAAAATCGAACTGAGTGTCAAAGTCCTTCGGATGAGACTATAAACCGAGGCCCTGTGTTCGAACGCATGCAGAACATCTTGGGCACACGTTAAATCCTGTTCCGCTTTTCCGGAAGAGTAGGCCATTGTGTGCCGGTGGAAACAAATGACAAAATTGACAAAACTGCATACACACGGGGACTGGATGTAAAAAAGAACATGAGTGCTTATTCTATTATCCTCGATATAAAAGAATAAATAATAAAAAATAAATACAAATCTCTCTCTTGAAACTTTTCTCATGGTGCAATACCTATAGGCAACAGACTAAACCAACAAGCCGTTTGATTTTGCTGAAGTACCCGCAACATCACAAGAGTCTGCTGATATTAATAGTTATCAAGTAATTCTTTGATATTCAATTTCAACCCTTTCTGTTGTATCCATAGATTAATATTTGCCTTATCATAATTCTTTTTGTTTGTTTGTTTGTCTTTTGTTCTTGTTTTAAGGTAGTACCGCTTTTTCCCATTCTCTTTACTTCCTCGTCGTCGGCTCTCTATTTACATTTCTCCCAAACGTTTTTCCCTCCTTGAATGTTGACGTGATCACTGCTTTGGGGATCTAGCGTTTGTGAGTTCATAGTAGTATGTACACCTGCACTATCACCATCGTCATCAACTGCATCATCATCATCATCGTCCTCACCACCACCACTACCATCATCACCATCATAAAAAAGACATTTCCCCCTTTCATATTAATGAGGTTTTTTTCAGTAAAAAGTCATGGAAATTCACTTAATCAAACAGAACTGTGATAATTCTCCTAAAAACGTCATGAAGGTCTAATGGCCTAATGAACTAATGCGAGTTTAACTTTAGGCACAAATCAAACAAATTAAAGCAGGCTGAAAGTCAAATGATTTTTGATTTGTTCCTTTACAAGATTCAGCGCGGTATAAATTCCATACATTATTATTATTATGTCAAATGATTTTACAACCCGATTTGTAATTAATCACTATCGCCAGCTTCTGAACCATAGCCACGCTTCAAACTGATAGTAGAATCATGCTGGGGTGGAACTGTAACACACACACACGCGCGCGCGCGCACACACACGCACGCGTGCGCGCGCGCGGGGACGGAATAACCTGTTGGTCAGAGTGATGCGCATTGCGCTCGTGATCCGCTGACCCGGGTTCGAATCTCGTTTAAAATGTTGCGTCAAATAACAATAATTCTATTTCACGCACATCAATGAAATTTTATTTGCCGAAAGTTTTTTAGGTTCTTGACAAAGTCATGAATTTTCGTGAAGATAGCTCAAATAGTTTAAGAGATATAAGACTTTTTATGTGCCTCTGGATCGTGGGCGACCCAGGAAGTCCGGTAAAGGGATTTTTCCTCTGGAGTTAAAATCAGTGCCGACTCCACACCCACAAAAGTCCTTCGGATGAGACTATAAACCGAGGTCCCGTGTGCAAACGCACGCAGAACTTGCGCACACGTTAAAACCCGTAACGCTTTTGGGAAGATTAGGCCATTGTGTGCCAGTGGGAACGGATGACAAAATTTACAAAACTGCATACACACAGGGACTGTTTTTAAAAAGCTCACGACTTTCTTTTTCGTCTTCTTCGCTTCAATGTCCTTCTCCTCCTTTCTCTCTTCATTACCATCCTCCTTCTCTTCTTCCTCGTAGTTTTGCAATTAGACTGATACTTTGTTGATTTTCTATATTCAGTAGGCTAGTAGGCCATTCAAGGGAAGTCACTTCACTGGTTGTGTGCCAAACTGAAAGAACGATGTCTGCATCTGACGAAGCCTGTCGCCTGGCATACGAGGGCAATTTTCCTCTGTTCAAATTGAAGATCGATAATGATGTATCACTAGCTTCAAAATTTGATTCGGTTTGTAAACAATTTTCGCTTTTTATTGACTTGTAGTAGTTTAAAGCACATATGTTGCAACCCGCAATCCATGATTTTGCGATTTTGAATGACTAAAGGCGTAGTTTACTAAATATTTATTATATACCACTCCTACACTAGTCATAATGTAGGCTACTAAGTACTATAGTCACAGTATAGTGTTATTCATTGTAACTACTTCCACCAATCATCCAAATCGATCAAAAACATCTTTAATGATCTGCAAGACAATTTGAGTGTATTAAACTATCATCTGCATCAGTGTATGTACTATAATTTACATTTAAAATATTTTAATTTATCTCACTAGGCTACATTTCATTTTCAATTTTCATTGATTCAGTGATGTGTGCACATGCGAGTGTGTAACTGTAACATGTGTCGAGTATGTGTGTGTGTGTGTGTGTGTGTTTTATTTTATTTTTTATTTCATTCTTTTATATCAAGGATAATGGAATAAGCACTCATGTGCTTTTTACAAACAGTCCCTGTGTGTATGCAGTTTTGTAAATTCTGTCATCTGTTCCCACTGGCATACAATGGCCTACTCTTATGAAAAATGGAACAGGATTTAACATGTGCACAAGATGTTCTGCATGCGTTCGCACACGGGGCCTCAGTTTATAGTCTCATCGGAAGGACTTTTGGGGAGAGTGGAGTTGGCACTGATGTTAACTCCAGGGAAAAATATCCCCTTGAATGGGAATCAAACCTGGGTCGTCAGATTGCGAGCACAGTGTTCTAACCACTAGGCTATCCCGTGTGTATGAGTGAGTGAATGACTCAGTGAGTGAGAGAGAGAAAGAGAGAGAGAGAGAGAGAGTGTATGTGTGTGTGACTGTGTGTGTGTGTTTACTCTGTGTACTCTGTGTAGACTAGTGTGTTTGTGTTTGTATCATGTATGCATGCATGTATGTGCATGTGTCATCATGTGCATGCAGTGCTAAACAGCTATGTAGCATTGTTGGGATTTTCCCATCTTGATTCACATTCAGTACTGCACTGGTTTCTGTCAAATCTCTGCAATTTCTATGTGTCAGACTATCATAAACCCAGATGCTATCCATAATTTTTTTTTTAAAGCAAGCATGCAGAACATGAATATCTAGAGAACATATAACAAGCATGTCATAATCAATAAATCATGTATTCACCCAGCCAACTATGGACCATTTCATCTACAGATGATTGAAACTATAACCTTTAAACCAGCAAATCTGGAGAGGGATGCCGGATGGGCTCCACCAGGTTGGACTTTCTCATTCCGAGTGTCTCAAGACACACTGCCTGAAAAGTGAAATGCTCAGTGCAGTGCCCAAGTGACTTCTCCAAGAGTTCAGGGAAATGTTGAGTACAATAACTAACTAATACAAGTGATTGTGTGAAATTTTAGACTTTTTTCCCCCAGAGCGGGCGATGTCCTCTGCACTGGGCATCATCTGGTGGACGGCTGGACATTGTGGAGTTCTTGCTGCGCCTGAGGGTAGAGGTGGATCCAAGAGATGAGGTGATGCTCTCACAGTGACACATGTGTATGAGTTTTCTTACACAGTTTTGTTGTTGGTTTTCAGTTTTGTCAAAGTGTGTTTGTGATCAAAGTAGTATGTTACACTGTCCTGACCAAGAAATTACCTGGTAGTCTAGCTCAGTAGCTGACCTACCTAGTGTACTAGTGAAGCTGCAGGTGTTCACCACACTAGTTATATCATGTTATCTGTATCTTTGGTCGTAACTGGCCTACTTTCCTTTGCAAGGTGAATCACGAGTTTCACTTGACTTTTGTGTACATTTAATGGTGTTTTAAAAAAAAAAGTTTTGTTTATTTTTTAGAAGGAAATCCAGAGTCACAGTATCTTTATTTTTCATTTTCTGGGTGTGGGCTCCTTTCTTATTGAGACTGGATAAAAATGCTGAAGTAGAGGGACTGCTAATGAAGTTGACCTATGTGTGTGTGTGTGTGTGTGTAATACATGTGTTTGTGTATATATCTGTATGTGTTGTGTGTGTATGTGTGTGTATGAACTTGCATAATTTCTCTGAATCATGTGTGTAAAAACAGAGCAACTGGACACCAATGATGATTGCAGCCTCGGCTGGCCACACGCAGATTGTCAAGACTCTGATTGGTCACGGGGCTCAGATTAATGCTGTCAACACCAACGGTCAGATTGCTTTACATTATGCTGCATCCAGGGGACGGTTTGAGGTGTGTGTGTGTTATTATCATTATTGTTTTATATCAAGGATAATGGAATAAGCACTCATGTGCTTTTTTACATCCAGTCCCAGTCTGTGTACAGTTTTGTAAATTTTGTCATCTGTTCCCACCGGCACACGAGGACCTACTTCTTTCGAAAAGCGGAACAGGATTTAATGTTCTTCACAAGATGTTATGCATGCATTTGCATATGGGACCTCAGTTTATAGTCTCATCTGAAGGATGTGTGTGTGTGTGTGTGTGCATGCGGGCATCCATGCACTGTCTCTGTGGTAAGATAAAAAGTCTCGAAAATTTATTATTGTTTGCATCAAAGTTTTCAAGTCATGCTATGGTTGCAGTTATGAATGAGGTGCAGTTATTCTAAGACACAGACAAGCAAGAGAAAACTGATTTGGCAGGAAGTATCATTTTTCCATGCTGCTAGTGTTAGAATTAATGTCAGTGCAGATTGAAAAGTTTGATTTACATTTGTAGTGAACTGTAGTTTCTGGACTGGTGGTGCCTAGTTTTATGCTTTGCATCTGCACAAAAATTGCATATTATATCAGAGTGTTGTCAAATGTTTTCTTTAGACTTATAGTTTAATCATTGGTGCTGAAACAGTTAAGAAAAAGGTTGGTAATGATCATTCAGATTATACTGAGATCTATAAATTATAAAATGATTCTCTAAACCCCCCCAGACCCTGTTGCAAATCATGATGCTATGCTAATTCATCTTACAATACAAGAATTCATAAGTGCTTTTACATAATTTTTGTTGATGGCAGCACTGGCTTCCCTGCTAACTATCATGTAAATTATTGTAATCTTTGTCATTCTAATCTCCGCAAATTTCTTTATGTCAAAATCGGGTCATTCTCCCAGAGAATATTTGATTTACATGGTATGTGATGATCTCCAGTTGTTGTTTTTCTGTTGTATTGCTACCTGTAGCAGTATGAGTGTGAATTTTTTTTTTCCTGAATAACTTTTCCAGAAACAGCCTGATCTTGTTATCACCGGATTATTTCTCATGTGTCACCTCAGATTATCTACTTATCCCAAAGACAAGCCTCTTGGCCACTAGTAAAGGTCTAACTAATATGCTAGTGAAAATAGCAAATAGAGGGGGGGGGGGGAGGGGGCAAAGGCTTGACTCTTATTTAAATGTAAGATCTGAGGTTCTGTTAGAGTATAAACTAGATGCCTACTTTCAGGCCAACACTGTAAAGATGATGAGTACATTTTGCTTTGCACCTTGTAAGTGGCTGAGATACACTGATGGATTTATTTGAAAAATACTTTATAGCAAGCTTATGGTCATTTTCACCACCTGTCATCCCCATCATAGCCATTTGATTTCTAAAGTCTTCTTGAAGTATTCAGCAAGTTCAAGAATGTTGTAAACATTTAGAAACATATCGGTTGATTTTTTTGTTTTATTTTTGCTTGTTTTTGATGTGTTTTTGTTTTGGTGGTGGTGGTGCTGTTGCTGTTGTTGTTGTATCACTCCCAACATACCTGTTATAAAAGACTTCATGATGGAGTATATAGTCACCAGTGAGGATGATTAAACATGAGTCTGATAACAAGATTTTTTTCCTTCTAATTTCTGCATTGGCAAACTTAGATTGCTTCTCACTTTAACTTTTTACTTTCTGATGTGTCTTCAGATTGCAGAGGTGTTACTGCAAAATGGTGCTGATGTGCAAGCAACAGATCACTTGGGTCATACACCAGTGCACCGAGCTGCCAGTGTTGGAAATGTGAAAATGGTCAAACTTTTGCTGCAGTACATTGCAGACGTCAACCACAGAGATTCCACAGGGTCCACTCCACTGTAAGTGGCAGCAGCAAGGGGGAAAATGAGTGAGAATGATGAAAATATGGTTTTACTTTGACAGTAGAAGTTGATGGGCAGGAGGAAAAAAAAAAGGAAAAGCATGGATTTAAGATTCAATAAAACTTTTATTAGCTCATAGAAATTGTATAAAGTGCAACCACATCATAAAGATGAAACATTGAAAATCATCTGAACACTATCCCTACATTAAGGGAGGGAACCCCTCTTTCCAGTACACGTGCACTGTGCACATTTGTATGCTACCGTAACCCAGTAGTGGGTGATATGGAGGGAAGGGCTAGTAGATGGTTGGTTACCTTATAGCGGGTTACCAGTAGGGACAAGGTTAAACAAAACAACTATAGTTATATTTATGTTTACAGTACATTATCACTCAGGGCACTTAAACTACATACAATAAAGATAAGGTAACCTATGAAAATGAACAGCTTACAGATAGTGATGTGTGTGTGCGTGTGTGTGTATGTGTTGTGTGTGTGTGTGTGTGTGTGTGTGTAATGATGCATGTGGTATTTTAAGGGACCTGCCAAGTTGTTAAGTCGTGGTAAATTGATTTTCTTTTCTGGTCAGATACTTTCTGATTTCCTTGGTTTGTATACTGGATCCTTTCTACTCTTAGTGCTTAAGTCTTCTGAATACCAGTTAGATCCCTTTATGTCCTTTTACCAGCTCTTCAGTTAAATCAGTCTTTTTAATTTTCTCTACTTAGTAATCATATACATTTTTGATTATATGTAGACTTGACCAAGAAGTACAGTTTTTGTTGCTGTGCACTATGGGAGAAGATTTGGGAGACAAAACAGTGGCCAACAGAATGGACACAATCACTCATCATACCCCTGCCCAAGAAGGGGAATTTACGCCAATGCCAAAACTATAGAACAATCAGCCTCATCAGCCACGCCAGCAAGATCATGCTCAAAGTTATTTTGAATCGACTCAAGAAGGAGGCAGAAGAACACCTTGCAGAGGAACAAACTGGTTCAGGGCAGGCAGGAGCACAATCGAACATATTTTTAACTGCCACATCCTGATGGAAAAACATCTTCAACATCAGAGAGACCTGTTCCACAACTTCATCGACTTCAAGAAGGCTTTTGACAGAGTATGGCACGAAGGCCTGTGGCAGGTCCTCAGAATGTTTGGCATTGAAGAAGGACTAGTGCAAACCATTCAAGCACTATACACCACTGCAAGCAGTGCAGTCCTTCTGAACAATCAGGTCGGAGACTACTTCAAAACCACAGTTGGGGTCCGACAAGGATGCCTATTATCTCCAATCCTGTTTAATCTGTTCTTGGAAAACATTATGAGAGAGACCCTCCATGACTTCCACTCTACCATCTCCATTGGCGGAAGACCCCTCAACAACTTGCGGTTTGCCGATGACATTGACCTCATGGGCGGAAGTAACACAGAGTTGCAAGATCTTACAACCAGACTTGAGAACAGAGCTGGAGCATATGGGATGGAGGTGAGCTCGGAGAAAAGTAAAGTACTTGTGAACAGTACGAGCAACGCCACTGCTAAAATTTACATGAACGGCCAACAACTGGAGGAGGTAGATGCTTTTAAATACCTTGGCGCTACACTCACAAAGGACGGGCGATCGACGACAGAAATCAAAGTCAGAATAGCCATGGCAACATCTTCCATGACAAAACTCACCACCATATGGAAAAGTAAAGAGATCAGTTTCCCAATCAAACTAAAGCTCTACAAAGCCCTAATTCAGACTATCCTGCTGTACGGAAGTGAAACCTGGACATTGACTGCTGAAACAGCAAAGTGAATCCAGTCATTTGAAACAAAATGCCATAGAAAACTACTGGGCATATCCTGGAGAGAATGAAAGACCAATGAATTTGTCAAGAGTCAAATAACACGGCTGGCAGGTCCACAGGAACCCCTTCTCACCATCGTCAAGAAGAAAAAGCTGACATGGTTCGGCCACGTCACCCGCTACAACACTCTGCCAAAAACAGTACTGCAGGGAACACTCAAAGGTGGCAGAAAGAGGGGAAGACAGAACAAGTCATGGATGGACAACATCAGAGAATAGACCAGGATGAATGACTCGGCACTACTTCGCGGAGCGAGGACCGAGATGGATGGAGGAGGCTTACCACGGCATCGTCTTTCGTGTCTCCCCCACGACTGCCAAGGTCACAGGTCTGATGATGATGACTATGGGAGGCAACTCCTAAGTGGACAGTGACCTGTTCAGCCTGTTCTCACTATAGTTTAGAGCCTTTGGGACTGTCTGCAGATGGGGCAGAACCAAATTCATTTAAACTGACTCGGGATCATTTTACGGTCCGTTTGTTTTGTTTTTTTGTGGTATATGTGCATGCTAGTATTTATGTATACATAATTGTGATAAGTATATCAGCATGAATTCATAATCACCCTTAACTGAGCTTTGTATAACTAGCATGTACTGTTGCATAGCTATTTATGCATGTTGGTGTCCCTGTAAGATTAGGTACAGCTTCATAAGGATTTAAAAGCCCTTGATTCTATACTTAAAACACTTTAGTTTGTACATTATTACATATCTTAAAGGGAGGTTTGAGATTAAACTTTTGGTTTTAAGGCTTGTCATGCTTGTGGAGTTCCTAAAGTGGATATGGAAGTGTGAATAACTGGGTTTTTATATATATATATTTTTTTTCCCCCAGCCACTTGGCCTGTGAAGATGACTATGGTGAGATCGCTCACATCCTGGTAGACAGCGGAGCTCGCTTGGACATACAAAACAATGTAAGCTGAATTGTTGTTTGTTGACACATTTTAAAAATAAGTTATTTCATGTTTGCTACTTGTAGTACCAATCAGTTGTTTAGGCAACAAAGGCTTCAGTTGTCTTGTCAGCCTCAGTATCAGAGGTGACTTGGAGAAATGGTGCATGACTAAGGTACATCCATGATTTTTCCTTGCCGCAAATGCTACATCACACCTGCTGAAATGCAGATCTGTAAACCCACAGTATTATCTTATGCTTATCTCTGTTTTTGATAGAGTTGTGTCTGTTGATTTTCGCTAAAAACATACCATCCTTTTTTTTTCTTTCTTTCTTTTTTTTAATTTTAGCAATTGTAACAAAGTAGACTGTCAGCTGGTAGGGTATGGTTTTCTAATGCTTTGGCTTTTCTAATTCAGAGTTGATTGTATTGTCATTCACTGCTGATGCTAGAACCATATAGTCAACTGTCAAGCATCACCCATTTTTCTAGATTTAATTTGAGAATAGTGATCAAACGCATGCAGAACATCTTGCGCGCACATTAAATCCTGTTCCGCTTTTCGGAAGAGTAGGCCATTGTGTGCCGGTGGAAACGGATGACAAAATTGACAAAACTGCATACACACAGGGATGGATGTACTGGATGTACAAAAGCACATGAGTGCTTATTCCATTATCCTTGATGTAAAAGAATAAATAAATAAAAAGAAATAAATAAAGTAGAAGTCTGTATTTATTGGGCCCGGTGGATGCTGGAATATTAATTTTATGAACAGAGTCTGCTGGAATATTAATTTTATGAACAGAGTCTGCTGGAATATTAATTTTATGAACAGTCTGCTGGAATATTAATTTTACGAACAGAGTCAGCCCTGGTATGTGGTCTCAAAAAGATTTTGCACGTCAACGTCATTAGCATTCTTATCCTTGCCAATCATTCTATAATTCAAAAAGTGTGTGCATGCGAGAGAGGCAGGGGATTTTGGAGACAGTTTGAAAGAATTGGATTTGGTCACCACAGCAGAGTTGGAATTTCATGCAGTCTTATTGAGTTGGAAATAGGTTTTGAATTTATGAGCAAGACACTTTTCAGAACATATTTTATCTTCACATATTTTAAAGTCATAAGAAATGAAAGGAAAAGAATGGTGTTAAAAAAAAAATTTCAAACTAATTTTTGTATTTTGTGCTTTCAGGAGAAAAAGACACCCCTTGATGTGGCCTCAAGAGGTCTGAAGAATTCTCTCCAGTCCCGAATTGATATGCAGTGATAGTCTGATTCTTTTCTTGTGTGTGTGCACGCGCACACACACACACACACACATACACACACACACACACACACACACACACACACAGAAACACAATAACATTCACATGCACACTCGAGTGTGCTTGCATGCTGTATGGCATGTTCTCACCACACACACTTTTGTCAAAATTATTATTTTCATTTTTTTGCAAAAGCGATGTGAACAGTCCTTCATTCAGTTGCATTTTTATGTGATTCTGTGGTGTTTTTTAAAAAAAAGTTCAGATAGATATTGAGTATCCAAACTGACAGTTGGGCTTATTTAATTCACAGTCTTCTTAGAAAATCTTTTAATTTTTAAAGCCCTTCTCAAGCACTTTGAATTTTCGTGGAATCAGTATACATGAAGACATTCTACCTAAAACATTTAGTTGTCAACTTTGACAAAGGAATTTTGTTGTTGTTCTTGTTGTTGCTTTTGTTCCTTGATTAGATCTCTGAGATTTTGTGTATGCCACCTTTTTTACCCACTATTAAGGTAGCTGCATTGTGACTCTGGGGATGGTGTTTAAACACGACACCTGTGTGCATGTATTTTAACAATATTTTTGGTCATATGTTCCTACTGGCATGAAATGGTCTGCTCTTACAAAAAGTGGAACTGGATTTTAATGTGTGTGCAAGATGTTCTCCATGTGTTTACACACAGGACCTTGGTATACAGTCTAATCCAAAGGACTTATGATGGAGTGGATTCAGTACTAATGTTAAGTCCAGAGGAAAATCCCCTTGAACGGGTGCCTTGGTGGTGGCTCAATCCCAGGACATGAGATCACGAGAGCAATGCTCTAACCACTGTACTATCCCACCCCCTCATAAAAGAATAACATTTTAGAAAAAGACAGTCGCATGTTTGCTGTTAAAAAAAGAAACCAGAATTGTGAAGTATGATATTCAAAACATGTGCCTTTTTTTTTTTAGAATATGCCATGCAGTGAATGTGTCCATATTGTTGTTCTTTGTCAAATGTACACTGAATTATATTGCAAGGGGCCTGGTGTCTGGTGTATTGATATTTCTTTCTCTGTAAAGCATGGACTGTATTGTCTGTTAGATCATTGATACAAGACAAAGGATACAGTAAAAACAAACTTTTTTGCTATTTTTAACAATAATTCCACACACACACAAAAATACAGAGGTGAAAAGAAAGAAAGGAATAGAATGGAAATGATTACCCAGTAGAGTTTAAGGTATATGTAAATCACAAAATGGTATGAAGCTTTCCAAAGAAATCTGGGGGTTTTCCTTATCTTTGCATTGATAAGGGTTGCACTTCTATACCCACTGCACAAAGTAAAGGTTAAGAAGAAAACACCATGACAAAGGTATTGTAGTTATTAATCATTTCATTATCTTGTGTACAATTTGTCTAGGATCTATTTGCATTGCTTTAAAGCCATGCCCTTGGGTTACAGTATACCTTCTTCAATTCATTTCATAAAAAATGAGATTTACTTGTCATTCATGCTTGTCACATCTTAATATATTCACCCATTATAAAAGCAGATATGGCTGCCAGATGATGTCAAACAATGTATGTGAATAAAACTTTGGAAGGTGAAGAGTAGAGTATGTTGTGAAGATTGGAAAGAAAGGGATGATGCCAGTGAGTAGAGACTGGGGATAGCAAACATCCCCTGCATATAATAATAATAATAATGATAATGATAATAAATGGAACTTATATAGCGCTATATCTTGCAAAAAACAACAAATCAAAGCGCTTTCATTCATCCTACTCATTCACATGCAGCCAGTTACAATTAATAGGTTAAAAAAATTTTAAAAACAAATTCAAATGTATACACACACGCTCGCGCACACACATGCACATACACACTCACGCACACACATAAAGGTTGTACACTCTGGCAGGGTGATGAGGTTTTGGCTGTTGAGGGCAGGGACAAAAATGAAATGGAACAAGAGGGGAGAATCCTAGGTTTGAAATAAATGTGTCTTGAGGCCGGATTTAAAAGCGTCACAAGAAGGCTTTTGGCGAAGGGAGAGAGGGAGGTCATTCCAGATCGATGGACCAGAAACAGAGAAAGAGCGATGGCCAACAGTGGACTGGTTGAATCTAGGTATTCTTAAGCACAAGGTATCTGCAGCAGAGTGGAGGGAACAAGAAGGAGTGTGCAGGTGAAGACATTCACAGAGGTAGGAGGTGCTGCTTTATGGAGGCATTTGTAACAGAGGGTACTGATCTTATAGTTTACTCTCTGTGGCACAGGCAACCAGTGGAGAGATCGCAAGAGAGGAGTGATGTGCTCAGATTTTTTCTTTCTGAGGACTAGGCGAGCTTCAGAGTTTGGTATACATTGAAGAGGGTGGATAGAGGATGCTGGCAGACCAGCCAGAAGAGAATTGCAATAGTCCAGACATAAGAATGAGAGACATGACTAGTTTGGATGTTGAATCAGTGGACAGATACTTTTGAACTGCACTAATGTGCCATAATTGATAATAGCACGACTGGCAGGTGTGGGTGATGAATTTTTGCATGGAGAGTGTGTTGTCTACAACGACCCCTAGATATTGTACATATATATGTCTGTGTATCTATAACCCACGCATTCAGTGACAACTTGTTTGTGGATAAGTTTGAGTTGATCTGAACTGTCTCTTTTCTCTCCTGTGCTGTCTCTCTCAGTGTTTTTTTCATGTTTTTATCCCCAACTTCTCCCTGCCATTAATATGGCCTACCGATGCACTCAGCTGTCTCTGCAGAAGCTGTGTTTGTTCTTTAATTTAGATCTTGTGCAGTATTTTGAGAAAGTGAACTAATGATCATTTAAGGCAGAATATTTGTGGAGGCATACTGCACTTAGCTTGGAGGTAGAGATTTTGGGGTAATGGGTTCAAATTGTACTGATTGACGTCTCCTTGTACTCCTCACGGAGTTTGTGGAGCACTGCTGTAAACTCCTTAGACAGTGTGTTGTGAGCACGCTGAACCTGGCTCTCCCCATCTCCAGGTCGTAACAATAACTGACAAATTGTTGGCTTGATTAATCGTGAGAGAGGATACAGGCAGATTATCCATGCATTATTTTTAATCAGTTTTATTCAACAAACACAGATTCAAGCACTGGAGTATGACCAACATTTATTGACTTTTTCTTATGTCAAAGTCAAAGTCATAAACACTTTAATCATCCCATGAAGGGCAATTACAGTACTGACAGGCAGATTGATACACATAAAAAATCTCAAAGACACAAAAAGCTATATTTCATATTGGTTAAAACATTCCAAAACGACTTTAAATAAAATGTCACGAACACGCACACACACCAACACACACGTGCGCATGCGCACATACACACACACACACTCACACACGCACACACATCAATTGTAGACACAATTTTAAACCCATTCACTAGAAGACAAAAACTTATTTTTTACGCACGCATATACGCAGCACGTACACACGCACATACGTGCATGTGCGAACACACCCATGCACACCCACACCATACACCAATATATGAATTCAATGTTTTAAGACTGTTGAGTAGAAGACAGACTTATTTCACACACCCACGCACACACATACACACACACACACATAATTATGTATTGACTACACTCATAACAATGACAATCAGGCAAGTAATTCAGAGAAATGTAAAACTAGGTAGTCAACATCATTGTGAATTCAGAATTCGAATGCTTACTGGCGCAAAAGAATTTCTTTTTCTGTTAGTTTTGCTGATGGGACACTGAAAACGGCGTTCTGAAGGCAACAACTGAAATTCTGGAAACAAAGCATGGGAAGGATCAGCCAAAATGGCTGTGGCTTTGCGTACAAGCTGCTGATTGCAGAACGACATGAGATCTTTGTTCTTTTCCAATTATTTTTGAGCAGATTCTTACAATTCTCTGCAGGCCATTCTTGTTTTTAACACTAAGGTTATTGTACCAACAAAAGAAAGCAAAACTTGGAACACTCTCTATGTAAGACTTGTAAAACAAGGAAAGAATCCTTTTGTCTACAAAAAATGAGTTCAGTTTCCTCAGAAAATACACACGTTGTTGTCCCTTTTTGACAATAGCGTCAGTGTTAACGTCACAGTTTAACTTGTGGCCAAAAACAGTTCCCAGATACTTATAGTTCAAAACGTGAAATTTATAGCTCAACAGATCAAAAAGGAGACTCATGCTGTACAGCACCATAGGCTCTTCAGTTATGAAAGACATCACCTATTAAACAAAAATACATTATCACAAGATATGATGGTGATGATTATGATAAGGGCATCAAATTGCTTTGCCTTTGGTCCATCCAAATTCTCTGTCTCTCTGTGTGTCTCTGACTCTCTCTTCCATGAACACACAAACACACATGCCCATAAGCATTTACAAGGTATAATTATGTGTACACAAGTACATGTACATACAGCGATGATGATTTCAGATGCATACTGAATTAATGGTTGTCATATGCTAGTAGGTCAGCACAATTTGTTTTTTAAAATTTCATTATCAATAAGATAACGAAAACTACAACAAAACTGCTTTATTCTTTCCCCCCACAAAAGGAACACAATTAATGCTCAAATTATGTTATGTAGGGATTCTATCAGTCTGAGTAATTTTTTGAGGCCCCCGCCACAGTAAATCTAAAGAATTCCATCATATGCAGTTTCCTAAGTTTATGCACTTCTTCCATTTTCTCTGCAAGCTCTTTATCCATCTCCACCACACATTGTGGGGGGAGTCTATACTTTAATGTTTTCCTATAAATGATGTTTGTTTCCTTGACTTCTCCATGACTTTTCTGATGAGTCACTGGGGCACTATACTCTATGAAAGGGGAAGCCTGTCCTCGCCAAGTCTTAGACTACATGCTGGGCATCTTCATGTCACCCTTACCTCAGACCATACATAGCTAGGCTACTCTACGACAAATCATAGATGGGTTTCTAATATGTTTGCTAGATGTTGCATGTGTATTTGCACATGAGACCTTAGTGGATTACAGTAAAATATGAGAGGCTTGCAGGGTAATACTAATAGAGTCAGAACCAACATTTATTCAGGAAAAAGACCTCTCAGATAGCTGAGCAGGACTGAAGCACCATGCACAAAAAAAGAAAAGAAATGAGTCTTCAGTGTTTGTTCACCATACAGCCAGTCTGACTGAGTGCTGCTTGGAACTGAGACGACTGCATTGTGACTTGTCTGAAAGTTAAAGCACCAAGTGACATCTCTATTTCATCTATCATACATTTTTTTTTAAACCCTACTGAATAGACAGGTAAGATCTGAATTGCATGCAAAAGCATAACTAAGCTGTGAGCTTTTGCAGAATATGCAAAAACTTGCTGTGGTAACACACACGCACACACACAGATCACCACACACACTGCATCTCCTTAATGCATGTGCAAACAGAATCCCAAGGCTAGTACCCCAATAGCCTATAACATGATAAAAAAAGCAACAACAACAAAACAAGCCAGCAACAAGAACTCCTTGAACTGAAGCAGTGGATGATGACATCACCACGCAAGGCTTTAGCATCACAGTTCTTTGGAAAGATTTCTGTGCAGTGTTATTATTTCAAGTCTGATAAATGCACTGTTTAAATTCAAACTCTGCCAAATGAAATATTTCAGGTTTTTTCCCCCCTATAATTATTTCCTAGTTTTTTGGCCAGAGCTCCAGGTTTACCCATGTTGAGATTTTTGAGTATGCAACAATTTTTGCCCACCATTGACTTCGGGATAAAGTCTAAACACGACACCAGTGTAAATGTGTTTTTAAACATTTTGTCATCCACGCTTACTGCCATGCAATGGCCTGCTCTTCCAAAAGGCAGAACAGGTGTTAACGTATGCACAAGATATTTTGTATACAATTTACATTCATATATAGGACCTCTGCTTACAGTGTCATCCAAAGGACTTTCCGGGTAGTGGAGTCGGTACTGATGTTAAATCCATGGGAAAAATCCCCTGGAATGGATGCCTTGGTAGTGGCTTGAACCTGGGCCGTCAGATCACAAGCTCAACTTTGAGCCGCCCCCCCCCCCCCCCTCCCCTTAGAATTTCAATTAAACAGTTGCAAAATAGAATGTTTCAATTGAACAGTTGCCAAACAGAATGTTTCAATTGAAAATACTGGTCCAGTGCATCTGACTGCGGCATAAAAGAAAACTGTTATCTTTTATAAGTCTTTCTGGGAAAAAGTGCAGCAGAATGGACCAAGAAGGCAGAAAATAGACAAGAAGGAGGTGACATGAAGTAAAGGAACAAGGCAGAAACAAAGAGAGAGATAAAAAAGAGGAAATTTCTATAACAGAATTTCCAGAATGTGGGGATGCTATTTATACTGATAGGCCCCGGCATCTCCATGTGGGAGGTAAACTGCTTGAGATATACTTGATTTGGCATGCTAATGGGCTGCAACACGAAATATAGAACATATGCGGCATATTTTCATTGTTTTTGCTTTCTGTTACGTGTAATGGTGATTCTATTATCAAAGTTGTAATCAGTAGGTCGAAAGCTTTCAAACGATATGTCACAAGACCATATTACATTCTGTTTTTAAAAAATTGATAAAATCGAAATTTGATGAGGTCATATCTTAAAAAAAAAGGTCTTCCGACACTTAGATGTCCTACTTTTTGGATATGTTAAAAGTTGTGTACTTTCCTATCCAAATATCATAAAATCATTACTATTGCAATTAGTTCCTTTCTTGGCACTTTTTTTTTGTGCAAAGATTGACTGGACTAATAAACTAAGGAAGGAATAGGCACCAAATTCAGTGCTACACAGCCTCCTGTTCACAAAAATTGGCCAGTGACTGGCTTTGTCTTTCCCACGCTTCCTTGTAGCTAAAAATGGCAGCAAAGATTGAGCATACGATTTGGGAGGAATATACTGATGTGGAAATTGAAGCTATTTTTGCTCAAGTGGAACAGTTCGAAAGAGAATAAAATGTTGAATCTGATGTTGAAGTAGATGTAGAAGAAAGAGATGAAATAGGAGAAGGTAGTGAGTGGGAAAGTGATGCTGAGGATAACATTCAGTTGGCCTCATAGCAGACGACATGGCGACATGGCGCTGGGCATGTGCCTTGCACAGTGCAAAACTTCATGCTGCCAACTGGGCCGGCACAAACTCTCCCACTGAATGCCCAGCCCTTAGATTACTTTGTTTTGTTTGTGCCCCAACATTTTTTTCAAATTGTAGCAGATGAAACTAACAATTATGCCAGGCAAAAGATCGTGGTGAAAGGCTTAGTCATAGATCCATTATGGACAGAAACAACACCTGAGGAAATTAGGGCTTACCTGTCAGTTTTGATCATGATGGGGATCAAGCGTTTGCCAAGGCTTCATCTCTACTGGTCTACTGATTTGAGATTTTCTGAGTCAGGGATCAGTAATATTATGACGAAAACCAGATTTATCAAAATTAATCAGTATTTTCACCTCCAAAACACGCCAACACATCTGGACGTGATACTGGGCTGTGGCACCTTCATTGTGACAGCCATGTAACTGGCTATTGGTGAAGGACACACTAGTGTCTTTGTAAATAGTAGGCGTGAGCATATATTTGTAAATAATGTATATATGCGCATTAGTCAACGTCATTTTCAATATGTTTGAATACTTTCCACTCAGAAAATGTAGACTTGGTGACAGTAATTTTGTGACAAGTGTGAATGTTCGATTGGATTACCATGACAGTGGATGCGATGGAGGACACATTCAGGCAGGACCACACTTTAAAAAAAAAATCACATACGTATATTGCGCATGTTAGAGGGCGGTTGTAGACTAACAGCATGATGTCACTGCAATGTTACCTGTATTTGGTGACAAAGAGGGGACAGCAGCATGACACATGTAGGTAGGACACACATCTTGGGGTGCAGAACAAAGTATGACAACATATGAATACTTTGGCCAAATATAATAATAATAATAATGTATGGAATTTATATAGCGCTGAATCTTGTAAAGCAACAAATCAAAGCGCTTGCCCTGCGGACAATGGTAACTGTACAGCACTATGTGTACTTGAGGTACCTTATTCTCTTAAAAAAACTGCGTACATTTTCGAATACTACAGAGAGTTTCTCTGTAAGAAATGAGAATGGTAAAGGGTTAACAAACTATGATGGCGAGGAAATAAGTAAACAGTTTTTGTTACAGTTCCAAACTACATAATTATGACACTGGTTCAATTCATATCCAATCTTGGTTCACACAAAGCAAAGTAGGTAATCTCTTCCGTCATTAGATATGTCTTGTTGAAAAACATATTTGTTCAAGTTTCAAAATGATATGCGTTATTTCAAAAAGTCACAAAAATAAGCAATAAAAATCATGGCAGTTATGATGACAAAAGTCATTCCATATAAAGAATGGTTAATCTTTTAAGTAAGGTAATTTATGGCTAAATGCAATACTCCTATCAAAATGTAAAGTTATGAGTGATGATAAACGCCGTTCGAAGTTGGTTCTTTAACACTTGCAGCAATTCCATCAACAGACTTCATGTCTCTCTCACACCCTTTACACAGAGCCGACTGCTGGGGAATGTAGTTTCTACAAGGGCACAGGCGGCGGTAATTGTCTTTGCCCCCCACGCAGCTGAAGAGCATTTCATTGTCCTGCAGGATGCACTCCTGGTTTTCCTCGTTGACTGAGGGGTAGTAGATGTTGGCCGAGTGGGTCACTGTACTGCACTGGACAATGAGCTCCTTTAGGGTGGCCACGCTGTTCACCTCCGGGAAATAACTGGGCTCGCAGATCAGGTCTGACAGACAAGACAGTTACCAACATGGGTAATAGCCTTACTCATCATCAAGACAGATACACCAGTCAAATAATTTGAAATTCCTTTGCTCTACCTGTCACTTGCTATCACTTCATTATAAATATTATTTCTATGATACATGATCATGCTTTGTGACCAGACTTGAGATAAAACGACATTTTTTCAATTAAATCATAATTACTGAGAAATACCAATGTTAGCGAATTTGACAGAAAATCAAGTATTCTTGGGAGAAAAGAAAAGACCCCTCCCCCTCCCCTGAGAAGCCCAAGCATACATAGATGAACAGATCTTTTTTGTTTCATTTGATATTTCTGTTGTATCATTTATTGTTCTGCCATATCAAGGTTTTTATTTTGACAAAAGTGTACAAGAACAATGAGATCTCTTTAATCTCTATGCTTGTTGTTGTTATTGTTGTTTACATTGGCTAGACAGGTTTTGGGGTGTTCTGCTTATTAATTTGTTGCTATCAGCACTGAGATAACAAGAGGTAAGGTCATGCATATGTGAGGTCAAATGGGAACTTTTTAACTTCCAATTGCTACAGTGACCACGAAGGATCTTCAGCTGTTTGGCATCACGGAGAACCTTGCACTGATATTACACTCACAGAAAATAATCCAGTATTGTAGCAAAAGGACCTCAACTGTGCAAGTTTAAGAACATTATACAATGAACATATCTAAGCGGCTAGCCTGGTATTAACTTAGACCATAACAAAGGGAAGAATAAGCAGCAAATGCATATAGGTAAATTAAAAAAAAAAATCTGGATGCAAATTTTTCACATTCATAAAGCATATACTGTCGCAACAGTAAGACAACCAGCTTATAATCCTAATGGTTGTTAAGTCACAGATCATGGGTGTGGATATTGCATAGCATGCATGAATTAAGTTAGGGGGGGGGGGGGGTGTAGGGAATTTTTACTAACTCTTAGGTCAGACCTACAATGCTTTGCCCTGCTATGACATTATATGCAAGTAGAGAAGTATGCAGGTTTAAGATCCAGTAATTTATCCAAAAGTTACCGTCTGTCGGCAGTTGGACCCCCAGAATACATAGCATGCATCCAAAAAGGCTTCATTATCTCTCTGTGCTATGCAGTGTCAAAATTTGCTGAGAGGATTTCTTTGCAGATGTCAGTCATGAAGCGGAATGTTACAATGCAATGCCTATACCTTTCAGGAAAAAAACACAAAATGTTACAATGCAATATTCAATACCTTTCAGGGAAAGCCAAAATGTAACATTGCAGTATTAAATACCTTTTAGGGAAAGCCAAATCGTTACATTGGAGTATTAAATACCTTTCAGGAAAACCCAAAATGTTACAATGCAGTGCTGCATACCTTTCAGGGAAAGCCAAAACTTGAGTTAGGACCAAAGATGTAGGGTAACTTATTCAAACAATGGCAAGAGGTAAAAGTTCTTTTGTTGGGAATCTTAAAAAAAAATCTCAATGAATACAAGATGTTTTCCCCGCAACAAAGTAACAATTTCGTTGTTTATGCATACTCCAAATGTTATACAAAAACAAGAAAACTAACACTAGTAGAAAGAAAGAAAGAAAAGAAAGAAACTAGTGATATGAAAGGTGTACTGTATGATTCTCAGCAATATATCACTTCTGTTGCTAATTTCTACTGTATCATTCAGCATTTGGGAACTTGTATGATTTTATGTTCACAGTTTAGCTATTTTTGTGGTGGTAATGTATGAATAGGGGACGAGATAGCTCAGTGGTCAGAGTACTCACTTTCCCCCAAGCTAATGTTAAGCAGCATCGAGTGTGGTTACCCAGTTAATGGGTGACCGTTTGCGCGCCTTAGTTTCAGTGCAGTTCCCAAGTTCACCCAGTTGTAAATGGGTACGTGCCCTCTTTAAGGTTACGGAAGGTAAAGCAGCAAGGGAGAGGAGATGGGTGCCGCCCTCAATACGCTGGCCCCTGGAGAAACTGAGGTCTCTGACGCCTCGCTCTCCTATGACCATGTAGTTTATGAGACCCATTTACATTCCTTACCTTTTATGTATGAACGCATATAGATGTCTAAATGACATAAAGTGAACAGACTGGCATCACCAAGAAGCAAACCCACTGACCTCTCTCCCAGCAGGCCTGGGCACAGGACTGGGCGGTCTGTCCCATGACGAAGGTGAGGGCGGAGGAGGGGGGCCATTTGGACACCGTGTGCTGGAAGTTGCAGAACTGCTGGTGCTGCAGGTAGGCGCTCATTCTCTGCAGCATCCCCTCCTCTGTGAACTCGTAGGGCGTGAAGGCCTGGAACTGCACAGGAGACAGAGATGAAGGAACATTGAAGAGTATGTCTTTGATAATGTTGCGTGGTGATATGAGCCACAAGACCAGCTTTTTCTATTTGAACGCTCCTCAAGTCACTGCTTCAGATCTTCTCTCCCTCTCATCGTCTCTCCTCTGTCACACACACACACCACACAAACACAACACACACACACACGTACCACACACACACACACACACACACACATACACACACACACACGTGCCTATGCACATATACATACACACTCTTCTATGCACATGCAGGTATGGGCAAACATTTGTACTGGTCAGAGTGGCACAGATGATAATTCACCTCGTTAAGTGCGAGAGCCTCCTGCACAGCCTGGTGCACCTCTGTCAGATTGCTGATGTCAATGGTGTACACGTGGGGCTTTCCGATGAACACCTCAGCGTAGGGGTGCTGGGAGGTCACCTGCAGGAGCAGTCTACCAATGAAGTGGTGTGACGTCACGTGCAGCAAACATTCACGTCAAACAACTTGTAGTACTGTCACATGACCCTAACACTTCCTGCACCTATTTGAAATCGAAATATTTGTTATTGTTGGAAAAGAACAAAATCGTATTGAAGAGAATAGGTGGGGATTCTTGAGAGGAAGCCAGCTCTACCGGGCCACTCGTGTAGCATAGCCATGTGGAAAAGACCACTCTTGTAGCATAGCAGTGTGGATAAAAGGCCACTCTTGTAGCATAGCAATGTGGAAAAGGCCACTCTTGTAGCATAGCAATGTAGATAAAAGGCCACTCTTGTAGCATAGCAATGTAGATAAAAGGCCACTCGTGTAGCATAGCAATGTAGATAAAAGGCCACTCTTGTAGCATAGCAATGTGGAAAAGACCACTCTTGTAGCATAGCAGTGTGGATAAAAGGCCACTCTTGTAGCATAGCAATATGGAAAAGGCCACTCTTGTAGCATAGCAATGTGGAAAAGACCACTCTTGTAGCATAGCAGTGTGGATAAAAGGCCACTCTTGTAGCATAGCAATGTGGAAAAAAGGCCACTCTTGTAGAACAGCAATGTGGATAAAAGGCCACTCTTGTAGTATAGCCATGTGGAAAAGGTCACTCTATTAGAATGGCGAAATGGAAAAGGCCACTCTTGTAGCATAGCCATGTGGATGAAAGGCCACCCTTGTAGCATAGCAATGTAGATAAAAGGCCACTCTTGTAGCATAGCAATGTAGATAAAAGGCCACTCTTGTAGCATAGCAATGTAGATAAAAGGCCACTCTTGTAGCATAGCAGTGTGGATAAAAGGCCACTCTTGTAGCATAGCAATGTAGATAAAAGGCCACTCTTGTAGCATAGCAATGTGGAAAAGACCACTCTTGTAGCATAGCAGTGTGGATAAAAGGCCACTCTTGTAGCATAGCAATGTAGATAAAAGGCCACTCTTGTAGCATAGCAGTGTGGATAAAAGGCCACTCTTGTAGCATAGCAATGTAGATAAAAGGCCACTCTTGTAGCATAGCAATGTAGATAAAAGGCCACTCGTGTAGCATAGCAATGTAGATAAAAGGCCACTCTTGTAGCATAGCAATGTGGAAAA
>CM054134.1:107873651-107896151 GCA_028751875.1 Rapana venosa
CAAGGAGTAAGGTGCCTGCAAAACAGTTCTGGGATACACCCAGTTGCATGCATATCTTTGCTGCTGCCGCAGGCGTGTGTACGCTTTGAATCTTGGATTTGGACACAGCAGATCTGTGATCTTGTACACCATCTACAGTGTATACCATCTACAGTGTAAACCATCTACAGTGTATACCATCTACAGTGTATACCATCTACAGTGTATACCATCTACAGTGTATACTGTATACCATCTACAGTGTATACCATCTACAGTGTATATCATCTATAGTGTATACCATCTATAGTGTATACCATCTATAGTGTATATCATCTATAGTGTATACCATATATAGTGTATATCATCTATAGTGTATACCATCTATAGTGTATACCATATATAGTGTATATCATCTATAGTGTATATCATCTATAGTGTATACCATCTATAGTGTATACCATATATAGTGTATATCATCTACAGTGTATACCATATAGAGTGTATATCATCTACAGTGTATACCATCTACAGTGTATACCATCTATAGTGTAAACCAACTACAGTGTAAACCATCTACAGTGTATACCATCTATAGTGTAAACCATCTACAGTGTAAACCATCTACAGTGTATACCATCTATAGTGTAAACCATCTACAGTGTAAACCATCTACAGTGTATACCATGTACAGTGTATACCATGTATAGTGTATACCATCTACAGTTTTGTTTAATGTCTATTCACTACATGGTGATTTAGACGCACCCGCATTCATACCAAAGTACATAGTACACCGCATCTCTCTCTCTCTCCCCTACACGCACCCCCCACACACCTATGCATATAAATACAAATCTATCTATCTATCTATCTATCTATCTATCTATCTATGTCTCTCTCTCTCTCTCTCTCTCTCTCTTCTATATATATATATATATATATATATATATTACTAATTACAGTAAAGGTCTTACAGGTGAAGAATATATGACTTCAGCAACTGACATTATGAATTGCTGAGCTGAGAGTCATATAAAACATTTTGACTAGTGGCATATTTCTTTTGAATATCTAAACCTCTCCTTTTATACATGCCAAGAAGAATTGGGCAATCAAACAACAAATGGTAGACTAAAAGTGGAATAGAACAACAACATGTTACATTTTTTGAATATTTAGTATTCGATGCATTTAATATCAGTTTATGTATTAGAATTTCTAATTTCCGTGGGCAAGGAAACTGTTGATATTTTTCTATAATCTTTGAATGTATGTGTTACGCCTAAATCGTGTAATTGCCGATTTCATGTAATAGGCAGACTTTTGCCGATTTCATGAACTAGGCAAGCAAAATGCCTATTACATGAAATCGGCAAAACACCTACCTATTTCAATGCCTATTACATGTAATGAGCAACATCGTTTTGCCTATTTCATGAAATCGGCAAGTGATTTGCTGAGTTCATGAAATAAGCAATTTGGTTGCCTATTTCATGAAATCGGCAAAACTTTGCCTATTACATGAAATCGGCAATTGCACGATTTAGGCGTAACATATGCATTTCATTAACTTAGAATAAACTTCATAAGACGACAATGCAAGATTAGAAGCAAACACTTCAGAACTGTATTCAGAGGCACCTTGTTTTGCCAAAGAATCAACCAGCTCATTCGAATAAATTCCACAATGAGAGGGAATCCAGCAAAAAGTTATGCTGATGCCTCTGCTTGCAATAGAATGTATCAGGAATTTTATCTCAAATACAATATCATTCCTTATTTTACCATGCCATGACTTTAATGCCATTAAAACAGAATTTGGCAAACATCAACAGCAGTATCAGACAAAAAATTCAAAGCCATAAGAATTGCAAATAATTCAGAAATAAAAATAGAAAAATGTTGTCCTAAATGAAAAGATTGTTGAACTTTTAAAGTCGGAATCACATATGCAGCACCACTTTTGCCTGTTTCTAATACAGATCCGTCAGTATACACTTTTAAGTGATTAGAATACTTTCTAAGTGACTTTTTACATCAACGGTGAGAAGATCTACTGTATATACCATCTATAGTTATAGTTCCTACGCGACAGTTAAACTGGGTTTCTATAGATGAATGAGTTGCGGAAGGAGGTTGCTACCCCTTTTAAAGCTTGTCTTTTTGTGTCTGTGGGTTTACCCTGTTTGCCTTTGAAATGGTCACCCATCCTAGTGGTAACCACGCTGGATGCTGCTTAACCTTCGCTGGGGAAAGCGAGTGCTCTGACCACTGAGCTATCCCTTCCCCTATTCGGGAGTATGATTTACGAAGAACAGCTTGAGTGTCGACTCGGCATTCAACTAAAGGTTCCGATATGCACCTTGTTCTTCTATGCCTTCCAGTTTTGGGTGGCGTGCACAGTGCCTGGTCTCCTCCTGTACTTGTCATTCTGCAGGCTTCAGCCGACACGTCCCAACTTCAGAGCAGCTCATTTTTGGTACAGGATGCATGCTAGGTATGTTTGTATTTCCGTAACCCATCGAACGATAACATAGATCACAGGATCGTGTATATACACGAAGGAATTAACACACTGGCCGGTCTGTGATTCTAGTCGACATAGGAGATCGCAGAAAAAAAAAATCCACACCCCTAATTCGCCTGGCACCAACGCCGAGATTCGAACCCACGACTTAATGAACCAATGGGATTGAAATCAAACTTGTTGATAATTATTAGGAAAAGAGGAGATGTTGAAACATGTTCGTTTTCTTCTCTGTTCTACTACAATGTCTTTAGGAGATTCATAAACACAGTTTACAAAAGCCTGAATAATTTGTCATTTAGCTTATTTGTTGTTTCTATATAAAAAATAACTCCTTCCAAAAATAAGAGAGATAAAAACCTTTAAAAAAAACCCCAACAACACCACCTTCTACTTACGGAACATGGTGAAAAACTGTTGAGGTTTGAGGTCGCGTTGTCCCCAAAATGTCGTTAACCCGTGTGTCGCAGCAAAGGACCGATGGTTGAAGGCTGGCTCGGTACCAAAGGAATCCACGATACGGAACAAACATCTGCAAGAAGCCGGACTCTAGCTATCAAAGGATGTTTTCCTGCCACATCTAACGCAGCTAGTCGTGCAATCCTGAGTGTGCGTGTGCCTATAATCATGCATGTGTGGACTTACAAGTATTCGCGCGCGCGCGCGCGTGTATGTGTGTGTGTGTGTGTGTGTGCGCGCGCGCGGTGTGTGTGTGCGCGTGTGTGTGTGTGTGTGCGCGTGTGTGTGCGTGAGTGTGTGCGCGCGCGCGTGTGTGTCTGTGTGTGTGCGTGAGTGTGTGTGCGCACGTGTGTATGTCTGTGTGTGTGCGTGAGTGTGCGCGCGCGCGTGTGTATGTCTGTGTGAGCGCATGAGTGCGTGCGTGCGTGCGTGTGTGTGTGTGTGTGTGTATGCGCGCGTGATCATCTCCGTCAAAGTATAATTTGTGTATTATGTCTGCATGTTCGAGAGAGAGAGAGAGAGAGAGAGAGAGAGAGAGAGAGAGAGAGAGAGAGAGAGAGAGAGAGAGAGAGAGAGAGAGAGAGAGAGAGAGAGAGAGAATGTTTTATTTCGAGGATAATGGAATATGCGTTCGACTGAGGTTTTTTGCATCCAGTCCCCGTGTCCGTGCACTTTTGTACATTTTGTTATCCATTCCGACAAAAAACGCAAATGGCCTAGGCCTACTATTATGAAAAATGGAACAGATTTTAACGTGTGTGCAAGATGTTTTGCGTGCGTTTGTACACGGGACCTCGGTTGATAGTCTCATCCGGGCACACAGAGACAATGACAATGACAATTTCTTTTATTTCGAGGATAATGAATAAGCGCTCATGTGCTTTTTTACATCCAGTCCCCGCCCGTAGGAGAGAGAGAGGAGGAGAGAGAGAGAGAGAGAGAGAGAGAGAGAGAGAGAGAGAGATTCGGATTCGGATTATTTATTCATTAGGCCATGGCCCCTCATGAAGGGGATAGTGAACAAAACATACATCATGTAAACCATAAAACAACAAATAAACAAATTGATTCTCATAGGTTTGCAACAAAACAGCATGACTATGACGTAGCGGTTTCTCGTTATTTAAATGCTTTAAGCAGGAAAAGAGACAAATTCTGTATGTCCTTGTGTCTAAAAGATGACAATAACAAACTTAGTTTGAAAAGACATGGCTGTCGATAATATTTAGGCAATATATATTTTTCTCTGATATCTTGATAAGCTGGAAAGCATAGCACAAAGTGTACTTAATCTTCTTTATCTGTTCTACATAATGGACAAATCAAGTCATTTTCCTTAACATCTCTGTATCTAAAGTGATGCGTGGCCAAATCAGACACACCTAATCTAAATCTGGTCATGATATATTTAAAGTGTAAATCCATATCAAGTGTCAAATATAATTTCAATTCATGTGAACTGGAAAATGTTCTATACAGACTGAATCGTTCACTAGTTTGAATGTGGTCATCCCAGTCTTGCCATCTGCTATCAATTAAACGTTGACGGAAAACTTTAATAAACACATTTATACTACCAACACCTTGATTTAACCACACGTCACCAAAGCCATGTTTACACAGACAGACGCGTACATCAGTAGCCCAGTTGTTTTTCCTCTACTATCTAATTCATACAACATTCTATAAGCCTTAAAAGGAATTCTTGTTTCCTCCATTTGCAAAATTCTAAGCCAATACCGTATGGTTTGTACAGCAGAGTTTATGTAAATTGGGTATCTATTGAGAGAGAGAGAGAACCGAACTCGAACTCGAACTTTTTATTGAGAGTAAATGGATAAGCTCAGGGCTTTTTTACACCATGCTCTCAAAAAAAAACACCCAAAACACCCAACAACAACAAAAAACCACCAAAAAAAACCCCAACCCAAGAGAGAGAGAGAGAGAGAGAGGAGAGAGAGGAGAGAGAGAGAGAGAGAGAGGAGAGAGAGAGAGAGAGGAGGGGGGGGGGGGGAGGAGAAACACTGCCATACCGATACTTGGAGTAGCTGCCGGCAGTGGCCTTTTCGATTTGAGACAGACCTATCAGGTCAGTGTAGATGAGAGTCAGGGGGTGCCCATGCAGCAGGCAGGGAGAGGTCGGCTTTCCCCAAATCCTGATCCCCAGTACAGCAACGACCAGTCACACAGACAGCGATGGATCGACATCAGCATGCATCCACCCACGTACACACATGTGTATATACGCACATGCACGCGCGCCACACACACACACACACACACACACACACACACACACACAGAGGTCATAGCATGCGCACACACACTAACACACATGCTCACAATCAAGCAGGCGTGCACATATATACGCACGCACGCGCGCGCGCGCGCACTCACTCACTATGCACACACGCACGCACGCACATACACACAAACATCATCATCATCATCATCATCATCATCATCATCATCATCATCATCATCATCATCATCATCTTGCTAATGGTATGCTAAATCTTTCCACTAGAAAACATGCACAATGCCGAACTCCTAGTCAGCTAATGGTTATAGAGCATTAATTTTGTTTATCGTCATCATCACAGAAAATCCCCTCAGCCTTACCACTATACAATACAAGTCATTACCATACAATACAAGCTCTTTCCCCAACAGCTGAAGACAAGAGTCAAAGTGAAGTCCAGCACACAGGGATGCTGGCCACTTACGGGTCAAGCTGCTCCACTTCGCTGGTGATGGTCAGCTGATGACCCAGGATGTAGAGGACAGAGATCAGGTCACTCCACTGCACCAGCTCCCCCAGTGGACCCCCTGAGGTAAGGCAACACAATCATATCATCACAACATCGATAACAGCAATAGCAACACAAACGCACCAGTTTAGGCCAAACCAACAACAACCCCTCCAAAAGAAACCCATTCAAATGCACATACGTGTAAGAAATGTTTACAGCTAAACGCAGATAAAATTGAAACCATGATTGTAGGGACCAAACACAAACTCTCTTCCATCACAACAGATGCAACAGAGTTTGGCAATATGACAGTTCCTCTATCCACCACAGTCAAGTATCTAGATGTTGTTATTGACAACACACTCTCCATGCAAACATTCATCACCCAGACCTGCCAGTCGTGCTACTATCAATTACGGCGTATAAGCCAATTCGAAGGTACCTGTCGGCTGATGCAACGTCCAAACTTGTCACATCTCTCCTCTCATTCTTTCACGTCAGGACTATTGTAATTCTTTTTTGGCTGGTCTGCCAGTATCATCTATCCACTCCCTTCAACGTATTCAAAACTGCAGCTCGACTAGTCCTAAAAAAGAACAAATCTGAGCATTTTACTCCTCTCTTGCGATCTCTCCACTGGCTGCCTGTGCCACAGAGAACAAACTATAAGATCAGTACCCTCTGTTATAAATGCCTCAACAATACAGCACCCTCCTACCTCTGTGAATATCTTCACTTGTACACTCCTTCTCGTTCCCCCCGATCTGCTGCCTACGAATACCTAGATTCAACCAATCCACCGTTGGCCGTCGCTCTTTCTTTGTTTCCGGTCCATCAATCTGGAATGACCTCCCTCTCTCCCTTCGCAAAAAGCCTACTTATGACACTTTTAAATCCAGCTTCAAGACATACCTATTTCAAACCTAAGACTTTCCCTTATTGTTTCATATCATAATTATCTGTCCCTGCCTTCAAATGACCAAATTTCCCATCATCCTGCCAAAGGTGTATAACCTGTGTGTGTGTGTGTGTGTGTGTGTGTGTGTTTTTTTGTATGTGGTGTGTGTGTGTGTGTGTGGTGGGTGTGGGTGTAGAAAACTGTTAATTATTGTTGGTTGCATGTGTAGGAGTGGATCGAATGCAAGCGCTTTGATTTGTTCTTACAAGATATAAGGTAAAAGGTAAAGGAGTCCCATAACCTACAAGGTCGTAGGGGAGCGAGGCGTCAGAGACCTCACTTCTCTATGGCCAGCATATTGAGGGCGGCGCCCATCTCCTCTCCCTCGCTGCTTTACCTTCCCTGACCCTAAAGAGGGCAGGTACCCATTTACAGCTGGGTGAACTGGGGAAACTGTACTGAAGCCAAGGCGCGCAAACGGTCACCCATCCAACTGGTAACCACGCTCGACGCTGCTTAACTTGGCTGTGGGAAAGCGAGTGCTCCGACCACTGAGCTATCCCGTCCCCAAGATATAGGTACAAGATATAGCGCTATGTAAATTCCATTATTATTATTATTATTATTATTATTATTATTATTTATTATTAGACTTGCTTGTCACGTCTTCATTCTGTTTGTCACCACCCATCACATAGACTTTTACAAGCTGTGGTCTGATTTGTCATCATCTCTCCTCTCCCTGAGGAGATGGGCGCCGCCCTCAAAATGCTGGCCCCTGGAAAAGTGAGGTCTCTGATACCTCGCTTCTCTACCTCTGCATAGGTTATGGGACACCTCTACCTTTATCCACTCCCTCCAACCTATTCATAATTCTGCAGTACCGACTGGACAGCCTAAACATCACTGTTCATCAATGATTCAACATTCTTTCTCCATTTTCCAGTTTTTAAAAAAAAGCTAGTTATACCCAAAACGTCGTTTGCTAACAATAATACATTGTAAGCTTTCTGGATGAAATCGGGTTTGGAATAAACGTTTTGTTGCTCTTAAACTAGGTTTTCTTTACTTTTCAATATAAGATCAGACAGAAAAACTCTGTCTGTGTGTGTGTGAATGTGTGTGCGTGTGTGTGCCTACTAGCATGTGTGTGTGTATGTGTGTGTGTGTGTTGTGTGTGTGTGTGTGTGTGTGTGTGTGTGTGTGTGTGTGTGTGTGTGTGTGTGTGTGTGTGTGTGTGTGTGTGATAACTACAGACTTTTCACAAGACAAAGATGTTCACATACCTTTAAACTGTTCCTCGGCAAACTGAAAGCCACTCTTTTTTGTCAACAATCCCAGATGAAGTAGAATCTGAGCAAAGACATCATAAGCAATGAGAAGACAGAAACAGAGAGAGAGAAGAAGAGAGAGAGAGAGAGAGAGAGAGAGAGAGAACAGAGAGAGAGAGAGAGAGAGAGAGAGAGAGAGAAAGGGGGGGGGCCAACATTTATTCAAGAAAGGCCACAGCCCCATTTGAAGGGGTTTACAAAATGACGCATATATATAACAATGTTATACACAAGCACACAAACATATTTATGCAACTAACTACAATGCAATAAGTAAACACACAGTTACACTGAGTTCTGTGCTATGAGAACAAACTACTTCTCCTTTTTAAAGACTTATACATACATACATACATGCATACACAACACACACACACACACACATTATAATATATATATATATATATATATTATATATATATATATATATATATAGATAGAGAGAGAGAGAGAGAGAGAGAGAGAGGGAGAGGAGAGAGAGAGAGAGAGAGAGAGAGAGAGAGAGAGAGAGAGAGAGAGAGAGAGAGAGAGAGAGAGAGAGATTTCATGACATATTCAGACAGGAACAAAATAATTCTACAGTGAGCTGGTCTGGGATGAAATTTCTCAGGAATATATTCTCTTCTTAAATCATCTAGCACTGGACAAGAAAAAAATTGAAAAGGACTTCATCTTCTTTATCAAGTATACTCATAGGACATATCACCTTTCCTGTATCTTTGTCTATGAACTGTTATTTGAGACAACGAATCTAGATTTAGTCAGTGCACAAACTTGTTCATACAGGGATCCCATAACGAAGGTGGAATAAAAACCACAATTGAAAACATCATGGTGGCCATATGAAGAGCTCCTGACTTCCGTAAAAATCCCCCCCCGCCCCCACCCTCAACCATCTGGAGTGGTACGGGCGCGTCACACGAACATGTGGACTGGCCAAGACTGTTCTACAGGGAACAGTACAAGGAGAGAGACGGAGAGGCAGACAGAGAAAACGATGGGAAGACAACATCAGAGAGTGGACTGGCCTTGAGCGGAACGACATACTACGGAAAGCTGAGAACGAGCGAGGAGTGGAGGAAGCTGGCTGCAAAATCTCCAACGGTCTACTAAACTACAGTACAGGTGAAGGTGAGGGTAATGGTTTTCCAGTCATAAATATGGCTGGTACGCTTGGCGAGACTCGGCTGCTAACTATCTATCCATAACTCACCTTATGTTTGCTACGAGAGTGAAGGTTCTGTTTGGCAGCGAGACTGTGGATGGCCCCTAGCCACCTGGGCCACAGGCGCGTCACGCGTAGACGTATCCAGGCGAAGGCGTGACGCTCGTTAGGATCTTTCAGAAGATCTAATAACCCCTGAAGACTGGTCGTGATATTCGCCTGCATGAGAGAGAGAGAGAGAGAGAGAGAGAGAGAGAGAGAATAGAGAGAGATAGAGAGAGAGAGAGAGAGAGAGAGAGAGATAGAGATAGATAGATAGAGAGAGAGAGATAGAGAGAGATAGAGAGGGAGAGAGAGAGAGAGAGAGAGAGAGAGATAGAGAGAGATAGAGAGAGATAGAGAGAGATAGATAGATAGAGATAGAGAGAGAGAGATAGAGATAGATAGATAGATAGAGAGAGAGATAGAGAGAGATAGAGAGGGAGAGAGAGAGAGAGAGAGAGAGAGAGAGAGAGAGAGAGAGAGAGAGAGAGAGAGAGAGAGAGAGAGAGAGAGAGAGAGAGAGAGAGGTAAAAAAAAGTATGTTCTTTCGAGCCAGAAGGCTCATAGAGCCGGAGCTTATCCCAGTTTCTGTAGCGTTAAGCGAACTGATGGTTTTTCACCACCCCTGTGACAGGACGCTAGTCTGTCGCCAGATACTTCCCCAGCAGAGCTGGTACCCACTTGTACACCTGGGTGGAGGGAGGAAAATAGGAGTAAAGTGTCTTTCCCAAGGACACAACACCGAGCCGATCGGGGATCGACTTGTCTTTAAAAAAAGGTAAAGGTATCCCATATCCTATGTGGTCGTAGGGGAGCGAGGCATCAGAGACCTCAACTTCTCAAGGGGCCAGCATATCGAGGGCGGCACCCATCTCCTCTCCCTCGCTGCTCTACCTTCCCTGACCCTAAAGACGCAAATACCCATTTACAGCTGGGTGAACTGGGGGTCTGTACTGAAACCAAGGCGCGCAAACGGTCACCCATCCACTTGGTAGCCACCCTCGATGCTGCTTAATCTTGGCTGGGGGGAAAAAGAGTTCTCTGACCACTGAGCTGTCCCGTCACAACTTTTCTACGTAGTAATTGTACAATCCCTTTTAGCCCAACTCAAGCCGCACTCACCACTGGTACTCAAAATCACCAGCAACACAAAGATAACGAAAACCGATTGCACCAGTGACTCTTCTGACGTACATATTCTGTCCCTGCTTCCATCACCCGCTCCTTGGTTGATTGCTTGAGGACTGAGAACCTTCCCCACTGCTTCTTTGGACACCAGTCCTCCACCTGAGAGGGAAAAAATATCAGAAACAAACACAGTTTAAGCACCAGCGCTCTAAATGAAAACAGTATAAAACAACCCCCCACAAACAACTATGATAGAAAATAGTATATAAAAACCAAATAACTATAATACACCCCCGTGGGGATGCTGGGGGCCTGTCAGTATAAATATCATCCCCACCTTCTGGAAATTCTGTGTTAGGAATTCCCTCTTTTCTATCCCTCTCTTTGTTTCTGCCTTCTTCGTTTTCTTCCTTTCACCTCCTTCTTGTCTATTGTCTGCTTTCCTGGTTCATTCTCCTGCCTTTTTTCCCCAGAAAGGCTTAAGGGATAATAAAAATTTTCCCATGCTGAATTTGGATGCGCTAGACCTGACTTGTCAGGCGCTTTACGGCAGCGCAACGCATTTTCGCTGATATGTCAGACAACAATAGTCGCTCTCTGAGCGTTCAATGATGACGACGAAGAAAGAAGTACAGTGTATATATGATAACCATTCCTCCTTACAGCCCAGTCAGCTCCAAAAAGTTTATGCCAGGCCACCCCCCCCCCCCACACACACACACACAAAGTACAACCATAAACCCTCCCGAACAAAACAAAACTCCTAAACAAATAAAGCAGCCAGCTAAGGAAGAAACAAAAGAGCTAATCAATAAGCTAGGTGTTTTGTTTTGAATAAGTTTATCGTCGCTTAGCAATAGTGTTTTCGTTGGTTTGTTTTTGCATTAGTTTGAGTTCTTTTTATAGTGCAATACTCCGTGTGTGTATGTGTGTGTGTTGTGTGTGTGTGTGTGTGTGTGTGTGTGTGTGTGTGTGTGTGTTTTAAATTCCTTTATTTCGAGGATAATGTGTGTGTGTGTGTGTGTATGTGAGAGAGAGAACACTGAACACTGAAAAGGTTTTATTGTACTTCGGCCTTGGGCCACTATACAAAACATGTTTGGGGAAGGGGGGAGGAAGACAGCAGAAAACGTTTATATCCATTTCCTATTTTCAATTCTACAAGCATACAGGATTACTCCCAATATCTTCTAGTCATCACCATCCCCATCATCATCTTCAGCATTTACATAATCATCACCATCAGCATCTTCATTACCTATAGCATCAGCTGCAGCCAGTATATCAACATAACCATCATTACTTTCATCTTCTACATCATCATTATCAACATCATCATCTTC
Source organism: Rapana venosa (assembly GCA_028751875.1). Classification (NCBI taxonomy): domain Eukaryota; kingdom Metazoa; phylum Mollusca; class Gastropoda; order Neogastropoda; family Muricidae; genus Rapana; species Rapana venosa. The sequence goes on from CM054134.1 coordinate 107,885,280, forward strand.
ATCATCTACGCTATCACCATCTTCTACAACTGTATAGTCATTTTCGCCACGATTATCATCTTCAATCTCTGCATCATGGTCATAATCATCATCTTCATCATCGTTTCCATCGTTATCTTCAATATAATACATCATTGTCATCATCTTCATCTTTGACATCTCCATCATAGTTACCGCCACCACTATCACCTTCAACATCCACGCCATCGTTCCCATCACCACCATCGTCACCCTCAGCATCTACATCAACATCACCTTCAACATTTCCATAATCATCGCCATCATCCTCCTAAACATCTACATCATCATCGTCCTTTGAGAGAGAGAGAGAGAGAGAGAGAGAGAGAGAGAGAGAGAGAGAGAGAGAGAGAGAGAGAGAGAGAGAGAGAGAGAGAGAGGCTATGAAGCTTTAAAAATCACAAAACTCTCCAATATTCAATAGTATGTCCCCACAGTCGGAATGCGGCTACCTTCATGCTGGGTAAAAGGGGTCGCATACGCAAAATTTTGCCATTGGCAAGAACTCCGAGCTCTAGCCGAGGAACGAAAACCCCCCCAATATACTTCTTAAATCAGGTAAAGTGCAAACAATTTTACCCCACAACAATGATGTTCAGCACAGGATAGAGTTTACACACAAACTAATGACTTTAGTAGACAAATTAATAAATTCAAATCTGAATACTGAGAGGGTATGTAAGCAGTTGAACTGTTTGGTTTGATTTCAACATGTTGATTTTTGTGCAAAAAGTAACGCAACACACCTTCGTAAGCAACAACAAGATCAGAGCCAATAGTGGGGTAAGAAACATGTAGTAAGAAAACATCATTAACGAAATACAAGCAATCACGACATTAACAGTTTATGTACCAACGGAGTGGTAGGTCACATCGAACCATATTGAACAGAACAATAAAATGGCATCAAAATTTGACTGTAGGCTATATATAAGTGCAGAGCACTCGCACCTTGCTGGTTCATTTTCGTTATAAACACACCAAAACCCGAGGGCCAACATCTGGCCTACTGACCTGCCCATGAGGGACAAACTCTTGGGACCCCTGGAGGGCCTTCAGTGCACGGCAGCATTTGTCAGGGCCTGAGGAGTTGCTGTCTGAGCGTTCGACGAAGAAGAAGAATTCAGTTATGAGATATGTAGTTGTTCATATCAAAATATGTCTTACTGAATTTTTGTTATTTGAGAGTCTCATTCGTCGTTTGTTCATTATCAGTGATATAAAGCAAGCATCTAAAAGCAGTTTAAGACTCGAGTTTGTCGGCAGCGGGTTGCACTAAGCTGTCACACAGAGAAAACAAAAAGGACACTTTGAAAGCTGCAAGAGGTGGTGAGAGAGTGTTGTCCTTAGCAGACTGAACTCTTTGTGTCTGTGTGTCTTTGTGTCTGTGTGTCTTTGTGCCTGTGTCTGTCTTTGTGTCTGTGTGTCTTTGTGCCTGTGTCTGTGCGTCTTTGTGTCTGTGTGTTTGTGTGTCTTTGTGTCTTTGTGCCTGTGTCTGTGTGTCTTTGTGCCTGTGTCTGTGTGTCTTTGTGCCTGTGTCTGTGTGTCTTTGTGTCTGTGTGTCTTTGTGTCGGACCTGGCTGAGGTAGTACAGGATAGAGCAGTTGGTGCCGTCCACGCCTAAAGCTGCATAGCAGGGGTCGGTTTTCCACCCCGCCAACATCCACTGTCACAATCGATAGAGAAATCAGTATATCAAGGAAAATCATATTAATAGATACATACAGAAACATCACTCGAACGCACGAACGCACGCACAAATACGCTCGCGCGCGGGCAGTCACACACAAATACACAAACGTGCACGCGCATACACACGCACGCACACACGTGCGTGTGCACGCACGCGCGCATACACACACAGATAACAAAGGAAGAAGCAGGTGGAACCATCTAAGCTCAAAACTAATTTTTAAAGCAGGGATCGGATATCTACGCCTGGGTCATCCACTGTCATAGTGCATTAAATGAATTCATAAAAAATGATACATTATTTCACAAACATATTTAATAAAAAGCCAAGAAGATAAATGAATAACTAGCTTTTGATCATCCTGATGACAAAGATAACGGCAATGACATTACGAAATGTCCAATGATGACCGTAATTAAGACGATGACATCAATGATAGCAGGATGTAAGGTGTAAAGCAAGGCAGTGGGAAAGTGTTATCCGTTAATACGCACACACACTTCGGGATTATATTGAAGCTGTAAAGAGAAAAAACACCCCAAAATTGATGCTACGGTTCATAATTTTGGTTTACAAAAGGCCGCCTTGGATCAGACTTGACTTGACTTCTGCCTCATCTATTTATTTATTTATTTCATTCTTGTATTTCGTAGATGATGGAATAAACACTGGTATGCTTTTCTTGTACATCCAATCCTCGTGTATATGTCTTTTGTAACTTTTGTCATCCGTTCCTACCGGCACATATTGGCCTACTCTTCCAAAAGGTGGAACATGTTTTGACATGTGCTCAAGGCGTTCTGCGTGCGTTGGCACACGGAGCCTCGGTTAATAGTCTCATCCAAAGGACTTTTGAGAGGATCGAGTGGGGTCGGCACAAATGTTAACTCCAGGGGTGAAAATCCCCTTGAACGGGATTCGATCCTGGGTCGGCAGATAGTGAGCGCAATGCTCTAACCACAAGGCTATCCCTTCATCTTTTGAGTAGTCAACTGGGCAAAATACTGAATTCAGCAGAGAGTGTGGCTTGATAAAGCACACCTAGCATAACACACCGTAGTTCTACTTCCATTGTGCCTGCTACAGATGGTCCTGTCATCCGCGCCATCAGGCAGAGCTCGCTACGTCTTCTGCAGCAGACGTGGTGACTTGCTGGGGAATGAAATCGACACCAGAGTATTTATTTCCAGGATAACGAACAGCGATTAAGTGTTTTTTTTTATATATCAAGTCCCCGCTCTTTCACATACAACATCGTGATAGAAACACACACACAAGATTCAAGATTTAATTCCTTTCACCCCTTTTGGGGTATGGAGGAATACAAACAAACTGAACAGGAGAATAAAACTAACAGCAATATACCCAAAAATAATATAAATACTAACAGTAACTGAAAAGTACTGACGCTGTACACACACGCAAAAGTACTGAAAAGTACTAAGAAAAGTACTGACGCTGTACACACACGCAAAAGTACTGAAAAGTACTAAGAAAAGTACTGACACTGTACACACACGCAAAAGTACTGAAAAGTACTAAGAAAAGTACTGACACTGTACACACACAGCAATATACCCAAATATTAATATGAATACTAACAGTAATGAAAAGTACTGACGCTGCACACAGACACAACCACAACAACATACACCAAACATCACACGCAACAACACAGATCAAGATTTAATTCCTGTTACCCCTTTTGGTTGGAGATTACAAACAAATTGAACAGGAAAAAACCTAACAGCAATATACCCAACAATAAATAAATACTAACAGTAACTGAAAATACTGACACTGCACACACCACACACATACACACCACACACACACACCACACACCACCACACACACACACACACAACAACACTGAACATGAACACAAGAATTCAGATTTAATTCCTTTTACCCTTTCGGGATATGGAGGATTACATAACAAATTGAACAGGAGAATAAATCTATACAGCAATATGCCCAAATACACTGAATACTAACAATAACTGAAAATCAAGAGTTCCTCGCACACGCACACACACACACACACACACACACACACACACACCACACACAACCTCACACACACACTCATCAGCGTAACAGACCCTCCCCCCACCACCACACCACACATCATTTCTTACCAAAAAATTCTGAAAATGAAAAGCAGAGAAGCATTTTATGTTTGAAGAGTCCCTAAAAATCACAACGGAGATTAAATGGACATGAATTGCTTTCCCTTAATTTTTTTTTACTGCTGTTATTTCGGGTGCCTCCCAGCTAAGCAAACACCCCTGTAGCGGTGCCCCCCCTCGGACTGTTCACTGTGACTGTCTGGACCTGTCCTCACACCTGACAGGTACAGCAAGACTGAGTGCACGCTGAGACGTGTAGGTGACATGTATGACTGTTTTCAACAAACCCGCCTTAAATATAGGCAGCTGTACTATCACTTCAAAGGACTGCAAAAGTCCTTCGGAAGAGACTATAAACCGAGGCCCCGTGTGCGAACGCATGCAGAACATCTTGCGCACACGTTAAATCCTGTTCCGCTGTTCGAAAGAGTAGGCCATTGTGTGCCGGTGGGAACAGATGACAAAATGAAAAAAACCCCGCATACACACCCATAAAAAAAGTCATCTGAGCGCTTTGATTTGTTGCTTTACAAGATTCGGCGCTATATAAATTCCATACATTATTATTATTATTTACTTTTTTGGTCTTCTTTATTGGAGAACACAGGTTGTCTGTCATAAAAAAGATCTTGCCATGGGTGTAGATAACTCCTTTATAATACTTCAAAAGCGTAACAAACATTTTTAATGTCAGCCTGGGTATTTTGCTAACATCCACCTCGGTCATTGGGTTACACTGAATGGCATGAGTTTGCAGGAATGGCGTCTCAGTCTACATGAACTGATGTCAGCCTTCATAAAGCAAACGCACTGTGCAGCCATTCACGCAGGTAAAATTAATGTGTGTGCCTGCAAACTTACCACTGTGATCAATATAGAGCATAAACATCTCCACACCCATACCTTATAATTTATCATCCAACGGCAGTGGGTCAGTGATATAGAGGTGAAAGGTAAAGGTGTCCCATAACCTATAAGGTCATAGGGGAGCGAGGCGTCAGTGACCTCAACTTCTCCAAGGGCCAGCATATTGAGGGCGGCGCCCGTCTCTTCTCCCTCGCTGCTTTACCTTCCCTGACCCTAAAGAGGCAGGGACCCATTTACAGCTGGGTGAACTGGGGGACTGAACTGAAGCCAAGGCGCACAAACGGTCACCCATCCAACTGGTAACCACGCTCGATGCCGCTAGCCCTTAACTTGGCTGGGGAAAAGCGAGTGCTCCGACCACTGAGCTATCCCGTCCCCACACCCGTATAGAAAGCGAATTCTCCTAAGTAGGTTATGCAGCTTCCTTATTTGTGGGTAAAAAATTTCGCTTACGAAAAATCTCACCATTGGTGAACCTTGTGACTCTAGCCGAGGAAGAGGGGGGAAAGGGGAGGGGGAGAACGGACCTGATTTCAAGCCAAAGCACCTGAACCCGAACTTTTCTCCTGTCCGCTAGCTAGACCAAGAGTGGTGGTCTGGGTGCTTGTCTTTCGGGAGAGACGATAATCTAGGTCCTGCGTGCAGCATGTTTTTAGCGCGCTTACATGATAACAACAACAACAATAATAATAATAATAATAATAATAATAATAATAATAATACATGGAATTCATACAGCGCTATATCTTGCAAAAAATAAATCAAAAAGTTTTCATTCGTCCTAGTCTTTTACATGCAGCCAGTTACAATTAATAGCTACTTACAAATTCAAATGTAAACACACACTACACTACATTACACTACACTAAACTTAACTACACTACACCACACCACACCATACTACACTATACTACACTACACCCCACTGCACTGCACTACACTACACAACACCGCACCCCACCAGACCATGCCATACTACGCCACACCACACCACACCACACCGCACCACACCACACCACACCACACTATACCACACCACACCACACTACGCCACACCCACACACACCCACAACCCACCCACACACCCCACCACCCAACACCACACCACCACACACCCACACACCACACCACACCACACCCACCACACCACACCACACCTACACCACCAACACCACCCACACCACACCAACCACCCAACCGCACACCACACCACCAACCACCACCTCCACACCACCCACACCACTCCACACATACACCACCCACCACACACCGCACCCAACCCCACCACCCACACGCACCACACCGCACCAACTACACCCACACCACACCACACCACTACCATAACCACACCACACACACCGCACCCCAACCACACTATACCACACCACACCGCACCCCACACACCACACCACACCACCACACACACCACACACACCACACCACACGCACCACACCACACACACCACACCACACAGCACCACACACACCAACCACACTAACCACACACACAGCACTAACGCCACACACACACAACACCATACCACCATACCACACACACGCACACACCACACTAGCCACACCACACCACACCACATACCACACCACACTATACCGACCAACAACACACCTGCAACCACTGAGCCACACTATACGCACCACACACACCATGGCCACGACAAACACACTTTCATTCTATTATCAACCACTATTCAGTCATGCAACTAACACCTGGTGTTCTCCACACCAACCACACCACACCTCATCAGTTGCACACCCACACCATGCCACACTATCATGCAACATGATAACCAGTGTGGCCAACGGATAAAAATCATTTGTCAGTTTCTGTTGTCAGGTAAGGGCCAGGCCTACTGAAGTTGTGTATGCTTACTTAATAGCTGAGCCTCTGCATGCAGTATGTACACAACTTACACTCTTCGTATAAAGGAGAAAAATTCCCTTGAAGTCCGAGTGTGGGTGCCTATATGGCAAAGTACATGAAGACAGTGGTGCACGTAAACGTTTATTATTTCTTTTATTTTATTTCATTTTATTATTTATTCTTTTATTTCGAGGATAATGGAATAAGCACTCGTGTGTTGTTTTTTTTCCATCCAGCCCCCCGTGCGGATGCAGTTTTGTACAGCCGGCACACAATGGCCTACTCTTCCGACTGATGTGAACTCCGTTTCATCCAGTGTGTGCATACTGGTGACTCCCAGATGGGATGAGTGCCTCAGGGTGCATGTGCTGAGTGCCCCTAGGATGTTAAGCTCGGGAACGCGCCCGCGCGAGTGTGTGTGCGTGTGTGTGTGTGTGTTGTTGCGTGTGTGTGTTGTGCGTGTGGTGTGTGTGTGCGTGTGTGTGTGGTGTGTGTGTGTGTGTGTGTGTGTGTGTTGTGTGTGGTGTGTGTGTGTGTGTGTGTGTGGGGTGTGTGTGTGTGTGTGTGTGTGTGTGTGTGTGTGTGGTGTGTGTGTTGTGTGTGTGTGTGTGTGTGTGTGGTGTGTGTGTGTGTGTGTGTGTGTGTGTGAGCGCGCGCGCGCGAGTGGGTATGTGAGTTTGCAGGTATGCGTATCAAACTTAAACACAATTCAAATGGAAGTGGTTTATCCTGCACAATGCTGCATCATGCTTTTCGTAAGAGTAAGCCATTGTGTGCAGGTGGGAACAGATGACAATTTACAAAACCGCATACACACGGGGACTGGATGTAAAAAACACATAAGTGCTTATTACATTATCATCGATATAAAATAATTTAAAAATCAATTAAAAAAATCATGTATCATTCTATTATACTATCATTTCTGTGTTTTGTTATACTGTAATGGTGTTGTAATGCGTTAACAACAACCACACCAAACCAAACCAAACAAAGACAACTACCATCAACATAAGCGACCTCAATAGTGTATATAAAAAAGACGCAAATGATATGAATTATAAATGATATGCCAAAAAACACCACCCCACAATAACAAAAACAATAACCGAGAGTGTTCTTCTTACCTTCAATTTTTCCAAGCACTTAGGAAACGACTGTAGATCTTCAGCTGTCACACTGCACGGACCAGGCTTTTCTGCAAGCGTCGTCAGCACATAGATGGATAGATGACTGCAGTTACTACTTACTACACGACATCCCTATAAGATCGTAGGGGGCCGAGTCGTCAGAGACCTCAACTTCTCTAGGGGCCAGCGTATTGGGGGTGGAGCCCATCTCCTCTCCCTCGCTGCTTTATTTTCCTGACTCTAAAGAGGCAGGTACTCGTTTACAGCTGGGTGAACTGGGGGACTGTACTGAAGCCAAGGCGTGTAAACGGTCACCCATCCACTTGGTAACCCGCTCGATGCTGCTTAACCTTGGCTGGAGGAAAGCGCGTGCTCCGACCACAGAGCTATCCCGTCCCTTTCGTTTAATACTTCACTTACAAGTGAAAATGAAAATAACGCAGTGCATCCTTAGGATGAGACTATACACCATGGTCCCGTGTGCGGACGCTCGCAGAACACCTTGCGCACAAGCTGTTCCGCTTTTCGGAAGAGTAGGCCGGTGTGCGACGGTGGAAATAGATGACAGAATTTACAACAAACAAAAATACTGCATACATAAGGGGGTTGCGTGTAAAAAGCGTGTGAGTGCTCATTCCATTACCCACGAAATTAACGAATAAATAATTGAATGAATACATATATAAATATAAATTTATTTACATGGGGGTTTGTGTGTGTGTGTGCGTGTGTGTGTGTGTGTGTGTGTGTGTGTGTGTGTGTGTGTGTGTGTTTAAAGAAAATTTTTTTTCTCCCATCACTAAGGCTCTTCAATGCTGATTGCCAAGAGTGTTGATGTTTCAGTATCTGCTATCGATGTCATGAAATGCTGATCAGTAGAGAAGGTTTTGACATGACTGAACGTCTACATACCTGTTGGAGAGAGAGAGAGAGAGGGAGAGAGTGAGATGAGAGAGAGAGAGAGAGAGAGAGAGAGAGAAGAGAGAGAGAGAGAGAGAGAGAGAGAGAGAGAGAGAGAGAGAGAGAGAGAGAGAGAGAACTCGAGATCGAACTCGAACTCGAATGATTTATTCACAAAAAGGCCATTGGCCCATACATGAAGGGGGGTTGCCGAACAGCTTAGTAGTTTGGTTAAAAGATAAAATAAAATAAACACACACACACACACAGACAACATGTTACTGTATAACAAAAGGTCAGCTACAAAAATATCACTTAGGATAACATTATCTCTCTTATTCTGAAAGCTTTACACAAATATAAAGTGAGGCTGCGCACAACCTCAGGATGACTTGATGCCAGGAGTAAACAGAGTCTAAATAAATTAGGCTGTCTACTATATTTAACAGGGATGTAGTTCTGCCTAACATCCTCAAATACTGGACAGCACAACACAAAATGTACTTCATCCTCCGGTGCTTGCTTACATAATGGGCATAGCAGCTGAGGTCGTCAATATCATGTTCTCTGTATCTGAATTTATGAATGTTTATATCTGATACACCAAGTCTAAACTTAGACATAATTCTTTTCAAATGTATATCCATATCAAGTTTTAGATAAGGTTTGACATCATGCGAACTTATAAATTGTCTGTACATTTGAAATCTTTCACTGTTTTGTATATGGTCACTCCATTGCTGCCATCGGCAGTCAATCAATCTTTGCCTGAAAGCGTTAATAAACTCTCTACAATTTCCGACTCCTTGATTGAGCCAAACAAATCCAAACCCGAGTTCAAACAAACAGGTACGTATTTGTGTTGTCCAGTTGTTTTTCCCATTGACATCTAGATCATAAAGCATCTTGTAGGATTTAAAAGGTAGCCTGCTCTCATTCATATGCAGAATCTTAATCCAATATCTAATGCATCTTACAGCAGCATTAACAGAGAGAGGGTATCTATTAGTTTCACTATAAACGAGATCATTAGGTGTGCGTCTATCTAAGCCTAAAAACTGCTTTAAAGCAAAGAGGTGCACTGATTCACAATGTGTTACAGCTGCATCCAAGCCCCAGATTTCTGCACCATATAACACAGTGGGTTGTATTTGTGCATCAAATATCTTAATGAACAAATCAAAAGAGTTATTATTCGTAGTTTTTTCAACACAAATAACAAGCCTCGTTTACCTCGACTTGCCAGATCTTTACATGCAGTTGTGAAACTAAGCTTAGTAGAAAAACAGATTCCTAAATATTTATATACATTAATCACAGGCATGATATTTCCATTGTACAACCATTTTTCATGAGCAGCTAAATATCCACCTTTTCTGAATACAACGATATTACTCTTACTCAGATTAACCTTAAGATCAAGTGATGTTGCAGCACTGTTTAAGCTGTTTAACTGCTTTTGTAAGCCTACAACTGTTTCAGACAGCAGGATAACATCATCAGCAAGCAGAAGAATAAACAACTCTGAGAAATCTTGTGGGGAAAGTGGCACCATGTTTACCATTATTTATGACATCTCTGGCTAACTCATTGATAAAAACAGAAAACAATAAGGGGCTACATACATCACCCTGTTTAACACCAGTGGTACAGCATATTATGTCAGTCACTTTGGTTCCACATCTTATTCTGCTTCTGACATTCTGATACATGGCGAGAGAGAGAGAGAGAGAGATGAGAGAGAGAGAGAGAGAGAGAGAGAGAGAGAGAGAGAGAGAGAGGAGAGAGAGAGAGAGAAGAGAGAAAACATCACCCCACCACTATCCATCAACATTAAGCAGACAGAGAGACATAGAGAGAGAGAAGGAGAGAGAGAGAGAGAGAGAGAGAGAGAGAGAGAGAGAGAGAGAGAGAGAGAGAGAGAGAGAGAGAGAGAGAGAGAGAGAGAATGAATGAATCCTTATTTTTTCAAGGGTAACAGAATAAGCATGCACATACTTTTTTTCATCCGGCCCTTGCCCTGATTAGGGACTATATACAAAACAAAGGTAAAAATCTTACTACAACGACGACATAATGATTTAAAATATATTTATTTATTTAACAATACATAATCCCTAACTGACTTGAGCAATAATTTCAAGAGATACATACAAGAGAGAGAGAGAGAGAGAGAGAGAGAGAGAGAGAGAGAGAGAGAGAGAGAGAGAGAGAGAGAGAGAGAGAGAGAGAGAGAGAGAGAGAGAGAGC
>CM054134.1:107901151-107911151 GCA_028751875.1 Rapana venosa
ATGATCTCCAAGGATTTATGTCGTTCCATTGTTGTTTTCATTTGGGAAGATCCACACAATAATCCCAGTCATCCATGTGATCCAGTGCATCTGGTTTCAGTGTTGTGGGTGACAGCTGTGTCATGCCATGCTTTGCTAGCCCTAGGCTGTAGATGATGGGGGTGGAGGTGGGGGTTAGTGTGTAACAGTACTGCCACGAGCCAGGCTGTAAGAAAATGGGTGGAGTGGGTTAGTTAACAGACAGCCACACACGTCCTTAAAAATCCACAATTAAAGTCACACACACACACACACACACACACACACTCTCTCTCTCTCTCTCTCTCTCTCTCTTTCTCTCTCTCTCTCTCGGCTGCTCTCTCTCTCTTGAGATGGCACACGCCTGTTGTGTTCATGTTGCACATTGATACAAAATACTGGATCTTTACTATACTAAAATTCAATTTCTCCCTTGATGTATCTCATACAATGCCAATGAAGGCACACAATAGCAGACCTTCTCATGCACTGCTGGCTTTGAAACTCTCAAACTATCCTTTTATAAACACTGCAAGACTGGAATGGGTAGTTTCATGGCCAGCGCACAGGACCTTGGTTCATTCCCTCCGCTAAATGAAGAGCGCTCAAACTGGGGCTTAACTCATACTTTTCACTTTCTAGGTTGGTGTGTTATTTCTAGACCACTGATCCACCATGCAAATGCAAAATGATTTAATGTGGTAGGCTTAAAGCTCTGTCAAATGATGCCAGTAGGTCTGGGTCAAAACAAACAGCCCAGAAGCATTTGAAATAGACAGTTGACGTGTCAACATCGTGTGACTACCACACCAGGAAATGCACGGTACAATCATATCATCAGTGTGGCAATGGGACAAGTCAGTAATTATGTTATATGCAATCCACTGACATTTTGATCAAGATGTTTGGTCTTCAGTTTTACTGACTACTAACGCTTTTTTGAAAGAATTGTAGGTAAGGTAAAGGTGTCTCCTAACCTATGTATTCATAGAGGAGCAAGGCATCAGAGACATCAGCTTCTCTAGGGGCCAGCATTTTGAGGGTGGCGCCCATCTTCTCTCCCTCACTGCTTTGCCTTCCCTAACCTTTAAGTGGGCAGGTACCAAAAGGTCACCCATCCACTTGGTAACCATGTTCGACGCCGCTAAACATTGGGTTGGGGAAAGCAAGTGGAAAAAGTGGTAGAGTCTGTGGTCCTTGGAGAGTCAGGATGAATGCTGACGCTCAACACCCCCCTGACCCCCCCCCCCCCCCCCCCCCCCCTCCCAATAATATTGTCGACTGCTTGTGAGTTTGACGTCTTGCTGAAAGAGAGATTGAGAGATTGAGAGAAAGAGAGAGAGAGCAAACAAATGAACGAATTTCAAGAGGATAATGCGTGGGCAAACAGCTGTTTACAGAAAAGCATTCTCAACGAATAAAAAAACCCCAACACACAACAAAGAAATAGCAGAGAGAGGGGAAAAATCTATACATAATCTGAAATGTAAACAACGTATTGCACAGTATACCACTTTCAGTCACAGCAGATTTCTTAGTTTGAAACTAAGAACTGCTGAGCTGTCTGATGGAGAGAATTTTGATCCATAAAGAGAAAAACTAATTGACTCCATGTGTGTGGAAGTGAAGAAAAAATGTGCTGGTATAGCACTTGACAAGCTCCAAGAATATGGCTTTGCTGGTGAAACGATCCTCTAGGAAACTGTTGAAGGAGGGAGAGAAGGGATAGGAAGAATAAAAAGGGCTGGGTAGAGAAAGTGGATCGGTGGTCTTGAGGTAACGCACCTGCCTAGAAAGTGAACATTTTGAGTTTGGTCCGCTTTTGTGCCCGAAATTTCCCCTCCATCCACTACACCATGTGTGGTGGTCTGGGTGCTTGTCTTTCAGAGAATACATCAAACCGATGTCCTGTGCGCAGCAACACACGTATAGCGCGCATCAAAGAACCCACGGCAACAAGAAAGTTGTCCCCGGCAAAAATGTGTGAGAAAGAAAAAGAAAGCCACTCTGATAAGGAAACAAATACACACGCAGACAGGAAAAAGAAACAAGAAATCATCGGTGGCATGCTCTTGTGGTGACGCGCTCTCTCCGGAGAGAGCATCCCAAATTTCAGGCAGAGAAATCTGCTGTGACTTAAAAAATGTTATACAAATTAAACATGGACAGGGAATCCACTGGCAGTGACCCAGGCTTTGGTGCACAACCAATATAAAGGCTTTGGCGCACAAACAATACAATATAAAGGCTTTGGCACACAACCAATATAAAGGCTTTGGCGCACAACAACATAAAGGCTTTGGTGCACAAACAACATAAAGGCTTTGGTGCACAAACAACATAAAGGCTTTGGCGCACAAACAACATAAAGGCTTTGGCGCACAAACAACATAAAGGCTTTGGCGCACAAACAACATAAAGGCTTTGGCGCACAAACAACATAAAGGCTTTGGCGCACAAACAACATAAAGGCTTTGGCGCACAAACAACATAAAGGCTTTGGCGCACAAACAACATAAAGGCTTTGGCGCACAAACAACATAAAGGCTTTGGCGCACAAACAACATAAAGGCTTTGGCGCACAAACAACATAAAGGCTTTGGCGCACAAACAACATAAAGGCTTTGGCGCACAAACAACATAAAGGCTTTGGCGCACAAACAACATAAAGGCTTTGGTGCACAAACAACATAAAGGCTTTGGTGCACAAACAACATAAAGGCTTTGGTGCACAACCGATATAAAATAAATGCTGTGCCCTAAAGACTCCCAGACAGAAGTGAGAAAGAATTGGTTCCCTGGCAAGCTCTTTGAGTAAGACGGTCAGCAGCAGACCGTGTGGCTACGTGCACTTAGTATCTTGCCCATAGGATTAATATCCATGCCTGTTTCATGGAAGGCTAGTCTTGTAAGGGAGTGGGCTAGATGACGAGAAAGTACCCAGTATTTACGCGGGGTGGGGGTGGGGATCACACTGGCCTGCATTGTCATTTACCACAGGGTGTATGGACCGCTGGTCAGGTTCAGTGGTGTGAATCGGTCACCCGGTGTTTAAGATAATGTGACCTTGAGGACGCCCCTGTAGATATGGGGGGGGGGGGGGGGAACTTAATTTCTAGTTGCACATTCATAGTTCTCTCTTTTCCATCACCATTCCAGCCCACCCTTTTTTCTGTGGACTGTCCTCTTCTGTCAACAGGATCTTTATTTCTATCATCAGCTCCCCATCAAGCCTTCTTTGTACGATTCTTACTTTCTCAGCTGCCGAGTGGTTTCTGCAAGCAACCCATAATCCTACGCTCGAGCTACTAGGCCAGGGGAAGGGTGGCTGTATACGTGATTCAGTCGTAAACAAGCCCTGTATGAATGGAGTCCCGAGAGCGTGTCCAATAGGGTTATATTTAGCCTCCTCCTCGGTAAGACAGCTCTGCTAAAGCAACCAGTTATACCGGCTGCCCTCGTTGAGCCTACACTTCATGACAACCCCCCCCCCCCCCCCCCAATACAAAACAGCAAACGGAAGAGAATTTTGATGGAGTCTGACTCTGCTGGGGATCTCTCCAGAGATTCAGAGACAGAAAGAAGAAAGAAAAGTGGCTTTTGGCCCAGTTGGTGGGTTGTTGAGGGAGTGGAGGCGGAGCATCTTCTGTCAAAAGTGAGTCCTTTCACTGTTGCCAAGGGCTTTAGAGGCATAGCTGGGGATTTGAAAACTGTCCGCAACTTATGAAATTGGACGCGCTCGGTTAAATGCAACTCGAAAAAGCAGTCAGAAACACTGCAGCGGTGTATGTACACAGCTAGTGACATGCTCTGTTAAGTTAGCCCCCCACAAAGCCCTGAATAGCAGAAAAGGGGTCATCCGGTGTAGGGACCTGCAGGGTGTGTCTGAGGCAGACGATAACAGCATGGCAGGGAGTTGTGGATGTGCACCGAGTGCTGATAAGGAAAGGGGGAGACAGGGTCCCCACGAACACCTCTTTGCTGACCTTTTGTACCACTGTGTTACCTCAAATTGGGTTATTTGAACGTTGCAGTCTCTATGTATGTCCCTTCACCGCTCAGGTGATTCAGGTGTAAAAAAAAAGAAAGGGCCACGTGAGAAACAGCTGCCCTGGACAGGAGGTGTGCAGAGTCTGAGCAAAGGCAGCACACGACGGGGAATGTCAGGGCCCTGCTCGGTGTGTGAACTGCGGAGGTGCCCACGCTTTCCTCGGCCAGGCAGTGCCCTGTTTGGGTTTTGGAGACAGACATTCAGAGACTGAAAGTAGAGAAGAGGATCTCCTTTAAGGCCAAAAACTGGTCCAAGATAACAACAGTAGTAGTGGTTCTTGTTTGCAGCAGAGGTTAGGAAGTCAGTTTCACTTATTTGCCAGACAGACTTTGACAGGGAGACTCCCAGCTCTGAGATGGCTGTAAGCAGCTGACCAAGCGGTATGGACCATAACCCCTCTTCAGAGAAGACAGCCTCCTGTTGGAGTACAGAAAACACCAGCTCCCGACCTGGGGTACAGACTGCTGACCCTTGGAGTAAAGGAAAAACTGGCTCCTCCCCCCCAAACCAGTTGAAGATTGGAAACAGGTAACTTCTGGTGCTTCCAGAAATGCCGACGTGGTGGTTGTGACGGGGGGTGGGGGGTGGGAAGCAAAAGTTGCTCCCAAGAAAAAAGATTTTTAGGCTTCCATCAGACAGACTAAAAAAAAGTCAAAGAGAGATCCTATTCAGGAAAGCCATTTTTCAGCACTAGCAGAGGATATGTCTGATGGTGAATGAAGGCGCAGATGAATATCAAACAAGGCAAATATCTTACAATGGAATGTCTGTGGTGTATAGCATCCAATAGGGAGGAGCTGCAGCTTCTCAGTCAAGAGCAGAGACTGGCAGTGGTGGCACTCCGGGAGACCCTGTTGAAGGAAGGGAGAGAGTTTGTCTTGTCAGGGTATGACGCCTTCCATGAAAGGCCAAAACCCACAGAGCATGGGATCTCTGGCGGGGTGAGCTTGCTGGTGGGAGACACTTGTTGAGCAGTCTTTTCTTCTTCTTGTTCTTGTTCTTCGTCGTCGTTGTCGTCGTCGTCATCGTAGTCGAACGCTCAGACAGCAACTAATGTCTGTCATATGAACGAAAATGCGTCGCGCTGCCATTAAGCCCAACGCATCCAACTTCGGCAAGGGAGAGAATTGTTATCGTTTAAGACTTTCGGGAAAAAAGGCAGGAGAACGGGCCAAGAAGGCAGAAAACAGATGATAAGACAGCAATAAGAAGACAAAAAGAACACAGCAGAAACAATGAGAAGGATAGAAAAGAGGGAATTTCTAACACAGAATTTCCAAAAGGTGAGGATGCTATTTATACTGGCAGGAGGAGTGTTGTATGGAGTGGCTTCATGCCAAGAGGGCCATCTGGGATATTCTCAGGTTGGACATGTTCAGCAGAATGGACGAAGGGTCTATCTTGGCTGCGGAAGATCCGGCAGAGGCACTGACCACATCTGTTGTAGCATCTGCTAAGCAATTGGTTACGAGGACAAGCGGCCAGCCAGGGATGCCCAGGGTGCCTTGGTTCGACAAAGAGAGTAGGGATGTCCAAAAGACGAGAGGATAAAACAGACCAGCGCCTGGTTTGATAGTCTCCAGCAGTGGTGCTGGCCCACCTAACACTGCAGGCTAAGTCGCGCTGTTTTTCTGACCAACAGGCGTGAGGTGTGGAAACAAAACATATTTTTTGCTCTACACTCAACTGTAGAACGTCCAGCAGGAAGGTTTGGAAAGAGCTTGCGAAGATTAAGGGGAAAAAACGTCTCTCCCTCTGCACTCGCATCTATTTGCTGAAAAGTGAGGAAACCCCATGGTGTGTGACATGTGATATGCGAATAACCATCAAGCATCTGTTTCTGGAGTGTTGAGATGTTTAGGATATTAGGCACAAGTTGTTGGTTGTTGTTGTTGTTTTTTTACTGCAGAATCCCTAAAGATCCTTTTCGTTTTTTGGCAATGCAGAACATTTTTAGCTTCCTGAGAGAATCAGGCTTTTCCGTCTGATATGAGTGAAGATGTCGTCACTAAGAACAAGGTCGTTTTAAGGAATCTAGTTTTGGTGTTATCTCATGTTTATGTGTGGTTGATATGGTTTCTTCCCCACCGGGCTGACTGTCCTGGGCTGAACGTTACGGTTGGCCAGGCCATTGATGCAAAGAACGATAGGAGAGTTGATTTCTTAAGCTGCTTTAGTCATGGCTACACAGTTTTAAAATCAGGTTTGAAGATTTTATGAGGAGACAGCTCTTATATGACCTCTGTGGTCGGCGGGGCGATAAACAACAAGATTGGATTGGACCTTGAGGCCACCTGTTGGCGTTCATTGACTATGCTGTGGACCGGGTTGAAGTTTCCATGACAAACCCGGTAAACAACCGGCACCCTTCACAGTGGGCATGTAACAAGGGATTCGTGGTAAAGACTTTTTTCTGTCTGTCACTGACTTCTTTCTACCTTACTGCTAATCAAGTTGTAGCTGTTCTGCAGTGTGTGGTCTGTCAGTGGTAACTCTGTTTCTATGAGTCACACTCAGTAGAGTGGGCAACCTCTGTGAAGCCAACAAACAAGAAACAGGGGAAACAGCTCTCTCATGACTACAATAAGAAGCCCACCCTGCAGGCAGGGTCACAACAGACCGGTGGCTAAGCGGTAACACGCCTGACTCAAAAAAATGAGGGAGATCGCCGGTTAGGGTTCTCATATGAATCCGTGGAAGGTGGTGTGGGTGCTAGTTTTTCAAATGAAATGATTAACCGTCCTGGGATCCCTGTTACCGTTTCACACACACACAACACCACACACACACACACCACCACACACACCACACACACACACACACACACACACACACACACACACACACACACACACACACACTACACACACACACACCACACACACCACACACACACACACACACACAACACACACACACACACACACACACACACACACACACAACACACACCACACACACCACACACACACACACACACACACACACACACACACACACACACACACCACACCAACACACACACACACACGTGCATGAACCGACACTAACAAGAACAACATGGAAGCTGTCCCTAACAAAATTAGGACAGAAAAAAGGCCGTCAAGGAGAAGCCACTACACAGTCTACAACCCGGATACTCCAGGAACTAACACAGCGAGAGTCCTCTGCTGAAACTCCCCCCGTAAAGTTTCCACCCCAGAGGATGTCAATCTCAACTCCTGATCCTTAAAAAAAAGGTAAAGGAGTCCCATAACCTATGTGGTCATAGGGGAGTAAGGCATCAGAGACCTCAACTTCTCTAGGGCCAGCATATTGAGGGCGGCGCCCATCTCCTCTCCCTCGCTGCTTTACCTTCCCTGACCCTAAAGAGGGCAGGTACCCATTTACAGCTGGGGGAACTGGGGGAACTGTACTGAAGCCAAGGCGCGCAAACGGTCACCCATCCAACTGGTAACCACGCTCGACGCTGCTTAACTTGGCTGGGGGAAAGCAAGTGCTCCGACCACTGAGCTATCCCGTCCCCTTTAGGGTGGGACAATTCATGCAGTTAATTAACTCCCTTACGTCATCCGTAACGGAGGAGCAGCCTCCCGGCTGGACGTCAAGTCTGTCACTGGAGATGCAAATCCGGTGTAAGCCTGCCTGCCTGCCTGTCTGTGGTTAGATCTCACGAAGGCACGGACAAGTGGATTCCATCTCACCAAACAAACTCTTCTGAGATCCAGAAGAAAGTGTACAATTAGCCTGGGACATAATATTATTGTAACATTGCTGGAACAACAGAGAAAAAGCCACACGAAACTCCTAGTATCTGAGTGTCGGTAAGAAAGACATCTTCTGGTACACACACACACACACACACACACACACACACACACACACACACACACACACACACACACACACACACTCACACTCACACACACATGCACGCGCGCGCTTGCGCACGTTAGAGGGTTTTGCCGTTGAAAAACGATGAATGAAAAAGTCTTGTCTTGTTTCCTGTTATCAAGCCCAATGAGTCAAACTAGCAAACAAAACGTGGAAATCACACCTGACTTTCCGTGCAGTCTTCCAAAGTATTTGTATACCACTCACTTTCTATCATGGCAGATTTCTCTGCCTGAAGTTTGGGCTGCTCTAATAGGGGGAAAGCACACCGCCACAAGAACAGCGCCATCTTTTTCTTTCTTTTTTTAAACAGAAACTAACAGTCATATCTGCATGTGAATTTGCTTCTCTTCGAGACAGTTTTGTAGACAGACATTTGCCAGCAAGAACAACTGTACTATTGTGGAAGTTTTTTTTTAATGCGCTAAATATGTGTTTGAAACGGGGACTCGGGTTACTGTTTCTTCCGAAATACTCGCACCCAGACCACCACTCATTGTCCACAGGATGAGGGAAAAAATTCAGTACTAACCGGAATCAGACCTGCGACCTCTCACTTTCTAGAAAGATGCTTTACCGCTAGACCACCGACCCAGCTTAATCTATTTCTGCAGACCCACAGTTGGTTACGGCCTCTCGTTGTGAATACTGCTGGGATAATAATTATCTTTATCACTGCTTTGGTTCGATCATGGTTGATTGTTGTCCTTTCTTGTTAGGGAAGACAGTTTATTCTGTGCCCCCCCCCCCTCCCTTAAAGAGAAACAGGAGTTTCACTATATTATTCTTCTTTATCTTCTTGTTCCGTTTCCCCCTTTGACTTGCCTTAGAATGCTATGTTATATACACTAAAACACTATTAGAGCAAGGACACATTACATTTTCAAAATAATTTGTACTCCGAATATGCAAGCGTAATTCAGAATAAAATGATCACTAGATTTTATTTAGACAGAAGATTTATTTTACCATGGATGTAAAAAAAAAAGAACCAACCAACCAACCAAAACACACACACACACACACACACACACACACACACACACACACACACACACACACACACACACACACAAACTGTGCAAGAACTGGATTCACACCCCATTAGACGTAAATCTTTAGTTAACTTTAAAGAATCCGCCCATTTCTTGAATGTATGAATACAGTCAAGCATCTTCAGGGAAACTTCAAGGTCTTGTTTACAAAATGATTCCAGTTTTTCCCCCCACCAATTGTGAGTAAGAGAGTGAAAAACAAACAAAACGAAAACCAACCAACCGACAGACCCGACCAACTAACCCAACCTGCTAAAATGTTGTTTAAAGCCCCACGGATCAAAGAGGCCATATCAGGGTTGTCACCTCGCAAACATTTAAATCCCAGGCCAAATTCTGGGCAGACATACACAGACCAAACCAGGATATGAAACAACTCCACTATCCTTCCCTGCAGCAACGCCCTTGCCAGCCATTAGGGCCAACCCAGGTCGGGCACCGTGTTATGGGAAAACCACATCAACCACACATAAAAAATAGCAACAACAACAATAGAAACAAACAACAACAAAACAAACAGTATAACCTTCAAATCAGTTCGATTAACAACCCCACACAAACAACAACTAGAGTGACATTTCTGTTTCAGTCTCTCTGTTTTTTCTTTTCCTTCCTCTACCAGAAGTCTGGGGTTCACCCATGGTGAGATTTTGCCTATGCGACCTTTTTTTTGCCCCACCGTAAAGGTAATTGCATTCTGACTTCGGAATACAGTCAAGTCTAATTTTTATTTCCAGATGGTACATTGAATAAAAACTGCATTTGCTTTTTTTTTTTTTCCATCAAGCCATCTATCTAAGAACAAATTTCTCAATGATGATACTGTATTCATATTCATACAAATAAGCTTTAAAGACGTTAATAGTTTCTGGAAGTGACCCCAGATTCTGCTGAAAAAGACAGACACCTGTTTTGACTTGAAGTCAGCATTCTTTCCTGTGTACGGCACTCACCTTCATTAAACTGGTAGGAAATGGTCGGC
>CM054134.1:107913651-107926151 GCA_028751875.1 Rapana venosa
AGCTGTGTCTTGAACTGATTCTTGTTTTTGATACATTTTAAGCATTTTGGGAGCTTGTTCCATAAGTCACTACCCGAGTATAAGAAGCTTGTTTTGTAAAGATTATTTCTTGGTCTCGGGAATGTTAGTAGATGCTTATGTCTGTGTTCATTAATTTAGAAGCTATTGGTGATCTTTGGAGGGGCATTTACATTGACAACTTTCTGAACAAATAGAGCTTTGTTTAGATAAAGTCTGTTTTTGAAGGTTAGAATATTTGTTTTCTTATAATCGTTGATGGTCAGGGAGCTTGATTTTAATAGATTAAGTTTCTTCCTAAAGGCGGAACAGGTTGGAATGTGTGCGGCAAAAATTTCCACGTGTATTGGCACATGGGACATCGGTTTATAGTCCTCATCCGAAGGATTTTGTGGGGGAAGTGGAGTCGGCACTAATGTTAACTCCCGGAGAAAAATCCTCGCTTGCGAACGTGCGCATGTGTATACGTGAGTGTGTTGTATTGCATTGTATTGTATAGTATTGTATGGTATACCACTTTGTCACGGTAGATTGCTCTGAGTGAAATTCGGGCTGCTCTACCGGGGAAAGTGCATCTCCATTAGAGCAGCGCCACCCATTATATTTTTTGTTTTCGTGTGTGTGTGTGTGTGTGTGTGTATGTGTGTGTGTGTGCGATGAATTGTGACAAATTAGAACAGAGGAGTGGAATGCGGTAGGAAGGCAAACTAGACCTACAACAGCGTTGAAACCAAGAGGTATGCAGCCCATGCACACCAGACACACACACGAGCTGTGTCTCGATCGCTGCCAATCTAGACACAGGACTGACACACTGATTTTTGGTATGAACAATGACAAGAAGCAAACCAGCTTGTAAACTTACAATGTCGGGATGACGCACACAATCTGAAATAGGGCCTGTCATGAAACACGGGGGACGGGATAGCTCAGTGGTCGGAGCACTCGCTTACCCCAGCCAAGTTAAGCAGCGTCGAGCGTGGTTACCAGTTGGATGGGTGACCGTTTGCGCGCCTTAGCTTCAGTACAGTTCCCCCAGTTCACCCAGCTGTAAATGGGTACCTGCCCTCTTTAGGGTCAGGGAAGGTAAAGCAGCGAGGGAGAGGAGATGAGCGCCGCCCTCAATATGCTGGCCCTAGAGAAGTGAGGTCTCTGACGCCTCGCTCCCCTACGACCTTATAGGTTATGGGGCTCCTTTACCTTTACCTACTTACCATGAAACACCAGTCCATTGACGTGACAGGAGACAGTCTCCACACTTGCAGCAAATTTCTTTGTGTGCTTATATAATAGCTTTCTTTCTTTCCTTCTTTTGCCTTTTCGAACTTTTGTTTTTTGTCTTTCGTTCTTTTTGTTGTGTTCTGATAGCAGGAGCATTCTGTGATTGTTGCCAACATTTCTCCAAAAACCAAAAACAGGATTATTCAGTTGCCGGAGGAACAACAGAATAGCAATTTTCTTTTTGATGAGAATTCTTGGTACTGAATGCACACATTGTTTAGTTTCTGACATGAAGCACAGACTATTCCTATCATGAGGCAGCCTTACACTGCAGGAGCACAATCTTGACGTGCAGACCAACGTCATTTAAAGAAGAAAGTACAAATTAAGTTACACAGCTGTGCTCAAGACCGATTTTTCTACTTTATTAGGTTTCTCTTCGTTGTGGAATACTCGAATGGTAACTATTATTGTCTGCCTATGAGAGAATAATATAATACATTGCACTGCTTTTAACCTCCTGACAAGTCAGGCCCAGCGCATCCGAACCTTCATTCTTTTTTATGTCTGTGCAATAGCTGAAATTGTTGCTATATTGATGTCATTTTCTTTCATAAATGTGTCTGTATAGATTTTAATTGGCTGCAGAAATAAAATATTGCATGCTCGTTTTGGGTAGTCGGTGTGCTGATTCATAAATATTTAATATTTTTTCTGAATTTGGAACAGAGAGACTTCGAATCACGTATTTTGATACTGCCAATTCTTGTCGTTAATCAGAAAGTGGTATTAAATGTGCCTCTTTATAAGCATTAGATGTGTGAGCATGAACTGGTAACCAAGTGCCATGTTGATGGCTTTACTGTCTTTACTTTGCAATTTTTTCAGGAGATAATCTGCAGCAGAAAAATAAACT
Organism: Rapana venosa; assembly: GCA_028751875.1. Lineage (NCBI taxonomy): Eukaryota > Metazoa > Mollusca > Gastropoda > Neogastropoda > Muricidae > Rapana > Rapana venosa. The sequence goes on from CM054134.1 coordinate 107,915,807, forward strand.
TCTTGACCATATATTAATTTTGAGCCAATAAAGACGGAGCCAGATGTATCGGTGTTTTAGTGTCTTGGCACCATGCCTGAAACGTTATTATCTTTGAAAAGTTGTCTTTTTCTAGCTTCATTTATTAACGTTATGATTGATGTGCATCTTTCAGCTCAACTTTCTACTTAAAAATACACCCAAAAGTTTGATGTTTGGTTTATAATGAAGCACTGTTTCTTCTAATTTCAAGATTGGCAATTTTGAAGGGTTTTCACCGTTATTAAAATGCACAAAGTAAGTTGTTTTTTCTGTGGCTAATTATAATGTCTTCTCTTTCATATAACAACAAAATTTATCTAGTTCGTCTTGATATAATTTTTCAACATGACTGATAACTCTTTTTTTGGTGTTTTTCCTTACTGATGTATTTATCCATATAGCAATATCATCTGCATACTGAATAACTTGAGTATTACTTGACAATGAACTAGGGAGATCATGCACCATAATAAAAAACAAAATAGGCGCGAATACTGATCCCTGTGGTATTCCTAAATCAATAGACTTCAACGATGAGTATACTGGACCCAGTTTAGTGCAGATTGATCTATCAGTTAAGTATATATATATATATATATATATATATATATATATATATATATATATATATATATATATATATATATATATATATAGAGAGGAGAGAGAGAGAGAGAGAGAGAGAGAGAGAGAGAGAGAGAACATGCTATTTATACCAATGTGTTTCAATCTATGCAACGATTGTTCATGAAAAACTATCATAGGCTTTCTTCACATAAAAAAATGTGGCTAATAGTAATACACTTTATCTTCTGGAAACTTGTTTTTTAATTTGATGAGTTAGTTCAACTAGGTGATCAGAAGTACATCTTCTGTTGCGAAAGCCGGCCTGATTTGTTAGGATGACATTATTCTTTTCACAATAGTGTAACAGGTGCTTGTAAATAATTTTTTTCATGACTTTACCCACATGTGACGTTAACAATTTCTCTATAACTATTTATTGATGACGGCAGCTTACCCGTCTTAAGCATGGGAAGTAATATCAACTGCCTCCAGATATCAGGAAGAGTGCCATTTGTCCAACAGTTCTGGAAAAATGACAAAAGTAATCTTTTCCATTGGAGAGGCATAGGGGCCAGCAGTTGATAAGATACAGCATCCGGACCATCTGCTGTCTTGTTGTGAGCAAATGAATCTAGAGTTTCAATACATTCATCATATTGAATGTGAGCATTTAAATAATTAGCTTTATAGGAACGATTTTATGTTTGTTTAGTTTAGATGTTCCATAACGTTTAGTCTCTGATGGTAACTTTAAGGAAGAACTATTTCCTGGGAACAAAGTAACAAAGGTTTCTGCTTTTTCAATTACGCTTGGAAACTATTATTTTTAAACTTGACTGGGTATGTTGGAAGCTGAAAGCCAATTTTCATTTCAGTAACTTCTTCCAAACTCTTTGCAAGTCCTTGGACTCTGATACTTCATTTATACGGAATTCTGTCCAATACCTGTTTTTCGCCACGGCAATTCTTTTCTTACAACTAGTTTTAGCATATTTCATAAGGATAAAGTTTTCTTCTGACTTATCTTTTATCCATATTTTGTATTGTTCTTTTTATGATTTACTGCATCCTCACATGCTTAAGTCCACCATTTATGCCCGACCGTTTTCCATTCTTGCTAACTTTTGCATTTGGGAATGGAAAACTCAGCTGCTAGCATGAGTGTTGCCACAACATTTGAAAGAAAAGAACTTATCAACATCTTCCTCCTCAATGTTTCAATGTCAATACCCTGTAGAAATGATTGGAAAGAACTCCAATTAGCCAATTTGTATCGAAATTTAGGAATTTTATCCTCAATAATGTTAACTCAGATGTAGCAAGGTCCTCAAATGACAACGTAATAGGACAATGATCACTTCTGAGACAATCTTCTTCAACTTTCCAAATGCAGTTAATTGCTAACCCTGAAGATATTAATGCTAAATCAATAGCACTTGGTTTATGATTAGGAATATCAGGTATTCTGGTTATGCTGCCATCATTTAATAAGCAACGCTTTGAGTCCATAATATTTTCCACCAAACGATTGCTGGTGATAGTAGACCACCCAGAATCCCAAAAAGGAGTATGAGAACTAAAATCACTGAGAGTAATCCAATTAACCAATCAGTATTGTCGTTTTTTGGACCTTGAGGTAAATATACAGAAACTACATCTAATATTTCACCCTTGTTAATTTTGACTGTCACCCCGTATGATAAATATCCATTGTATTTTGCATAATAGGAGATAGGACTAGCTTCCAAGATTTTACTTTAGAGTTAATATCACAATCACACAATGGTGGGTAATAATAATTGGACAGTTTAGGCATTTTCACTTTGTCCACATTCAAAGACAGAAGTGCTAATACAGCATAATAATCAGTAGTTAAAACTGTGTAAAACCCAAGAGGTAGGTGGCTATGCTGTGAGCATTCCACAGTAGAATTTTTACACCTCTAAGACAATAAAATGTCATGACCAAGTTTGTCTTCATGTTTCAAAATTTGTTTTGTTATACAATATTATAGTCAGATCTTCTTAGTCAACAATACCTCACTCCATGTAGGAACACAAACAAATATTAATGAAAAAAGAACTAATGACATTAAAATGGGTTAATCATGTAATAAAAAAAGAAAGAACAAAGAACAAAAATCAACCAATACAGTCCGCGCTGCAGTTACAAAAGGACTGAAAGCCCATTATGGAAGAAGAGGGTTGTGTCTAGGTCTGACTTTGTTGTTGGCATCCGTCTGTCTCGGGAGACAATGGAGAATGCGCCGTGGGTCAGTCAGTCAGTCAGTGGTGGAACTGCAGCGCCGACTGTGGCTGTAGAGCCTAATCCTGGAGCGGCAGATCCTGCTTCAGGTGTTGCATGTGAAGACGGAGTTGTCTGAAGGTGCTGACTCCGCTCTCCGATGTCTGCGTGCTCGTCTGTCTCCCCACTGCTCCTCCCTCTTCTGCTCTGCTGTCTTGATGGCCGATCTGGTAGTGGCTCGCCAACTGCTGCGGTCTGCTGCCAGTTCTTCAAGGCCTGCTGGTGCAATGCCACCCGCCTTCAGGTCCCACATGCACACATCTTTGTATCGAAGTATTGGCCTTCCTGTTGGTCTGGAGACGGTGGCAAGCTCACCTTACAGAATGTCTTTAGGCAGTCTGCCGTCATGCATGCGGGTGACATGGCCAAGCCAGCGCAAACGTCTCTTGGTGAGCAGGGCAAACATGCTGAGTGTTCCTGCCCTTACCAGGATCTCTTTGTTGGGAACATGGTCCTGCCATGTGACGCCAAGGATCCTTCTGCAGCAGCGTTGGTGGAAGGTGTTGAGCCTGCGTTCTTGTCGGGCATATAGAGTCCAGCTCTCGCTACCGTACAGCAATGTGCTCAGCACGCAGGCTTGATACACTAGGGTCTATGTCTTGATGGTGAGCATGGAGTTCTCCCATACTCTCTTTGACAGACGAGCCATTGCTGCTGATGCCTTGCCAATTCTGGAGTTCAGCTCGGTGTCCAGGCTGAGGCTACTGGAGATGGTAGAGCCAGGGTACGTGAAGTTTTCCACGACGTCGAGGGGGCTGTCGCCGATGGAGATGGAAGGGGTGGAGCTGACATCTTGGCCCAGGATGTTCGTCTTTATGATACTGATCGTCAGGCCGAACTCAGTTCAGGCATGCGCAAAGCAGTTGATGAGTTCTTGGAGGGCAGCCTCAGTGTATGCTGTCAAGGCGGAGTCATCAGCGAACAGCATCTCACGTATGAGGACTTTGCGTACCTTTGTCTTTGCACGAAGGCGTGTGAGGTTGAACAGGCTGCCGTCGCTTCTGGTGTGCAGGTAGACCCCGTCTTCAGATTGTCTAAAGGCGTAGCGCAGCAGCAGCGAGAACAGGATGCCGAATAGCATCGGAGCGAGGACACAGCCTTGCTTAACTCCGCTCTTGATGGGAAAAGGGTCCGAGGAGGAGCCATCGTGCTGGACGATGCCTTTCGTATTCTCATGAGAGGAAGTGATCATCCTCAGGAGCTTGGGGGGACATCCAATTCTCTGCAGGAGTGTGAACAGCCCTGCCCTGCTGACCAAGTCAAACGCCTTGGTCAGATCAATGAGGCACGTCTCTGCTCACGACACTTCTCTTGCAGATGTCTCAGGGAGAATATCATGTCGATCGTTGATCTCTCAGCTCGAAAGCCGCACTGTGCCTCAGGGTATACACGCTCTGCGAGAGACTGCAGTCGATTCAGTATGACGCGGGCGAAAGTCTTCCCGACAATGCTTAGGAGGGATATGCCACGGTAGTTGTTACAATCGCTGCGATCGCCTTTATTCTTGTACAGCGTGATGATATTGGCATCGCGCATGTCTTGAGGCATGGTCCCTTCCTCCCAGCACTGTAGCAGCAGCTCGTGGAGATGCTCGAGGTGGCTGCTCTGTTTTCCCACTTTGATGATCTCAGGAGGGATGCCATCGTTTCTTGGGACTTTGCCGCTTGCTAGTGAGTCAACGGCCTTGCTGAGCTCCTCAATGGTGGGTGAGTCATCAAGCTCTTACATGACTGGCAGGGGGCTTGTGTTTTCCACTGCTGTGTCTGTCACAATGGTCTCCCTCGAGTATAGCTCTTGATAATGCTCTGCACATTTCTCTCCATTTGCTTCGAGCGGTCGGTGATGATTTCGCCAGTGGTTGACTTCAGAGGGGCGGTCTTGATTGTGCATGGGCCGAAGGCCTTCTTCATACCCTCGTACATGGCACGAATGTTACCACAATCATCAGACAGCTGGATGCTTTGACACAAGTTCTGCCAGTAGCTATTGGCGCACTGTCTAGCAATCCGTTGAGCATCACTTTTGGCTTTTCTAAGGGCAGCGAGCGTCTTTGCGTATGGGTCTTGTTTGTAGTTGAGCAGGGCGGCTCTTTTGGATGAGATGGCTGGCTCGAGTTAAGAAATTCCGGCTTCAAACCAGTCGGAGTTTTTCTGTTATCTCTTTCCAAAGGTGTTGACAGCGGACTTGTATGTGGCATCACGGATGTGGTTCCATCTCTCTTCCGCACTGGTGGTTGGGCAGTTGCTGAGGGCCTCCTGGATGGTATCAGCAAAACGTTCCCGAAGCTCAGGAAATGAGGTCATGGCTGTATTGATGCGTGGTCGCCCTTTCTGCTTGGATCGGTGGATTCGTCTGGGTTGGAGCCGCACCTTGCTTGCGACCATAGAGTGGTCGGTGTCGCAGTCAGCGCTGTGGTAGCTGCGAGTACTGAGGACACAGTTCAGCAAGGGCCTGCGTGTAATGATGAGATCCAGCTGGTGCCAGTGACGAGATCTGGGATGCCGCCAGGACACTCTGTGGCCGGGTTTTGTGGGGAAGAACGTGTTTGTGATGCAGAGATCATGAAGAGAGCATAGCTCAAGAAGTCTCTGTCCATTCTCGTCGAGTTTGCCGACACCAAAGTGGCCGATGCATCTGGGCCAGGAAGCGTGGTCTGAACCAATCCGGGCGTTGAAGTCGCCAAGCAGATATAACTGTTCTGAGGGGGCTAACTTTTTGATGGCGATCTCAAGCTCCTCGTAGAACACACCCTTCGCCTCTGCTGAAGAGTATAGCGTGGGGGCATAGGCACTCATGATGTTCACGGGGCCTGAGTTGGTTGTGAGGCGTAGGGAGAGGATGCGAGCTGTGCCGTCTGAGGGTGGTTCGATTGAGGACAGTAGAGAGTTTCTCACTGCGAAGCCTACGCCGTGCACACGGTGTTCCTCTGGGCCCTTCCCCTGCCAGAAGAATGTGTAGTCCTTTTCTCTAAGGCTGCCGTTGGAAGGAAGTCTGGTTTCCTGCAGTGCGGCTTTGTCAATGTTGAGCCTCTTTAGCTCGCGGCTGATGACGGCCGTCTTTCTTGCATCGTCAACCTGTTGTAAGTCGTTGGAGAGGCCAGGGCACATGGTCCTGACGTTCCAGGTTGCCAGTCTCAGCGCTGGCGGCTTTGATTTTTTCTTCTATCATTGCCTGGTGCAGGATTTACAGTCTGCTCTTCGGTGTTTTCCTTGAGCTCCAAGCACCCATTGAAGCAGGCAGACTGTGACGGGTCAGCACCTTACTGGCCGGGGGCTGCCCAGCTTGAGGCGGGCGATAGCTGACCAGTGGGACGCGAGGATCCCTCCTACCGTCGGAGACAACCCGTAGCATCCGAGCTTACGCCAATACGCTCTGGACTTATAACTCGTAACTGCTGCCTCCCGTGTTGTTTCTGTCGCTGGAACAGCGGCACTGGAGTGACCTCTCCAGGGCGCAAGCCTGGGCAGAGTGTATGGAGATCCTGGGCTGCCCAGTCGTCAAGATCCCCCTCTCGGCCTCGCCGGTGTAGTCCAAAGGAATGCGGAGCAGTACGTTTGGCACCAGGTTGGCTGCAGGAGCTGCACGAACCAGTGAGCGCTGCACGCTGGTCCGCCTTCGGGGCTCCACTCCTGATTTGAAAGGTTTACTCCCTTACACATGGCCGTTGGATCAGTCACAGATCTCCTCCGCCCTCTAGCCGTTGGCTGCCTGAAGCTGCTCCTCCGCCTAGTAGTGATGCAGTGTACACACCACACCCTCACGTGGTTTAGCCCACCAGGTAGGATGCAGCCGCCAGACAGCAAAGGTACCACCTCTATCCAGAGCCCCTACACCCCAGGTCTGACTAGGCGTTACGTTATTAACTGGAAAACGCCCATGAAGATGGCGGAGGATACAGTGCAGGTGGCAGTGGTTGACAGGTCTGTCAGTCTGGATTGCCATGGAAAGAACAGCCCCTGTTGCTGGCACCAACCCTCCCCCCCCCTCCTCACGTCTCTGTCGTCTTCGTGGCCGTTCCCGAAACAGCTGACTCAAGTGGCGGCCCAAGGCTCTCGCGACATTGCCAGGACCGTCATCATTCAGATGGATGTCATCGTGAAGATGTTTAAAACGATGGATGTTTTCGTATTCAGGGTGGGAAACGCTTTTGATGTTTTTGTAGACTATTTCTGAATATGCGAACGCTTGTAAACTACACGTCTTGCCTCCATATGCTGTTGCTTGACTAGCGTTGTCCTGTTGCATACCACATGACTTTTAGGGAAGATTTCCTGAACGGCCTTTACAGCCGTTGCCATGGCTTTGCCACATGTGGCAGGATCCTCCCTTTGATGTCCTTCATGCCGGCATGCAGCAGGACACAGTCTGGGGCAGGATCTAGCTCCTGGAAAGCTTCTTCTGCCACTTTCTGCACATTGTCAATAGCGCTGGCGTTTTTCATGGCTACTTGAAGACCATAATTATGACAGAGCTAGCCGAGTTGGATTGACTTTATTCATTGTTGTGTCATGTACAATGAGGACGTGGGGCATGTCTGAGTCAGTCTCTTTGATCTGAGGAGACTGATTGGGAATGGCCTGCCTGAGTTCCTTATTTTGCCTCATTCCTCTCTTATGGTTTTACCCCTGACGTCATTTCTTGTGTCATGGTTAGATTTTTTTCTTTTTCTTTGTGGTTGTCCTACACTGCTCTTATGCCCCTCAAAGCTTTTGGGGATGGCTGAGGGATGGCTGAGTTTGTTTTGAGGGCATCAGCGTAAGAGACAGGGTGAGACTGTCTGCTGTCTGTATTTTCCAGCTTTGCAATGTTACTCTCTTTCTGTTGACATAGACCTAGTTCAATCTGATCGTTCTGTTGCTCACAATTTTTTTTCTAGGTTTACAATGCACTCACATAGATTATTGATCACATTTTAAAAATTTACTGCAGAACTCACTGCGACAGATGGTGCGACAGACGGCGAAGTTGAGTTATCCAGTAAGTCACAAGAGCGATCCCCTACAAGGGCTTGCCTGACTGCCCAACTGCTCGTGGCATCGTCTATGGAATGGTTGCTGTTTGCCTTCTTGACGTCCGAGCCCATCTGTTTCTTTGCATTTTTGTGTGTGTAGATATAGGAGTTCCAGCTGCCATGGTTGACCCCATACTTCTGGATCTGGTAATACTGATAGTTAGCCTTCACTAAATTTCCTGCTGTAAGACTAGCATACATCGTTTTCTGCTATTTTGATACCTGAAGTACCTTTGTAGGCTGTCTGCTATTTAAAACAAAAAGTGATGTGGTACAGGGTCTTAAGGTTGCCTCCATTTGCTGCCTTAGAAAAATGACGTTGAGTGGCCTGAATGAGTATGCACCTAAGATATTCAAATTCTTGGACGGATGTTTTGCTCAGATTACGTTTGAATTACAGCGAGAATTTGCCTACCATACTTTGCAATGCAAAAATGCATCATTTGCCCTCACCTCAAATCCTGTGTAAGACCTGGCTTGTGAAATGAGAAGAAATTCTATGACATCATTGTCTTCATTTTGAGAAACCAGTTGGACGAAAGTGTCTATTCAAAGCCTTTTTTTTCTCGAATAAAAGGAGATAAAATCAAAAGACATGAGTAAAACCACATCTACTAGTATGTACAACCAAGGGGACGGGATATCCTGGTGGTTACAGTGATATATTCGTGATCTGCTGACTCGGGTTCGAATCTGGTTCAAGAGGATTTTTCCTCTGGAGTCAACACTGATGTTGACTCCACTCTCCCCAAAAGTCTTTCAGATGAGACTATAAACCGATGCCCCGTGTGCAAACGCCCGCAGAACATCTTGCGCTCACGTTAAAACCCGTTCCGCTATTTGGAAGAGTAGGCCATGGTGTGCCGGTGGGAACGGATGACAAAATTGACAAAACTGCATATACACTGGGACTGGATGGAAGAAAAAACCACGTGAGTGCTTATTCCATTATCTTCGGAATAACAGAACAAAATAAAATAAATAAACAAAATAAAAACAAAGATGTCGCACACAATATCAATAGCAGTCCTTCCTACCAAGAACAACCCTAGACTGGAACAACCTGTCTGCCACAGAGCCTTGTGGAGGGAGGTCACAACCACGGCCACCTGTGTGTCCAGGGGCTCCACACTGACCGAAGAGTTGGTTTCCGCCCCACGCTTCCGACCTCCTCCACAAGTGACAGAGTAACCAGCTTGTTGATTGCAGTCGCTCCCCTGGAAGAAAAAGAAGAAGAAGAAGAAGAAGAAGAAGAAGAAGAAGAAGATGATGATGATGATGATGAGAAGAAGAAGAGAAGAGAGAAGAAGAAGAAGAAGAAGAAGAAGAAGAAGAAGAAGAAGAAGAAGAAGAAGAAGAAAAACAACAACAACACAAGAAGAAGAAGAAGAAGAAGAAGAAAGATGATGATGATAATGAAGAAGAAGAAGAAGAAGATGATGATGATAATGATAATGAAGAAGAACAAGAAGAACAAGAAGATGATGATGATAAAGAAGAAGAGGTATCAGCCTGGAGCTAGAACTGGAATCTGAATATCTGCCGTCAGCCTAGTGGTGTAGTCTGACATTTCTGGGATTAACTCTAGAGAGTAGCTAGGGTACAACGCAACCTGAATATACAACAGGATCAACGTTAGGGTAAAGCTGTCACACATCCAGTTTTGGCCGTAACAATACGTTTTCACAATACACCAGTGTGTGTCCTATAAAGCGACATCAGAATACACCATTCTTTGTCATAGTATAATACGACTTCAGGATACACCATTCTTTGTCATATAATACGTTTTCACAACAGTGTTTTACCATTCTTTGTCATAGTATAATAGGACTTCAGAATACACCATTCTTTGTCATAGTATAATACGACTTCAGAATACACCATTCTTTGTCATATAGTACGTTTTCAGAATACACCATTCTTTGTCATATAGTACGTTTTCAGAATACCACCATTTTTTGTCATATAATGCGACTTCAGAATACACCATTCTTTGTCATATAGTACGTTTTCAGAATACACCATTCTTTGTCATATAATACGTTTTCACAATACACCATTCTTTGTCATATAATACGACTTCAGAATACACCATTCATTGTCATATAACGCGACTTCAGGAGACAGCATTCTTTGTCATAGTATAATACGACTTCAGAATACACCCTTCATTGTCATATAACGCGACTTCAGAATACAACATTCATTGTCATATAACGCGACTTCAGAATACACCATTCATTGTCATATAACGCGACTTTAGAATACACCATTCTTTGTCATAGTATAATGCGACGTCAGAATACAACATTCTTTGTCAAATAATACGTTTTCAGAACACACCATTCTTTGTCATATAACGCGACTTCAGAATACACCATTCTTTGTCATAGTATAATACGACTTCAGAATACACCACTCTTTGCCATAGTATAATAC
>CM054134.1:107928651-108013651 GCA_028751875.1 Rapana venosa
AAAGTCCTCCGGGTGAGACTATAATTATGCCGAAGTCCTGTGTTCGAAAGTACGGCAGAACATCATGCGCCTATATATATATATATATATTTTTTTTTTTTTCTTTTTTAAGGGGGGAGAGGAGAGGTGTCAGAACAATGAACAATATTTCCAAGAAAATTGTCAACCCATTTGGCACTGCGTTGCGACAAAGAGAGAGAGAGAGAGAGAGAGAGAGAGAGAGAGAGAGAGAGAGAGAGAGAGAGAGAGAGAGAGAGAGAGAGAGAGGGAGAGATTACAATGTATACTTTACAATTCTGTTTGTTAACACTACCTCCCCCTCCCCCCTTCTCCTATTTTTCCATTTTTGTGACAGATAGGTTTTTGACCAGATTGATAAAACAGAACATAAAATAACACAGAAAAAACCCACAACGGAACACCAAACTAAACAATACAGAGAAAAGAAGATAACACAAAACAGAAACAAACAACATAACTATCTACTTTTCTTCTCCCACTTCCCATCAATCCTTATTTTCCTCTTAACGTTAACATCTGCCAAGACGTAAGCAATCCAAAGCCAATGCACATGCATGCGCGCATGGATGAATACTGGTGGGCCCGCGCGCGCGCGCGCATGTGTGTGTGTGTGTGTGCTCTATTTTGGGCTCATGTTCCTGGACACAACGCATCGCCACCTGAACAGCACCACCCATGCACGTGTGTGTGTGCGTGTGCGCGCGCGTGTGCGTGTGTATGTGTGTGCCCGCGCGCACACACATGCATGCACAGACTTTACACAGAACAATGGTAAGAACACACACACTAACACACACACACGCACGCACGCACGCACGCACGCACGCACACACACACACACACACACACACACACACGTAATCTGGTTCTTCCCTCAGAGCTCTTCTTCCAATCCAATAACATCACAAATCTTCTTTTCGGACCCCGGCCGGCTCCTACCGAGATGGAGTTTGCTGTGGACTCGTATGGAAAACTGGGACCACACTTGTCGAGAGTCACACGCTTTACCGATGGATTTTTTAAGAGTGTTGCTCCAAGTTATTTGACCAACACTGCAGGTATCTGTATCTCTGGGGCCTGGGTGGGGCCAGGATATATTATTATGATAAGAAGTTAAAGTACACAGCCCTGTTAAGTAGGTTTAAAGCTGGCGCATTTCAAATAATAATAATAATAAATGGAATTTATGCAGCGCTATATCTTGCAGAGACAAATCAAAGCGCTTGCACTCAACTCATTCTTACACAGTCATACAACCAGTGACAAGTAATAGTTCCATCAAGTCCAAATGTGCACACACGCACACACGTCATAGCGTCATTAGTAACATCATCCTCATCACCATTGAGCATCATGCGATGAAAGACGTTTATCTCTGGTTCTGTGGCCTCTGGTGCCATGGTGATCCCAGTTTCGGTTTCTCTCTCTGTGTGTCTCTCTCTCACACACGCACACGCACGCACGCTAGTTGAAGTGCACCAGCTTTAAACCTACTTGACAGGGCTGTACTTTAGCTTCTTATCATAATATATCCTGGCCTCAGGCCCAAGAGATACACTCCCTCCCCCCCCCACCACCACCACCAAAAGTCCTTCGGATGAGACTAAAAACCGTGGTCCCGTGTGCGAACGCACGCAGAACATCTTGCGCACACGTTAAAACCCGTTCCACCTTTCGGAAGAGTAAGCTATTGTGTGTCGATGGGAACGGATGACAATATTTACAAAACTGCATACACACGGGGACTGGATGAAACAAAGCACATGAGTGCTTATTTCATTATCCTCGAAATAAAAGAATATTTAAAAAAATGAAATAAAATAAATAACGCGTACATTATATATCTCATATCACTTACAGTGAACAGACATAAAATCGAAGCAACAACGACACGTTCTATTTCTACATAATAATTATGGTTCTTCCCTTACAGCTCCTTCCAAGCCTGACGTGACCCAGTACGGTCGTTGGGCCTGCAACACAATCTGAACTACAGGATCCTGGAGAAAATGAATCGAATGATCCCACCCCATCTCTCTTATTTGCCTTTGTCCAGGCAGAGACTCAGCAACAGCTGTTGTTTTGTCTCCTGTAGTAATAATATGAAAGCTCAACAGAGCTAACCAGACCAGATCATTGTCACTGACTGTACAAACGACCCATTTTGAGTACTATGTAAATACATGATAGAATTGTCAGCTTGTTGATTGCGACTGCTCCTCTGAAAGAAGAAGAAGAGGAAGGAGGAGGTGGGGAAGAAGAAGAAGGAGGAGGAGGAGGACGAGGAGGAGGAGAAGAAGAAGAGAAGGAAGAAGAAGAAGAAGAAGAAGAAGAAGAAAAGAAGAGAGGAGGAGGAGGAGAAGAAGAAGAAGAGAAAGGACAAGATGAAGAAGGAGGAGAAGAAGAAGGAGGAAGAGGAGAAGAAGAAGAAGAAGAAAAAGGAGGAGAAGGAGGAGGAGGGGAAGAAGAAGGAGGAAGAGGAGAAGAAGAAGAAGAAGAAGAGGAAGGAGAAGATGAAGAAGGAGGAGGAGGAGAAGAAGAAGGAGGAGGAGAAGAAGAAGAAGAGGAGGAGGAGGAGGACGAGGAGGAGGGAAGAAGGAGGAGGAGGACAGGAAGAAGAGGAAGGAGAAGAGGAAGGAGGAGGAGAGGAGAGGAAGGAGGAGGAGGAAAAGAAGAAGAAGAAGGAGGAGAAGAAAAAGGAGAGAGGAGAAGAAGAAGGAGGAGAAGGAGAAGAAGGAGGAGGACGACGAGGAGGAGACGAAGAAGAGGAAGGAGGAAGAGGAGAAGAAGAAGAAGAAGAAGAAGAAGGAGGAGGAAAAGGAGGAGGAGGAGAAGAAGAAGGAGAAGAGAAAGGAGGAGGAGGAGAAGAAGGACGAGGAAGGGGAGAAGAAGAAGAGGAAGAAGGAGGAGGACGAGGAGGAGAAGAAGAAGAGAAAGAGGAAGGAGGAGGAGAAGAGGAAGGAGAAGAGGAAGAAGGAGGAGGAGGAGAAGAAGAAGGAGGAGGAGGAGAAGGAGGAGGAGGAGAAGAAGGAGGAGAAGAAGATTTGAAGGCGTGTTCTGTTTTACGCATCTATACTTCGCGTTGTCCTTTGTTTTCAAAGCTTATTTATTATCATTTATTTATTTATACCACTTTAAGTCACGAGATTTCTCTGCGTGAAAATTCGGCTGCTCTCCCAGGGGAGAGCGCGTCGCCACAAGAGCAGCGCCACCTTTTTTTTTTTTTGTTTTGGTCTGCAACTGTATTTGTTTCCCTATCAGAGTGGCTTTTTCTAAGAAATTTGCCAGGGACAACTCTCTTGTTGCCGTGGGTTCTTTTACGTGCGCTGAATAATTTTGTGTAACACATGGGACCTCGGTTTATCGTCTCATCCGAAAGACTAGCGCCCAGACCACCACTCATGGTCTAATGGATTTGGGGGGGGGGGGGGGGGGGGGGGGGAGTTTTGGGCCCAAACGGAAAGCTTTTAACCAAACGTGCTTCACTGAGCATTGGCACTAAGGAAATGTTGGAACGATATGCTTTTTTACCACTCCCTTTTTTGGTTTACCCCCATCACGGTAGCCGCATTCCGACATTAGGAAGGTCACCACTCAACTCTTTGGATGATTAGGCGTTAAAACCGTGATCCCGTGTGCAAAACGCATTCAGCGCACGTAAAAGAACCCATGACAACAAGATAATTGTCCCTGGCAAAATTATGTTTAAAAAAAAGTAATAAATGACCCACTCTCACAGGGAAACAAATAGGCATGCAGACAGGAAATTAAAACAACAACAACAACAACAACAACAGTGGGTGGCGCTGCTCTTGTATAGACGCACTCTCCCCAGGGAAAGCTATCTAAAGTTAACCCCAAGAAAATCAATCCGTTGGAACTGACAGTAGTATACGGTACAATACAATACAATACAATACAACACGATACAAGTCTGGGTAACTACTAGGGTTAACGTTAAGGTGGAGAACACTGACAACAACAACAACAAACTGCAGGTTAAAGATAGATCAAATATACATGTCGCTTTGTGACAATGGCTTGCTTGAAATGCAAGAGATTACAAGTTCGATCGCTTTTGAAACAGGATACGCCACCCCCCCTAACTACCCCCCCCCCCCCCCCCCCCCCCATGGACCGTTAGTGATGGTCTGGGTGCTAATCGTTCAACCGAGACGGTAAACCGAGATCTCCTGTGCAGCAGAAATTTAGCTCACATACCAAAAAATCCATAGTGAGCATGCATGCACAGACAAGACTAAACAAAGTTTCAAGTTTCCTTATTCATATGGGCCGTCCTCCTGTGGGTATGCCGGGGGCCTGTCCGCTTATCTATCTATCTATCTATCTATCTATCTATCTATCTATCTATCTATCTATATATATATATATCCACCTTCTGGAAATACTGTGATACAAATTCCATCTTTTCTATCACTCTCTTTGTTTCTGCCTTTTAATCCGTTTCTTCTTGTCTAGTTTCTGTCTTCTTGGTCCATTCTCCTGCCTGGTGGGTTTTTTTCCCCCCAGAAAGACTTATAAAATAACAATTCATTCCCACGCCGAAGTCGGATGGCTGGGCCTGATTTGTCAGGTACTTCACGGCAGCGTAACGCAGTTTCGCTCGTGTGACAGACAACAGTAGTTGCTCTCGGAGCGTTCGACGACGACGAAGAAGAAAATATGGACCGTGGATTTGAACCTGACTTAACGTGAACCAGTGACTGTGGAGATTGGTGACAGGTTTGTTTGTTTGTTTGTTTGTTTTTTCGTTCCTCGGCTAGAGCTCTGCGGTTCGCCAAAAGGTGACAGTCTGAGCATGCGACCGTTTGTAACTCACCATTTAGGTAGCCGTATTCCGTGTGGGGACGGGATAGCTCAGTGGTCGGAGCACTCACTTTCCCCCAGCCAAGTTAAGCAGTGTCGAGTGTGGTTACCAGTTGGATGGGTGACCGTTTGCGCGCCTTGGCTTCAGTACAGTTCCCCCAGCTGTAAATGGTACCTACCTCTTTAAGGTCAGGGAAGGTAAAGCAGCGAGGGAGAGGAGATGGGCGCCGCCCTCAATATGCTGGCCCTAGAGAAGTGAGGTCTCTGACGCCTCGCTCCCCTACGACCTTATAGGTTATGGAACTCTCTTTACCTTTACTATTCCAACTTAGGGGATAACACGACACCAGTGTGCTTGCGTTCATATTACACAGACAGACAGACAGACAGACAGACAGACGTCATCTGTTCTAAAAATAAAAAGACATTTAAAAACGAAGCAAAAAAACCGGTCAGAGACAAAAAACAACAACAAAATGAAAGCGACACAATTTGGCACAGAGTATTTTTTTAGAAGGTAGACCTGAATACTTTTTAAAGACATAAATATCTAAACCACTTGTATGCAGAACTTTTTTTTTTGTGGGTGCTGCCTCATTTTCTGTGACGTCCCCCGTCCTGTTGTTCCCACGCCGCTCATTCCAATCTCCCCGCCACAACCATACCCAGATTCGTTATGTCTCATCCTCAGGGTCGGAAGTCCACAAGGAGCCCACCACTATCAGGCCGCCGTGGGGCCACCACCAGAGGGGCCCTGCACTGCTGTTGGGTCACTTTGGTGGTGTTCAGTGGTGCCTGTTCTGAGCTAACATATGCAGGACACCACCTACTAAGCCCCCTACTAACGACAGTATTAGCTCAGTCGCGGAGCCAGACTGAGTGAGTTGCCCCCCGAGGTGGCAACCACCACAACGTCCCTCCAACGACCGTCCCCCGCGAACCTCCAGCCCCAAAGGCTTTGACACAAACTCACCACAGAAGTGTATGGGCAAACCGAATCTGAGGTCACCATGAGACCAGAGCAACTGGAACCACCTAATCAGAGGCTTTTTTAAAAATTGCATGATGATCAATGACAATGAAGATGATGTAATGCTGCTGCTGCGGAAGTGCATATGCTTTGAGACTACTTGACAGGGTTGTACTCTACGCTTACTATCATAATATATCCCGGCGTCAACCGGGCCCGAGAGATACAGACACCTGCAATGTTGGTCAGGTAATTTGAGCAACACTCTCAAACTCGCATTAAGTGGATGAAGCTCGACTGTGTGGTCCCAGTCTTCCCACTGAGCCCACAGCACACTCACTCTGGGTAGGAGCCGGCCGGAGTCAGAAAAATCCCTGACTCTTATGGGAATCGAACCCGCGAGCTTCCGGTCCGTAACCCAAGGCGCTAACCACTGCGCCATGGCGGCTGGTTTGTATGCAGAACTGGGCAGGGGGGGGGGGGGGGGAAGGAATAGGGGGCAAAGTTTGCATTTACACCTCTCAGTGTTAAAATAAAAATGTAACGAAGATTATGTAATGTTGCGTCATGTAATGTGATGTATGCGGAGCCTTAAAGTGCACCTTACCTGGAGATAAGCAGAAGCACTATGATTCAATAGCACACAAAATAAGAAACATTGACAGCTATGACACTATCACTGCTAGTATCTGTTTTTTCGGAGACGGGATTCTCTCTCTCTCTCTCTCTCTCCAGATCATTGCAACACGTTTAATGAGTAAAGAACACATTTTATTGACCAAAAAACATGATCTTGGACATCGTAAACGGCTCAAAAACACTGAACAGCACTGACCGCACTCTACAGCACAAAACACGCACGTTAGTTAAGTGGACAAGAAGATTTTTCTTCATTAAACAGACAGGTGATGATGAAACCATAGGAGACTTACCCTAGCCTCATTTTATTGATGTTAACAAAGTTGCAAACAATATAAAAACGAGACAGATAAACAAAACCGTTTAATGCCCTCTAAGCACAAAACCAGTCTCAACTCGCGTGACCTAGGCTACATCACGGGTACAGATGACAATAGGTGAGAGGGGTAAATCTGAAGCGTTTTGACTTTTTCGCAAAAAACCCTGTTTCTTACACCCTACTTTCACATAGTTGTAGTAATCCATTTGCTACAAAAACCACGACTAAATCAATGAAAACTTTGGTTGAACAGGCCGATTTTTATGTATCAAAACTAACTCTTGTAAAACTTTATTGAAGCCTTTTAAAAAAATTTTTTTAGAATGGACGTACTCCGTAAGTACAGTAACCCACTTCAAATAGACATAACTTACTGAATTTGTTGTTGTTGCTTATACCATTCAGTTTAAATCAAATTATTCACAAAAGGCTGCAATTGTTCTTTTTTCAATATACAGGTATCTCAAGACTTGTCAAAGTTAAGATCGGTTTCTGTGGTGAATAGACATACTTATCTTTGTCTTTATATTAAACAGACATTCAGTGTCATACTTTTTCTGGTTTGCGTAAAGACATTCTTGACAACAGTTTTCCGATATTGGCTGTAAAGTTTTGTTGAAATTCTCGCATCTTAAAATCATTGTCAGGCAACCCCACCCCCCTCCCCTCCATAACAATAAAAATCACAAACAAAACCCCCAAAACATTCTACGCAAAACCCCAAATCTGTAAGGACCCACCTCTTAACAATGAAACAAACCTCTTCTAAACAACAGCACCTCCTCCCCCACATCCACCCCCCAAAAAACCCCAACAACAAAAAACAAACCACCCCCAAAAAAAACAACTCGAAAACAACACCCAGCCAACAACAAACAAAAAAAAACTAACCAAACAAACCCGCTTCCCCAAAGACAATCAAGCAACCAACCAAACGAAAACAATACGCATCCCCCCCCCCCCCCCCCCCCCTCAAAAACAGACTAATTCTGTTTCAAATGCAGTACTAATACTGCGGGTAACTTGGACATAACATCATACAAAATGGCTCTGATCTGGCATCCATGCATTCCTTATTTCTAAGCAGGTGAGATCTAGAATTTTCATCAAGCTCTGTGTGTGTGTGTGTGTGTGTGTGTGTGTGTGTGTGTGTGTGTGTGTTCAAATTCATTCAACTTCTTTTCACAAGTTGTGATATTAGACGTACGTGCATGCAAATGTGTGTGTGTGTGTGTTCAACCAGGCAAGAATACACACAAGCAGGTCAGTGGTCTGAGGTAATCCCCCCATCTCGTGAATGAGAAGGTGCAGGTTCCATCCTCAACTGACCCCGAACTTCCCCTGCTTCACTAGGCACAGACTTTCAGAAGAGATAATAAATCGAGGTCCTGTGTGCAGCACACACTTAGCACACGTTAAGAACCCACAGCAGTCAACAAATATCAACGCAGACAGGAAGAGGAAGACAAATAATGGGCACATCACACGGACATACACAGAGACAGACAATGAGAAAAGGCACTCTCGCCCTGGACACAGAAAGTCGCTCTATCATGATTTATCAATACTGTCAAAATGTTCTGATAAGACAACCCTCTACATAAATCTAGTCTACTGTAAAACCTTCAGATTTTTCACAAAATTTGGGCTGCTCTCTCCAGAAAGACCGCACCACCATTAATATGTGCGCCCCCCCCCCCCCCCCCCCCCCCCTCTTAAAAAAAAAGAAATCTTGTCTGCAAATGTCTTTTGTATTGGCAGTGATGGTTTTTTCTACAGAAGTTTGCAGGTAATAGTTCTTGTTGCAATGAGGTTTTTTTCCCCTATGCATGCCAAACTATGTTGTACATGAGATTTCAGTTTGTTGTCACCTGTAAAAGACTGGCATCCAGACAAGACCCCCACCCATGGTCTGGCAGATGGGAGAAGAGTACATCTTCTGATGGGAATCATGTCTGTGACACTTTTATTTTCTAGGCGGGTGAGTTACCACGACTACTGATTCATAGCATATGCCTGTTCCCATCAAATCATCATGACTATTAAGCAAACTATCCCCCAGTCCCCACCCCTCCCATAGTAAAAAATAAAAAGAAGCATCCCCCCAAAAAAAAAAAGCCCCTCACCTCCACCCCCCCCCCACTACCATCACCAAAACAAAACCAACCCAACAAACAAAAAACACCCCCTCCCCTTTATTAGAAAAAAAAGTTTCTGACTCTCCTTTATGACTTTCTCTAAAAAAATCCCCCCCAACCCCCCCCCCCCCCCCCCCCCCCCGCAACACCAAAAAAAACCCCGAAAGAAAAACAAAAGAAAAACAAAGCAAACAAAAACTTCCCTGTGTCTTTTTTGGGGTGCTTATTTCATTCTTTCTATAAAAAAAATAATTAAAAAAAAGTCCAAAATATGTGCAGTTATCCCACTTATCTAACCATCCTAACTTAACTATCACAGAGGAAAAAACCAAAACAACACACAAACAAAGAAATCCACTCCAAAACATCACCTTCAAAGTAATGCATGAGTGACAGTGTTCAGTGATGCAGGCTACTGGACAGCAGACAGGTGTCAGTGCAGCACCCAACAGTCTGCTGCTGGGATAAAGCTTAGCATCAGGTATCAAGCGGACTCCAATGCTTGCTCTTCTCACAACGTTACAAAAACTAGTACACACACTCACTGAAAGAAAAGTCTGATCGCTTGCTCATCATATCACACTAGGAAATATCAGACAGGTATCATAACAAAAAATACATTTTGGTTGTGTGATGATTGTATCATCTAATATCATAGTTGGGAAATGCATCTTCAACCTCCCCCCCACCAAAACAAACAAACAAAACCCCCACAACAACCTCAAAACAAAACAACAAAACCCAAAAGTAACCAACTCAACCAACCAACCCCTACAGCTTCTCCCAAACCCCTTGCACAATATAGACTAGTACTGACATCATACATCACACACTGACACAGACTACAGACATGAAGGCAGCCCCCCCCCCCCCCCCCCCACAAAGAAAAAAACAAAACAAAACAAAACCCCAGACCAAACAAAACAAAACAAACAACCCCCACCAAAAACAAAAATAAACAACCCCCCCCTCCCCCCCCAACAATAACAACACCCCACCAAAAGCAGCCCAACAAAAACAATCCCCAGCTCTCTTTTATAATAACATAATATGGAATTTATGTAGTGCTGAGTTTTGCAAAGCAAACACATGGAAGCCTATTATGAAGAACGTTCACACAGTTTATGTTTGAAAACTTTGGAAGAAAAACGGCATCTCAAAAGGAAAGGCCACACTTGATCTGGAGCTTTCTTCTTGAGCGTCTTCTTTTTCACAAGTTGGCATGTCAACAATGAACAGACACTGGGCAGTTCAGGCTTGAAGAGACCACACATAATTATTGGAAAGGTCTGTGCTCATGAGAAAGGATCTACATATTAATTGTGAAATTTGCTCACAGTCTTTGAATACAACTTGAATTGTTTTATTGAAATGTTGAAAACAAGAAAAAAAAGTACTCATTATTATTATTTGGAATTATTATTAGGGTCATTATTGCTTTAAAAAAAACAACCCAACTCAGCTGAGCTAACGGGCCATGTCACACTGGCAAGAAGCATGAGTGTCTTTCCTGTTCAGCGCTAAACTGTTTACAAATCTTTTCCTTCAGTATGTTTACTCAATGATCATCTCTTATCCAGGCAAGCAATTTCTGCTCATAAACAATTTTCACTGAATACAAATTTTTTTTAAAAAGATAAAATCTCGGAAATGTCACAACTACCACATTGTTCCACACAGCAACAAAATAAGCATAAAAATTCCACAGTTGAGGAAGCATACACTTTTCCCTGACTTCCTGAAATGTGTTTTTGTTTGTTAGCTGAAAATGGTTGAGGAAAACCGGTTGGAAGACAACACATAACGGCTGGTCACTCCACAGGGAAAACAGATTATGGAAGAGAGGGTGAAGATGTCAAGAAACATGACACAAAGACAAGAAGAACAACGAGAACAAAAAATATCAAAAGAGAGCGTAGGTAAGCAAACATGCATTTTATCAGACAACTTTGGACACAATTTAAAAACCAACACGGCATAAAGCCTCAGCCAATCCAGTCTTCTTTACTTGCACACACACACTGAATGTGATGAAAACATTCTGGATCATTCAAGAAACATTTTGAAACAAACAAAGCATGCAAATATACCTTCCCCCTCCCCCCCCCCTCCAAAAGTCCAACCAAATACAAAAACACCCCACTTCCCTCATAAAACTGCATCAAAAATAATATTGGACACAAAACTGCAAACAAACCAAAATATAGATTATACACAGTTCAATCAATATAAAAATACTGGCATCCTCTAACATGGTTCAAAATGTTCTGTGACAAAAAGTATGATTTTGAATGAAAAATATGATATGCATCCTCTTTGAAGGTTTTTTGTGGTACTTTTTGCCTCTACAAAGTAAGATATCTAGGTATGCTGTCTCAGATAACCAACATAAAACTTTCTATGATCACATAAAAAGAAAGAAACAAACTTGTATTGCCTATCATAGGTATTTCATGTCCTTGATGTGAAGGAATGAAATATAGGCTTTTGTGATGTTCAATTTCAATTGATTTGGCTTTGTTTGGTGTTGTTGTTGTTGTTTTCTCTTACCTCTTCTATCAGGCTATGCTTACATCACAGTTGTCAGTTTCCCCCACTTTCAGCTGCTCTCAGCTGCTATCCTTTCCATCCCATCCCATCCCAGCCCAGTTGGGGCCAACTGGTGCTAGTTATAGCAGGAACTGACCACACATGGACTAGGTAAAAAGAAAGGGCGTGCTAAATTTAGCACTCTTGACTGGGTGATGTTGGATTTTTGAGTTGTGACATAGCAGTCAAGGCTTTAAAAAAAATCAGCAACCCTTTTTGAGGAGAACTCTTTTGAAAACACATCAAATGCTTTAAAAAAAGTTCTTTAACAAACTTGATGATTCACACACTCTTTAGCAGAGATCACACTATCATGGCTAACAGACATGGCTTGAAAGAAAAAAAAGAGAGTTCTACCTGATTAAGTTAAATAATCATGATATTACACAAGTATTGGAAAATTAACAGTACAAGCTCAATATAATGTTTGCGTCAATCTGTTTCTGACAAAGTTCCTAAACGTTATGCCTCCTTACAGCTGATAACAATGTACAAAAGAAATCATAGAGGGTGAAACGTTGGCAAGAACTCTTTAAGTACTTAAGTTACAAAGAAATTTTATTTTAAATGCTTCTAGCACTGTGCATAAACAGTCTGGTCAAGAGAGAAAACAAAACAATCATTAAAGAACAATTTTGCAAGAAAACTGCTGCACATTCAGGGGCCTATTGCACAAAGAGAGCTGTACTGTCACCAGCTTGCTAGTTACCTCTTCAAACAGGTGAACAGAGGAGAATGCAGTTATCAAAATAAAGGTTGCACTAAGCTATGGGAAAAAACAAACCTTTTTTCTGGAAAAAGCAGGAACAATCAAAAAGGAAAAATAAAACTGTGATAAAAAGCAGATAAAAAGACTCTGTTCTGAGACTGCCATTTCATAATGCTTCACAGCCTTCAAAAATCAAACACTAATTAAGAAAAAAAAAAAGGGAAGGGGTGAGCAAGTCTTGCTATATGGCTAGTGCAGGGGCAAAATCTGAACACAGAGTGGAAACGTGTGGTGGTGTGTTCAGGAATTAAACATAGACATTGCTGAAAGAAAGATTATATATATATATTTATATATATACTGAATTCTCATGCGCGCGCACGTGCACACACACTTCTGTAATAGCTGAAGAGAAGCCATACTATCAATGAATACATAACTGTGTCCAGTACTTTGATTCAAGCAGCTGAAGATTAGAATTGGATTTCTCAGCACAAAAGCACCATTGAATACGAAAAAAAAATAAACCAAACATTCCAAACACCGAAGTTTCTGTTAAAAGTCATGTGCCTTACACATGTATTCTTTTAATGAAACAGTGCTAAAGCAAGTGTTCTGACTTGTAAAGCTAAAAAGATGAAAACCAGGGGCAGGACAGCAAGGGAAAACAGAAGGCAGAACACAAAGTTAAAGACTTTACAGCTGAAAAATAGCTGTTTGCTGTCAATATGAAAGCTTAATTGTCGTAACAGCTGCAATATATATATTTTTATTTGGTTGCAAAAATCACATACCTCACAGTATACTCCAACACATTCACATAAAACAAAATGATAATGCAGAAAAAAAATTAAGGGAAAAAATTAAGCCAAAACACAACAAAGGCATACTGTTATACACCGACTACACAGAAAAAGGAGGTACTGAATTGACAACTTAGTCAATACACACACACAAAAGAGTTATCTATAAGCACATACAGAATAAAATCACAAGGCTGCTGGTATGTATGGGATCAAATCCAGACTTTTGAGGTTGCCCAAGCCTTCTAAACCCATAACTGCCCCTCATTTCCTCTTCAGCAGCAGAGCAATCTATCTATCTATCTGTCCCGTAGTCTGACGACCGTGGGGGCACCCTCAAAGACTCAACAACCAGTTCCCTCCATTCCTCTCTCTGTTCTGCCTTTCTCAGGGTTTTGTTGAGTTCTAGGCCTGTCCAGCAGAGCAAACCAACATAAAAAAAAGCCTAATACGTGAACTGTGCCATTACTTTTTAAAGATGCAGTGGCGGCATTGATAACGTTTAAGCAACAACAAAATGACTGCCATTATATCACTATATTTGCATTAATCAACAGGTTTAAAACAAAAAAAAGTAAATCACAATTAAAAAAGCAGGACCAGATTGAAGACACAGGTATGTCCTTTGGAGACAAATAATCACATGAGGTTTGCACACGCATATGAGAGGTATTGTCCATAAAGCATGACTAGACTGCACAGCATAAAATTGTAAACATACTTGGCTGACTTTCATCATTGACACAGTTTTTTCTCTTTTGACTGACTTTCATCATTGACACAGCTTTCCTCTTTTGACTGACTTTCATCATTGACACTTTTCCTCTTTTCCCTGACTTTCATCATTGACACTTTTTCCTCTTTTGACTGACTTTCACCATGGACACCTTTTCCTCTTTTCACTGACTTTCACCACTGACACTTTTCACTCTCTTTGCTGACTTTCACCACTGACACTTTTCACCCTCTTTTCACCACAGACTTTTCTCCCTTTCTTATAAAATATGGCAGCACAAGATTTATACAGACAATACAGTGGATAATCCTCCTTTCACTATGACATTTCCTACGTGGTGTAGCATCCCCACAACCAACTCTCAGTATCGTGTCTGGGGGCTGCATCAGCACTCCTCCACATGTTCGTGACCGACAAACCAGCCCCCCAAAAAAACTGAATAACAAACAAACAAACAAAGAAAGCCACACATACATAAAAGCAGCTGAAAATGTAGAGAGACACATGGCACAGAACAAAGCCTATTCAGACAGCGTTTTTCAGAAATGAAACACTGTTGTACTTGCGCGTGGACAACAAACCTACCACACCCACTACTCTTTCAGATTTCTATTGTATGTACGGACAACAGGAACCTTGAGACAAAGCCATAGACACAGGCAGTTCTGAATAAATAAATAAATAAACCAACCCTTTTTTTTTAATGGCTTGTCCGTCTTGTTCACAAATGATCATTTAAAAACACCCTGCTTGCAACTGACTCTCTTCCCGCAGAGCCACTTTTCAGCGATTCATTTTAAAGTTTTGAAGTTTTTTTTGGTGCTGTTGTTCTAAAGATGATGATCGCAATGTAATTTAAAATTCATCACCACACACACAAAAAAATCAACAACAACTCCCCCCCCCCCAAATTCCAGACATTTTGGCAAGATATACTTGGCAGTTGTCCAGTTCTAGAACACGGTTATTGTAAAATTTTACTTAACCACATTCACACTTTTCATAAGGGGGATGTTTGTGTTAACGTTAAAGAAAATCAAATCTCAAACATTGTCTCCATGCAAAGAAACTGGAATGAAAACACTTTAGGCACTGGCCCTTCAAACCATCAAAATGAGTTGATGGATCAGATTGACAATTCCCCCCTCCCCTACCCCATCCCTTCTTTTATCCTATCAGGGTACAAATAGTGCACAATTTCTCTATAATAACCACTAATATTTTCAAGCGCAAAGAAAACACGTTAAATGACTTGTTGACTGTTAAGAGTGACTAGTTTTTGTGCCATTCACGGTCACAGCATGTTTGCATTTCCATCTTCCTTCAAATGTAATAAACAATGACTCACAACAGCTAAAGATTGACTGAAGTTTTCCAATTCAACAACTAAACAGTTGCATCAGAATGTCCTTGCTCTGTCACACATACAAAAAAACCATGATAATTTTTGGGAAAAAGCAGTCTTTTAGACATCCATGACTGAATGTATGGTTTATAGAACACATAAAAATCTTCACACTGACACAGCAATAAGAGTAGTGGCATGCTTTCTACAGAAAGGATTTTTTTCAGTTTTTCACGAGAAATGTCACATTGAGCACAGTGTTTGAAATACACCACATCATACCATATTATCAGCACAGAACTTACATTAGTGAAGCCTCCAGTGCATGCTGAACACCTTTTCCTGGCATACCTACTACTGGCCATGATTGGTAAATTTTATTTATGAGGAATAAGTGTTTGATTTTAATGTGTGTGCAAGATGCTGTGTATAGGTCTGTCTGTTCACACACAAGACCCCACTTTCCAGTCTCTGTGGAAAGACTTGCATAGGACTGGATTCAGAATCAAAGCTCACTCCTGGAAACAAACAAACAACAATTCTACAACTGTGCAGGTCAGTGGCGACTCCCGTTCAAACTGGCATGCTTCAGATCCCGAGTCCGCTGCTCTCACCCCTGAACTAGTTAGTCCAGCCCTGACTGAGGACAATTCCACACCCTCTTCTGCAAAACGACAATTTGGATGCTGGCCACTTCCATCATAATGCTTGAAAAAATACCAAGATCAGTAGAGGAACCTCACACAGAAGTATCAAAAGGAACCTGCAAGTAAAAGTGTGTTTTTGTTGTTTTATCACAAACTTAAAGCAGCTGGGAGTAGACAGCTAACACCCACACACACACACAAAATACATAGTTTATGCCAACACACAGCTAAAAGAAGATGAATACCAAACTTCTTTGGCAAACTTGGTATCTTTATACAACACTAAAGTTTATAATCAGAAGTGGAAGGAGAGTGTATAGAGAGTTGGGCAGCTGATGTGCTCCTTTGAAGACCCTCTGCTTTCTGGCTGTATCTGGAGTGTCTTCTTCAGTCTACTTCAAGGCCAAAACTGCTGCCATTTTACTTTGTGAACAAGCAACCATTGGCATTTTATGTTTCTCACATTCATGGTCATCTAATTGAGTGTACTTTTGAAAGAGAAGGCTGCTGAATCATGTGGTATAGGCATGATTACACTTTGATAAAACATATATGGTGGGTGAAAACACTAGCTTTTAATTAGATGCACAACTTAATCTGTTGACAAAAAAAACAACCCACGAACAAAATACACAATCCATATATCAAAGTGTGCACAATCAAAATGCACAATCAAATCTGGTGAACAAACAAATAAGCATATACACAAACTAAAATATAAAATGCAAAAATACAACTGCACTTATGCCAAAACAGCGCTTACTCACATTCAACAGCATGAAGCAGCTAGAAAAAGTATGTCAAAACTGAATGGATTTCTTGGATTTCTGATTCCAGACTTCAGACAGCTAGGCTTACAATCCCATTATGACAGAATGAGCTGGAATTTTGTCATCATATATTACAACACCAGATGTTATCATCAAGGAGTTATTATTTACATTACATGAGATCCAAAGTTGGATGGACTGACTTCAAAATATTTGTAATTCAACTTCATGAAGTCTACAAAATTTATATGATACAGTAGTTCCATATCAAAGACAATTAACAGTCATCTGTGACACTACTGTAGGGTCATGGCATCTCCTTCCTTCCCATGGATATTCAATATCAGACAACAGTCTTATGTTTCAGAACTTTTTCTTGGCGTTATAAAGAAAAGCGGAACTGCTGAAATATGGGGGAAATGCACAGGACTAAAATTCTTTTCAAAACATTTGTCATTTGATAAAACATACCATCACTATTTCACAGAAAATACTGTTTTCTGGTCAGCCTTCTGCAGTGGAAACATGGCATCGTAAGATAATGCAATCTTTCCTTTCGTTATTATCACTGTTGTTGCTATTATCATTATTTTATTTCTGCTTTTTTTAGGCAGAAGATACAATGGATGTCTAACCACCATCCCAAAAACTTCTTGTGAGGACTGTAAAATTTTGGGGTGTGAGGATAGGGGGACAGATGGTAGAGAACAAAACATCAAAAGCTGTACATCATAAGTATTCTGGAAACTCACACACACAAACACTGACCTTACTGTCTACCACAAGAAACAAATATACAGCATACCAGAAATATACAACATACCAAATCATGACATCTTGTATCATCAACCAAATAAAGCACAGGCAGCAGACATGATTCAACTATGAATCAACCCAGTGACACATCTCTGGACTAGTGAAGGGCTAGAACAACATCTGACTGGTCCCTCAATCACTCAAACATCAAGTGTAACTTAACTTTGAAAAAAAACCCACCCAAAAGGAATCAGAGCACATGTAGGCTGTTAGAAATATGGTAATACAATAATCACATCACATAATTAAAGCAAAACTGATTAAAAAAAAGTGGGATTATGAAAACACAAGAACATAACCTGGATGATTTTTTATTTGGTGTCACTAACGACTTGTCATGCTAACACACATGTTCTTCTCCAGCTCTTTGAAAAAAAAAAAGAGTGATAAATTATATTATCTATTTAAAAAAAGAACTATGATCAATAAATTATCCGCAACATTTGTCAGGTTATTTCAAAACAAAAATAATCAGAATCTTCAAGTGTGCTGGATATGTTTTGATTTACAAAAATATAACCCTGTAAAATGACAAACTACTAAAACCAAACAGAAAAGAAGGAATAAACAAAGAACTGGAAGCCTATGTAAACCATTTTCTGTGATGGTCAGGTTCAGGACATTGTAAAACACAGATAACAACAGGTACATGTGTAATCAGGGCAAAAACCAACCCCAAAACACCAAAGACCCCTCAAAAACAAAATTATTGCTGCTAAACCAGAATGTATTAACAACAGATAAGGGAACGGAATGAGTCTATTCTAATGTACTTGAGGCGTGCAGACTCAATAGATCAGTGACTAGAATTAGTTTAAGAGAACTTCAATGTACTTGGGGTTTGCAGATTTTCACATTACTTTCAGTACAGTGGAGTCCGCTTAACATAAGTCTCACCGCACAGTGAACTCTGCATGTATTATCCAAAACATTTTTAGGAAAATATGCATGTTATCCAAAAAGATTTTTCAGAAAACAATCTGAAGAAATGTGTTAGATCTGTGACAAGCAAGTGATATGTGAAAGCAGATTAATGCCACTAGCGGAGACATGATGGACCCAGTGTACACTGACCCATCCCATTCTAACCGTAAGCCAGCTGCATTGCAAGCAGATTGTCAAAGCATGATGCTCATGATTAGCTTCAAACAACTCAGCCATGGCTATATGCAGGAATGCTTGTGGATAGTTGGCCTCACAGTAATCTATATCATTTTGCAGAGGGTTTTTTTCTTTCTTCAGCAGATGCTGCATTAAATCAAATGGAAACATTCCAAATAATGAAAATATTCTTCACCTTGTAGCTGCTAGATATGTATGGACAGTTTCTGCATAAGCAGCTGTGTATCTGGGACTATGAACTGATTTTTGCTGAGATGTGTTACGACTGGCTGATCCTAAAATGCTTTGTTTGCTACAGGCTGGAACATAAAAATTCTGCATTGAAATATCTACTTTTTTTGGCAGAGATTTTTAACAGGGGACTATAAGAGTTTTGGTCAGGACAATGAAAGGAACTGCATCAGGCAGATCATTGTTGACAGACTATGTTAAATGAACTCCACTGAACATAGAAAGCATTCGCAGCCTGAAAATGGGCCATTTAGTGCTACATTTCTTGTACTTTTGGGCATTTCTTAACACATATGGCAAGCATATTTGGCGTCACTTGTAACAGCAATCTGATCATTTCGCCATTACACTGTCATGGATGCGAGTCTTTTTTTCCCTCTCACATGCTATTTCTATTTGATGCATGGAAAACTCTGATTCAGAAATTATTACCTTTGAGAGCTTAACCATGACATCTGAAACTTGGTCACATTTCAATTTATGCCAAAGTTAAATACATTGTCGGAAAACTTTATCCCTTTTCTTATTTTTTCTTCGTTCACAAAAAGCAAATGTAAAACATCTGGACATACTTATTACAGAACCACAGCATCATGTGGCCATCATTTTCCATCAAACTGTGGCGAGTTTCTTTGACTTTCACTGTGAAAAACAGGTCTAACAAGACAAAACTCACACATCAGATAATGGTCTTCCATGCCTACCCAATGGCCTGCTATGGTCCTGTAGTGTAACTGTCCTCTCTCAAGATGAACTTGGACAGATGCTGAATGCCGGTCAGCTTTGTTACATTAGGACATGTACTCATGCTTAGATAATTAAGAGTATTCAAAGATGCTAACCCCCGCCCCCCTTCCCCAACTTTTTACAACATCGCTGAAATGCCGTTTTGGTTCCATTTCTCAATTCCAGCTGGATTAGAAAACTCTACGATGGGAGCTGGAGTGGATGCTAAAGGCCTCAATGCCTTGCAGAAAAGTGGTTTTCAGACACCTGATAAATGAGTTATGACATTTTCCTGAACAAGTTTCTTCTCTCAACCATTGCAGAAGAAAGGATGATTTCAGTTAAGGTTTGAGATGCCCATGTGTGTATGCCCTCATGTCTACTGGTGAATGCTGTTTTCATATAACTGCACTGTAAGTTGAGTGGAGAGGTAGATGCTTCACAGGTTGCCTACAGTGTAAACAAACATTTTTAAAGAGCAGGAAAAATACAGTTAAAAAAAAAAAAGCAAACAAAAACAAGCCTACTCCATATAAGCATGGTCAGTATCTAATACTTTTTGGGTTCCAGGTAAATCATTTAAACTAAAGCTAAAACAAAATGATACACAAAATGCATATTTCCATTGGTCAAAGAACTGTTTTCTATTCCACCTAAAAAGCCAATGTAAGATGTTTTGATGTTTTTTGCAGAGGTTCATTTAGAAATTTGTATGCTAGGTATTCCATGACTGGTTTTGTTTTGTTTTGTGTTAGGTTTACCACAGATATTGGTATACAAAAATACAAAGCTATAAAATAAAAAGTATTTTGAAAAGCCCTTGTATTGAGACACGTATTTATGTGTGTGACTCTCCACCATGCAATGAGCCACTTTGTGCCAGTGGACAATTTCTTATTGTTAACAGGTTATCAATCTGCAATGAGCAATCTATTAAAAAAATTTTTTTTTCAAAATCAGACTATTCTATAACAAGTGACTACAAATTAAAATGCTAGACGAAGGAAGTGACAAAAATGAGGAATGGACGAGTTTTGCATTGTAATAGACGATCAGGATGAGGGGTTGGGAGCTTTAAATGTGTTTTCAAAGCAAATGGAAACGAAATTATGTCTTGATACTTCAATACACGGCAGAAGGAAGCTTTACTTTTATAACCAATCCAAATCTCAAAATTGACAACCTGACCCCCACCTGCCTAAAATCCCTCCTGGAGGAAAAGTGGGTCAGGTACAATCTGACTCATTATGTGGTGGAGGGTCATACTTGTGTGTGTAAATGTGTGTTTGTTTGTGTATAGGCGCACACTGAAGTATGTGTGTAGGTATCAATATCTATTCATACTCAACCATGCCTATCTTTCAGCAAAAAAGAAAAGAAAAAAAACCCAGAAGAGATATTGATCCAATGATAAATGCTCTCTTCTTTTCAACAAAACACAATTTTTTCCCCTTTCTTTCTTTCATTCTTTCTTTTCTGGGAAGCTAAGGAACCGTTCTGTCGACTGCCTTCAAACAATACTGATTGTTTCTGGGCTTCAACAGCGCCCCATGCAGCTGGTCAGAGTTCCCAGCGTGTCTACATCACAGTCTCTTGCATCACAGGGATTTGACATTTGCTGAACACCTGGCACATCCATCCTCTGTAGGACTCCTGCCTGGGTGCACGCAATTCAGGAGATCACTCTTGTCTGTGTGCCTGCCAACAACGTACACTCAGCCACGTCACGTCACTTTCCTCGTTCTGTCACCACCTCGGCCTTCCAATGGCAGAACACAGCAGACCCTTGCTGCTTCTCATGGCAAGTACACACAGCAAGGCAGACACACCCAAATGCTGGCTTGAGACATTAACTAATGCATGCTTTTGTCACTCTTCCTGAACTTGTAAGTGATGTCAGCTCTTGGAAGTAGAGTGAGCAATGATTCAAAACGAAAAAAGAAAAAGAAGACATGTGTGAATATCAAACAAGTGGTCGACTTGAGATTTTAAAAGTGTTTTTTCATCATTCTTCTGATCTGTGGTGTTGCTGAACTATCCCGGTGCACACCTTTCAGTCACACTGATAATGATAATGATAAGAAAAAAAGAAGAGTTCAAAAACAGGAGTGACAGCAATTCAGAGTGAGAGCAGTGGAAAAGTAGTACAAGTTCACTGGCTGCCGGCGCCTTTCAAGAGCCTTAGCCCAGCAGCAGGGACTGCCAGAAGCCGTGTACAGTCACGCCTCTGGTAACAAACAGTGACTGCCAGAAGCCGTGTACAGTCACGCCTCTCTGGTAACAAACAGTGACTGCCAGAAGCCGTGTACAGTCACGCCTCTCTGGTAACAGGGACTGCCAGAAGCCGTGTACAGTCACGCCTCTCTGGTAACAGGGACTGCCAGAAGCCGTGTACAGTCAGGCTTCTGTGGAAACAAACCGGGGCTGCCAGAGCCACAGTGACCACCTGGCAGTGCACAGGCACCGCTGTCCTGTCTGGTGGCTTTTCAGGGTGGTCAGGCCAGTCCACCGTGCTCACTCCACAACCTGTGCAGGGTCACAGAGGTCGTATACCAGTTCTGAACACCGATGGTGTCGAAGCATCATCTCTCACACCCTTTACACAGAGCCGACTGCTGGGGAATGTAGTTTCTACAAGGGCACAGGCGGCGGTAATTGTCTTTGCCCCCCACGCAGCTGAAGAGCATTTCATTGTCCTGCAGGATGCACTCCTGGTTTTCCTCGTTGACCGAGGGGTAGTAGATGTTGGCCGAGTGGGTCACTTTGCTGCACGGGGAACTGCTGTTCCTCAGGGTGGCCTCCCTGTTGATCTCCAGAAAATGACTGGGTTCACAGATCAAGTCTGTCAGACAGAGCAAACCAGTTGACAATGTTACCACTTGTTTCAATGAATAGTTCAGTTTAATGAGGACAAAAATAGTCGAGCAAAAAGCCTACACCATTCAAACATGAATAATCTATCTGGTTTCACTATCTGACTGGAAGTGGCTGAAATAACTCTGAGAAAGAGTTACTAGCAATTGAAAACCACCACAACATATTATCCAGTTGACTTTTGTTTATATTGGTAGTCAAGAAGCTGTTAAGTTGAATTTTAGACTTTTAAAAAACTACACAGCAACACTATTTGAAGCAGACAATAGGCAATTCCTTGTTCTTAGGGCAAAACCCCCATAGCACCCCCCATCCCCCCATCAAATCTAAAAGAAACAAAATACACCTATCTTGTGCTCAATATCATTTCAAATAAGATAAACTGAATAGATGACTAGAGTTAGCAGAAAGAGCAAACTCCCTCCCCCTCCCCCTAAAAACCCGAAAAGAAAACAACAAAGAACATCTCCCTCTCCCCAAACACATGCACATACACAAATTCCAACCAAGCACAAACAGAACAGAGCAATATTCTACAAATTTAAAGACAGGACTACTCTTCACACTGAGACCATTCCTACCATCCCTGTCAGAAACTGCCAGGCTTGTCAACCCTTTGGATGCCTATAGGCCATCAGCTGACAGCTTCCAGTTATTCCACATAATTATGAACCCTAAATGGGCCTTAGCAATCCTATCAGAAAAATAAGAACAGATTCAGTAGCCTTGTTCACTGTTTTCTCTACTAACCCCTACATCTCTGCTGCATCTTTTACAACTTTTACTCTGGAATTTCCTGTTACTAGGGATGGTTCTCAATTCCTCAAAATGACCTAGCACTGAGGAAGCACTTTTTTCAGGAATTTTCTCTACTACTGAAAAGGTTAAACAAAACAATACAAACAAACAACCCCCCTGCAAAAGAAAACAAAAAAACAAGTGGCATTTCTCCACACATACGCTTAGACACTCATTTTCATTCACATACTTTTCTAACTGTGTTCCCTGTACAGTTCTGGGCCTTCACACTCTTCTTCATTTCTCCCAAACACCCAGTGACATAACTTCTAGCCAGTAACACTTTTACTACCCACCAGCTGGCCTGTAGTTTAAACAGCAAACACAGGGTAACAAAGGTTACACTCTGGTGTTAGCTTGCTGGGTCATGTACTATCTTCTATGGAGTGCCAGTCAGAAAAACGTTTGCTGGTTGTCACAGATTTTTTTAAAGTATGAAAAAATGCAGTGTTGCTTGTTTTTGGGGTTGAGGTCATAGATTACCACCAGGTAGAGAGGAGAAAGTGGGAGATGATCATGAAATGAGATTGCTTGTGGTCCTACAGAGTTCACCCCATGCATACATTTTGTGGTGCAGCAGCTAGCAGGTGACAATTGCTGAAAAAAAAAGTTCAAACCTACCAAATTTGTTCGTATTGTCCTGAGTTTTGAGTAAGGGGCTAGCCTTTCACAAAAAAAATGGTTTTCATTTCTGTGAATGCCTTAGTACATGCAATACGAATGCAAGAGTGGTATGTGAAAATAGAAGGAAAAGTGCCAGAATTTTAACCGTAGTGTGCAACCAAATAGAGACTCTTTCAGAAGCATAGATCCCCACACAAGACAAGCCAATGCTCTCAAACCCACTGACCTCTCTCCCAGCAGGCCTGGGCACAGGACTGGGCGGTCTGCCCCATGACGAAGGTGAGGGCGGAGGAGGGGGGCCATTTGGACACCGTGTGCTGGAAGTTGCAGAACTGCTGGTGCTGCAGGTAGGCACTCATTCTCTGCAGCATCCCCTCCTCTGTGAACTCGTAGGGCGTGAAGGCCTGGAACTGCACAGGAGACAGAGATAGAAAACTGTGTGAATGAATGAATGAATGAGTGTGAGCAAGAGAGAGAGAGAGAGAGAGAGAGAGAGAGAGAGAGAGAGAGAGAGAGAGAGAGAGAGAGAGAGAGAGAGAGAGAGAGAGAGAGAGAGAGAGAGACAGAGAGAGACAGAAAGAGGAGGGAGAGATGAGCCAAACAGTGGAAAAACTTTTGTTTTGGCAAAATTATTAGATGACATACAGACTAAGATTCTCTAAAATCTTCAAATTGATAAGCATATTCATGCACTACCACACTGCATTTGTACATGCACATACACACACACACACACACACACATATATGTGCGCATGCACGCACATTCTCACAGAATACTCACCTCGTTAAGTGCGAGAGCCTCCTGCACAGCCTGGTGCACCTCTGTCAGATTGCTGATGTCAATGGTGTACACGTGGGGCTTTCCGATGAACACCTCAGCGTAGGGGTGCTGGGAGGTCACCTGGGGGCAAAGGTGCAGTCCTCAACTACATGCCTAGTGGTCCAGGCCACAAGCTCTGTCAGTTACTGATGTGAGCCAAGTGCCGGTGCCTTCAATACAACATTACTATGTCCTAAAATTGTATGCTCAGATTGTCTTCAGCCAGGAAAAACTCTTACCAAACTCTTTCGTCACCAAGTATCTGACTGAAGAAGTCTCTTCAGTGCCAAGTATTTTTTCAGTTGTGTTGCTGATTTCTCCACAGTCAGTCTGTGTCAGTAATGACATGGTCAATATGTCTGCTATCATACTCACAAGTCAGCTGAGGTGAGAAAGATTATTACTGTTGTGAAAAGCTGTCCTTTTTTACCATGACCCTTACCATCAACGAAAGTGGCCTATGGCGGTGAACCAAAGTGTCAACTCAAGTCGGCTATGGCGGCATAAGAGTTAACATAACAACCTGCCCTCTCCTTCAAAGGGGAAAGGCCTCTGAAATTGGAGTATGGCTGCCTATGTGGTGAGGTACTTGGAAACAGTCAAACAAGCAAACTGCTCATCCAGTGTGTACTTCCAGTCTGACAGTGAAGGTAGGGATGAGTGAGTTAGAGTGCACATTCTGGGTGACCCCCAGGGTGTGAAGCTTGGGAATGTGCAACAACAACAACAATCACCACATTTCCTGTCCTACTTATTATAACAAATATCACAACTCCCTAACACTTTTTCATTTAAAAGACTTTTAAGTATTTTTCTCCAGTTTGGTAACATCTGCTTGTATTAAAAACACAAGTGAATGCATTGTTCATATAACTGGAGAGAGAGAGAGAGAGAGAGAGAGAGAGAGAGAGAGAGAGAAGAGAGAGATAATGATAACGAAATTTTATTGCCATTAAGCTGATAAGCGCATACAGCAACGAAGCGTTACAGCGTGATGCAATTACATGACATGGAAACCATTGATCTTCATAATGTACAGCCAATCACAAAACTCTTTACTGTCCAGATTTGTTACGACATTCTGAGCCTTTCTTGTGTCAGGTCTCTGTCACACACACTGTCAGCCAAGGTAAAACTGCAGCAGATCAGAAGAGTGGCTAAATCCCTCGAGGCTCATGCTAAGGTTTTCCTGTGTAGTGTGTCCTAGATCCGCTTCCCTTTCTGCAAACTGGCAAGTTTGGCATGTTCCTCTTTTAAAAGAGAAAGAGAGAGAGAGAGAGAGAGAGAGAGAGAGAGAGAGAGAGAGAGAGAGAGAGAGAGAGACAGAGAGAGACAGAGAGAGAAGACACAAACAAATCTATTTCATTTGTCACATGATAGAGCTGAGGTTCCCACACAGTGACAATGTCTCCACAGTCTTGAGATGCATATGAAGACTATCACTGCAGGGGTGTTATGTTATGACAGGTCACCGTCACAGGGTCTGCTGTCTTCCTCTGTCTGCCTACGTGACTGACCTATGGATGTGGTCAGGAGAGGTTTTAGTAGGTGATGATATCCTGTGGATTCTGGGTCAGGACAGCCACCACTGAGCAGCATTATGTCACACAGCAGTAGTGCAGGGCCTTTTCTGACTGGTGGCTTTATGGCAGTCTAACACAGATAGCTTTGAGAATAGCTTTGAGAAGTACAACAGAACAAGCCTAGATGAGGCTGTTTGTGGTGAGAATCAAATAAATGGCAGCACTGAAATTCAAAGAAAATGCAACAGCACAGAATTTATTTTAAAAATCAAAATCTCCCCCCCCCCCCCCCCACCTGAAAAAAAAAAAACCAACAAAAACTAAACCCACAAAAACTCACATGAACACAAAATTCAAAACAACCCCAACTTGTGGCTTCTTTCTGTGATATGTGTGTCAAAAAGATGATCTTTCACAGATACTTTTTGGTAACTGCTGATGTTCTTGTAAGTTTTATGAGCAGGCTTGAGAGTTACAGCATTTCCTGCCTGACATGCAACATGTGAATTTGGACCTTCAGTGCATACCTCCCTCTGAGTGGGTTTTCCTTTGAAGAACTTGGTGTTCTTGCTGCTGTGTGGAGGGGTGAAGCGAGGGTTGAGGAACACGGCCCCATTGGCGATGGCCTCCAGAGGAGCTGGACCTTCATAGGGGAACCCCAGACCCACAAAGATCTGGAACAAAAGAAAAGGCATGTGGTATATACCATGCTTCCTCCATATAGACAAGACACAAACATAACATTCCAAATCTTTCATCTATGGTACCAGATTATCTCAGGCACAGGCTTATCATTTTCTCAATGGATTTCCCATGAATACCAGCACGCACCCTGTGCCTCAAGAGGGATGAGCTATGCAGGTTCAACCTGCCCACGGTACAGAACCTGAAAAAATTCAGTGCGGTGCGTTAAGGGAGAAGAGAGATGTTTCAACATCTCTGAGGAAGGCGCCCTTCAGCTACTGACCTTGGCCTTCCTCAGGAGCTGGTGCAGCTCCAGGCCTGACAGGATGCCGTGGTTGATGACATAGGATGGCAGCTTCGATCTCCCTTCCTCCCTGAACACCGTCCCGTGGATTTCCAGGTGGCTCCTGATCACATCCAGGTAAGCTTCCTTGCCCTGTAAAGATACAAATAAACACACACACATGAGTACATATGCATGCATGAGAGTGTGCACACACACATGCACACACACAGAGCAGCACAATGATTATCAGTAAACTCATTCCATTTTTGGTACTATGCAAACCTAGGACGCACCCTCTATTCCACCTCCCAAATCACACAAACACATATACTCACAAACACATATACTCACAAACACATATACTCACTCACACACACACACAACACACACACACACACACACAACACACACACACACCACACAACACACACACACAACACACACACTATCACTGTACACTGACCTCCCACATGTACTCATTCTTGCCGTAGACCACAGCGATGTTTCTGCGTTCCTGATCATCCTGCACTGTGTCATTCAGGTGATGCTCCACCACAAAGCCCATGAAGGAGTTGTCCGGGGAGTGAGCTGCACACAACACACACACAAGTTTTCGATTTCTCCACCCACGCTTAAGCTTTATTCCGTTACAGGTGCATCTCACCAGAACAATTCATATGGAAAGATATGCGAGAAATCCATAAGGAAACACATACAGCCACAATAATCAAATGGACAAGGCAAAGGAGCTCTGATCCCAGTTGGACCTGAAGTCACAGACTGGCGGTTCAAATCTCAGTAGCTTCTGGTGGATTACTAGTGAAGGTTCTTTATGATCTCCTGTGCCAGTTCACATACAGATCTACCAAAGCTTAATTCCACTCAATAGTCACATACTGCAGAAAGCTGAGCAATGCATGGTGTTGAAAAGTTGGTTGCAAAATCTTCAATGGTTCCCCAAATGATTGACCACACTATGGGATAGGTGAAGGTGAAGGAGGTGAGTGTACACATATCCCCCAGTTAAATAATTGTGTATGCTTCTCTCCTTCGTTCAACAGAACTCTTATTTAGATGGTGTTTCAAGCTTGCTAAAATGGCCATGACACACTCTACATAAGAATGATTATCTTCTTTTCTTCATACACTCTAGTGCAATCTACTTACGGAACATGGTGAAGAACTGGCGGGGGTTTAGGTCCTGGCCTCCCCAGGCTGTCAGAATCTTGTTCTGCTTGGCAAAGGCTCTGTGGTTGAATGCTGGCTCTGTGCCAAAGGAATCCACGATGCGGAACATGCAGCTGCATAAAAGAAAGAAAGTGACATGTAATCCTCTGAACAGCTGATGTACTCAAACTAATTGTGGGAAGAACATTTTAGTGCACTGCATCTTGAAAAAACCCCAACAAAACACATGCACAAAAGGATTTTAGACTGTGCAAATTTTCTTTTAACAACATGAAAAGTATCCACATACTAAAAACAATATGAGAATATTTTTTATAATGTCTTCTTTACTTTTTTCTTGGTTGTAAAGAACAGGTATGCACACACCCCATAAAATGAGAAAAAAATCCAAACTAAATGCATACACAAGCACTTACAGACATACAAATATAAACTAATAGATAAGATTACCTTTGACTTATAAACGTATCATGCAATGAAATAAGAGGAGTCAGCGAGTTAATTGAAATAAACAAAATGAAATATACATAACCATTTACTCATATGAGATCTGTAGTCAGCCCTTTCTGCTTTTGTACTTATACTAGTATCACATCACAAAATCTGAATACATGTATGAAGACAAACAAAATATACCCCCACCCCTCTAAAATCATCAAAAGAAGAAAAGAAACGGCAAAAGAACAGGCACCCAGTTCAGCTGACGGATACACAGGCCCCCTCACCCAAACTTGGAGAAGCCAGAGCTGGTTCGCTTCTTAAACTGAATGAGCCCCATGATGTCAGTGTAGATGATGGACACAGGCAGGTCTTTGCGTGTCTGGCACGGAGACTTGGCCTCTGGCACCTCTGACAATATTCTGGGATAGAAGAAGAAAAAAACAAAACATGATGACATCTCTGTTGTGTGACTCATTTTTGTGTGTGTGTGTGAGAGTATGTGCGTGCATGCATGTATGTGTAGCTAGTCATTGAAGAATCACACAGTCTTGCCTGCTAGTTTGACTCAAGGAATGAAAATGCAAATTTCATTTGTTGCTGAGAACTTGTCATACAAATAATTCTAATAGAAACCCCAGCTTTGTTTTCACACAATTTAGTTCAAAAAGATTTTGAGATGGAGCACAAAACAGGCAATAAAGACT
This sequence comes from Rapana venosa, assembly GCA_028751875.1. NCBI lineage: Eukaryota > Metazoa > Mollusca > Gastropoda > Neogastropoda > Muricidae > Rapana > Rapana venosa. The sequence goes on from CM054134.1 coordinate 107,958,004, forward strand.
AAACACACACACACAAATTCTGCTGTATCATTCTCATTAGAATAATGACAGTCATTACTGCCTGTCCTCCAGGACATTTGTGTTTGCCATCATTCCATCCCGTCCAATCCCGCTGTTTATAGCCCTACAGACCACAGAGGCCATATCTGGGCTCAATGATTCAAGCTCAGATTAAAACTGTGAAACTATATTCTGTCAGACCCCTGATCTGATGGATGTGGGTCTGTGTCACAGCCACAAAAGCCAGTAAAGGCAGTTTCTCCAGCTGCTTCTGACTTCATCTGCGTGTAGGACAGCGGGTTCATTTTTTCCAATAAAAAATATAACATATAAATCATGGTCCTGTGGGTGAACACATGCCTGACTGACAGCTTGTGTAACACAAAGAAACCTGTCCATTTTTTTTCATGGAAAAGTAGTCCTGTTATTGTCTGTACTATGGATGACATAAAAATATTAAGCACACACTCAAGGCTTCACTAAGAGTAACACACTGGGCTAAGCAGCGGATGAAACATCTGTAGTAGCTGATGTGAAAAAGCAACATATGGAATAGCCAACGTTCTGTCACATCTCATTGGGGGGGGGGGGGATAAAAACCTGAAATACAACCAAACACAATAAAAAATCTCAACACATCCTTTTTTTAAATTTATTTTTTAAACTACTCTATTTGGAAACACCATGGTCACTTTACAAAGTTTGAAACTGAAACAAAATAGTCATCTGTATGATCAAAGACTGTATATCTATAACTTCTTATACTAGAACAAAACTGCATATCAGTGACAGAAAAAGTGAAACAAAAGAAATGAAAAACAAAATCCTCTTTACAGCTAGGACATGTTTTCAAATTCCGAGGTAAAAACAGATACTTCCTTCAACAGATAACAAAAATTAACCCTCCTCCCCAAAATCCATACCTGTAAAAGCTTTATGAAGAAAAAAAAGAAGAAAAAGAAGATAAAAAAAGGACACTATATGACTACATGATGAAAACAGAAAATGAAAAGCAGAAATGTATTAGCCCTTGAAAATACTGGAATCTTTGCTGGTTCCCCCTCATCCCAGTCCAACCTCCTCTTCAAAAGAATGGTACAGTACAATATAATATCACGCAATAAAAAGTCTGAAAAATGGAAGATCAATGTAACAAATACACATAATCATAAGTCACCTGACAAAGGAGAAAAAAAATCCCACCAGAAAACCCAAACATCCTGCTAAAAAAATCCCAACAGTGCAGCATAACAGATCTCCCATTGGTGATGCAAAGACACACTGTGGACACTGCAGACAAAACCTCTGTGGAAAGTGCACACACAATTTAGTCACAGAGCCCACCACCAGAAGAAAGACAAGATGAACATCAAAGATCATGTGCAGGCTTCTTCCAACACTGAACTGAGAAGCTGGATACACTCATCAGCAGACAGTCATCTACTATGCAATATTTGGGTAGCAGGGGGCAGGGGATAGCTCTTTTACGAGTTTAATGTGAACAGTTTCCCTCACAACCCATGCTTGAGGAAGATCCCCAAACAAGGAGTCGCCAAATTTTGATAGGACTAAAATTGCTGACACTTGAGCAAAAACAATGTCTTCTCAACTATCCACCATTGTTTTCCTGCTGAGAACCATTAGCCTCAATTTCATCAACTTTGATCTATAAAGAAAACAAAATAAACAACTCAACTGAACCCTCCCACCCCAAGAAAAACAACAACAGAAAACCCCAAAGAATATAACACATCCACCTACCTAAAACAGGAAAATCACAACCCACTCTCACATAAAACGAAACCAAACAACCAATCTGCTCTTACACTCCATCAGCCATACTACTCTTTTAGCTCCACACAAGTAGGAGTGTAGCACAAAAGCAAGATGCAAATTTGATACTACAGAACAGGGTTTTCCACAAGCACTTTGCTCCAAGATATATCTATGAGCTTCATATGCCCAGCACATTGCTCCAGGCTACATCTATGAGCTTCATATGCCCAGCACATTGCTCCAGGCTACATCTATGAGCTTCATATGCCCAGCACATTGCTCCAGGCTACATCTATGAGCTTCATATGCCCAGCACATTGCTCCAGGCTACATCTATGAGCTTCATATGCCCAGCACATTGCTCCAGGCTACATCTATGAGCTTCATATGCCCAGCACATTGCTCCAGGCTACATCTATGAGCTTCATATGCCCAGCACTTTGCTCCAAGATATATCTATGAGCTTCATATGCCCAGCACTTTGCTCCAAGATATATCTATGAGCTTCATATGCCCAGCACTTTGCTCCAAGATATATCTATGAGCTTCACAATTATGCCCAGCACTTTGCTCCAGGATATATCTATGAGCTTCATAATTATGCCCAGCACTTTGCTCCAGGCTCCATCCATGAGCTTCATAATTACGCCCAGCACTTTGCTCCAGGCTCCATCTATGAGCTTCATAATTATGCCCAGCACATTGCTCCAGGCTACATCTATGAGCTTCATAATTATGCCCAGCACTTTGCTCCAGGCTACATCCATGAGCTTCATAATTATGCCCAGCACTTTGCTCCAGGGATATATCTATGAGCTTCATAATTATGCCCAGCACTTTGCTCCAGGCTCCATCCATGAGCTTCATATGCCCAGCACTTTGCTCCAGGCTACATCTATGAGCTTCATAATTATGCCCAGCACTTTGCTCCAGGCTACATCTATGAGCTTCATAATTATGCCCAGCACTTTGCTCCAGGCTACATCTATGAGCTTCATAATTATGCCCAGCACTTTGCTCCAGGCTACATCCATGAGCTTGACACACCCATCTCCTGCTATGCAAGAACTGCCCGTTAGCTGTTTCAGTTAACATCTTAATCATGAAAAGTTAACTTTTAGTTATGTTTTTTTTTTAAATCTTTAAATTCTTTCTCAGTTTGAATACATAACACAAGTTCATGCAAAAGAGTGGAGAGAGCCTGCACAGAACATTATCTCTCACACACACGCACATGCACACACACACACACACACACACAGAGAAAACACAAACAAAAAACTCATACACAAAATAAAGAATCAAAAATACTTCTCAACATTAGATTAAAAAAAGAAAAAGAAAAAGCATAAGTGAGAGAGCAGTATAGAAACCAAGCATAATTTAGATTAAAATGCATCAGCCAAGCTGTGCTGTTAAAAAAGAAAACAGAAATCGAAAGCTGTTATACATCCTTTGGATATTATTCTAATCAAGTTTGAATGAAAAATATCACAGATGATTAACCTATAGAAGAAATAAACAAACTTTACATTAGAAACAGTACACATTTTGTCCAAGATGTGAGTAAATGATATACAAAGAGATAACAACTAGGTTGATAAAGTATTTTTGAACACACACACACAAACTCACACAGCAATAGTAAAAAAAACAACAAAAACCCAACTAGAAAAGCTTGGTTAGAATAAAAAAAAAGAGGCAAATTAGAAAATAAGCATAAATAAAAGCTTTCTATAATACTAATAATGCATGGGTAACACAATATCTATATATCTATGTTATAGCTAAAACTATGTATTCATTCATCTATGCTCCAATCTATGTTCGCATCGGTGTATTTTTCTAAAAATCTATACATTTATCTATGTATCATGCATCTACGTGTCTCTGTCTAAGCAAGTAAAATCCAATCTACAGAAAAAAGGAAAAAGAACAGTACCAAGGAAAAAAAAGAAAGAAAAAAATGAGGGGGGAAAAAAATACCAGTCACAAAAACCAAGGAAAAAAAAGAAAGAAAAAAGATGAGGGGGAAAAAAAGAATACCAGTCACAAAAAACTAAAAATACCAGCCCTGGAGAATTAGTCTGACATGATAATGAGTGTACAGATAGCTCAATGGAAAAACACATAACATACATAATAAATCCCCAAAGCTGGAATACCGCTACCTTAATTAAAGGTTGGAAAAAATGGCTGCACATGTAAAATATCCCCAATGCTGAGCCTTGGAGCTCTAGCTAAGGATCAGGAAAAAAAAACAAAAACCAAAAAAACAAAACACATAAAATATGCTCTTCACAATGATTTGATCATTCTGTTTATTTCTCTTCCTTATTTTTAAAATCATACTATTTTATGTCATTTTTTTTGTCTTTCTTTTTTATTTTCCAAACAGAAAATCACCCCTTTTCATGACAATGCTGACATTTTCTGACAAATACTGCAGGTCTGTTTTTCAAAGCCCGACTGATGCTGCAATATATTGCTAAGAAAAGAGGTATAGAACTCGTCCAGTAATCTTCCATTAAAATGACCAGAGAGAGCACCAACAACTTATTCACTCTGCTCCACACCATGGCATCTGCCCTCACATTGACTTCTACATTGAAATGGAGTCCAAAGTACTTTTTGTCTTCCTCTCTTTTCTTTCATTTCGAGGATAATGGAATAAGCATACATGTGCTTTTTTTTTTTTTTTTTACATCCAGCCTCCGTATGTATGTGGTTTTGTCACTGTTGTTGTCTGTTCCCACCCGCATGCAATGGCCTACTCTTTTGAAAAGTAGAACAGGATTTAAAATGTGCACAAGATGTTCTACTGACTCTGTTAGTATATGGGGTTCTAGAGAAAACATAGAGCGTCTCCCTCTCAGCCAACAAGTGATGTAACTGGTCAGCCACAGTGTATAAAAAAGTAAAAGTTTCCAGGCCTATTTGTAAAAGCTAAACAGAGCATCCCAAAACTTTCAACTTTCTAGAACACTTGGATCTCTCTCGCACAGGCATATCATATATGCATATACATAATTATAGACATACATGAATACATTATATTAAAAAAAAAGCACACATATGTACCTCACACTACCTCCAACTAGTCCAAGAGAGAGAAAAGAGAGAGTGAGAGAGCAAGAGCGAGAGACAGAAACAAAGATAGACAGACAGAGAGAGACAGACAGACAGAGTAGAGATATAGAAATAAAGATACTCACACTCACACACACACAAAGACTTGACTGAACCCGACATACAGAGCTCACAATGACTATCTGACACTCAGCTGCTTGACTTTAGGACACAGTGATGACCCCAAAGCAGAAGAGCACTTCACACTATCTTCACGCTTCAACCCGCCGGAATTCCTAGAGTCAACACAAGACCCTTGGTTTGAACAGGCTACAAGTTGACTTAATTCTAACACCACTTTTGACAGTGTTACTGCGCTGTGTATTTTTGCTTTGTGATTTCGTTGCCTGTTATCAGTAAGTGTTTGTCTTTAGAAAGAAGAGTATGTACATTAGCACTAGCGTTTGTCTTTAGAAAGAAGAGTATGTGCATCAGCACTGAGTTCTGCTATATGTTTTGTTTGAGATTCCATCGCAAAGGCCACCTCCATCCCCCCACCCCTCCCTGACGAAGCTTGAATATAAAAACCCTAAAACATCTCAAACTCATAATAGCCAAGAGTGATCTCATAGTCTCACAAACGTGGGAAATATTGTTATAGTTGTTGTGAGTTTCCCTGCTTAACACATTGTGGAGTCACCCACATATGAACTCTGACTCACTCATCAACTCTGGGAATCCAATCCAATCTTAGTCTTGTTCATAGCTCCACCGACCACAGAGGCCATATCGGAGGCCATCGCTTCATAACTTTCCTAAAATCTCAGATTAAAACCATGCAACTATATATACAGATTACCTGAAAATTACAGTGAAACTGTAAATACACACGGGGATGAGATATTTGTGTTTTGCACTGGATGAGATATTTGTGTTTATACCGGACAAGATCTTTGCATTTACACCAGATGAGACTTGCATTTACTCTGGACGAGATCTTTGCATTTACACCAGATGAGATTTGCATTTACTCTGGACGAGATCTTTGCATTTACACCAGATGAGATTTGCCTTTATTCTGGATGAGATCTTTGCATTTACACTGGATGAGATCTTTGCATTTACACCAGATGAGATTTGCATTTACTCTGGACGAGATCTTTGTATTTACACCAGATGAGATTTGCATTTACTCTGGACGAGATCTTTGCATTTACACCAGATGAGATCTTTGTATTTACACTGGATGAGATCTTTATGTTTACACTGGAACAGATCTTTGCATTTATACTGGATCAGATCTTTGCTCTTATGACTCTTCTCAAGGACCTCACCATATGGGCAGCCATATTCTCTAAGACCGTTTCCCTTTGAAAACAGTGTAGGGGGTTTCATTATGTGTTTGCTTCTTATATACAAAGTTCACGGTTATGGAACGCTGATGATTTTGGTTTTTGTGTGCATGATTCACAGTTACAAAATACATGGGAATTTTTATGTGCATGTTTGATTTTTATGTGTATGGTTCACAGAGTTACAAAATATAGGTTTTTCTTTTTTTCTTTTTTAGACACATATTTTTTAATTTCCATATACACATATGGTTCCTAGCAGTTTAAAGACACAAGGTATTTTACCATTTGCAAGCCTTACTCTTTCACTTCAACTAATCAATCAACAAGGTAAAATTGATAAAAGCCACACACACACATACACACAAACATGCACACATAAGAACACACTTTAAACATACAACAACAACACACAAACACAACACACTACACTCCACGAACACACACACACACCACTCCTTCAATATTACCCCACTCTCCATCCTGCAAGTCTTTTCAGCTACCAAGACTAAGCAGTAACTTATGAAATCAAGATGGGTTTTTTTCCAAACAAAGACTCTAAGATGAAAGAAGATGGTTAAAGAAAGTGAGGGTGTTACATACACTCTTAGAATAATTATGTTCACTTTCTATCATCATCAACAACAACAGCACTCTATGGTCAGTAAGTAGTCAAAGATGAAAAAATACCACTAGAAAAGAATCCCACAACACTTACCACAGCAGTGAGTATTACTGTAGCATGCTGATCAACACATGCACATCCAAAAACATAATCATTGACAAGCAACCAAATGCTTAGGGAATAAGTGTACATGTATACAGGTATGCAAACAAACACCATTCAATTTCCTGATATACATAATGGAGGGATAACAGAAAGAATGTTGGTAAGTGCATGCATGCACATCCACAGACACACGAACACATGCGTACACACACTTAGTAACTTTGGTTGGTTGGTTGACTGATTTTTTTTGGTTTTTAAGATTTAAAGAAAAAGTAAGGCAGAAGGGACAGATCAGAGCTTACAGGACACACTTCCAACAACTAATCTGTTGGAGTAGGTTTACCCCTATACACACACATCCGCACCACCCCCCCCCCCCCCCCCCCCCCCCCCCAAACCACACACACACAGACACACCCTCTCCCCAACCACACACACACACACACACCCCTCTCCCAATTCCAATATGAATTTCCCAACCTTTTCAGGTTACGTACTCAGGGCCAGATAAACAAGACAAAGCACAGTGGTGGTGGAAAAGAAAGGGTGATAGCGCAGGTACGGCGATCAGCAGAGACTGGGGGCAGTTAGCTAGCTAACTTACTGCACAAGCTGCTCCACTTCGCTGGTGATGGTCAGCTGATGACCCAGGATGTAGAGGACAGAGATCAGGTCACTCCACTGCACCAGCTCCCCCAGTGGACCCCCTGGGGTAAGGCAACACAATCACACAGGTCAGGGTGTGACTACAGCCACAACATCCTGTTGTTTTTACAGGTCTGGTTTTCCCCAAATGTCTTTTTATTTATTCATTCTTTTATATCGAGGATAATGGAATAAGCACTATGTGCTTTTTTTACAACTCTTTGCATGTTAAGAATACTTATTATTACACCCTGCACAAAATCTGTCAGGAAGTCTACAAAGCAGATGCCTCACAAACACCAAAACCTAACACATCAATTCCCTTTGTGTGTGAGAGTGTGTGTTTGTGTGTGTGTGTGTGAGTGCGCATGAGGGTTTTTTGTGTTTAAAAAAAAAAAATTCCTTTGATAGGACTCTGAGGTTCACCAATGGTGAGATTCTGCATCATGCAAACGTTTGCCCACCATTAGGATAGCCGCATTCCGACTTCGGGGATGATGTCTAAACTAACACCAGTGTGTATGTGTTTCCATCCATTCCTACCAGCTCACAATGGCCTACTTTTTTGAAAGGTGGAAAGGCTTGAACATGTGTCAAAGATGTTCTTCATGTGTTCATACATAGAACCTCACTTTATAGTCTCAAACAAAGGACTTTTGGCATACCAATCAATCAAAGTGCCTATTGCACAGGGCATTTCTTGTTTTCAAAACTTCCCAACAGCCAACATGAATTACAGGAGCTTGACCGAACAAAATTTATCTTCTGTATAAATATGAGTATATAAAAAAAAAAGGGGGGGGGGTAGGGTTGTGGCAGGTTTGCTCTTGACTTGACTTGACCTGGAGATTGTACAAGCCTCCACTTTCACTCCGCCAGCACAATCCAGATTCAAACTGATGATCATTACTTCAACACTAAGAGGATTTGAACTGAAGCTTGTGACCATATCTCATCAACTAACATGCTTGCACAGCATGAAATCACATTTGAAGCAGCATTACTTGCAACAGTAATAATGGGGGGAAAATTAAAGCTTTATTTTGTAGTCTCTGTAATAATGTTGGCTCAAAGTACAACACAGCCATACGCATGCACACAAGTGCAGTGTGCACACACACACAACACACACACACATACACACTCCTATAAGTGCTGTTTGCAAGACCAGTCCAGCACACTGAGCTCCAACATAAAAGTATAGCAACATCTCTTACAATAAAATGATTGGCTGTTTTAAACTCTCCATACACAGTCCAGCATTTCAGAGTAACAGAGACAGCACAAGGCAAGACACAGTGCTCTAAAAGCAGTATAGATAAACACCATTAACCCATACAGCCACAACTAAAACCCAAATACCATTCATCTCTAAGCCCAACACTGAAAACCAATATATGTTATATTTTTTAATCTCTCTCCACACACACACACACACAACACACACACACACACACACACACACACACACACACACACACACACATATACCTTTAAACTGGTTTTCAGCAAACTTCCAGCCACTCTGCTTTGACAGGAGACCCAGATGAATCAAAATCTGTCACAACATATTATAAGTATTGTATTATTTCCTATCTTTGAATAACAACTTTCTGGAAAATCAACATCAGGTATGGCCAGATCAAATATGACCCCCCCTCTCCCCCAAATGCCTGCATCTGAAAACCTTACCCCCACACACTCTCTCTCTCAAACATAGATTTTTCTCTTCCCTTCCTTTCCTTTCTGTACTATCTTCTTTCCTAATGTCTACTATCACACAAACTTCAAGGTTTCAAGATAAAGAAAAGTATATAACCCTCCATCCCCCAATGACCCTGAAGGCCCGTCCCTCTGACAGAACAAACAGTAGAGCAAGTCCTTCACCCATGCAAATCAGCACTTACAACGGGAAGATGCACACTGAGGCACACCCAAGCCCCAAAGGAGAATCACACACACACATCTATCTATCTATCTATGTATCTATGTATCTATGCATCTATCTATGTATCTCTCTATGTACCTATCTATCTATGTATCTATATCAATATCTATCTGTCTATATATCTATATCTATATGCATCACTACTGCCTAAGGACAAGCCAGACACCATGGCAGTAGTCTGCACTACAGGAAGCAGCACAGCATGGACTCAAACATCTATGATATTCAAGGCACCTGGGGTTAAGTTCCATCCCAGCCTATCAGAGGAAGAAAGGCCACACACAGCAGACAGACATCCAGGAGTCCAGATATGGGCGAGTCCCAGCCCCTGTGCAGTTAGAAGCTCAGAGCAGAATCATTGGCACTAAAGGGGTTTCTCCTCTGAAGACCTTCTGCTGTCCACATTTCCCTAGAATGCTTTTTCTTTTCTACCTTTGGTCAGACCTGTACCAGGTTAACTCGACTTTGCTTATGTTTGGCATGTCTTGCCTGTAGTGAAGCTGCCTACATCTACATCTCACTTTGTGTATGGTATGTTTAGCATAGTCCTGTCTGAAGTCAGGAAAGGGGATACGGCCATACTGGGTGGAATGCATAGTGCCTGGTCTTCTCCTGTGCTTGTAACTCTAGAGGAGGTCTGCCCACTGGCCTCAGCTGACAAGTTCTGACATCAAGGCAGGTCACCAGAGAGTTCATAAGAAAATCTATTTCAGATTTGCATGAAAAAAAAGAGCAAGAGAATGGGTTGGGTAGGCATAAAATAGACATGTGAGAGAGAGGAGACAGGTAAGGATAAAAACAGTGAGTGATAGAAAAGGACATTTCTAGCTCAGAATTTTCAGAAAGTGGGGATACCATCTATATTGAAAGGGCCTATGGCATTACCACTGAGGAGAAAGGGTAGTTATAAAAGGTTAGGCAGGCACAGAATAGTTGATGGCCAGCATCACTGGACGGACACCACCACTTGAAAAGCTATGAATATACCCAGGCCCGGGAACATAACTGCCACAAATGGACAGGACCAGCGTTCTAGCCGGTACAGCGCTGCCATATCCACACTCTGTTACAGGATGAGGGAACTGTTCTATACTGTTTTCACTTTACTTGTCATGAATTGTTTTCTGCTTGGTATGCCTGAGGCTGTGTTGCTAGCCGCTTGACTCACCTTATGTTTGGTTTGTTTGGTCAGGTCCTGTTTGGCCGTCAGGCTGTGAATGCCCTGTACCCACTTGGGCCAGAGACGCGTCACACGCAGACGTATCCAGGCGTAACCCTGGCGCTCATTGGGGTCCTTCAGAAGATCTAACAGCCCTTGTAGGTTGGTGGTAACATTTGCCTGACCAGAAGAAGGAACATACTGGGGGATCAAGTTAAGTATTGTCTAATAGTGTACTCTGTGTAGAAGCTGTTCTGCTCTAGTGACAAATATGGGACAAAACAAAACTAAAATAAAGCCCCCCCTCCCCCCCCCACCTGCAAAAAAAAAGATAAAAAACAAAACAAAACCTGAAAATGTCATATCAAATCTCTTTATGTCTCTACCAATACAGTGTCTCTGTAACCCCCCCCAAAAAAAACAACAACAACAACAACAAACCAACAACAAACAAACCAAAACAACCCCCCCCCCAAAACAACAACAACAACAAAACACCAACCAAAAACAAAATCAAAACAAAACAGTAAAAGAAAAATGCTGCTGTCATTTCCTCTCTCTCTCACACACACACACACACACATGCACGCACGCATGCACGCACACACACACACGCACAACACATATCTACTTACTATTCAGAGAACAGTAAAAACAATCAGTTTTGTCTTGCTTTACCAGGACTGTAAGCTCTAACAAACGACTCAAGTATAACAGTGTTTTGGCGAGTGTTTCTCCACTAGAAGTAGAACTCACTCTGTTTAATGACAGTGAAATTTTTGCGTAAGCGGCTATCTGCACCGACTATCAAGATAGCCACATTCCAACTTCAGGGATGATGTCTAAAATAGGACACCAGCATGCATGTATTTCTAAAAGATTTATGTCATCCGTTCCTACCAGCATGCAATGGCCCACTTGTCCAAAAGGCAGAACGGTTTTTAATGTATGCGCATGATGTTCTGCGTGCATTCACACATGGGACCTTGGTTTATAGTCTCCTCCAAAGGAATTTAGGGGGAGTGGAGTCAGTGCTGGTCTTGCACTTTAGGGGAAGAAAATCTCTTTGTGCTTTAGTGGTGGCTTGAGCTAGACCACTAGATCACGAGCACAACACTCTAACCACTAGGCTATTACCCCCTCCCCCATGTATCATAATAAATAGTGGTTAAAAAAGGACATAAAACTGATTTAATGAAATATACAACAGCTTTCATTATGGCAAACGTACCATCTACACAAATGCATACACAAAAAAATAAGAATAATTTTTAATAAATTCATCCAGAACAGAAACTCTTAAACAGCAAATATACAAACAGCAGTTGCACTTAAATCAATATGTACAGTGGGAGCCAAGTGAAATGCATTTCACACTTGTTGCATTCCTTTACACCAATAACACCCCCCCCCCCTCCCACCCCACATTTCCACTCTAATGAACTGTGTAAAGTGAAACAAATCTACAGAAACTGAATAAAGTGAAGCAAATCTGCAGACACACAAACAGAGAATAAAAAAACACAAATAAAAGTAACCAGAAGCTGAATTCATACAAAAGAAGAAGCCAACCAACACAATGCACAGACCTGACTGTACCTTGAAATGCTCTTTTGTCGTCTTCTACTCTGAAAATGCCAGTGACTTTTATCAATAGTACTCAGTTCATGCACTCTCTTTCTCTCTTTTCATTCTCTCTCAAACTGTGTTCCATAGCTTGTGTTGACAAGCATGCACGCAGCATACAAGTGCGTGCCCACACAAACACCCTTGACAATCCAGCATTTGCTATCTTTATTTGCCTAATGCACTGTGTGTTTACCATTCTTTTCTGTAAAGTCTAGGGGCAAACCACAGTGGTCTGCAGGCCTGAATTTAACATGATTATCTCAACTTGTCAGGTGGAGGAGGGAGGAGTGGAGGTAATGTGGAGGAATATGGGTCAGGGGGCACATGGGTAGGAGGATTGGGGAGAGGGGACTGGAATAAGTTGTGAGAGACACAGAGAGAGAGAAGCATGACTTTTTTTTTATCATAATAAATCCTTATACTGAGGGAAAAGAATGAGCATACCTTATGGTTTTGTTTTTACATGCAGCTCTCAGTGATAGAAAAATTGACTATAAAAAAAACAACACCCTACAAATAAAGCTTTGAAAGAAAAATCAATCATGTAGTAATATTAACACAATCAAGAGAGAGAGGAGAGGGGGAGAGATGAGAGAGAGAGAGAGAGAGAGAGAGAGAGAGAGAGAGAGAGAGAGAGAGAGAGAGAGAGAGAGAGAGAGAGAGAGAGAGAGAGAGAGAGAGAGAGAGAGAGAGAGATGAAGTACAACAATGACACTGATCCTTTTTCTCCATCAACAGATTTGCGTTATAGCCTTTCTGATTTGCCATTTTTCACACTTACTGTAATACTTAACCTGTGATGACTAAAGTAAAGGAGAAAAAAATTAAAAAGAATTGAAAGACAGGCACAGAGAGAGAGAGAGAGAGAGAGAGAGAGAAGAGAGAGAGAGAGAGAGAGAGAGAGAGAGAGAGAGAGAGAAGAGAGAGAGAGAGAAGAGAGAGAGAGAACAATGAAAAATTTATTATAGAGGGTTAGAAAAGCAGAAAAAAGCTTTAATCAGCCTCTGAAAAAAAAAAATCGAAGATTATGTGCAACATAGCATGAAGAGATGATAAGAAAGAAAAATACATACATTGATATGGACTTTCCAGCAAATTTCCCAATCTAATTTAACATGAAACATATTTTTTTAATAACAAAACAGGGAAAAGCCAAACAGGTAGGATGCTAATTAAATTCATAATGACCCCCCCCCCCCAGATAATAGATGATATATATATACATAATATATACATACATATAAGATATGATAGAGATAAGTATACAGTAGCACACAAGTATACATAATACACACACTATACAAACAAGTAACATACATAATTGACACTACCCATATATATAATTTAACATACACTAACATATATAAATTCTACATACTATCATATATATCATACACACACACATACACTATCATACACATACTATATTGTCATACCACACACATATATGCATCATACATATTATAGACAGAAATGATGAGTTCAAGAAAAGTTATTTCAATAATGTAAATGGAATAGAAGAAAAGGAATGCAAAGAAGAGAGGGAGAAGAGAGAGAGAAGAGAGTGAGAGAAAGAGACAGACAGGCAGACAGAGGGAGAGGAAACAGAGACGAGACATTGGAGAGAGACTGACACAGAGACAGAGACTGACAGAGAGAGAGAGAGTAACAGAGAGAGAGGGGGACAGATAGCGAAAATAGATAGATAGATAGATAAAGAAAGAGAGGGAGACAGACAGAGAGACAGACACTGACAGAAACAATAGAGAGAGCGAGAGAGAGCGAGAGAGAGAGAGAGAAAGAGAGAGAGAAAAAGAGAAAGAGAGAGAGAAAGAGAGGGAGAGAGAGAGAGAGAGAGAGAGGGAGAGACAGAGACAGACAGAGACAGCCAGGAAGGGTTCACAAATTAAAGACAGACACAGAGACAGACAGACAGAAACAACACCAGGGAGAGAGAGAGAGAGAGAGAGAGAGAGAGAGAGAGAGAGGGGGGGGGGAGCCAGGAAGGGGAGAGCAAAACGAAGAGACAAAAGGTACATGATTTAGCACACCCTCATTTTACAGCTTTCAACTGTCTCCTCAATCATCTGCAAAGCCAGAGGCATGATCACAAGCGTTAACAATTAATGCAGAGGGGGCAAAGTTTATGGGCAGGAGAAGGAGGGCGAGCAAAATAGGGGGGAGAAGAGGGGGGGAAGAGGGGATGGACAGAGAGGGGGTAGAGAAGGGCTGAGTGATGGGGGAGGGGTAGATGAAGGAAGAGCTCACAGTCACATCATAAATCCCCTTTCAGCCACAGTGTGGGTCAAAAATAGCTTTCATGAATCACAATATATGAAAACAAAGGATAAAAAAGTTCAAAGATAATGTATACAGGAAAGTTCAAAGAGAAAGTATCAATAAACATATTTTGTTAAAAAAAAAAGGTGTTTTAAAAAGCTGACCCGGGTTCTAAGCTTTGTCAGTTAAGCCTACTGATGTAAGCAAAGTGCCAAGGCCTACAGTGAAGTGTCCTTATGCTTTGGAAAGGTACACCAGACTGTCTTCCCTCACCACAAGCTCTTAGCACAACAACCTATACTCTCTCTCCATTGAAGCAGTAAAAAAACAAAAATCCCATGAAGTCAGAATATGGCTACCTATATGACAAGGTAATTGACAACAATCATACACGCAAATTTCTCAGCCAGTGAGTACTTGTAGATCTTGCAGTGATTCTTGAGTGGGATGAGTGAGACTGAGTGCATATTCTGGGTGACCCCCCAGGTTGTTAAGCTGGGGAGAGCCCAACAACAACATATAAAAGAACAAAGAAAGACAAACAGAAATAAAAGAAGGAAACACACTGATAGAGAAAGGCAGGAAGAAAAGAAAAAGGGGAGGGGGGAGTTGGGGGTGGGCAGGAGGTAGGGGTTGGGGTTTGGGGGAGCAGAGTGTGAAAGAAAAATAGAAAAAAGACAAAGGTTAAAGTGAGAAAGATAAACAAAAGCAAGCTACCAAAAATAAACAAAATAAAGCCAGACATTCAGACATACAAAGACACACAATAGCTCAAAAAACAACACTTGAAATAACAAAAACAAGGGAAAAAAAAACCTGGACAAGGAACTAATCCAGACAGAAAGACAAAAAAACAAAAAACAAACAGAAAACAACAGACTTAGCACACGCACATCAAACATTAAAAACAAAGATACCAACGACAGGAAGAAAACAGCAGTAGAGAGGAGAGACTTATATTTCTGGCGCTACAAAGATACCAACAACAGGAAGAAGACAGCAGTAGAGAGGAGAAACTTACGTTTATTTCTGGCGCTACAAAGATACCAACGACAGGAAGAAAACAGCAGTAGAGAGGAGAGACTTACGTTTATTTCTGGCGCTACAAAGATACCAACAACAGGAAGAAGACAGCAGTAGAGAGGAGAGACTTATATTTCTGGCGCTACAAAGATACCAACAACAGGAAGAAAACAGCAGTAGAGAGGAGAGACTTACGTTTATTTCTGGCGCTACAAAGATACCAACAACAGGAAGAAAACAGCAGTAGAGAGGAGAGACTTACGTTTATTTCTGGCGCTACAAAGATACCAACAACAGGAAGAAAACAGCAGTAGAGACGAGAGACTTACGTTTATTTCTGGCGCTACAAAGATACCAACGACAGGAAGAAGACAGCAGTAGAGAGGAGAGACTTACGTTTATTTCTGGCGCTGCTACTTTCTTCTTGGCAGCCTTGGTCCAGCTTTTCCTAGGACACCAACCTTCCACCTACGCAACCCAAGAGTACTTCACAACCTGCGCGACTCACAGGCCTTCAAGTGTGGTGTGTGAAGATTAAATGTTTAATGTGATATGAACATTACAGATGTGATTTGAGCATTACAGATACATAAGCGCTAAAGAAGGTAAATGTTCAAGATATATAAGGATGTACACTACTACTACTACTTTCTGAAGAGCACTAAAGATAAGTGAGATTTATGTATATATAAAAACACTAAAGACACAGGACACTGAAGATGAGATCTGAACATTCAAGACATGTGATGTGAACATTAAGGACACAGGAACACTAAAGATTTGACATGAACATTAAAGATATGTGCTATGAACATTAAAGACTAGTATTTTGCACATTGTGTGAGAGAACTTCACTTGTGGTGTAGGGAACGTAGCAGACACATGATACAATTTAAATGACACGTGATATGAACATTGAAGACATATGAACAATGCAGACGTCATACGAACATTAAAGATATGCGACATGAACAGATGAACACACAGGATATTTCGCACACTGCATAACAGAAATCCACTTGTGGTGGATTAAAGACATTAAAGACACATGAATATGAAAGACATGGTAACATACATTATGCTCTGCATGACCTAGCTTCACTTGTGGTGTGTGTAAACAGTCACTAAAGATAACCTGAAACATTAGTTGCACAATACAGATAAATGTAACATTTACTGCAATTATAATAAACTTTGTTCCAAGAGAACAAACACTGTATTAATTCAACAAACACACACTGCATGCATACACAACACACACAATCATAAATGCACAATCTCCCCCTCTCTCCTTCTTTCCCTGCCTTTCTCCTCTCCCTCTCTTTCCCCCCCCCCCCCCCCCCCCCCCCCAATCTCTTTCGTTCTCTCTCTCTTCCCCTCTCCCCCTTGTTTTTCTCTCCCCCTCCCCCTCTCTCTCTTTCTTCTTTTCCTCTGTCTGTCTCTCTGTCTGTTTGTCTGTCTGTCTGTCTCTCTGTCTGCTCACCTCGCTGAGATACATGATGAAGGAACAGTCAGAACCGTCCACACCATGAGCTTCGTAGCATGGATCAGACTTCCACATATGACGCATCCACTGACAGACAAACGCCACGTAATTATACAATATCCCCTCAGCAGTCAGTGACTCATCAAGTTTTAATGAATGATGGATGAACATACAGCTCATGGTTTGTGCTTAACAACATTTCTGCGAGAAAGGCACAGAAAGTGAACAGAAACATTATATTGTAAACCTAGACATGTATGAGTAAGCAAATGAGCTAGTGAGTGTGTTTGTGTGTGTATGTGTGTGGTTGTCTCTGTGTGTGCGTGTGCATGCATGCTGCATGTGTGTGCATGTGTGTGTGCATGCATTACCAATCTCTAATGCAGTGTGTAACTTTGCCAGAAAAAAGTTTTTTAAAAACCCTAACAACAACCAAAAGAAACCCTATCATAAAAAAATGTTTTCCTTAAAAAGAAGTGAATTTTTGTCAGGAGTCTTTTTTCCCCTCCTGTAACAGATTCTCAAAAATCTGAAACTTGTAACTTGGAAGTTAATCTGATATTCATAAATTCTTCCAAAACAGATCAATCACTACTACTGCCAAAGTCAAACTTACACCATATAAAACAAATACATGTATCACAGCCTCCTCCAACAAACTCGCTTCAAACTGAACTCTCAACTTCACCACATCTATGTTTGGTGCAAGAATCTTACCTCCAGCTTATTTCGACAATTGGGATAAATTTGCTCATCTTCTTCTGTCAGCTTACACTGCTCTGTTTTTCCACCAATCAAATCTGTAAGCACACAAAGTATCACAACATGTTATTAACACTACACAAAACATGTGCGCAATGATCTGAAATGTGACTGATTGATAATTATTTAATTGAAATCTAAATGAAACAAAATCCATGCAATAGTACTTTGCAGGTCATTGATTTATTCAAAATCAAATACTTTATCCTCTGCTTTTTTCCCCATATAAATATAAGTACTGTAGTACACTGTGTTGTGTTATATTGTACTGTATTGTATTATAGTCCTTGATTTTCCCCTCGTTAAACTCAGGCTGTTTTCCACAAGTAAAATGTATTGCTATATAGTACAGCCCCCTCCCAAACCCTTTTCTATGTGTGAACCACTGAATGGCTCTTTTCTTAGACTGTTGCAGAAGACAAGTCTCTTGTTACCTTGAGCTCATTTCCATACATGTTAAACACATGTCACACATGGGACCAATGTTTCACCCACAAGAGAATACCCAGGTTAAAACTCATGGTCCAGCAGAGGGAGGAAAAGTGCCAGCTTAGAACACAGGATTCAAACCTGGGACCTCAAGCTTTCTAAAAAGGTGTGTATGCCCTCTAACCACCACACCACCTACCCACCTTTGGCAGACAGAACCACCTGCTGGCTTTCAGCAGTGACCAGCAGGGTCTGGAGCAGGGAGCCATTGGTGACGTTGTTGATGTAGCCCTCCAGTCTATCCAGTCGGCCTAGGATGCTGTCCAGCAGCACCGCTATCGTCTTCTTCAGATCTGAATACAGTACACATTGGGCCACTACAGGATGGGACAGTTTACTTAACGTATACACAGTCTGTGTCTGAAGAATATATAATACTAGCAGTTCTTTGAAAAGCTGGAGCAATGGGACACAAGTTATAACAATGTAGCGAAGTTATGTACATGCATGCATGTGTGTGCCCTTTGTACACAAACATAGGTAAAGACCCCCCCCCCCCTCCCCCACCTCACACGAACGCACGCATGCATGCACACATGCATGTGTATACACACACACACAGAGTCAGTCTCATCCCACACACCCAGACACACATAAATGCAAATTAACAAAAACAAAGCCTATACAAACTTTTCATGAAAAATACCAAAAAAAATCATGTTTATGTATGCTTTATTTACTTCTACATATTCAAATTCTAAAAATATTACAATCAAGTTTACCATAGGATTCTCTTTTGCTAAAATAACAGACTTCAAAATGTTAAAAATTGCATCAAGCATGTACATATTGCTGGTGTGTGTGTGTGTGTACCCTGAGTATGTGCATGTTTGCATGTGTACACTGTGTGTGCGTGTTTACATGTATGTACGCATGCATGTGTGCATGCACATGCATGCACCTGTGAATGTATTTGTCTGCACATACACCCAAGTGTTGCAGTGTTATTTCTGTGTAGGCCTGGCTGCCCTGTTTCCATGTCCTTATCACTTTGGGGTGGCTGCCCCTAGCATGCCTCTCTACCAGTCTGCTTGTGGAATGTAACAGGCTGACAACTTCTGTCCACGCAAGATATGAGAAGGAGGAGGATGATAACAACAATTTAGAGATTCAATTAGGCTGGTAAACTACCTGTCAGAAATGTGCTCTACATCTCTTTAACTTGTTTGTTGTTGTGTGACATCAACCAGGCCCAAAAGGTAAATACACACAGGTACAATCTCCTGGAAGCCGTACAATTCATGTTCAACATTGCATGATTAGGTAGATGTTGTTTTACTGTGTGGCCCTAGTTTTCTAACAAAGCCTACAGATTTCTCAGCTATGACTTGGAATTAGTTGTGGAGCCCAGAGCATCCATTATATATTTAATTTCATTTATTTATTTAATTTCATTTATACCACTTTAAGTCAAGCAGATTTCTCTGCGTGAAATTCAGGTCCCCGGGGAGAGCACGTCGCCACAAGAGCAGCGCCACCCTTTTTTTTTTTCTTTTTTCCTGTCTGCAACAGTATTTGTTTCCCTATCAGAGTGGCTTTTTTCTACATAATTTTGCCAGGGTCAACTCTCTTGTTGCCGTGGGTTCTTTTACGTGCGCTAAATAATTATGTGCAACACACCGGACCTCAGTTTATCGTCTCATCCGAAAGACTAGCGCCCAGACCACCACTCATGATCTAATGGATGGGGAAAAAGTTTCGGGTCCAAACGGGATACGAACCACCGCACACTTCCGACCCGGACTTTTCACTTTCTAGTACAATATCTACAAAATTTTGAAATGAAAAAAAAACAAAACTACAATATCTACCAAATTTTGTCCAGGCATGTGTCTTGCAAATGTATTCCAATCTGTCCTAAAGTTTCTTTTCCTTCAACAATGGTGCACAGCCATATGAATGACAGCATGGCATGGCACAGATGATAAAACTTGTACATCATGTCTACATGCTGACAGAGGAATGCTCCATAAGCCATGCCAGGAATAGCACTCTTGACACTAATGACAGGATTTTCCACTGTCAAAAGAAGCTTTTATTGCAGGCTTATTATAACGCAATAAAACAGGCAATGCCAAGAAGCAAAAATCTGCATGAAAACACATGCAAAATACAAAGGAGCACTCAAATTTACATTAAATGATGTTTGTATTACCTACCAGCCAAATTATTGGCAACTGAAAATAAAAGGGGACAAACATAAACAATGGAAGTTGTTCAAACAGTCTTTAAAAGGACCCCTAAAAGATTCACATTCTATATAAATTTATGAAAAGGACTGAATAGAAGTTATAAATGTCTTTTGTGGGAGAAACAAAAAAGTTAATACCCTTAAGACAGTTTTACTTATATTATTTGTGTGTGTGTGTGTGTGTGTGTGTGTGTGTGTGTGTGTGTGTGTGTGTGTGTGTGTGTGTGTGTTGTCCTCTTGGCCTCCTATTTTCTTTGTACCAAATAGCACACAGAAGCAGCAACTCTGTAGTGTATTGTACCATCTCTTCATGAGGTATATATCCAAGATCATAAGTCTAGCTGAATCTTGAATAAAAAGTTGATTCACGTTCACTTGTTTCCTTTGCTATCTACTGTATTCAAACATGTAATAGGATAGCATATGAAAAACTCTGGATATTCCTCTTTTTGGGGAAAGTTTCCTTTCCTCCTCATAAACTATCTTTAACCTGTAATTTTGATGGTGGGTAGCTCAACGATCATTGGCTGGAAACGTTATGCTGTTGCATGTTGTGACTTGACTTCACCCTTGACTCCTTGAGAAGTCATTGGGGCACTGCACGGCGGCTGTTTTCAAGGCAGTGTGAGGAATGGGCCAGTTAAACCTAGTGCCCAGAGCCAGTCCCTCACCATATGATACCAGGGCATATGAGACAGCAAAGAGAATGCTGGCTGGCTTGTCTGTGTCATCTACCTCACCACTGACATCAGCTAGAGCTAGCCTACCTTTCTAATCTAAGGTAGGCAGATGGGGTTTTGATACGTCTCCAAGATAATCTTCTGCATGCATTTGCACACAGGACCTAGGTGTATTTATAGTATCATCAGAAACACTGTCCCAATGTCAACTGCAGGGGGAAAAAATCCCCTCAGCCTGGACACCCCTGCAGAGATTGGAACCCTTCTCCTCAGATCACAGGAGAAGGCTCTAACCACTGGGCCATTCTGCCTGTCTTGGCAGAAACAAAAAACCCCAGTTCACTTCCTTGTATACTCTATGAAAAGAAAGATTTCTCTTTCCTCATCTCCTGGGCAAAAAAGGTCTGATTTTTTTTTTTTTTTAGTGATACATTATAAAACAAACACAAAGGGGGAAGGATAGTCTAGCGGCTAGAGCACTGAGCTCACAATCCTAAAGCATGGGTTCAAGCCACCATACAGAGGATTTTTACCCTACAGGGCTACAGTTACCCCTTTTCGTCACACATAGAATTGAGCAATCTCATTCTCCAGACCAAGTAAATTTAAAGCCGTCACTGCTGAAATAAGGCGAGATCAGAAAAATGTTCATTAACATGTTGTTTCTCAATGGATTGTTGGACCACACAGTTGACGTGGCACAGGAAGAACCCAGAGTACTCTTACTTCATATAAAAGGAAGTTAGCAGGGCTAAATGAAACTATTCACCAAAAACGAAAGTAATGTTCAGGACACGAGTCCCTTGTTCCGCAGTCTCTTGTAAACAATGGTTAAGTGACGAGGGCGTCATGCCGTGGGAAGAAATGTGTTAATATCAGTGCCAACTCTCCTCCCCCAGAAGCCTTTCGGATGAGTCTACAAACTAAGATCCTGAGATCCTGTGAACAAAAGCCACAGAATATTTTGTATGCAAGTCAAAGTCTGTTCTGCTTTTACAAGTTTTAGGAAGTCAAGAGTAAGCCATAGCGTTCCCGTGGGAATAGATGACAAAATTATTTTTGAAAACCCCACATGCACACAAACGATTGCAAACCCAAAACCTCACCATAGATGAACTTGGGATTTCTAGCTGAGGAATAGAGAGAGAGAGGGGAGAGAGAGAGAGAGAGAGAGAGAGAGAGAGAGAGAGAGAGAGAGAGAGAGAGAGAGAGAGAGGAGAGAAGAGACAGACAGACAGACAGAGGGACAGAAAGAGAGTAAACAAACACCACAGGTATTATTAATTTAAAAAAAAAATATCAATAACAAACTCAACAAAAATATGACCCCATCCCAACCACAAACAAAGGACATAAACCCAGCAGTATGTCACCATATGAAAAGACAAGTTGTTTGTGTGCGCAAAAGGAAAAGGAAAAAAGAAAAAGAGGGAGGGGAAAAAGAGAAAGAAAACAGCCTGTTGTTTCCGTTGTCTTCACAGTTCACCACCTTTAATGTCAAAAGTTCCTCGCTGCTTGTGTGTATGTGTGTGTGTACGTGTGTGCATGTGTTTGTGTGAGTGTGTGTGTGTCTATGTATGTGTGTGTGCACACATGTGTGTGTGTGTGCGTGTGTGTGTATATGTGTGTGTGCGCACGCGCACATGTGTGTGTGTGTGCATGTCTGTGTGTGTTTAATGTGTGTGTATGTACGCATATGCATGCCTTCGTGTGTGTGTGCATGCATCCATACGTGCGTGTGTGTGTGCATGCGTGTGTGTGTGTGTGTGTAAGCTGGGGACACTGCTTTTAACGTCCTGCAATGCATCTTTTCCACGTGGCTACCTTCAAAAAGATGAAAAAAAGGGAGAACAAAAGCATCCAAGAAGGAGGTTTTAAGTTTAAATGTCATCTGACATTTCAATTTGTCTGCTGAAAGAGGTTGGGGGTGCAGCAGGATGACTGACTGACTCGTGAGCAAAAAGACAGCAGAAACAACAGTAATTTACTGGGACGAGTTGAAAAAGAGGAAGCGATGGAATGGAGTGAGAGTGAGAGAGAGAGAGAGAGAGAGAGAGAGAGATAGAGTGTGTGTGTGTGAGTGTGTGCAGATGAGGCTTCTGAATGTATGTAACGTTGTGTATGTTCACATGTGTGTGTGTACATGCATACATGCACGTGTGCATTTAGATACATGTTAATATTTTTTGCATAATTCATATGTGACAAAAATTGATTTTAATAAACGGGCTGCATCAATCTTCTTTTAATACTATCATTACTGTTTTGAGTATTCTTTGTTATGGTTGGTTGTGTCACAACAAACATGTCCTTGCTTTTCAATGATAGCGTAGAAAGGGCACAGTTATGAAGGTGAAGATGATGGTGACAGAGCCGATCAAACCTAATTACTTTCATCATCAAATGACTACAATCATAATCACTGTATGACGAACCAACAGTTTTCCCACACTTATACTAAAAACAACAACAAGAAAAGACACTTTAGTTGCTCAAACAAAAACAGCACTGTTTGGAAAGAAACAGACAGAAGAAAAGAGGGGCAGCAGTAAGGGAACGAACCAAAGGCTGTGAAGCGTCCAGCGTAAGGTCCGTCCACTACGCCAGCGTTCTCTTTGGCCAGGGCTCGGACATACTCCTGACTTAACTGGACAATCTCTTCCTGCCAACACAATGAACAAAATTTGTTTTTAAATCACACTATAAATATTTAAAAAAAACAGGCTTCAGAACACTATGATCTTAAATAATTAAGTACTTGTCAAGTCTCATTAAAAAAAAAGAAAAAAGAAAGGAATACATGACAAATTTCATCAATGATTATTCAACACTTCTGTTTTCCAACTCCAAGTCTCTTAAAAATTTAAAAGAAAAGTTCACCTCTTCTTAGTGTTTCAAAGGATACTGCTAGAAAAACACTGATGTTAAAGTGATATATGCACACATACATTATTTTTTAACCAAAAACAAATACTTACTAGAATATTTCAACGCTCAAGGATGAAAAAAAGTGAACAATGTTCGGAGGGATGAAAACTGCAATAAGTGAAGAGAATTACCAAGAATGAAAGAAACAGAAGCAGTGAAAAGAGTGAAGAAAAATAATCCTAACCATGAAAATATAACATTCACCAGTTCAATACAACACACTTAAACCAAACATTACAGAAAAATACAAACATCATTAGCAGGGTTTCAGTTTAAATATGTATAATACTACAATCATGATTTAAGCGTAATGTCTAAAATAATGAAGGGCAGAGAGAGAGAGAGAGAGAGAGAGAGAGAGAGAGAGAGAGAGAGGAGAGAGAGAGAGAGAGAGAGAGACACACACACACACACACTGAACAAGAAAGGCGCACACAAGAGACAAGAGTTAGTTCTTTGCCACAAAAGCTCACCTTCAGCAAGTCACTGTGCCGATGCGGATGGTTGCTGTTGTAGATGAAGGTCACGTTGACCAGCGTGATCGTCCAGATGAAGACCCCTAGCACAAAGACCGCCAGCAGTCGACGCCCCAGTGTACGCCCAAGCACATTCCCCCACCACGACTGCCCCATAATCCTCATCTCTCCACAGTATCGCACACAATACAGTCTAAAACGTTGTAACAACGTAGCCAGAGGCCTAAAACTCTAGGGTGCACACACAATTCATGGGACAATGTCGTCCATCCTCCACCCCACCTCCGCAGTTGCCTCATCATCCTGACAACGACAGCACATCTTTGCCAAACAACAGAGCAGAGCTGTTCACCCTTGCTGAAGGCAGTGAAGTTTTAAGGAGATGTAACAACAGCGCCGCGTCAGGCCTGAACAATACAACAGAAGGAGTCATGGTGACGATGTAAGACTGCTCCTGGAGCCTCAGGTTGACAGGAGAGGGGTGTTGCCTGGCTTGACATTTTGCTCCTGCGCTTGTTTGTTGTACGGCCGCCTGCAGACAGTTGAAGATAAAAGTCAAGGTGAAAGGATGAAAACCGAGTTGATCACCTGGCATTTCTACTTTGTAAACACTTAGTGTTGGAAAGTTGTCTGTGAGGCTGTTTAAAAAAGAAAAAGAAAAGCAAAAAAACCCAACTGACTTTAAAAGTATGCCGTGGCACGTTTAAAGAGAGCTGTTTTCATATGAGCCATCAAAGCTCTATTTTTAAAATAATAAAAAATTTTTAAAAGGAAAAAGGGGTAGGGGTGGGGGCATAAACTTATAATCCTGTGGGTCATACTAGTTATCAACATCTGTAAATAAACAATGTACATTGTGTCATTTATTATGTGGGTCATTCTATCTAAATCTGTAAATGCATTACAAGATTCAGTGCTACATAAATTCTATATATTAAGTGACCAATGTACGCTGTGGCCTTTTTCTGTTAATATCATCCAAGATTCCTCAGATAATTATTATCATTATTTCATGTTCTCAAACATTGTCTTCAGTATGAAAGCCTTGGAAAAAGGCTTTTAAAAATAGCAGTACCTGGAATCAAACTGTTTACCAATGTCATCTCACTATCTCAACAAAAATTTCTGCTCTTGAATGTAATTATTGAGAGCAATATTGTTTCATTCATATTTGAAAATGTTCATCAACAGTGTAAACTATGTCAAACAAACACCACACTTCCTATAAAAAGAAGTGTTCTAATTCTCCTATGCTCATGCTATCTTAATCAATTAAAGAACTACATCAGTTAGTTTTTCAGTACTGTAAGGTATATATACTAAAAACAACCTTAAAGTATGACATGGGTACTGTTAAGTTGCATAACACATTTCAAGAATGTTCTATTGAGTAATTGAGAGAACAATTTCAAAATGTTGCTATTTTATGATTTTCCATCTCAGAATGTTTTCTCGAAGATTTAAAGATGTAGCCTGAAATTGTGTGAAGAGATAAAGAAAGCTTTCACTCTTCTACAATGAATCTGACTGAAATGATTAGCTTAAAAGTGATGGTAGCTGGTAATGCCTATTTTCAGACTTCAGATTTACACATCCACTCTTTCACACACACACACACACACACACGATTCAAGATTTAATTCCTTTCACCCCTTTTGTGGTATGGAGGATTACAAACAAATTGAAGAGAAGAATAAACCTAACAGCAATACACCCAACAATAATACGAATACTAACAGGAAATGAAAAGTAAAGAGTTCATCGCAAAATGATACACAAACAGTATTAAAGACTCAATACTATTTTTTCAAGTATACACATCTCTTTAAAAGACATAATCTACACTTGTGAGAGACACTCAAAATTTCAAGAGATACCTGCAAATCTTATGAATTTTGAGAGCGACAGGAGATTGAGAACCTTTCAAGATTTGCATTTCATTAGCCTACAAAAATTATAACTGAACACACACACGCATGCTAAAGTTCACACACAAATGACACACACACACACTAGGATTGAATATGAAGTTAAAAAGTATAAAGTGAATCTGACACATTCCAATACATATTCCTCAAAGTAAAGTATGTTCTTTCGAGCCAGAAGGCCCATAGAGCCGGAGCTTATCCCGGTTTCTGTAGCGTTAAGCGAACTGATGGTTTTTCACCACCCCTGTGACAGGACGCTAGTCTGTCGCCAGATACTTCCCCAGCAGAGCTGGTACCCACTTGTACACCTGGGTGGAGTGAGGAAAATAGGAGTAAAGTGTCTTTCCCAAGGACACAACACCGAGCCGAGCGGGGATCGAACCCGCGACCTCTGGATCACGAGTTGACCGCCTAAACCACTCGACCACAGTGCCTCCCTACATATTCCTCAGGTATACTACTTATCTTTTCACTATTCAAGATAAAGGACTGGACAACGACTTTACTTACCCATACAAAAAAAAGAAGGTATTTCTAGATGACTACCCTTTACACAAATGTCAGTACAGCAACTAAACTTCAGTACACTTTAAGTGAATGTCTCCAATATGGTGGCAAACACTTTCACAGCACTGTTCAAAATTGATCAAGAGTATTTCACGTTCTTATAAAATCCCACATTCTCTGGTCTAAGGGAATACCCCTCCCTTGGCGTGAGATAACAAAAGGTATGTCCCTTCTTATCACTTCAGCACTGACACCAGTGACCTCCTCTAATATCATTCAAACATTGACCCCAGGAGTAGGTTTTCTATATCATTGCTTGAATGTGCACCTGTAGTGTTATGAGCACACACATAGTACAATGTGTACATACAAACACGAGCGAGGATGTGTGTAGCACACAAACACACATATTAATCATTATAAATGTAGCTGTGAAATGTTTGCTGATGACACATCCCTCTATTGTAGTGATTCTGACCCCCACAGACTTACAATCAAACTTCAACACAATATTGACAGATTGGTTACTTGAACTAAGCTAAACCATATGTCCTTAAATACGCGAAAAACTAAGTGTATGTATGTACTAGCAAGACAAAAGAGACAAAAAATGAAAGATAAATTCCAACCTCTGTTGATAGATAAAAGAGTAATTGAAGAAGTTGACTCCCACAGAATTCTGGGTGTAATTATTGACAAAAATCTTACTTGGACCGACCATGTGATGGCGCTAGGAAAACGTCTTTCTTACAAGCTACTTCAGTTATCAAAAATAAAACATTTTCTGAATAACCACTCTCGCAAACTCTTTTTTGCGGCCATATTTTGCCTATAGTTGACTATGCTTCATCTCTTTGGGACAGCTGCAGTGATACAAATTTAAAATTGATTCATAGATTATATAAAAGAGCACTGAAACTTGTTCTACTACAATCAAGCTCCCTAACCATCAACGATTATAAGAAAACAAATATCCTAACCTTCAAAACCTTCAAAAACAGACTTTATCTAAATAAAGCTCTATTTGTCCAGAAAGTTATCAATGGAAATGCCCCTCCAAAGATCACCAATAGCTTCAAAATCAATGAACACTGACATAATCATCTACTAACATTTCCGAGACCAAGAAATAATCTTTACAAAACAAGCTTCTTGTACTCAGGTAGTGACTTATGGAACAAGCTCCCAAAACGCTTAAAATGTATCAAAAACAAAAATCAGTTCAAGGCACAGCTAAAAAGCCATTTAATGCATGAATGCCTAGGAATTGACTAATAAGGCAAATCAACCATGATTAATACGGCAAAATAAACCATACTTACATTTACAAGCACTAATGGTATTCCCTACAACAACAAAAAATTCAAGTATATCTTACTGTGACTAGAAATTCTACAGTCACACACTGTATATGTGTGGAGGGAGGGGGAGGCAGGAAAGAGGCACACTAATTATGCAAAGAAGTAAGAGAATCTATGCAAGCTAGTAAATAATCTGCAATGTTGAAACAGGTGGAAAGGAGGAAATTTTTAAAAAATCTTTTTATGGTAGACCTGATAGCTTGATAGTGTGTCCTTCTCTCTCTCTCTCTCTCTCTCTCTCTCTCTCTCTCTCTCTCTCTCTCTCTCTCTCCTTTCCTCTCCTCTCCTTTCCTCTCCTCTCCTCATGCCCTTTGTCTTGTCTAATTCAATAGATTTTATCGTGGATGTTGTTTTTATTGCAGTTAGAGATGAGATTATTAGTACTATTATAAGCGATACTGTTTTAGTTTGATATTGTTTTAGTTTTGATAGTCCAGTTGATTATGGGCTTTTGAATTCTGTATCATATAGGGGTTCTACTTGTTTGAATAATTGTTTGGTTTTTTAAAAATTATTATTTCTCTATTGATTGAAGGTGTATTTCCCCTTCCCCCTTGATACTCCTCCCCCACCCCCATCCTTTCCAATGCTTTTCTGTTATCATCGTTATGTTATTGTCTCATGGTGATGGGGATCATTTGTTATATTGTTGTCTCATGGTGATGGGTGATTGTTGTTATAATTGTATCGCTATTATAATAATCATTATTGTAATCTTATTTGACTTCTCTTGCTTGGATAGTTATTGTGTGAATATGTCATTTTTTAAAAAGGGCTATTTGAAAAGTATGAGCGCATAAAAAGCACACGTTTGCTGGGTGGAGGAGGAGAGGAGGGAGGTCATTGAAGGTAATATTATCAGTAATGACGAATGCCTAGTATTTTCTAACGTTTTATTCCTGTATCTTTTTATTATCTAAAGTATAAACGTGAAAAAATGGATGAAACAGTAAGTGAAGTAATTTGTGTGTCCTGACGTTTTATGATTTTCTTTTTTTAATTCTTAAAACATTTTTTATTTAAATGTGTGTGTGGACGTGAGCGCGCACGCGCTCAGGTGTGCATGAGTACGTGTGTGCGTGTATATGTATATGTGGTAATTTGTATTTTCAATGTATTTCCTTATCGATTTTTTCCTCCTTTTTAAATTTTTTTTAAATTTATTTATTTATTTTTTTTACTGGTTTAATTTAATGGTAAACGATGCAATAATGTAGTGTCTTAGTATAATCATTACGAAATTTGTTCTTAGATAGATGGCTTGATGAAAAAAAGCAAATGCATTGCTTATTCAATGTACCATCTGGAAATAAAATTTTGACTTGACTTGACTTGGCTTGACTTATAAATTCTTTCTTTTTTTATTTTATGTTGTTTTTTTTTACTATATTAGACTCCCAGCATATTAATCTTATACAGACACAATAATACACTCCCAAAGACGCACAGACACCCTCCACCCCCACCCCCGAACACACACACACACACCATACACACAGATCTGGGATTTTAGGAGTTGGGGGAACTCCTATCCGCTGATAAGAGGTCATGTTGAACTCAAGTGTCAAACAAACAGAAGGGGCCACCTCAAATACTCAAATCACAGCCGCTAAAAACCCCTCAGCTAGTTCTCTTTCAACAAAACATGAACAATGTCTCTGAAGGAAAGGATACAATTATAGTCTAGTGGTTAGAGCATTAAGCTCGCAATCTGATGGCATGGGGTTTGACCCACCTATTATTTGCGGGGAGTGCTGTCTCCACTCCCTCGCAATTCCTTTGGATGAAACTATGAACTGAGGTCTCATGTACAAATGCACACAGAACACTTTGCGCACATGCTAAAACGCATTCGCCCTTTCAAAAGTCTAGACCTTTGCATGCCAGCAGAAACAGATGAAAACAAAACATTTAAAACATAGCTGCATGCAAACTGGTGTCATGCTTAAACATCACCCACGAAGTCACAATGCAGAGCAAACGGTGAGCAAATGCAAACTCTCACCATTGGTGAAGCTTGGGAGTTGCAGCTCAGGAATGCAGAGAGATATCTAATATCAACATATCACACAAGAGATACAAGCCAAGAAGCAGCTAACGTTGCTCTGAACAACAACACAGCTTTAAAAACAAACCCCCAAGCAAACCCCCAGTGCAATACAAGTGATGCACTGGCTTTGCACAGAACAAACATTGATGTTGAATTGCAAGCTGATCACACAAAATCCTCTTAGTTCTACACAGCAATGAGAAAACATACCAGGGCACAGAAAGGGGAAGGAGATAGAGAGGAAGAGAGAGAACAGAATATGAGGGGGGGGGGGGGGGGGTGGGGGGGGGGGGGGGGTTGAGAGAAAGAGAGAGAGAGGGTGGGGGTAGACAGAGAGGAAGAGAGGGAAAATGGAAGGAGATAGGGAGAAAGTGAGAGAGAGACAGACAGAGACAGAGAGAGACAGAGACAGCGACTCAGGGAACATAAGAAGAAACACTGAAAGAAAGTGAAGCAGACGAAAACCAAACAAACCCAACATACACTATGATACAGATCTATACAGTGACTGAGAAGATATGCAATAAAGTGACAATATGTATGAGATCAAGGGCAGAACATGCGCATACTTACTAATTTCATCACCCACACGCCTCCCCCTCCCTCACACACCACCCCCTCCATACATACACTACTTTTAGAAAATAAATGAGAAAGCACAGAGAGCTAAACTGAACTGAGGTAGGAAAACTTGGATTCATTCTGGACTTTTGGGGGAGTGGAGTCAGTAAAGGTAAAGGAGTCCCATAACCTATAAGGTCGTAGGGGAACAAGGCGTCAGAGACCTCACTTCTCTAGGGCCAGCATATTGAGGGCGGGGCCCATCTCCTCTCCCTGCTGCTTTACCTTCCCTGACCCTAAAGAGGGCAGGTACCCATTTACAGCTGGGTGAACTGGGGGAACTGTACTGAAGCCAAGGCGCGCAAACGATCACCCATCCAACTGGTAACCAGCTCGACACTGCTTAACTTGGCTGGGGGAAAGCGAGTGCTCCGACCACTGAGCTATCTCCCACCCCCCCACCCCCCCCCCCATCTATTCTGTTCTCTCTCTTCCTCTCTATCTCCTTCCCCTTTCTGTGCCCTGGTATGTTTTCTCATTGCTGTGTAGAACTAAGAGGATTTTGTGTGATCAGCTTGCAATTCAACATCAATGCTTGTTCAGTGCAAAGCCAGTGCATCGCTTGTATTGCACTGGGGGGTTTGTTTTTAAAGTGGAGTCAGTACTGGAGTTAAATCCAGGAGAAAAATCCCCTTGAACAGGTATATCTCAGTGATGGCTTGAACCTGGGCTGTCAAATCATGAACACACCCTCTGACCACTAGGCTTTCCCCACCCCCTCATTCTGTTCAAATGTGGAGGCCCAGTGGCAAAAATCAATAACTGTTTTCTGCATTATATTTATAATCTCCATTTGCAACTTGAAAAAAGGTTGATTGTATATCTTATGACAGTACAGATAAGTGATATATATATATATATATAATATATATATATATATATATATACACACACACCATTGAGCTCTTTCTTAATATGCAAAACAAGCAGTGGGGGAGGGGGGAGGGAAAGACAGGTGGGGGGGGGGAGGGGGAGGAGGGAGAGGGGAAGGGGAACAGGGCAGATAAAGGAGGGGGGATGGGGAAAGAGTCTGTTCCCCACACATACAACAGCAATGTCAGAATGGTTTGTCACTTCCGATAGATCTCTTTGAACTCGTACATGGTATATAATTATGATGTTACTCAGATGTGTCAAAACTAGATCTAAGAGATCAGTGTCTTTGAAGTGGTGCAGACCTGTCATAGGACAGAGTATGTGAAAAATGCATAGAGACCCACACATACACATCACATAGATATAGATAAAGATATTATATATATATATATATATATATATATATATCTTGCGAGAGAGAGAGAGAGAGAGAAGAGAGAGAGAGAGAGAGAGAGAGAGAATCATGCATACATACAAACACTTTCACAGCACTGTTCAAAATTGATCAAGAATTTCACGTCTTAAAAACCCCCCAAAATCTCTGGTCTAAGGGAATACCCCTCCCTTGGCGTGAGATAAACAAAAGGTATGTCCCTTCTTATCACTTCAGCACGACACCATGACCTCCTCTAATATCATTCAACAATGACCCCAGGAGTAGGTTTTCTATATCATTGCTTGAATGTGCACCTGTAGTGTTATGAGCACACACATAGTACAATGTGTACATACAAACACGAGCGAGGATGTGTGTAGCACACAAACACACATATTAATCATTATAAATGTAGCTGTGAAATGTTTGCTGATGACACATCCCTCTATTGTAGTGATTCTGACCCCCACAGACTTACAATCAAACTTCAACACAATATTGACAGATTGGTTACTTGAACTAAGCTAAACCATATGTCCTTAAATACGCGAAAAACTAAGTGTATGTATGTACTAGCAAGACAAAAGAGACAAAAAATGAAAGATAAATTCCAACCTCTGTTGATAGATAAAAGAGTAATTGAAGAAGTTGACTCCCACAGAATTCTGGTGTAAATTATTGACAAAAATCTTACTTGGACCGACCATGTGATGGCGCTAGGAAAACGTCATTTCTTACAAGCTACTTCAGTTATCAAAAATAAAACCATTTTCTGAATAACCACTCTCGCAAACTCTATTTTTGCGGCCATATTTTGCCTATAGTTGACTATGCTTCATCTCTTGGGACAGCTGCAGTGATACAAATTTAAAATTGATTCATAGATTATATAAAAGAGCACTGAAACTTGTTCTACTACAATCAAGCTCCCTAACCATCAACGATTATAAGAAAACAAATATCCTAACCTTACAAAACCTTCAAAAACAGACTTTATCTAAAATAAAGCTCTATTTGTCCAGAAAGTTACAATGGAAATGCCCCTCCAAAGATCACCAATAGCTTCAAAATCAATGAACACAGACATAATCATCTACTAACATTTCCGAGACCAAGAAATAATCTTTACAAAACAAGCTTCTTGACTCAGGTAGTGACTTATGGAACAAGCTCCCAAAACGCTTAAAATGTATCAAAAACAAAAATCAGTTCAAGGCACAGCTAAAAAGCCATTTAATGCATGAATGCCTAGGAATTGACTAATAAGGCAAATCAACCATGATTAATACGGCAAAATAAACCATACTATACATTTACAAGCACTAATGGTATTCCTACAACAACAAAAAATTCAAGTTATATCTACTGTGACTAGAAATTCTACATGTCACACACTGTATATGTGTGGAGGGAGGGGGAGGCAGGAAAGAGGCACACTAATTATGCAAAGAAGTAAGAGAATCTATGCAAGCTAGTAAATAATCTGCAATGTTGAAACAGGTGGAAAGGAGGAAATTTTTAAAAAATCTTTTTATGGTAGACCTGATAGCTTGATAGTGTGATCTCTCTCTCTCTCTCTCTCTCTCTCTCTCCCTTCTCTCTCTCTCTCTCCTCTCTCTCCTTTCCTCTCCTCTCCTTTCCTCTCCTCTCCTCATGCCCTTTGTCTTGTCTAATTCCATAGATTTTATCGTGGATGTTGTTTTTATTGCAGTTAGAGATGACGATTATTAGTACTATTATAAGCGATACTGTTTTTAGTTTGATATTGTTTTAGTTTTGATAGTCCGTTGATTATGGCTTTTGAATTCTGTATCATATAGGGGTTCTACTTGTTTGAATAATTGTTTGGTTTTTTAAAAATTATTATTCTCTATTGATTGAAGGTGTATTTCCCCTTCCCCTTGATACTCCTCCCCCACCCCCATCCTTTCCAATGCTTTTCTGTTATCATCGTTATGTTATTGTCTCATGGTGATGGGGATCATTTGTTATATTGTTGTCTCATGGTGATGGGTGATTGTTGTTATAATTGTATCGCTATTATAATAATCATTATTGTAATCTTATTTGACTTCTCTGCTTGGATAGTTATTGTGTGAAATATGTCATTTTTTAAAAAGGGCTATTTGAAAAGTATGAGCGCATAAAAAGCACACGTTTGCTGGGTGGAGGAGGAGAGGAGGGAGGTCATTGAAGGTAATATTATCAGTAATGACGAATGCCTAGTATTTTCTAACGTTTATCCGTATATTTATTATTATCTAAAGTATATAACGTGAAAAAATGGAATGAAACAGTAAGTGAAGTAATTTGTGTGTCTGACGTTTTATGATTTTCTTTTTTAATCTTAAAAACATTTTTTATTTAAATGTGTGTGTGGACGTTGAGCCGCACGCGCTCAGGTGTGCATGAGTACGTGTGTGCTGCTGTATATGTATATGTGGTAATTTGTATTTTCAATGTATTTCCTTATCGATTTTTTCCTCCTTTTAAATTTTTAATTTATTTATTTATTTTTTTACTGTTTAATTTATGGTAAACGATGCAATAATGTAGTGTCTTAGTATAATCATTACGAAATTTGTTCTTAGATAGATGGCTTATGAAAAAAAGCAAATGCATTGCTTATTCAATGTACCACTGGAAATAAAATTTTGACTTGACTTGACTTGCTTGACTATAATTCTTTCTTTTTTTATTTTATGTGTTTTTTTTATACTATATTAGATCCCAGCATATTAATCTTATACAGACACAATAATACACTCCCAAAGACGCACAGACACCCTCCACCCCCACCCCCGAACACACACACACACACCATACACACCTCTACACACAGATCTGGGATTTTAGGAGTTGGTGGAACTCCTATCCGCTGATAAGAGGTCATGTTGAACTCAAGTGTCAAACAAACAGAAGGGGCCACCTCAAATACTCAAATCACAGCCGCTAAAAACCCCTCAGCTAGTTCTATTTCAACAAAACATGAACAATGTCTCTGAAGGAAAGGATACAATTATAGTCTAGTGGTTAGAGCATTAAGCTCGCAATCTGATGGCATGGGGTTTGACCCACCTATTATTTGCGGGAGTGCTGTCTCCACTCCCTCGCAATTCCTTTGGATGAAACTATGAACTGAAGGTCTCATGTACAAATGCACACAGAACACTTTGCGCACATGTCTAAAACGCATTCGCCCTTTCAAAAGTCTAGACCTTTGCATGCCAGCAGAAACAGATGAAAACAAAACATTTAAAACATAGCTGCATGCAAACTGGTGTCATGCTTAAACATCACCCACGAAGTCACAATGCAGAGCAAACGGTGAGCAAATGCAAACTCTCACCATTGGTGAAGCTTGGGAGTTGCAGCTCAGGAATGCAGAGAGATATCTAATATCAACATATCACACAAGAGATACAAGCCAAGAAGCAGCTAACGTTGCTCTGAACAACAACACAGCTTTAAAAACAAACCCCCAAGCAAACCCCCCAGTGCAATACAAGTGATGCACTGGCTTTGCACAGAACAAACATTGATGTTGAATTGCAAGCTGATCACACAAAATCCTCTTAGTTCTACACAGCAATGAGAAAACATACCAGGGCACAGAAAGGGGAAGGAGATAGAGAGGAAGAGAGAGAACAGAATAGATGGGGGGGGGGGGGGGGTGGGGGGGGGGGGGGGGGGGGTTGAGAGAAAGAGAGAGAGAGGGTGGGGGGTAGACAGAGAGGAAGAGAGGGAAAATGGAAGGAGATAGGGAGAAAGTGAGAGAGAGACAGACAGAGACAGAGAGAGACAGAGACAGCGACTCAGGGAACATAAGAAGAAACACTGAAAGAAAGTGAAGCAGACGAAAACCAAACAAACCCAACATACACTATGATACAGATCTATACAGTGACTGAGAAGATATGCAATAAAGTGACAATATGTATGAGATCAAGGGCAGAACATGCGCATACTTACTAATTTCATCACCCACACGCCTCCCCCTCCCTCACACACCACCCCCTCCATACATACACTACTTTTAGAAAATAAATGAGAAAGCACAGAGAGCTAAACTGAACTGAGGTAGGAAAACTTGGATTCATTCTGGACTTTTGGGGGAGTGGAGTCAGTAAAGGTAAAGGAGTCCCATAACCTATAAGGTCGTAGGGGAACAAGGCGTCAGAGACCTCACTTCTCTAGGGCCAGCATATTGAGGGCGGGCCCATCTCCTCTCCCTGCTGCTTTACCTTCCCTGACCCTAAAGAGGGCAGGTACCCATTTACAGCTGGGTGAACTGGGGAACTGTACTGAAGCCAAGGCACGCAAACGATCACCCATCCAACTGGTAACCAGCTCGACACTGCTTAACTTGGCTGGGGGAAAGCGAGTGCTCCGACCACTGAGCTATCTCCACCCCCCCCCCCCCCCCCCCATCTATTCTGTTCTCTCTCTTCCTCTCTATCTCCTTCCCCTTTCTGTGCCCTGGTATGTTTTCTCATTGCTGTGTAGAACTAAGAGGATTTTGTGTGATCAGCTTGCAATTCAACATCAATGCTTGTTCAGTGCAAAGCCAGTGCATCGCTTGTATTGCACTGGGGGGTTTGTTTTTAAAGTGGAGTCAGTACTGGAGTTAAATCCAGGAGAAAAATCCCCTTGAACAGGTATATCTCAGTGATGGCTTGAACCTGGGCTGTCAAATCATGAACACACCCTCTGACCACTAGGCTTTCCCCACCCCCTCATTCTGTTCAAATGTGGAGGCCCAGTGGCAAAAATCAATAACTGTTTTCTGCATTATATTTATAATCTCCATTTGCAACTTGAAAAAAGGTTGATTGTATATCTTATGACAGTACAGATAAGTGATATATATATATATATATATACACACACACCATTGAGCTCTTTCTTAATATGCAAAACAAGCAGTGGGGGAGGGGGGAGGGAAAGACAGGTGGGGGGAGGGGAGGAGGGAGGGAGAGGGGAAGGGGAACAGGGCAGATAAAGGAGGGGGGATGGGGAAAGAGTCTGTTCCCCACACATACAACAGCAATGTCAGAATGGTTTGTCACTTCCGATAGATCTCTTTGAACTCGTACATGGTATATAATTATGATGTTACTCAGATGTGTCAAAACTAGATCTAAGAGATCAGTGTCTTTGAAGTGGTGCAGACCTGTCATAGGACAGAGTATGTGAAAAATGCATAGAGACCCACACATACACATCACATAGATATAGATAAAGATATATATATATATATATATATATATATATAATAATCTTAGCGAGAGAGAGAGAGAGAGAGAGAGAGAGAGAGAGAGAGAGAGCAATCATGCATACATACAAACACACACACACAGACCCACACATCTCAGATGTAACACATTTGACACACCTTTTTCACCCAAACACACAGGTAAGGGCTACACACATACACAAGTCATATTTCATATTGCGTGCACGCTCACAGGTGTTTGAGCCTGTGCATACACGCACACACATGTATAGTAAGTATCCTCCAAATAAAGATTTTTGCATTGCCTTACAGTTACACATCCCTAACTTTCATGGGAGACAAGATGGCCGAAACCGTCAGTCGCTAGACCTACATACATCCAAGTAATTCGCAATTGTACAGTTAGTATGGCCAGGACTACAGATCTATACGTCAGGGTGCTGGCACAATTCTCCCAGCCATAAACTACCCCCCCCCCCCCCCCCCCCAAAAAAAAAAAAAAAAAAAAAAAGAAAAGAAAAGAAAAAAAAGAACAAAAGCACAACAAACAAAACAAAACAATAAAAACAACAACCCCCCCCCAAAAAAAAACCCAACAAAAACCATCAGCAAACCGGGGTGGGGGGTGGGGGGAGTGCTGAGACCGAAGACTAGGACTTCCCTCCCTGACTTAAGTTCGATCAAAGATTTAAGATGAATAACAAAATCGCTATGTGAACCCTCACCAATTTAGAAAAAAAAGAAAAAGGAACTTGTTAAAGACCAAACGAAAACCCTTGATACATGCCTAGCAGAAAAATCGATTAGATCTGCTTGTGGAGAAGAAAAAACAAAAAACTTGGACAGACGATGTGTCTGAACGATTTAGGCCTAACCAGACTAGTAAAAGGAAATCTAGTCTTACCTATGCTGACATATGTAAGTCTAAGTCGACCCAAGCAGTTGTGGGAACAGTTTCTATGCCAGCAGCAACACATGTTGTGGAGAACGGGATAGCCTAGTGGTTAGAACATTGCGATCGCAATCTGACACCCAGGTTCGATTCCAGTTCAAAGGGATATTTTCCCCTGGAGTTAACATCAGTGCAGACTCCGCTCTCCCCAAAAGTCCTTCGTATGAGACTATAAACCGAAGCCCCCTGTGCAAACGCACGCAGAACATCTTGCGCACACGTTAAATCCTGTTCCGCTTTTCGTAAGAGTAGGCCGTTGTGTGCTGGTGGGAACAGATAACAGAATTTACAAAACCGCATACACACGGGGACTGGATATAAAAAAGCACATAAGTGCTTATTCCATTATCCTCGATATGAAAGAATAATAATTTTTAAAAAGCTTCGAATAAAAAGAAAGAAGTTGCAAACAGAAAACTCAAAGCGATTCAGATCTGCCTCATGTTGTCATTCTCAAGACTAGCAAACCGAGTCAATGACAAGAGACTGGGCTGTTTCTACTTCGATGCTTACACAAATCATACACAATAATTTTTTTAATTGTCCTAACGGTGGTTAGCGTGATGCACTCGCATCTGCTGACCCGGGTTCGATTCCCGTTCAAGAGGATTTTTCTGCATACACAACTGCATACACACGGGGACTGGATGAAAAAAAGCATACGAGTGCTTATTCCATTATCCTCGAAATAAAAGAATAAATGAAATAAAATACATTTCTTCTTCGTCGTCATCCAATACCCAGACAGCAACTATTGAGTAAAAATATTCAGACACATTTCATTCAGTGGTTTCGTCTGCTGAGAAATCACCACAGGCTGTTGTGATTCAATGTGGGATCAATGATTTAAAGAAAGAAGACTCCAAACTCTGCAGTGAAATGTTTATGAATTATGTAAAACATTGCAACAAAGCATTCCAATTAAAAAAATCTTATTAGCAAAAATTACCCCTGTTAAAAAACAACAGGTATAAACTTGAAACTGGTCTCCAATGCTCTCGTCTTGTCTGATCTGTTTGTTGTTGACAATGTCTCTTGTTAGTGTTGTTGTTAGTGTTAAACAACAATAGGACGCTTAGGTCATAGTATGCAACCTACACCATGAGGGGCCAGCATGTGGTCAGGGAACCTTGGCAGTTAGGTGCCAGGGCTGTTTGGGGAAACTCCAAAGAAGGCTACACACTGGTATTAATTTGGGGGTCACGTTGTATCTTCTATAGAGTTCGAGTGGAAAAAAATGTTGGTGATTTTCACAGATTTTTTTAAGCATGAAAAAATGGACTGTGCACTTGTTTTTTGGGATTGAGGACATAGAGCAATACCAGGTAGTCACGAGAAAGTTGGAAATAACCATCAAA
Source organism: Rapana venosa (assembly GCA_028751875.1). Classification (NCBI taxonomy): domain Eukaryota; kingdom Metazoa; phylum Mollusca; class Gastropoda; order Neogastropoda; family Muricidae; genus Rapana; species Rapana venosa. Next base: position 107,997,892 of record CM054134.1, read on the forward strand.
TGAGGTTTGCCTGTATTCCTACAGCGTTGACCCCGCGCATGCATATTGCGGTAAGGAAGCTAGCAGACGACAAAGGACTGAGGGGGTACAGTGCTTGCTGGAAAATTAAAAAATTTCAAACCTACCAAATTTGTTCAAAATCACATGAGTTTTGAGTCAGAGGCTAGTCTTTCACAAAAAGTGGTTTTTATTTCTGTGGATGCCTTAGTACGTGTGGTATGAATATAAGAGCTACATAGAAAAACAGAAGGAAAAGAGTGATTTTTTAAATACTGGTGTGCAGCCGAAGAGGAGACATTTCCTTCCCCGTGTACCTTACCACCATGTGCAACAATATCCACCCTATGACCGAGGCTGTAGGGTGTACGGACAGTCAGAAAATAGATCTATTTCATTTATTTAAGTACTGGTTGTATTAACTATACAACTAAAGAGAAAAAGAGGAAAGTGAATTACAATTGATATATCATAAACAGCAGGCCTAGTTCTTGCAGTAACTTAAAATAGTGTATGCTTTAATAGGCACATAGCTAGATCTATACTGATAGTTTTACCGTCTCGATCTATACTGATAGTTTTACCGTCTGATCTATACTGATAGTTTTACCGTCTCGATCTATACTGATAGTTTTACCGTCTCGATCTATACTGATAGTTTTACCGTCTCGATCTATACTGATAGTTTTACGTCTCGATCTATACTGATAGTTTTACCGTCTCTTGTTTATTGTATCTTGGTTAATCAAGTCACTTCTAGTTTGACAGTTGTTTTGTGGATTTCAGTTTTCCCTTTCTTTTTCTTCATCTTCTTTTTTGTCTTTCCCTTTTCCAGGTACTAAATACACACAATTCTTTTGAATGAAGAATCAATCGAACATTGCCTTATTGCAATGGAACTGTAAATCTCTTTTGAGAAATCTTTCACTTTAAAAAAATCTTTTGCTTACACAATATAAACAGAAAAAACCCTCCCCAAAACTACCAGGTTATTAATATCCACCTTCTTTCACTCTAAAGATGTAAAAGGAAAAATTAACACAGCTATCTATATCCTAAAAAACAACAACCTTAGATTATACACACATTCCTTCACCTTTCCAAACGGCAAGGAATATCAATGTATGTGCAGCCTGAATTAAACTTAATAAATCACTAATACTAAGCATGTTTTCTGTTCACCTACTAAAAGGTCCTGATAGTGAAAACACGAATGGCTATGATTTTTACAAGACCAAAATGAAAAATAGTGGCTGGAGACTATAAATGCCCACTCACCAATCTGGGACAGGGATTGTACAATAAATGTATATAACCGTTTTGTTTAAAACATTGTGGATTCAACCTTATGTTTATCAAGTGATGGTAGTATAATATAAATCTCTTATTCTGCTAACTATAGACCATCTGCTACTGACAGTCTTTTTTAATTCTCCTATAATTGCTCCAAGCTGTGACTGGGAAACTATTAAGCATACTTTAGGAAGCAGTCACTTATCTAGCTTTAATTACTATAAACACAAGACTGGTCTATTACAATAGCTCAAGGGATAAACTTCCAAAATTTAAGTTATTGTCATCCTGCTTATTGGACTGAGTTTCTTAGTGCTGTGTGATACTGGTGAATTTGTCACTAGAAACGTAGTTGAAGCATATGCCAGATTTATTGAAGCTGTTTTAAACGCAGTGAATAAATCTCTTTGAAAATGGGGTTTAGTAAAAGTCAAATAAACGCTTTGGCAATGTTTGGTGAAATAAACCATGTGAAATAACGAAAAATAAAATTTAAAAATCACTATGATATCTATCGTAAAGATATGAGCAATGTTAGAAAAATGAGAGAAATGCAGAAGGCAAAAAATTACTGCAACAAAATAATAGCACAGCTAAACTTAAGTACTGGTGCACATTCTGTAAAAAAATGACCTATCAAACTCAGCAAAAAGTTACGAAAAAACCTGAAAAAGATGAGAAATGGTGTAAATTTGCCATCAGACTATCCAATAAAACTAGACAACGACCAATTATTCCCAACCCCACTCAAAAAGACTGAAGCTTTTGTAGATGTTTTTTTTTTAGATGAGTTGTTCAGAAGGGTTATCTGAAGAAGACAAAATTTATAGAGAAAAGGAAGCTTGTCTGGAAAAATATAAAGTTACTCCAGAAGATAACATTATACAAAGGCTTCCATTACTTTTCAAGAATTAAAGATGCCATTTTTTGCCTTGGCTCTAAGATATCTTCAGTTGGTGCCATTTCTAATAAAATGATTACACACTTGCCTCAAAATATATTTCTTGACTATGTTCTGACTAAAAGTAGAAAAAGTCATAAGTTCCTTAAAAAAATTTTTTTTTAAATTGAAGCAAGCAATACTGGCGCTAAGATATTTAATCTCATACTCCTTTAGCAACAACTCTTGTTTGTTGTAGATTTGATTATGCACAGGACTTCTTTTTTCTGTGCTTGCTAAGTAAAATACAGAGTGTAGACAGTATGTCTTTCAAGTTGGCAACTGGCATTCTTGTACTTGCATGAACTTGAAAAATGCATGCTGAAATTGGTATCTAACCTCTTGAAGAACAAATTAAACTTGCTTCAGCAAAATTCTACAAATCAGAATTCCAATATTAAAAAACTGGATTTAAAATTAGATATGGGTTTTCCTACCAGGGATAAACCCATACAATCACTGACAACAATCAGTTCGCACAGCTCTGATCTTTATACATCCTAAGGAATTAATGTGAAAAGTGTAGCAGTTCACTTGATTTTCTCTACAATGCCAAGTGAGAACTACACACGGTTGTTTGATACTGATTGTAGCCTACTAGTACTAACTTGATGCTGCTATAGCTAGATCTCACATTGAAAAAAAAAACACCCTAAGTTTTTTTACTGACAGTTCTGTAGTTTCAGCATTACAGAGAGAGAGTAACAAATTATCATTTGGGCGAAGATTTTTCTATCTTTACTGCAGATCTTACAGCTGCATTAATTAATGTCCTAATATTTAAAACAATCATCCACAGAAGATAAGGCATCAAAAAAAAAAAGTTGAGTAAAAAGCCATTGGCATATTAATTTTTTGCATTTCTTTCCTAAGCTGTCCTCCCCCACACACTCCCTCTTTAAAAAAAAAAAAGGATGCACATGGGTTTGAAATTAGGCTCAAGATTGACAAGGGACAGATAAAAATTAGAAGGTGAGGGTTTTGTTGCTGTGGTTGTTGCTCACATACACATATACTCACTGGCATACATGCACACACCTTAGCTTGCACACACAAATATACACGCACACTTGCCTACTGCATGCGCACACACGCACTGAAGTGCCTGTGCATACAGACACATACATACACCCACCACACACACAACCGCCACCAGCATCATGAATATTCACACATTTTATACATGCATACCCAAAAAAATCGCACACATTGTGAACTGGAGCTTGTCAGCACACACAACTGAAGTTATGCAAAATGCAGCAGATGACCTATCCTGATTTGCTGTGTGTGCCAATGTGTGTGTGTATGTGTGTTTTCTATTTCATTCTTTTATTTCAAGGACAATTAAATAAGCACTCATGTGGGTTTTTTAATATCCAGTCCCTGGGTATGTATAAATTAGTCAATTTTGTCATCTGTTCCCACCAGCATAAATGGACTATGAAAGATGGAACAGGTGTGTGTGTAAGTCAAACTTTTATTATTTTATCAAGGATAATGAAATAAGCACTCATGTGGTTTTTTTTTACATCCAGTCCCTGGGTATGTGTAATTTAGTCAATTTTGTCATCTGTTCCCACCAGCATAAATGGACTATGAAAGATGGAACAGGTGTGTGTGTGTAAGTCAAACTTTTATTTTCAGATGGTACATTGAATAAGCAGTGCAGTTACTTTTTCCTCTATGTACGTGTGTGTGCGTGTGTGCATGTTTGTGAGCATGTGTGTATGTGTTGTGTGTGTGCACATGTATGTGTGTGCATGTGAGTGAGTGTGTGTGTGTGTGTGTGTGCGTTCATGCATGCATGTGTGTGCATGTGTGTGTGTGTGTGATAAAGGGAGAGGGACAAATCATGGAAGCAAGAGGCCATGTGGTTTCAGCATCACTGTTATGTGAAGGGAAGGGAACATTCTGCCAGACAACAAATCTGAATAAATGCACAGGCTGTTTGATTTACTGTTCATAAATAGAAACCTAGCTCCACACACAAGATTGCATGCAGCTCTCCAAGAGAAGGAACTAACCATAAGGCAGAAAGGAAGGAAGGGGGGGTTGAGGAGGGGAGGGAGGCAGAGGTTTCAAAGACAACACACTCACTCACACACACAAACACACTCACTCACACACACACACACACACACACACAACACACACACACACACACACACACAAACAACCAAGTCCTTTGGATAAGGCTATAAATTGAGGTCCCATGTGTGAACTAATGCAGCATATCTTGCACACATGTTAAAACCTGTTCTGCCTTCTGGAAGAGTGGGCCATTATGAGCCGGTGAGAACAGATGACAAAACTGCATATACAAGGAGATTGGATGTAAAAAAGCACATGAGTGCCTATTGGAGATTGGATGTAAAAAAGCAATGAGTGCCTATTGGAGATTGGATGTAAAAAAGCATACGAGTGCTTATTGGAGATTGGATGTAAAAAAGCACATGAGTGCTTATTGGAGATTGGATGTAAAAAAGCACATGAGTGCTTATTGATTTGTCCTCAAAAGAAAAAAAGAATGATACAAAAATAATATTAACACACACAAACACACACACGCAAGCACACACACACACCATATTCACCCTGATTACTGGTATGAAAAAAAGGTTTTCAGTAATGTACTGCTAATTCTTTACAGTTTGACAAAAACAGACCCCCCCCCCCCCCCCCCTCCCCGACACACACATACAGACCCCCCAAAAAACCCAATAAGCCCCCAACAACCAAGAAACACTTTAAAAAAATCCAAAACACAAAACAAAACAATAAACCCAATAACAGGCATATCACAAAGTGTGGTTCTTGTAATAATTATTCAGACATATGTGCCAACAGTGAAGACAGTGGTAAGGGATAATCATGTTCTAGGAAGAGTCTTCCAGTTTTCATGGTCTTCTTGAACTCTGACTACTTACCCTTTTATAATTGGCTTTAACCACTTTACTCACTAGCCATGTGTGTGTGTGTGCACATATGCGTATGTGTGTGTGTGTGTGCATGCGTGCATATGCATGCATGTGTGTGTGTGTGGTATGGTGGTGGTGTGTGTGCGCATGTGTGTGAGTGTGTGTGTGTGAGAGAGAAAGAGTGTGTGTGTGTGGTTGTGTGTGTGTGTGCGCACGTGTGTATGTGTGTGTGTGTGCATGCATGCATATGCATGCATGTGTGTGTGTGTGGTATGGTGGTGGTGGTGTGTGCATGTGTGTGAGTGTGTGTGTGTGAGAGAGAAAGAGTGTGTGTGGTGTGGTTGTGTGTGTGTGTGTGTGTGCGCACGCGTGTATGTGTGTGTGAATGCACGTGTGTGAGTGTGTGTGAATGCACATGTGTGCGAGTGTGTAAGGCAGTAAGGATATTTTTATATTTTGTGCAGCTTATTTCTCTTATGGAAGCTCTCAGCTATACACAGTTACACAAAAAATTGATTACAGAGTAAAAACATTAACACATTTGGGCTGTCATTCACCCTAATTCACTCTACTCACTAGCCACTGTGTGTGTGTCTGTGCGCACGCATGTGTGCACGTGCATGCATGCATGAGAGAGAGACAGAGAGAGAGTGTGTGTGTGTACTTGCGTGCGTACGCAAATGCACGTGTGTGTTCATATGTATATGAATATGTGTGCATATGTGTGTACACATGTGCACTTATGTATGTCAAAACATATCTCTGGTCTTCTCTTACGCAGCTAACATGTCCTAGCTTGTTCCAAATGAAAGAAGAAACAAAACAACAGAAATCATCTATTCCACTTCGTACTTCAGTTGTTGGGGACGGGATAGCTCAGTGGTCGGAGCACTCCTTTCCCCCAGCCAAGTTAAGCAGCGTCGAGCGTGGTTACCAGTTGGATGGGTGACCGTTTAGCGCGCCTTGGCTTCAGTACAGACCCCCAGTTCACCCAGCTGTAAATGGGTACCTGTCCTCTTTAGGGTCAGGGAGGGTAAAGCAGCGAGGGAGAGGAGATGGGCGCCGCCCTCAATATGCTGGCCCTAAGAAGTGAGGTCTCTGACGCCTCGCTCCCCTATGACCTTATAGGTTATGGGACACCTTTACCTTTACCTTTTACTTCAGACAGTATACATTTTCAAAACAGAGAAATGTCCGAAAGGACCTCAACATTAATTAATTAACTAATTAGTCATCTGCCACACCATACAGCACTCATTAGTGTCAGTGTTTTCACTAACACTGGAACAGGCCACAGTTCATAACATGCACCATTAATCACAAGTGTCCTTATACATACAGCAGGCAGGGCCCTGTGACTGTACAGAACCACAAAAAAGGTCGTAACCCCAATGCGAACATGTCCCCACAGATGAGCATGCAGAGAGTGCACACAGTTGACAGAACTACATGATACACTAGCAGGGGCAGACAGGCCGGCCACGCTTCATTAATTCCTTATTACTTCTTTCACTGCAGCTGACAGACATCACATGTCTCATACCGTTACTCCTTCTACAGGCCCTTTTAGGCGGCTTTTGAAATATTCTGCGTAAACAACCAGACCCAGCAACAGACCGGTAGCTGGGGTAGACAACTGACAGTAGTGTGTCTGCCATAAATACAAATTATACAGGTATTGTTGATATTAATCATGAAAAGTGAGCTATGAGCAAGTTTACTTATGCCTTATAATATGAAACTTGACAGCCTGAAACAACAAATAAGGAGGGATGTAGTGACAGGATTAAAAATTAGCCACCTGTACAAGTATATCTTTACGGTCATGAAATTCAGGTGGCACTTAAAAGTCACTAGGTGAAAAACTGAAATAATGAATATGTTCCGATTTTCTTCACTGTGTATTCCAGCTCTTCTGGGAAGAAATTCATACAGTCTGTTCTCATTGTCATTCTATTCATCATTTTCTATTCACATTCTTTAACACTGTACCTAATAACTTAACTATTTCTCTTTTCATTACGCTTTTTGACCCAACATGGTGATTTTTCCCCCCACAAACCACACACAGAGATCTATCTATCTATCTATCAATCTATATATCTATCTATCTATATATATATACAGAGAGAGAGAGAGAGAGAGAGAGAGAGAGACAGATATATAGATACTAAGATAGATATCTCAGAGAGAGAGAGTGTGTGTGTGTGTGCTTGCACACAAACTTGAGCATGCACAGTCTGCATGCTACTACTGTGCATGTGTCCACAAAAAAGCCTTTTGTTGGCTGAACACTCAGGAACTAGACTTCAGTTACCCACACTTTCTTTTCCTTACTGGATAAAAGCCTCTTATCAGTCACTGGCAGCTCTTACACTTTACTGTACAGCATGCATTCAACCATCTACTTTTATCCTGTAACACAGTTTGCCTACAATCCAAATTTATACTTGGTTATCAACCACTCATGGGGACACACATCCAGCGGTGGTGCCGACTCTTCAGCGTCCTTCCAGTGCATCAACCCGGCCTCTCAGAACAGGTCAACAAGCATGAACAAGGGGGTGGGGGGAAAGCCACATCAATGTTTTAGCTTCCTGGCTCTCCAATCGATTGGACAGAGCAGAAGGCATGGCCCGGACAGCCCTGGATTCACTGACTCAGCACCCACACACACACATTCAAGCACGTGGGAATAATTCATGATCTACTGAACCTCTGTCTCACACGGTCCTCTCCATAGTACTTGACTTCACGCGCACATGTGGGGGGTTGCGTGTCAGAAAATCAATGCCCCTGATAAGTGGTTTGGGGAGGGCAGGGAGGAATGGTGGGTTGAGGGGGAAAGGGAGGGGGGGGGGGGAGACAGTTTGGGATGGGGTGAGGTTGATGTTAGGAAGTATATATATATATATATATATATATATAAATGACACTCTACCACATAATGAGTGGCACAGCACTAGAGGACAATTTTTTTAATTATTGATATGTTATTAATTAATCTGCAATTAAAAAAAAACTATACCAAAAAACAAATTGAAAATTGGACAATTCTATGAAAAGTTATTACAAATTGAAATGAACATATCGATGGACTGCGGGAAGTCACAAAATGAGAAATTGGCAAGTTCTGCATTGTAACAGGTTGTCAGAAAGTGAGCTTTGGTATTTTTAAACAAGTTTTAAAGCAAAAAGTAAACATAATTTACACCTTGATATTTCAGTACAGGGTAGAATAATGGCTATAGTTTTATAATCAATCAAAATCTCAAAATCGAAGTCCGGACCCCCACCTGCACAAAGTGACTACTAGCAGAACAGTGGGTGAGGTGAAATAGGACTCACTTCGGGTTGAAGTGTCACACATATGATAGCATGTTCAGGACCATCCATAACAGCTCGAACCATATTCTGTCTACAAGGCAAAATTCCTTTGGTATTGTTTTTAAAGTCATATGTATATGAATGATGTCACTATATGTACAGATATATTAGATATTCACAGACAAAAAGTGACATTATAAGTGAATGACATGCTTTTCAATTCGCTGGCCTTTGGAAAGGTGAAAAAAAAAAGACAAAAATATCCCCCCCCCCCCTATACTGCCTATACCAGTACATGGCAAGGTACTTGAAAACAGCTTTATGCACAAACTTCTCATCCAGTGTGTATATAATTTACAGTCTAACACTGTAACATTAATTCTCTGATGTGATGCGGGAGACACAGCACATATTTTGGGTGACTCCCATGGTGTCATGCTGGGGAACACCCAACATCAGTCTACTACACACCAACTAAGGTGAATTGGTGGTCTAGAGGTAACGCACCTGCCTAGAAAGCGAAAAGTCCAGGTTTGATCCTTGTTTGCGCCTGAAACTTTTCCCTCATCCACTAGACCGTGATAGTGATCCTGGGTACTAGTCTTTTGGATGAGACGATAAACCCAGGTCCCATGCGCAGCATGCATTTATGACTTAGCGAATGTAAAAAACTCCATGGCAACAAGAGAGTTGTCTCTGACAGCATTCTGCAGAAAGTCACTCTAATAGGAAAACAAATATATAATATGCAGATAAGAAAAATAAAAACATACAGGGTGGTGCTGCTCTTGTGGCAATTTTCTCTGACAGGGGGTGGGGGGGGGGGGGGGGGAGGGAGAGGAGCCTGAATTTTATGCTAAGAAACCTGCCATGACTTACGATAGCATCCAAATATAAATACACAACCTCCCATAGATCTCTGGCTTTGCCAGCACACTGGATTATGCAGCAGATCCAGCATCTGATACTAGGGGAGATTTCTGGGATGACTGGTAGAGAAGCTCGTGTGGTATTTCCACAAGCTGTGACAGGCTGCATATATATATATATATATCTGTATCATAGATCTATATGGTCAGCTTGAATGAAATGAAATCTTCTGCTGGAATATTATGTGAAGATTGGACCTGTTCCTTTCTGCCCTTGTCTTGTTGTTTTAGAATATGGTTTTGGTTTTTATTTTTCTTGAAAGCAGTTTTTTGTTTTGTTATGATTCTGGATATTGTTGGTTTGGTTGCTTTGGTTCGGTTTGGTTTAGGTTGGCTTGTTTAGCTGGTTTTCATTTCATTTGTTTTTGTCTTAATTTTTGTTCTAAAATGAACTTAATGATCAAGTACTCTCAGAAGATCCTAATTGTTTATTTTGTTCACAAACAGTGGCCGGACAGAGCATGAACTGAGAGAACTCTGAACCCTGTACATTCAGAGTTCTCTCAGTTTATCTCATGTTTGGACACTGTCTGAGAGTGAGAGAGAGAGGGGGAGAGAGAGAGAGAGAGAGAGAGAAGAGAAGAAAAGAGAGGAGAGGAGAAAAGCGAGAGAGAGGAGAGAGAGAGAGAGAGAGAGAGAGAGAGAGAGAGAGAGAGAGACAGACCAGACAAACAGAGACAGGCACACACACAGGCAAAACAGGAAGATACAGAGAATACAGAAACACAGACAGCGGCACACACACACACACCACACACACCACACACACACAAGAAAAAGATGAGGACAAAGAGTTTACTAACAAGGAAATTTCCTCAACACCCCTTCCCCTCCTCCCCCCCTCCCTCTCTCTCCCCCTGACCCCCACCCTTCCTCCCCAGTGAGGTCTGTTGCCCCACATGTTTGCCGGCCTGATGGTAATGGCCATGTCAGACCTGCAGGCCCTAAACTGGGCAAAAGACAAGGAAGAGCTCAGGGAACATTAACAAGGAAGAGGGATTACATCACAACTCCCCCCTGACAACCATGCAAACCCAAACCGCCCTAGGCCTAACTAACTGTCTACCTGAGTGACAGCCCTGATATTTTACCTTTGAAACTCTTGCATTCCACACAGGTAGGGGTGGGAAAGGGGCGATAGGGGAAAAGGTACCCTCACTTCCTAGGTAGTGCTGTGGGGAGGTAGGGGAGGGGTGAAGAGGAAGGAGAAACAATAGGATTACTGGCATGTCTTGTTTTATATACAGTTAAAAAGCTAACAAGCTGCAAAAGATAAGTAACCACAAACATAAAACCTGAATATAACGCTACCAGGAATAAGCAAACCAGTCAAAAGAAAATTGTAAAACACATACACACACTATCGTGTGTGCATGCACACATGAGTGGATGTGCACATGTGAGAGCACACACACACACACACAAACTATTGTGTGTGCATGCACACTCGAGTGAATGTGCACATGTGAGCATGAATGCACACACACACACACACACACACACACACTATTTCAAGTGTGTCATGAAGAATTAATTATGATCTCTTATGGATTAACCTCAAGTTTTTCCAACAATAATGAGTTAGTTTACACTTTTTAAACTTCTGAAGCTCATGAGAAAAACATGTCATAACCCTCTTTCCCCCAAAAAACCACAACAAAAAACAAACAAAAAACAACCAACCAACCAAAAAAACCCAAAACAAACAACTAACAAACAAGAGCGCACACCCCTCTTCATACACACACATAATTAATTTACACAGAGGGAATTGGGAAACCCAGAAGATGACACCAACCAGTACTTGCAGACACACGCTAATCAATACTCTCCGATACCCCATCATCATCATCATCATTCTGACACCAGCAGATGATACAGACCCACATCTGTGCCTATGATGATATTATCATCGGGCTGGCAATTATCGCAATAACCTCCATCAATGCAAGTATGTAAATATAAATGTATGCATCAGCCCGAAAACACTGAATATGATTAACATCTATCATTTTGTGCATGCTGTTGGCCGGCTATGAATGTCACTGCTGAATGCAATATGTATTAGAGGTTGTGGTAACAGGACTATACAATGCAGATCTACAAAGGGCAGGTGACATTACATAAAGAAATACACATAAGTATCAACTACTCTTAAAGGATTTCTATTTCTAACATCCCCCCCCCCCCCTCCCTTGAACTTAGTATGCATTAACATAACACCTAAAAGAACTGACAAAAAAAATCCCAACAAAATCCTTGAACAAAAATCAGAAGAAAGAAAAAATTTCTCATTTAGGACTAGCACACATCAGCAATACACCTACACGGGATGATATTTCAATGAAATGTTCACCCTGTGTTGAGTATGACATAGATGAAGGGAATATCCCTTTCTTTGAACACTGTCAGGCTTCTTCCTTCAATGTGTAGGATCTAAAGCACTCTGACTTTTCATGCGACATAGATCTTTTTATGCAACGACACATACATGTACAAAAGATGTAAAGATGACATAAATCAGAAAGTCTCCACAAAGTCTTCAAAATACCAAAACCGAGAGAGTTCCTTCTCAGCCATATACAAGCTCTCCCTTCCCAACTGGGACGTTCTTTGATCTTCTGTACATTGTGATGGTTATGCTTCATTATAATTCAAGATTTCAAATTTCTGAATCTATAAATTAAAGAGAACTGTCTTTTCGTTAAGTGACAGGGTAAATATGAACAGTGCTTTTAAGTTAAAAAGTCATGTCTTCACTAAAACGCTACCTTTTGATGCTTTCCCATCAAAAGTAAAGAAACCAAACTTGTGACTGTTGCCTTACCTCTGTCTGGATACACGTGACTCAGCAACCGGTTGAAACCAAACTTGGTCCCCAATTTCAATTATCTTTGTTTTTCTTTTCATCCACAGAAGAATTTTCAAGTGCCTGTGTTTTTGAGAAACAAACCAGGTTACAAATTACCAAACGATGTTTATCCATAAGATTCTCAGAAAGTCTTCAAACAACACAAAAACCAGGATTAACTCTAATAAAAGCTTTAAGCTGAGATTCTTCACTCGATAAAAGTTCCTATCAATTGTGAAAAGCAACATATTTAGAAGTGGTAAGAACATTTTCTGCAGAGCCCTATCCAGCACAAGTCTGATAGTGATAAGCCTGGCCAGAGCATAATAGCATCCTTTCACTTGCTAAGGTACTAGGATACTGTTACTAACCTCCCTGATGGAGGACCTATCCTGAGGCTGAATACCCATCTGCATTATTCAGAGGAGACTAAACAGTGGAACATTCACGCAGTCCTTGTGGACAAAGACACTGTGCAGCTTTGATGAGGCGAAACCAAGACATGGGGGAACAATTACCACAAAGCATCCTGGTGGTTTTAGCACTGCTCATTGTGCTTGTGATCTGACGGCTCGGGTTCCAGCCACCACAGAGATGCCTGTTCAAAGATATTATTCCCCTAGAGTTAACATTAGAGCCAATTCCACTCCCTTGAAAGTCCTTTGGAAGAGACTATAAACCCAGGTCCTGTGTGCAAACAAATGCAGAATATCTTGCACACATGCTAAAACCTGTTCTGCCTTTAAGAAGAGTAGGCCATTTGAGCCAGTGGGAATGGGTGACCAAATTTACAAAGCTGCAATCATGTAAAAAGGGATAGGAGTGCTTATTCCATTATCCTCAAAATAAAAGAATGAAAAAAAAATAGAGCAGACTGTAGGCAAACTGTTACTCTCTCAGTTCCTGGCAAGGACTCAATACAAGAAACAGTATTGTAGATTGTATTGTATGCAAATTACAGTCACATCCATGCGTAAGGCTGGCAGATTTCTCTGCATGAAATTCAGGCCACTCTCCCTGGGGACAGCACATTGCTACAAGAGCAGCACCACCCATGAAGCTTTAAACATTTTTTTTTAATAAAGTGTTTCTGTCTGCATGTAAATATTTCCCAATGAGGGTGGCTTTATTTGACAGAAATTTGCTAGGCACAACTTGCTTGTTGCCGTGTTTCTTTTTTGTGTGCCCTGATGCATGTTGCATATGGGATGTCAGTTTTTCATCTCATCAACAGACTTCCACTCCCTGACCACCACATAAGGTATAGTGGATGAGAGGAAAGTTTGGGCATAAAAGTGGACTCAAACCCACCCTTCTACTAGTTCTAGCTTTCTAGGCAGGTGCGTTACCTCAAGACTACTGATTTGAAGACGAGTGTATACCTCCATGGTGTTGCCAAGGGCATGTCAACAGAAATAGCATCCCCACCTGGAAATTATGAGCTAGAAATTCACTCTTTTCTATTCCTGCCTTGTACCTTTTCTTCCTGTCACCTCCTTGTCTATTTTCTGCTCTGAGGGTCCATTCTCATGCCTTTTTCCCAGGAAGACATAAAAAGTAACAATTTTCTCCCATGTTGAAGTTGGATGTGCTGGGCCCGACTTGTCAGGCACTTAACAGCAGTGCCACACATTTTCACTCATATGACAGACAACAATAGTTGATGTCTGAGCATTCGACGGTGAAGACGAAGTATATAATACCAGTTGTTACATTAGCCACTTCTGGCTGTGTGTCCTCATAATTTTATGTGAATCCAGTTTCTGTTGTCTCTGATTGTCTTCATGGAGAAAACAGCTTCAGTCTGATGGTACTCTGCTTTGGTGCTCACTATGTCTTGTTATGATGTGCCATATGGGTTTAATATCATGGAGAAGGTGATTTAGGAAGAAAGATGTTCTATGGGCACAATGGGCAAGATTTTGTGAGTTACGTGAACCTCTGAATACTAGGTCTGCCTTTAAATGCATAAAAAATACATTACTGATCTGTCTCCCTCTCTCTAAATGATAATAGGAATAAAAACCCCAAATCATGTATACATGTATGTACCCTTTGCCACATCAGTTATATGACAATACTGATGATTACTAAACAGCACAGACAAAGGATGTTGCACTATCATTCAGTTCAAAAGTCATTTCTTTGGACGTGTCACCTCTTTGTTTACTAGTACAAAGTTTGAAGAATGACTACTTCTGTTCATGTAATTTTTTGGCCATCCAATAACAAAGAGGCAATATATTGTTATAGTCTAGAAGAAAAAAAATGATACCATTTTTTACAAATAAGAAATCTAAGATAAAGAACCTTATATTAAAAATTACTCAATAAATCATATAATTGAAAAATGTAAAATATCGCACAAACATGAAAATTTCCTCCAGCCGGGTATACAAATAATACTCACAATGAGGGAAAAAGTGTGAACACTTTTTTACGAATGCATTAAAAAAAAAATCCTCCCAGAGAAACACAGAATGGATCCTCAAAAACTCTCCAGTAAGGTGTTAGTGGCTAAGTTCCTGCATACACGTGCAAGTGTTTCAGAACAAAGTAAACTGATGGGCAAGGGCTTGGATATGGTCTAGGCCAATGTGTATCTTTGCTGTTGAGAATGTTGCTGGTATGGATTAAGAGAGCACTGATCGATATGCAATCTGCCTAAGTGCTCCCTTCTCATTTCTATTGCAGGGAAAGTTTGGAAGAAATCTAACCTACTACTGACCAGAAAGTATTGAAAGCAACCCACCTTACCAAGGATTGAAAGCAACCCACCTTACCAAAGCAACCCACCTTACCAAGTGGTGAAAGCAACCCACCTTACCAAGTAGTGAAAGCAACCCACCTTACCAAGTAGTGAAAGCAACCCACCTTACAAATGATCAAAGTGCAAGGGTTTTTGATTTATACATGTACATGTATTTCATCTTTTTAAAAAAAAAAAAATTCACAGAGTTCCATTTCTTATCTATGATATGTAGACAAATATTCTCCTCTGTGAACTCCTAGTATGATGCTGAATTGCATTTCTTTGACATTGTCAATGGCCAGAGCACAAAGAGAATTTGAGAGAAAATCCAGTGACTTGCAAACCTACCTTTAAAATGACAGAGGTCTGATAGAAAGAAAAACAAAAAGCAACAACAACAACAAAACCAAAAAAGCAAAATGCAGAAAACTTTACATCTTAAGACTCAACACAAAGACAAAACAAATTAACTACAAAAGCCCTTAACACAGAGGAAAAAGGAAACTAAACAGGCTGAGAAGAATCCAGCAGCAAGAAAGGACAGGGGAAAAAAAAGCTTAACAACTACCACAACATGAGAACAACACTAATGGGATTCAGAAAATGACACACTGAAAAAAAGTAGGGAAAAAGAGAGAGAGAGAAGGTGGGGAGGGGGGGAGGGGGGTGTTAGCAAGTCCACAGGAGGATGGGGGAAGGAGGATATTCATGAATACAAATACCAATACTTCATTACCTAAAAAAAAACTTGCG
>CM054134.1:108018651-108033651 GCA_028751875.1 Rapana venosa
TGTGTGTGTGTAGTTTCTTCTAGTTAACGTCTTTTGACTATCAGTGATATCAGGCCATACATCTAGTAGTTTAAATAGTCAATGTTAGATTTCAATTGTGCAAGAGCTACTGGCATGTGTGCATGTGCGATTGTGTGTGTGTGTGTGTAGGCATGCACTGCTGCGTCATGCTGTATTAGTTGTGTGTGTGTGTGTGTGTGTGTGTAGGCGAGTATGTGAATGCAGTGCAGTAAGGTAGTTGTGTGAATGCAAGGAAAGCTTATAACAGCACACACAGCGTTCAACACCTGCATAATTATGTTCAACAATACACAAGCTAAGAACAAAGATAGCAAGAGATGACATGTACTAGTAAGCAAATGTGTCACACACACACACACACACACACACACACACACACACATTCTATTCTTTCTTCTCCACAGTCAAATTAATTAAAATTTTAGTGGGTGGATATTTAAACAGAATAACCAGTCAACAATGGCTGGAAGTGGAGAAGAAAACAGGGTGGGTGAGTGGGTGGGTGGGAGTGGGGGTGGGGGAAGAGTAGGGGATGAAGATGTAGGGGAAAGGAGACAGACAGAATGGGAGAAAGGCAGGCAGAATCACACACCTTTAAAAAAAAAAGTCAGCAAATACTATTATTATCATTATGATCTCTGCATTCATCATTACTACCATAATCATCACCATCACCACAACCAGCAGCAGCTGTATGGTGATGATGGCAATCACAACAAAAGAAGTCATGATAATGGATTCTATTGTCTGTAGAACTTCATTCTTTTGTCCATTCATCTAATTATTTGGGGTGGGGGTCTCTTTAGACAGTGAACACGTGCTGCACCCAGAAAATGTAGGGTATTGTCAAGATGACCTGCAAATCATTAGTGGCACTGACAGCCAGCTGGTGGACCGTATTGATTTACAATGAATTATTTTTTGCAGAAAGGGTAGTGAGAGTGCATTATCTATCTATCTATCTATCTATCTATCTATCTATCTATCTCTCTCTCTATATATATATATATCTGTTTTTTTCTCTCAAGCAGCTAATACTCTAACAGGTTTCCCATTTTAATTTTTAGTATCAATTGACAGAAATCTGTCACGTGTCATCCATATAACTCATATCAGAAACACAAACTTGAGTGAATATCAACATGGTGGGGAGATGACAGTCTATGTCCTATGCTGCCACATGCCCACAGAGTCAACTTCAGTGATAAAGAGAAGCCACTTGATGATAACTGACTTGACCCTTAGGTCCCTGAGGCATCAGTTGAGACACCCCCCTCTGGCTGTGTAAGGTAAATTGAACATGGCAGAGCCCCCACCCCCCACATCGCAGACTGCATACTGACCATGGCCATGTCATCCATACCACAGGCCACAGCCGACCTCATGTACAAAAGAACACACACACACACACCAAACCAAAACAAGCCACTCAAGTTGATAATATGTGCACAAGTTATTATGTATGCATTTGCACATATGGGACCTCAGCTTATAGTCTCAGTTCTCTCACCCAACAGATCTGCATAGGAATGGGGAAAAGAGAAGTGTTCAGTTTATGAACAAAATCACTTCAAACAAACATTTTTTTCTGGAAACAACACCCCCCCAAAAAACAACAAAAATTAAAACAACAAAAAACAAACAAAATACATCCAAAAATAACAACAATAAAACAACAACAAAAACACAACAAAAACAACACAAACAACAACAAAAACAAAGAAAAAACCTGTGTATTTAGTTAGGTTAGATCACCACTTTGAAGCTCTGACTCTGAGGCCAGTCTGCCTTCATAATGCCCATGTATGTAGCTGACTGCAGATATATATATTTTAAAATGTATATTATATAGGGCTGATAAGTGAGAGGCACAGTGAGATACAGCCACCTGAAGATAGGCGTGAGGTAGCATAAGTACACAGCTACTTTCTATTTTAAGAAAAAAAAGCTAATGAAAGATAGTGCTGAAACATGTTTCTTTTACATCAGCAAAACCAAAATAATGAGTCACGTCTCCCACCATGTTGTCAGTCTCAACAAGACAGTGCATCATAAAGTCCTTTGTTTGGTTTCTGATAACTAACTTTAAAAAAAGAAACAAAAACTGTACATCAAACTTGAAACAAAAAAACCCTATCCCACCAAGCTACCAACCACCCCACACTCCCTCAAAAAAAAAGAAGTAAAAAGCCTACAATGACAAACAAAACCCCAAGAAAAGCAAAATAAAATCTTGTCTGCAACAGTGAGTTGTGTCTATCATTCAAGTTTCTAATCAACACAAAACACAGAGAAAACACTAAGTAACAATGACTAAATGACAAAATATGACAGAGAGCTTGCTAGCAATAGAAAATGAACATATGTGTACACCTAAATCATATTGTAGTGAATCGACATGAAATAAACTAAATGAAGAAGACAACAACAAAAAAAGACACAAGTATACACAACAAAACAGCCAACAAAAACACACAACAGAAAATCATAAACCAAAAAAAACCCCGACCTCCGCCCACCTTCACAATCATTTTGAGTTATAAATCTTGAGAACAAAAACATGTTAAATGGGCGGTAGCATATCACCACCTTGACAGCTTACATCATAGGCACACTGTAACATGGACAAAAATTACAGATAAACATACTCTGTCACACACACACATACACACATAAACACACACACACACTCACACTCACTGCTGTTGCAAAGCAAGACAGCCTGTTACATAAGGGACACTGACATTTCTGACGACAGTAACGCTATATAAATTCCATACATTGTTATTATCATTATTATTATTATTTTTCTTAACAAAAGAGCTTCCTGCCTGCACACCATGCACAATGATGGCGCTCCATAAAACTTGCAGTGCTCAACAACAGCGAGATGTTTACTAAACCTTGCTGACACAACCTCTGGCCTTCAGTAGAGGGCAGGGCAGGGCAGGGCAGGGCAAAGGGAGCGTTTTTCATAGTGCACCACTCCTTGAATAGGTAACTTGCTGCCGAGAAACAAGACGACTGAAAAGGCATGGGGGGAAAAAGGAAGGGGAGTGTTTTTCATCTTGCGCAACATGCATATTACATGTTTGCTATGGACAAATAGACAACTGAAAAGAAGTGGGAAAAAAGCCCATAAAAGATGATGAAATAATACCACTACCTCATTCTCCCCATGTAAACATTAATAACACTTTTTAAATCTCCAATTTAGGTTAATACTTTCTTGTTTTCTGAGGGGTTTTCACCTGAAAGTATGACTTTAGGGGGTTTAATTTTTTTTTTTTTTTACCAGCCCTCTTGATTGAAGTCACTGAAACCAAAGATCTATCCCAACTTACATTCTATTCATAATTTCTGTATTTTTCTTCTGAAGAATTGTCACAAGGTTCTCCAACTTCTGACAGGCAATTTCTGTTGATGAAATATTATTCATAAACATTTGAGAGATACAGTGTAATACTTTCAGTTGATAAAAAATATGGTGGTTAGATGAGAGACAGCAACAGGCACAGCTGATTAGATATGAACCAAGCAAAATGAGAGATAACACAAGACATACAGCTGGTTATCAACTGAGAAACTGTGGCAAGACAGCTAGTGGTGAAGCAGGTTCCTTTCTGAAATAATGCTTGCAAGTGAAAAGCAGCCACCACCACAACAGCAACACATTCTTCATTTTGAATCTTGAGAACAAAAAGATGTTAATTGGAAAATGGAGTACCACCATCCCGACAACTTTCATCATGGACACACAGACAGAGATTAAGACAAACACACATTGTCATACACACACCATTGCCCCTCACACACACACACACACACACAGAGGAATTCACTGCTGTTGCAAAGCAAGACGGCCTGTTACCTCAGGGACACTGACATTTCTGAGGGACAGTAACAAGAGAGCTCCCTGCCTGCACACCATGCACAATGACGGCGCTCCATAAAACTTGCAGTGCTCAACAACAGCGGGATGTCCCTTGCTGACACAACCTCTGGCCTTCAGTAGAAGGCAAAGACAAGTGCTCCCTATATAGAAGAAGAATGAGTATGTTATAGAGGAAGAAACTGGTAAAAGTTGACCAGCAAAAGTAGAAAAAAAAGGGCAGAAAATCATATAGGATTACTTAAGTTTCTCATTCTGCCTGTTGTAAACATAGTAAAAGCAATAACATTCAGGAAACTGAATACTGTTCCACACTTGTTAGAGCTCACTCTCAAGGCAATGCCTTATATTTTTGTGTGTTTTATAATGACAATAATAATAATAATGTATGGAATTTATAAAGCGCTGAATCTTGTAAAGCAACAAATCAAAGCGCTCAGATGACAATTTTTTTTTCTCGAGGATAATGATGGAATAAGCACTCACGTGCTTTTTTACATCCAGTCCCCATGTGTATGCAGTTTTGTAAATTTTGTCATCTGTTCCCACCGGCACACAATGGCGTGCTCTTTCGAAAAGCGGAACAGGATTTAACGTGTGCACAAGATGTTCTGCATGCGTTCGCACACGGGGCCTTGGTTTATAGTCTCATTTTGCTTTGAACTTCTTCCAGCTAACTTGTGTTATGCAGTGAACTCGAAAAGATCTATCCCAACTGCATCTCTAAGTGTGTACTGTTTCTGAGGAAGAAACTTCACAACTCTGCCATTTTACAGGCATTTTCTCTTGTTGAAATATGGTGGATGGATAAGAGATATTACCAGCCATTCAGATGGTTATCATAAAAAAAAGCTACAGAAAAATAATGACTATTAAAACACATTTATTTTCAAACACAAGAAAAATAAACCACAAGAATAGCAAGACTACATTTCAATCATTTCATATTTATCCCCAAAGTTGAAATGGTGGAGAAAAAACCCCATCACAGATCTATGTATCATGCAAGCAAAATCTCTCCACTGATGAACCATTGAGCTCGAGGTGAGGAATTAAGAGCTTCATGTTTAAATTCAGATTTAAGTCTTGGGGAAAAACAAATGATAATATATCACTATCACGACAACTTACATCATGAACACAGACAGAGAATGATTAGTCCTGTCATGCACATTATCATTACACCCACTCTTTGTATGCAATAATTCTTTGTTGCTAAAATGTTGGCGCCTAAGGGACAATGACATCTCTCACTGGTAGATGACAGCATAAAAGAACACAATTTTTATTTAAAAAATTAAGAAGAATAGTCTGTGATGAAAAAACAAAACAACTTCTTTTCGTACAAGACAAGCAACCATAATAACAACTACTAGTACTACTGAAGTACCTACCTTCACCTTTCCACATCTAAGACTAAGACCAAAAAGTTCAGTGAATAATTAGAAATCTCTATCCTGACAACTAACATCATGAACACACAGAGATTAAAACAAACACACATACCATCCTCTCTCTCTCTCTCTCTCTCTCTCTCTCTCTCTCTCTCTCTCTCTCTCTCTCTCTCTCTCTCTCTCACTCACACACAGGGAGGGAGGGAGAGAGAGAGAGAGAGAGAGAGAGAGAGAGAGAGAGACAGACAGACAGACAGACAGAGTCAGAGAGAGAATTCATTACTATTGCAAAGCAATACAGAGAGAAACAGAGAGAGATGGAGAAGGCTCATCAATGTTAAACCTTCCCTGGGAGAAACATGACAAAAAAGGAAGAAGAAGATTGCAAAGCAAGAGGGCCTGTTACATCAGGGTTAATGACATTTTTCACGGACAGTAACAAGAGAGCTCCCTGCACACTATGGACAGTGGTGCAGATCCATTAACCTTGTACCACCACCAGGAGGATGTGCACTAACTGTTGCTGACACTGTAACCTTTGGCCTTCATTACAGGACTGGACCCGAAGGTGTTTTTCACACTGCACCCCATGAACAGGTTTCTACAAACACATAGACAACTGGAAAGAAAGAGATCATGTCAGGATTAGACTGTAAAGTTCTCAAGTAAACATTGATATAGTAATATTGTTTTGTAGTTATTCTCATTTAAGAGTATCTGAGTTTGGATTGTTGTTTTCGAGTGGGTTGTTTTTAGGAAGGAGGATGTTTTTCTTGCTTTTGGTTTTAGTTTGATTGGGAGTTTGGTGTTTTGTTTTGTTTGGTGGGGTTTTGATTTTTGTTTGTTTGGTTGGTTGGTTTTTGTTTTGTTTTGGGTTTTGTTTTGTTGTTGTTGTTTTTTTGTTGTTTTATTTGGGGGGGGGGGGGGGGGGGGGTCACTCCTCTGCTAGAGCTCCAAGGTTCATCAATGGAGAGATTTTGTATATACAACTTTTTTTTTTTCCGACCATAAAGGTGGCCGCATTCCAATTGTGGTGAGTTTGGTAGGTTTAAAAACATTTTGTATAGCCTGCCCAAATCAAGGGATAAAACTAATTTACAAAAATTGGAATTCTTGCTCAGGTTTTTGTTCATAAATGTTGTCTTGTTCCTGACTACAGCTTCATAGCTTTACAAGAATTAATCAGGTTTTCTCAGGTCCTCTACAATGGGAGATAAGAAAAAGAACCAATAGCAAGTAACGGTGCTCCTTTTGTCTGGACAGTGCGTGGGGCTGTTGGGTTGTTACAGTGAAATTTGGTGTTGACACATGCAAGAAATAAGCTGGACTTTTCAACAGTAATAACAAAAAATCCCAGGCTTTTCTTTTTTCTCTTAAGATTGTGCCTTCAACTCAACCTGAAAGCTAATCACTGAGAGAGAGAGAGACACAGAGACAGAGACAGAGAGAGAGAGAGAGAGAGAATTATTTTAGAGAACAAAAACATACTCTGAAATTGTAGCAATGATACATGTTGAGACAGCAATGATACATGTTGAGACAGCAATGATACATGTTGAGACAGCAATGATATATGTTGAGACAGCAATGATACATGTTGTGACAGCAATGATACATGTTGAGACAGCAATGATACATGTTGAGACAGCAATGATATATGCTGAGACAGAAATGATATATGTTGAGACAGCAATGATATATGTTGAGACAGCTCTGATAAGACCCTGCAACGCAAGGAAAAGTAATTTTCTGATACTGCGATAGCTCACAGATTTGGGGTTAGAGGTTGAGAGTGTGATTCCTGGGCAAGACACCTAAAGACAGCACTTGGTGTTCGAGGTTACACTTGCTCAGAGGTCAACATAATGTGTGGTGCTTGTTTGTGTGGTGCTTCTTTCCTAACTGCCACATATGTGTTCTCAAATTATATACTCAAATTACAGTGTCAAACACAAGAACACACACACACACACATGCATGTGCACACATGCAAACACTCACACTGACAGGCAGACCTTCATATTACACTCTGTTATCTCCTCTACTACGGCTCTGATGATAACTGCTATGGTTCACCAAACATTAGTAACAATGAACACACACACACACATCTTTCGGATGAGACAATAAATCAAGGTCCTGTATGCAAACACAGGCAGAACATCTAGCACACACATCAAAATTTGCTCCACCTATTGCCAGTATTGGAGGAGTAAGCCATTGCGTGCCAGCGGCAATGAATGACATAGCTGATCAAACTGCATGTACACGGGGACTGAATGTAAAAAAGCACATGCCTTTTCATTATCCTGAAACAAAGGAATTTAGAGTTTTAAAAAAAAGGGGGGGGGGAAGCAATACACACATTTACACATACACATGTACATGTGCATGCCAGCACAGCAGCGCGTGTGTGCACGCACACACACACACATACGCATATGTTATTGGGTTTTTTGTTTGATTTGTATAGTTTACCATAGATTAGGTTTTTTATTCTATGTCTGCATAAACATTATCTTTTTTTTCTTGCTTTTTTTTCTTTCTTTAGATAGATGGCTTGATGAAAAAAAGCAAATGCACTGCTTATTCAATGTACCATCTGAAAATAAATGTTTGACTTTGACTTTGACTTTGACAGAACATCTTGTGTTAAAACCTGTTTTGCCTTTTGGAAGAGTAGGCCATTTCATGCTGGTGGGAATGGATGACAAATTACAAAGCCACATGCACATAAGGACTGGATGTTTTTTTTAAAAAAGTATAGAAGTTTTTATTCCATTATTCTCAACAACAAAAAATATATATATATACACACTCACTGCAGAATGAGACGCTGACAGGCTGGCAGGTAAGCCAATGGATGTTACATAGGCAGTCTGGCACAACCAACCAACCAACCAACCAAGAGCAGACAAGATCTTTAAAAAAAAAAATCAACTCAGTTCACAGCATTCACCTCATCAAAGTTCAGCTGATCACAGAGGCTGTCACCTCATCTTAACACACAAAGTCTCACATGAAAAGAGCATGAGCCAACCACCAAAGCAAAACCCCATGACTAAAACTGCACCAAAAATCACATCACTCATCAGTTCCTTCAAATGTTAACAACCATCCACTTTTTAAAAAATACCCAACACTGTGGCCCTGAAAAAGATACTAGTGGATGCAATACTACACTGGGCTTTTGTATGCCTTGAGGCACAGAAGATGAGGTCATGCTGAGGACACCAGTCATTCTATAAATGATATAGTATAATCCTCAGATTACATACAAGAAACCCAGAAACAAAGAAAGAAACAATAAATAACTTTAGAACAGAAAAAAAAGAAATAATGACAGACAGGCAGATATGTCTAGACAAAAAGGAATCTTGAAAGAAAAAGTAACAGATAAGAAATATATCAAAAGAATAAGAATGCATTCATGATGAAAGGCTACCTATAGAAACACTTCACAAAGGTCAACCATTCTAATTTCCATTTTTACTGTAATATCATTACTAAGATATATCAGAAAGTCCTCCACAAAACATCTGCGATGTCACAGACAAAGAAGGAAAAATAACAACAGAGAAAAATAAAACAAAATGTAAACATCAAGAATTAAATGTAACAAAGAAAAGGAGTGAGGAGGGTGGGACGACAATATAATAACTGATGACAATAATAGCTTAGTTGCAGAGGTGAGTGAGGTGCAGCGCCCACCCAGGATGGTGACCACCACAACGTCCCTCCAACAACCTCCTGTGAACCTCCAACCCCAAAGGCTTTGACACAAATTCACCAAAGGCACAAAGTATGGGAAACCCAAACTCAGATCACCGTAATGCGTAAGACCAGAGGAACTGGGGCCACCAAATTAGAGACAATTTTCTTTTATTGCGCGGTGATCAATAATGATCAGGATAATGTAATGATGCTGCTATGATTTTGCATGCTTTGCGACTATCTGACAGCCAATGTGCTCAATTACACTTCCCATCATCATAATATCCCTGTGCCAACTAGGCCCAAGAGGTACAGACACCTGCAGTGTTGATCCCATATTTTGAACAACACTCACAAATTGCATATATATCTGTAAAGTGGATTAAGCCTGACTGTGTAATTCCAGTTTTTCTAACAAGCCCATTCCTAACTCACTCTGGGTAGGAGTTGGAAAAATTCAATGACAATGGGACTCAAACCTGCAAATTTCCAGACTGTAACCCAAGTCGTTAACCACTGGTGTAGCACCATGGCAACTGGCCTGAAGTTTGTACTTTGTTTTTCATTTTACAATGGTATTGCAAAATTTTCTGTCTTAGCCATAAAAATTCTACTTCTGACATAAATGAATACAGACATGTTGAAAATTCAGTATAGTACTTCCTCAAGATTAAAAGATGAAGATGTGAAGTACTAAGGATTCATCGCCCTCCACCCCACCCCTACCCACCCCTTCTACCTCTCTCTTCCATCTACCCAATCCATTTTCCTAATCTCTGAAGTACTTTAGAATCTCCAAGATTAAGGACACACTAACCAGAGGAATATTTTATTTTCGTTAACCCATCAACTTAAGACCTATCCTGACAGCATACAGAATGATGGCATAATTATGGCCCAGTTCTAAGACCAAGACATCTTGAGATACGACAAATGATGTCTAACATTTACAAACAGCGAAGAAGGGTTACCCGACTCTGCATGATGAACATTTATAAAACCAGAAATAACAGTCATTTTTTGCAGATTGTTGCAATCACTCACACCAGCTATCAACTCCCTCTCAGAAGTCAGTCAGCTCCATTCACAGAGGGAAACTGAAGCCAGGAATTTGTTTGAATAAATTCAAGTGGAAGGCAAGATATCTTCAAATCATTCCCACGAATAGTAAATGCAGCTGTGACTGGCACACAATAAGATAAAAGTGCTGAGAACATAAAACAAACATGAAAAAGTTATTGATTGATACTCCTTTTCACACATGAATATGAGTGCGTATGTACCCACACATGTGCATACAAAAACTTCATGTGTGTGTGTGTGTGTTGTGTGTGTTATTTTATATAATTTATTCTTTTATATCAAGGGTAATGTAACAAGCACTTGTGTGCTTTAAAACTTTTTTTTTAATTTTTAACATCCAGACCCTGTGTGTATGCAGTTTTGTAAATTTTGTTACCTGTTCCTACCAGCACACAATGGCCTACTCTTTCAAAACTCAGTACAGGTTTTAATGTGCATGCAAGATGTTCTACATACATTCACACAGGTATGTGTGTGTGTGTTTGAACTGAATGGGCTCTGTCCTCAGTTTTACTGTAGTTTAAGCCCTTCAATCAAGGAGGCTGGTGACAATCAACAGCAGGCGACAGGTCTGTTTTACTGCTGGGGACTTTCCAATATTTTTAAAGCTTGTGTTCAATAAATCATTAAATGCACACGCCACATGCATCCAATTCTTATTATTCTTCACCTAGAAATCAAAAACTCAACACTGGTGTGACATTTATGCACACATGTATGAAATCATCTGCCCATTACTGTCATTATTCTTCATATCATCATTCCCAGTATTGTCATCATCATTACCATTATTTTTTAAATCATTATTGTTACACAGCAACTTAACCCTAGGATGATAAGAAACTTATAGTTTCTGTTCACAGAACACCCAAAACCAAGCATTGGTATGAATAGTTCTGAATCTGAGGCTGCCTTTTTAAGAACTGAAAAGGAAATGTACTCACTCTAAAAAAAAAAAAATTCTTAACAGAAACTATTATGTATTAAGTTCTCCTAAAAAGATATCAATGAACACTGGGGGGGGGGGGGTTCCCTCCGCAACACTTTTATTGTATTAGTTCCTTCAACAAGTTCAAGCCCTCTCCAGTGAATTGTTCAATATATATATATATATATATATATATATATATATATATATATATATATATATATATATATATATTTATATAGCTGCATGTCTAGTTCTCCTCAGTTTTAATTTTAATCTACACTCACTGAACCACCCTTTGGGTTTAGTTTAAGTCATTCTCTCTCATTCCATTCTTCATGTTTTCTGCATATCATATATGTTTAGATCTACATACTCGCTGTATACAATTTTACATTGGTAGCTAGCAGTTTCAAATCTATTGCATGTTTAAAATCATATAACATCATTTACTATTTATGTTAACATTTTACTTTATAGTTCATTCCATACCAACTTCTAACTGGGTAACAAAGGTGAAGTTGAACCTTTCATATTGTAAACAGTTTTTGATTTTAAAAACAACAACAACAAAAACAACATCCAGAATTCATTCCACACCAAAACTTGAACTTTATATTTTGGAAACAGGTGATGAAAATGCCAAAATGGGCAAATAATGCAATATTCAATAGAAAAGTTGTCAGATTTAAGAAAGAAAAAAATATATCACAAATCCCACGATCCTAACTAGCAACTACATTAATCACTAGACAAAATAAGCAAACGTTATTTCTGTATTGTACCCATCTCTAGTGTATTGTGTTGTCAATATTGTACTAATAAAAAAAAAGTAATATGGTAAACCACTTCAGTCACAGCAGATTCCTCTGAATCTAACTCAGGGAGAGCATATATCACTGCAGGAGCATCACCACCCAGGCTATATTATATTTATATACTTTCATTTTCCTGTTTACAATGTGTACATATTTCCTTATTGATACTTTGCATCCTATAATTATATAGCAGCCTTCTTGGTGAATGTGTGATCACATGTATGTATACATGTGTAATTTTAAATTAACATGGTCTTGAAAACGAACAGCAACTTTCACAATAACTGAATAAGCAAAGGTTTTTGATAGATGTTTTAGGCAACTGGTATCCTTAGAATGACAATATTATAACTTAAAAAAAAAAAAAGACTATTCATATAAACCGAGATTTATATGAAATGGAAAAGTTACCCTTTTATTGTTTAACTTTAAGTCACTAGAGACAAAAATAAATGTGCACACATATCACCAAAAGAAAATCCCTTTTAAAATCAATTTTTTGAAAGCTTTAAAAATTTTTTAATAAATTATCTGGTCAATAACCACGAACACATTACACACAAACATCTATTTAAACACACGCACACATAAAACTAAAAAAGACAAAATGAGAGAGCAAGACTAAGACAGTAACTGAGTAAGAGAGAGAGAGAGGAGCGTGCAAATGTGTGTGTGCGTGTGTGTAAGTGCATGCATGTATGTGCATGCGTACATATGTATACCGGCTCAGGCGATAGCATACAATACATGCACACACCCACACACAAAAGCATGTATTGTAATGTGTGTGTGTGTGTGTGTGTGTGTACGTGTGTATGTGTGTCCCTGTCTGTGTGTATGTGTGTCACTGTGTGTGTGTATACATGTGTGTGTGTGAGAGATTAACTTGCAGATCACATATGTATGTAATGATGTATACAGTGTATGAATTTATGGGAGAATCATGAAAATGATAATAAGTGCGTTTGAGTGTGTAAAACTTGCACTGTAATGTGTGTGTGTCTGTGTGTGTGTGTGTGTGTGAAAGTGAGTGAGTGTGTGTGTGTGGGTGTGTGTGTGTGTGTGCTGTGTATGTGTGTGTGTTTTACTGTTGCATGTGTGTGCATGCACACACATACAAACAGTAAAACACACACACACACACATACATGTCTTTACTTTAGTGTGTCTGTTGTGAGTCTACTTGAAATGTAAGCACAACCAAATATTTTACCTTCATTTGTCTTTTTAAAGAACAGTGATCACAGATCATGAAGGATCAGTCAGCATTGGTGGCAGAACGATCACAAACCTCCGCTTCGCAGATGACATTGATGGAATAGCAGGATCAGAAAAAGAGCTTGCCAGCCTAACAGAACACTTGAATAAGGCCTCCAAAACATACGGCATGGAAATCAGTGCAGAGAAGACCAAACTGATGACTAATAACACCAACGGCATTAGCACTGATATCAAGGTTAATGACCAGAAGCTGGGAAACAGTTCAAGCTTCAAGTACCTGTACCCAGTTTGAATTTAGCCATTATTCTTTTGAAATGCATATTCATTTCACAGCTTTAAATGAGGGTTGACGTCATGTAAGCTGATATAGCCATAACATGTCTATAGGTTTCATTGTATATGATCATTTCATCGCTGCCAACGACAAGCTGTCTAAAAACAGCAATCAACTTTTCCAAACACCTTGATTTAACCAAAGCAATATTTGGATAGGTAAATATGTATTCATTTTGTGTGGCCCAATTTTTCTTTCCCTTAGCATATTTTTTTTTTAAAAAACCACCACCACCACACCCCCAAATGCACCCCATTACCTTTGGTAGGTAGTCTGTGCTCTTTCGTATTCACAATTTTAAATCAGTACTTAACACATTTTACAGCAGAATTAAGTGGAAGAGGATATCCCTTTCACTGTAAACAAGATCCTTTGATGTTCGTTTATCTCTACCCTAAAGATAGCTTCAAAACATATAGATGCATTGACTCGCTTTGTGTTGCTGCATCCAAGCCCTGAATGTTTCAGAACCATTCAAGACAGTGGGCTGTTTTGTGCAACAAATTTTCACACACACACACACACACACACACACCATGTTCTCAAATACAGGCCATTACAAATTGTTGTTTCCTTGATTGATAATTATTTGATCTGATTAACAACCGAAGAAACAGGGAAAAAAAAACTTTACAGAAGATACACGCATTGTGAAATGGTATAAACTACACACACGCATACACATACACATAACCATTCAAGAACTGAGCGTATAAACAACTAATCATATACTTGAACTGTATTTTCTGCCTTAAAGCAAAGCATGCACAACAAAGCACACAGCCTCATATCTTCATCCGCAGAAAAAAAAGAAGAAAAGGCGGAGCGGTCTGTCTCCCCCTTCCCCCCCCCCGCCCCCCCCCCCCCCCCCCCCACAGGGGCTATTACATGTTCCCCGTTTCTTCCATTTACATTCGATGTAACGAAGAATACAAAAACATAATGGAAACGTAAAGCAAAATAAAAACAAAACAAAAAATTAAAAGCAAACAAACAACAACAACAACCTCCAGCAAACTGCCAGTTGGTATAATTATAAATGCACTCCGCCCCCCCCCCCCCTCCCACTCCCCTTAAAGACATTTTAAACTTTTGTAAAACACCACAATCATTTACATCAACCGCATTTTCTGCTTTAAAGCATGTACAAAGCAAAACACACAGCTGCACATCTGAAACAAACAAAAAGAAAGATTTCTTTGTTTTTTCCCCTTTACTGGCCCCAGTTGCATGCAGATCATGGGAGCGCCATCTTTTTCATTCACTTTTTTCTTCCCCGTTTCTCTCTTCTTTATCGTTGTGTTTGATAGATGGGTTCTTCACACGTCTTTCTTCATTGGCAACAAAGAAAAAAGAGCGATTGTAAAGGGGGTAGTAGGATGGTTAAAATTAAATAACACTTCTCTCTTTGTTATCTATAGTATGGAGTGACCTACAAATTTCATTAAGTTGGACAAATATTTCAACATATGATTTACATAAATGAATGTCAGAAGTTGTACAAAAACAAACACTTCAGACCTTTGTTTCGGATTAAGAAAAACTTCAAAGGCCACTTTAAAACGGCAAAAAAGTAAAGCAAACATCACATTCTT
>CM054134.1:108036151-108079595 GCA_028751875.1 Rapana venosa
CTTTGATTCTCTTTCTTCTTTTTTGTCATGTTCAATAAATGGGTGCTTCACATGTCTTTCTTCATTGGCCAGAAACGAGGTTTTTTTTTTTTTTTTTTTTTTTTTTTTTGGGGGGGGGGGGGGGGGGGAGGCGGGGGGTCCAACATGAGCAATAACACTCCACAAGTTCTTGTTCATTTCATCTGATTATCAGGCAGTGACTTGGAGAAGGATTTAAAACATTACATTCATACATTTCTGAAGTACGAAAACAAAATCTGTGGCCTTTGTTTTGAACACAAAAAAGAAATCAATCCACCGAAAATCAGGTACATTAAGGACTGTGTAAAAAATAAAACTTCAAAGGGCTTGCTTTTGTTTTAGATTATAACCCTCCCCCCCCCCCCCCCCCCCCCAATATCATTTTTTTTTCCAGCCCATACAAAGCCGACACCCTACGCCATCGCAAGTATACTTTTTTTTTCTTAACAGAAGACTGATGTGCTGCTGAAAAGTCTTCCATTTCATTAAACTTCATGTTTATAGCCCTACCAACCATGAACAACATATCAGAAATGTCATCTCACTGTTTTGATTTGTTGCTGTAAAAATTTGCTATGGTCTTCACATGAAAGATCACTACAAAGATTTGACAGCAAGACTAACACCACTCTTGGGCATTACAAGCTCGGAATGATTTCTTCAATTGACATTTAATCAGAATAACAAACCAACCAAGCAAATCAAAACAAAAGTGTGGTAAAAAAAAAACAGAGAAAAAAAGCAACTCCTAACCCAAACATATATTCGTTCATCCTGCCACCAGTAGTCATTTTAAGGCGCCTTTTTTACATAAATGAAAGGGCATTTTTATGACTTAAATTTCTGATCAACCCAACATTATTCATAATATTGTTCCAGTTAAAATGTGTGAGCATAGTCAAAACAAAAAAATTCTCATATCTCACAAGACAAATATTCTGATTATTCTCATAGCCAATATTTTTATAGTCCACAAAGCAAAAGATTATTCTCACAGTCCATAATGCAAAGACTATTTCGGATTATTTTTATAGTCCACAAAGCAATGGTTATGTCGGATTATTTTTAGAGTCTACAAAGCAATTATTCTCACAGTCCACAAAGCAAAGATTATTCTGATTATTCTCATAGCCCACAAAGCAAATATTTTCATAGCCCACAAAGCAAAGATTATTCTGATCATTCCCATAGGCCACAAAAGCCAATATTTATGATTATTATCATAGCCCACAAAGCAAAGATTATTCTCATCATTCTCATAGGCCACAACGCAAAGATTATTCTGATCATTCTCATAGGCCACAAAGCAAAGATTATTCTCACAGTCCACAAAGCAAAGATTATTCTCATCATTCTCATAGGCCACAACGCAAAGATTATTCTGATCATTCTCATAGGCCACAAAGCAAAGATTATTCTCACAGTCCACAAAGCAAAGATTATTCTCATCATTCTCATAGGCCACAACGCAAAGATTATTCTGATCATTCTCATAGGCCACAAAGCAAAGATTATTCTCACAGTTCATAAAGCAAAGATTATTCTCATCATTATCACAGTCCACAAAGCAAAGATTATTCTCATCATTCTCATAGGCCACAAAGCAAAGATTATTCTCACAGTCCACAAAGCAAAGATTATTCTCATCATTCTCATAGGCCACAACGCAAAGGTTATTTCGATTATTTTCATAACCAACAAAGCAAAGCTTATTCCGATTATTCTCATAACCAACAAAGCAAAGATCATTCTGATTATTCTCATAACCAACAAAGCAAAGATCATTCTGATTATTCTCATAACCAACAAAGCAAAGATCATTCTCATCGCGAACAGAGCAAAGATTATTTTTTCAAAGCCAACAAACCAAAGATTACTCTAAGACAACTTTTTAACGACAAATTTAAAGTCTTCCCAGCATAAACTATTCAGTTTTTTTTAAAGGTGTAAAAACAACAACAACAAAACAACAACAAAACAACCAATCCTGTTTAAATCAATTTCTAAGGGAAATAAACCCTGTCAGAAAAACAACATTCTCCATCAGTATTCACTTTTGCCCCATTTCCACCGATCTGAACATTATATCGTTCCACCCCTTGTCCCTCATTCTTAGCACCATTATCTCCCTTCCTCTCAAACATAAAACCATCCAGAACACACACACACACGCGCGCGCAGATCACTTTACACCCAAAACATGGGCCTCTGATGCATACAGATCACCCAATATCAGTTTTTTCTCTTATTGTTAATATTTTCTATGTTCTTTTTGATTGGGAACTCCATGGGTCTCTCTCCATTGGCCAAAAGCAATATCATATTAAAATTTATTCTTTCCTTTAGGTAGTTATCTTTCACTAACAAACGTACACAAAGCCATGCAGCCAAAATCCATTTATCATTTTTGTAGCTGTAAATAAAAGCAACAAATACTCCCAATAAAAAAAAATCATGCACACAAATGCACCATTTCTCTGTTGGTGGTTGTGGATTATCAGTGGTGTGCAATTCCATAGATTTTCCTGCCACACAAATTGCTAACACATGCGTATGCACACACACAACACAACGCGCGCGCGCACGCACGCACGGACACACACACACACACACACCACACCCACAACACATACACGCGCGCACGCACGCACGCACGCACCACACGCTGACAGAACAGTAGGCCATTTTGTGTTGCCCGTGGGAACGAATGACATTTACAAAACTGCATGTACACTAGGACTATGTATAAAGAGAAGCACCCCAATGCTTATTCCATGATCCTCAAAATAAAAAAAAAATGAAATAAAAAAAATAGCCTTATTTCCATAATCCCACATATGCCTTACCACTTCCATTCCAACACTCCCCAAGTTTAGGGTAAAATTGTACCCTCGCCCCCTATTCCTCTCTGCTCAAAAACCCTCTCCCTCCAGGGAGACACTCTCCCCGAATAATCACTGGGAGACACTCTCCCCGAATAATCATTAACTAATACACGACAACCCTAACTTTTTAAGTCTCTACCTATCACTACCTTTCTCTTTAATAACTCCCATATCTGCACCCCCTCCCCTAAAAAAAACCCCAAATAACCCAACAAAACTTCTCTCCCTTGACCGTTTCCTCTCAGACCCACAGACAGTATTCTGTACGTTGTTTCCTCCCCTCAAAGGCTTGAAAACATTTTGCCAGGGGCTGCC
The DNA here is from genome assembly GCA_028751875.1 of Rapana venosa. Lineage (NCBI taxonomy): Eukaryota > Metazoa > Mollusca > Gastropoda > Neogastropoda > Muricidae > Rapana > Rapana venosa. The sequence continues at coordinate 108,039,373 of CM054134.1, forward strand.
ACGGTGCCCACCTGCCTTTGTGTCCACATGTGGGGCTAGGGTTAGAAACGAGGTTAGTGTTAGGGTTAGTATGAACAGTTAGGCATTAAGTCCAGGTTGGGAGGGAGGGGCTGTGGGTCGGTCAGTCAGTCAGTCGGAATACATTGTGGACACAGCACCTAGACACAATGGCAGATAACTTTACTCAAATCGCAAATTTTCCAATCCCATTATCACTATGATAATTTCAGGTCTAGGGATTTGACAAGTTGTGTCTGCTTAAAACTGGATCATCTTAACATGTTAAATCTGAAAAAAAAGTTTAATAAATTCCAAAATAACCAACATTAGGGAGAAATTTTGAGCTTTCCTTCATCCATTTTTTGTTTAAAAAAAAACAACTTTTGATTTGTATATGTATTCTACCTTTTCTTTCCGAAGGCATTATTTCCTAAAATCTCAAGACTATTTGTCCGCATCTAATAACCCCCCTCCCCTTCCTCCTCCCTATCCATCCTACCCCCACCCCCCTCTCACTAACACAAACACACAAACGCGCGCGCGCGCGCGCACACACACACACACACACACACACACACACACACACCCCCTACCTCAAAAGCACACAGCACTAATACACTAAAAACTTTACGTCCCAAAATTCAATCATTGGACAGGAGTTGGGAATTTTCCCTCCAGTGGAGGGCTACATGCAATTGCACGCCATTGACAGACAAGCAAACAGATGTGTCAGCAGTACTGTGGAATTTTTACCCCTCCTGCAGACCAAAACCATCTCTGGGACCAAAACAGCTTTTCTAAACTGATCTCTCGCGTTCAAAAATTAAAAAACCAAACAAACTGTAAAACATACATAGCATCTCCAACTAATACACAGGTAATCAATTTTCTGCTAAAAGAAGGCAGGCACAAAAATAAAAAATACCCTTCTTTGCCCTTAAAAATTTCTTCTCCATAAATACCCAGGAGTATAAAAACACACATTTATAAGATCAGAATATCGTAATAAATCTCAAAATTGCTGTTTTTTCTTTATAACATTTTCGGTGCAGTTTTCAGTCCAGCCCAAATCCGTTATTCTACAACTTAGTTGCAAAATCCCTGTCTTGTCAACAAAACATTGATTCATGACTTTTTCCTAATCACAGAATAAAAGCCTGTCAACAGCATCAGATTTCTGAAACACTTTTTTCTAGTCACAAATTTATAGTGCGTTCATCAAGATTTTTCTTACGATCTAAATTTAATACCTATTTACAGTATGGCTTGCAGAAAAGACGACTTGGAAGGTTGTGGCATATCAACATATTTTTTAAAAGAAAATAATCTAATTTCAATCCAGTGGCACAGAAAATATAAACTGCTCAACAAAAGATATGCACAACCGATTGTTGATTTTTTCAAATAAAAGTAATAAACCCAGATGATTTGAAACACTGAAAAAGGGGAAGGTCAGAAATGTTGAAATATTGTACACGTGTGATTGATAACGTTTCCCCAAAAAATCTTTTAAGAAAACACAAACAAAAGTAGACCGAAAAATTTTCCATCAGCCAGCTGTTACTCCCAATTTCTCCAGACATGAACACGCTCTCTATCTTCTCCAAAATTTATCAGAATCGAAGTTCTACAACTGTGTGGCATACTCTGAAAAACGCAGAAATTGTGAGACACTAGTGTCCTTTCAGGCTGATATGAATTCCTTTATAAATATACTTTGATAGCAGCGAAGAGAAAATAAAAATCCTAGCGAAATAATTAAAAAAAAAAATCTGAGAAGCAATGAATATTAGAAAAAAGATAATGGAACAGAATACCTAGTTCCCAGATGGTCCATCATAGATTGTGTGTGCGTGTGTGTGTGGTGTGTGTGCGTGTGTGCGTGTGCGCGTGTGTGTGTGTGTGAAAGAGAGTGAGCGAGAGAGAGTGAGTGAGCGAGAGAGAGTGAGTGAGCGAGAGAGAGAGAGAGTGAGTGAGCGAGAGAGAGTGAGTGAGTGAGTGAGTGAGTGAGCGAGAGAAAGAGAGGGAGAGAGCGAGTGAGCGAGAGAGAGCGAGAGCGAGAGGGAGAGAGAGGGAGGGAGAGATCGAGAGAGAGAGGGAGGGAGAGATCGAGAGAGAGAGGGAGAGAGAGAGAGGGAGAGGGAGAGAGGAGAGGGGGAGAGAGGGAAGAGAGAGAGAGAGAGAGGAGAGAGAGAGAGAGAGAGAGAGAGAGAGAGAGAGAGAGAGAGAGAGAGAGAGGAGGGGGCTGGGGGCATGTGCTGGCAAATAGATTTGTTCTGTTGTACATATAAGTGCAAAGTGAGAGGAATAGTTGAAGACTATTATGCTGCACAAATCTGAAATCGATATTCCCCTTGTCTACAGGGCAGTGATGCTGAATAGACAAACTGTCAGTGTCAGTGTCTCAGTTCTACAAAAACCAGATCTTCCCACTTCCCTTCACGTTCTGTACACACATACATCTTAAGTCTTTATTACACAAATACAAACCAAACTCTAGCTATATTATTTACAAGCAGATTGTAAACATATTTTTTGATAGCACCATTTTTCTTTTTTTTTTTAGGGGGGGTGCTTTTTTTCTTTTTCTTTTGTAGCATTTTGCCTCTTTTTTGGTGCTTTTTGGTAACATTTCTTTTTTTCATTTTTTTTCATTTTTTCACCCCCCTTCTTTTTTCAGTAACAGAGCAAAGTTATCACCCAAAAAATACTTCATCTAGGCGACCCCCTGATGAAGCCTTGGTCATCCAATCAACATGTTCATACATACATACATAAAAATACATATGCGCGCTTGTGTGTGTGTGTGTGTGTGTGTGTGTGTGTGTGTGTGTGTGGTGCGTGCGTGTGGTTTGTGTGTGTGTGTGTGTGTGTGTGTGTGTGTGTGTGTGCGTTTTCCAGTCCACGAGTCTCTATTGAGGCATTCCCTTTTCACACAGTCCCGTTGATGCCGTCCCTATTGATACCATCTATGTTGATTCATGCAGTCACTGTTGATGTTTTAACGCGTCTTGTTGACCAAGTTCAAAATGGCTCAGTCCACGTTGATCTGGTCCCTGTTGATCTCATCTACAATGATCCAGTTAACAATGATCGATTTCCACGATGATCATAGCAATCCATGTGGTTACAAGTCCTTGATAATGAAGTCCACGTTGTTGAAGTCCATGATGATGAAGTCCGCGTTGATGAAATCCACATTATGAAATCCACGATGATGAAGTCCATGCTGATGAAGTCCATGTTGATGGTTGATGAAGTCCACGATGATGAAGTCCACGTTGAAGGTTGATGAAATCCACGTTGATGGTTGATGAAATCCACGTTGATGGTTGATGAAGTCCACGTTGATGGTTGATGAAGTCCACGTTGATGAAGTCCACGTTGATGGTTGATGAAGTCCACGTTGATGGTTGAAATCCACGTTGATGGTTGATCAAGTCCACGTCGATGGTTGATCAAGTCCACGTCGATGGTTGATCAAGTCCACGTCGATGGTTGAAGTCCACGTTGATGGTTGATGAAGTCCACGATGATGAAGTCCACGATGATGAAGTCCACGATGATGAAGTCTACGATGATTAAGTCCACGTTGATGGTTGATGAAATCCACATTGACGAAGTCCACGTTGAAGTCCACGTTGATGATGTCCACAATGATGAAGTCCATGATGATCAGTTCATGTTCATCCTGTCCATGGTAATAGAAGTCCGCGTTGATGATGTCAGCAAGGTATTGCCTTCTCCACTTCTCTCTACATAGGTATTGGGTGAGGGTTTTCTCCACGTTCTTCCAGCATGGTGGGCACCTGGTTGTATCTGGTCGTTGTACAACTCTTGGCAGTGTTCTGACCATCTGCGGGTAGATTTAGTGCTGTCTGGGTGCAGTGCACAAGGTTTGTGATAATGGTCTGTTCTGCTTGCCTTGGTGAACGTCTAGGTGTGTGCCTGCTTTCTGCTTTTCTGTTATGCTTTCTAACATCTAGTTTTTCCCCCCCCCCTTTTTTTTTACTTGCCTGCATTTATCTTGTGGTAGTCACATTTTTTACTTCTTGTAGTAGGTTGTAGTTTCCTTTACTTATCACAGGAGTTCAATATTATAGTGATTACTTTCCGCTAATGTTGTTCCAGTGCTTCACACGCCAATATCATGAATTTACTTAAGCCATTTGCATGAATGTCGAAGATGCGACCACAAAGTTTCAGTGCTGGAAGTTCCCTGCCAGCTGTCTGTGCTTGAAGTGCTGACAGTATCTGAGGGGCGTTCAGCTTTTCCAGGCTGAGCTCCATGCCAGGGCTGGCTGATCAAGGATTTTCCTTCAAGTCCTGATCAACGCCGACTTCTTGTCCAAGGTTTAATATTTGACTTTTAGTTGTCATGGTGCTAAAGCATTTCGGTCATGAATCAATACATTAGGAGCAGTCTAGGTTGTTCTCGAGTTTGTGAAGGTGTAAGGTGTTCTTAAGGACAAGCCTATATTTACAGTCAAAACTCCAGAAGGTGTTGCACTCCATTTGTGTCTCCTATGTGAGACTTTACCACTGTTCCAACCAATCGGATCATGATGACTGCCCCATCACGCCTGGTTCCTGGCACTTGTTTCCAGTCCCTGAAAGCAAAAGAATAACAATAACACTAAAAACCTCTATAGCATTATTGTAATGTAAGCTATGTTTTGTTGGTTGTTGGGGATTCCCCAGCTTAACACCATAAGGGTCACCTATGATACGCAATCTCATTCATTACATCTCGGAGTCACTGCAAGACACTGGATGAGGGGTTCGCATGAACAGTTGCTTTCAAATGCCTCGCCATGTAGGCTGCCATAATCCGACTTCGGGATTATTTTTTTCTTGTTAATCGAGTGTACAGCCTGTTATTTAAGATTTTGTAATGGATGAAGGCAATCTCAACAGAGCATTTTAGAACATAATTGGATTTTTATGTTTGCCTTTGTAGTTTACTTACCACCAGTATCTGACAAAACTTTTGGCCTGGCCTGTTAGTGATATGATCTCACTACATTAAATCTGCAGCTATCAAAAACCTTGGGGTCTTCACGTGTACAACGCTAAAGAAAAATTCAACAAGAGAACTTTGTCATAACACAGGCTTCCTGGGTGGGCGTCTCACTCAGTCCAGCTCTGTGACTAAGCTACCTATTGTCAGTAGGGTCTCAGTAGGTCGTGTCCCGCATATGTTAGCTCAAAACAGGCACCACTACACTGAAAAAGCGACCTGGCCGCAATATAGCCCCCACCTAACCCAACACCTGACTGATGGCCCCAAGGCAGCCTAACATTGACAAGCTCCCTGTGGACTTATGAGCCCGAGGATGCAACCTGAGCCTGGGTATGAAAACTAGCAGGCGATGAGGAAATTAGACAGTAAAGCAGTAAAGATAGCTCTTGGTGTTCCGGCTCATGCAAATACAGCTAATACTTATAAAGAAGCTCATTTACTATCTCTTTCTGATCAGCGAAAACTGGCAGTATCAAAATATGTGGTTCGTAGTATCTCTATTCCAAATTCAGTAAAAGAGGAAATATTTATTAATCAAGACACTGATTTTCCTAAACCGGCACGCAATATTTCATTTCTGTAGCCAATTAAAAATTATACAGACACATTTATGAAAGAAAATGACATCGATATATCAACAATTCCAATTTTACAGGTTGTTCCACAATTTCCTCCTTGGGAACATATTTCAGCTAAATTTGACATCGACTACACGGAAATAAAGAAAAATGATCAAAATCTTCTCACCGTTGATGTAAAAAGTCACTTAGAAAATAATTATTCTAATCACTTAAAAGTGTATACTGACGGATATGTATTAGAAACAGGCAAAAGTGGTGCTGCATATGTGATTCCGACTTTAAAAGTTCAAAAATCTTTTCATTTAGGACAACATTTTTCTATTTTTACTTCTGAATTATTTGCAATTCTTATGGCTTTGAATTTTTTGTCTGATACTGCTATTGATGTTTGCCAAATTCTGTTTTGCGTTGACTCAAAGGCAGTGTTAATGGCATTAAAGTCATGGCATGGTAAAATAAGGAATGATATTGTATTTGAGATAAAATTCCTGATACATTCTATTGCAAGCAGAGGCATCAGCATAACTTTTTGCTGGATCCCCTCTCATTGTGGAATTTATTCGAATGAGCTGGTTGATTCTTTGGCAAAACAAGGTGCCTCTGAATACAGTACTGAAGTGTTTGATTCTAATCTTGCATTGTCGTCTTATGAAATTCATTCTAAGTTAATGAAATGCATACATTCAAAGATTATAGAAAAACATTATCAGCAGTTTCCTTGCCCACGGAAATTAGAAATTCTAATACATAAACTGAGATTAAATGCATGGAATACTAAATATTCAAAAAATGTAACGTTGTTGTTCTATTCCACTTTCAGTCCACCATTTGTTGTTTGATTGCCCAATTCTTCTTGACATGTATAAAAGGAGAGGTTTAGATATTCATAAGAAATATGCCACTAGTCAAGAAGTTTTATATGACTCTCAGCAATTCATAGTGTCAGTTGCTGAAGTCATATATTCTTCACCTGTAAAACCTTTACTGTAATTACATATATATATATATATATAATATAAATATATATATATATTTATATATATGTATATACATATATATATATGTATATATTTATATACTTTGTGTGTGGATGTGGGTGCGTGTAGGGAGAGAGAGAGAGAGAGAGAGAGAGAGAGAGAAGAGAGAGAGAGAGAGAGAGAGAGAGAGAGAGAAGAGATGCGGTGTGTAATAATAGGTACTTTGGTATGAATGCGGGTGTGTCTAAATCACCATGTAGTGAATAGACAAACAAAACAAAACAAAAGCAAAAAAAAAAAACAGCAACGAGGAATCAACAGAAACAAAATAAACAAACGGCCTAAGAAGCTAAAATCTGAAACATGGAGCTGTGCAGTAAGATGGTTCAACTATAGCTTTAAGTTTTTAACGTACTTACCCATGCACTTTCTTTGGCGATGGTCAGATGGAGGACGGCTCAGTCTCCGCAATGGAGGCAGCAGCACGCTGAAGGTCTTGCAAGTCGCCATGGAGCTTCTTGGCCACTGGGGTGGAGTCAGGCCAGATCCTCTTTGGAAACACCAGTCAGGCCAGATCCCCTTTTAAAGAACCAGTCAGGCCAGATCCCCTTTGGAAGCGCCAGCCAGGCCAGATCCCCTTTGGAAGCGCCAGCCAGGCCAGATCCTGTTTGGAAGCGCCAGTCAGGCCAGATCCTATTTGGAAGCGCCAGTCAGGCCAGATCCTCTTTCATTGCGCCAGTTATGCCAGATCCTCTTTGGAAGCGCCTCTTGCGGCAGGTACATGTTCCGATGTCTGGCTGCTGGTCTTAGAAGGGTGCAGCTCTTGTATGCGCTATACAGAGCTTTATCTACATAATGTTTTAATGTAGGCGTTTCGTTTGTCCCTAGACTTACTATACAAGCCATGCAAGGTCTTCATTCAGCACATTCCCTCATGGCAGCCACAGTCCTGATAAGGCAATAATTAATTGGGAAGCTTCTGTATGATGCAAATGTTGGTTTTAACCACTAGATTAGGCCTCCTGTGGAATAAAGGATAGAGGTAGACGCTAAGTGAATGATTAAAATGTGAAGGGATTACCGAGTCTCCATCACTTAAGAGCAACAAGTCAATGCATTTGAAGGGGGCGGGTGGTATTTTGAAACACTGATCACTGTCACCAAGATTGCTCTCCTCTTGTATCTTGCAATAAAGTTTTTGTTTTGGCGGCTCTTTATTCAAAAATATTTTTGTTTTCAATTAACATTTTTTAATTCTATTTTATTTGTTTTAATTCATTTTAGTTTGCTTTGTTTTAGTTTTATTAATTCATTTCTTTTGTATTCTAAGTTTTTGTACTTTATTTTTCCGCCATTTTCTTTAGTTTTATTTTGTTTTGTTTTGAGTTATATCGACTTCTTTATTCTTATTTCGACTTCTTTATTCTGCCTTTAGTTTGATTTTATTTAAGTTTTAATTTTATACCTATTTTTGACTTTTTAAAAAAGTTTTAAATTTTGATGTATTCTATTTTATTTTATCCTATTTTTTAAAAGCAAGTACTGAGGAGGCAATCAGAAGTGTCCAGTGATCATATGGCCCACAGGACTGGAGACAGCTAACAGGCCATGCTTCAGCGATTCTCGTCAAGATTGATGTGGCCAACTGGTGATCGTATAACGGAAACTGACAAGCACAGTCACGGGGAATGTCGGCCAGCACGCCTGACAGAACTTCAGGGCAAAAATCGATCAGGACAGGGGCGAACTACAGATGCAAAATGGAGACGCGTCTCAAGACCAAGACACATAATGACATGTTCCAGATCCTGACTTTGAAAGCAAAACCCTTTAGGGACTTTTTATAATATATCTTGTGAAGGGTACGTGCTGATGTTTGTATACTGTTTTGTGGTAGTTTTTCTGTAATAACACGTTATCTGGTTACTGTTAATCGACTTGTAATCCGCGTGAATTTCTGTTTGAGAGATAAAGAATTTGAAATGAATTGAATCGCGATATTCCGCTCATCCTCAAATCTCTATCCTTTTCTAACAGGGGCCTAACTAGGGTAAAACCATTCATGCTGAATCCTACCCGCAGCACTTTCAGTGCGGTGTTTGTGGCGAGAAGATCCAAGATTGATAGGAAGTTTATCTTTTTGCGTTCCTGGCAGCCTAGACTGTGCAATAAAGGCAGCAGTACGTTGCCGATCCTGAAGCAGTCACCGAGCTTCTTGGGTAGGGTTGGGGCAGACTGTTTAGGAGCTCCTCATGTAGCGAGTAAGGCTGCAATACATATTCTGTTGTCTTGCAAGGGCACTGTCCTTGTGTGTTCTTTACGCAGTTTTCTGTACATATGGTAATTCAGGTGGTAGTTGACGGTCTCGAGCCTGATATAGGCCTGCCGCTGTCACCTCAGCAGGACATTGGGGTTGGACTTGTGCAGATGTTGCTGCATCCTTTTCCTTTGCTGCTTTGCCTTGGAAAGGGCTTCAGAATGGCTGGCAGACCTGTTCACCTGTTCTGGCTTTCTATCTTCCTTTGCCAGGAAGTCAGCAGTCTCACTGCCAAGCGCACGCTATGGGAGGGGATCCACTGCAGCACTACTGCAAGAGAGGCAAGGGTGAAGAACTAATTATGTCAGTCATTCTGCTGGACTGTAAGGCCTGCAAGACAGGCTTTGGTGAAGATGACGACTCTGCGGGGGGGGGGGGGGGGGGGGAGGGGGGGGGGGCACACGGGCTGACCACTCTGTGGGCTGCTGCAGTTTCTATGGCTTCTGCCTCAGCTTTTTGTTTCGTTGAGCGAAGGCCAACTGTAAGGCTGATCTTCACTGCCGTCAGGGTGCTGGATGTAGATTCCTGACCCTCCCTCCACTGTGTCCTCAGCAAAAGCACTCTTGTGTACACATGGGTCAAGGAGTCTTGGGTAGTGAGAGGAAGGGGTTCACGGGTGTGGGGCTTCTTGTCAGCGCCATTTTCCAGTCTTTTGGTTCAACGCAGGGATACTGCACTGATTGAGAGTAGATGCCCTCCATGGGAAGTATCTGATAAAGACAAACATAATAGAGTGAAATACTATAACGTTTGTATCTAAAAATATATATGTATATATAATTTATATACATATATATATAATATATATATATATATATAATATATATATATAAATAAAGATAGATAGATATAAAGAGAGAGAGCTAGATAGATAGATAGATAGATAGAATGAACATTTAAAATGATTTTTTCATTGAAGGAAAACTATAAGCACAATGGTGACTTTTATCGTCCAGCCGTCAGTCATAAATTTAATATGCAAGTTATTTCAAATAAGTAATCAATCGATGAAATGTCTAACAAATTTAGGAAGATGGTAATAACATGCATTATCGGAAAAAAGAGTGTCATATACATGGGGCAGATACCAGAAAGAAATAGAAGAGAGAGAGAGAGAGGAGAGAGAAAGAAAGGAGAGAGAAAGAGAGAGAGAGGGTGAGAGAGGGCTTTGAACTCAAATGGTTTAATTGCACATCGGCCTTAGACCACAATACAGAGGGAAAAAGGATAATATCTAATAATAACATCACCTACCTATGTACAATCATTATTTGTATTAAACTCGTACATCTCATAGGCAATACTATTCAAATCTTCAGGATAGTTAACTAACCTCAATAATTATTTCACTTCTACTGTAATGATCAGAATCATATGCCTTAGTATTAATGGTGGAGGTAATACAGATCATTTATGCCACGAATTCATAATAATACGCGATATATATACAAAACTTTAACATAAGTACTTCAGAGAATTATGTAAAATAATTTTCTTCCCCCTATTAATTGCATGAAACGCACAGAGAGAGACAGAGTAACAGAGAGACAGAGACAGAGAAAGAAAGAGGGAGTGAAAGAGGGAGTGGAAGAGAAATTAGATTGATAAAATAATGAGAAAAATAGGGGACTGAATGAGGAGGAGGAGGAGGAGGAGAAGGAGGAGGAGAGAGAGGGAGAGAGAGGGAGAGGGAGAGAGAGGGAGGGAGGGAGGAGAGAGAGAGAGAGAGAGAGAGAGGAGAGAGAGAGAGAGAGAGAGAGAGAGAGAGAGAGAGAGAGAAGGGTGGGGGGGGGGGGGGGCAGACATACAGAGATACAGCATGCGCGCGCGCACACACGCTTAGGCACACAGTTTCATACATTAAACCATATTAAAGCGCAGGACTTTCCCGCACACTCACCCACATAGAGGGAAATTTCCCATCGTATTAAAAATGCAACCACCACCAAGGATGGAACGTGCTTTTAACCGTGTAACTTAACACTAACAATATACCAATCCGACTGATGAAATGTTCCAGATTTTTGTATGAAGCTTACCTGTTTGTAGGTCCCCGTGACAGCGTCCACCTTCCTCCACTTCCATGTCTTGCTGTCAGCAGAGCAGACCACTGGTGATGCTGGGGGCCTGCAGGCTGAAAGCAAAGGGTCGGATCTCAGATAGGCTGTACACACACTACATGGCACTATGCAAATGCACTCTTAACTTGGGATAGACTAGTGGTTAGAACATTGCGCTCGCAATCTGACGACCCGGGTTCGATTCCCGTTCAAGGGGGATATTTTCCCCTGGAGTTAACATCAGTGCAGTCTCCAATCTCCCCAAAAGTCTTTCGGATGAGACTATAAACCGAGGCCCCGTGTGCGAACGCACGCAGAACATCTTGCGCACCCGTTAAATCCTGTTCCGCTTTTCATAAGTGTAGGCCATTGTGTACTGGTGGGAACGGATAAAATTTACAAAACCGCATACACACGGGGACTGAAGAATAATACAGATAATTTTTTCCATAGGATGAAAATTACAGGTTAAATGTTTTTAATCGGTTAAAACAAAATGAATCACATTAAGTTCTTTAAAGAAGTCTATTAAAACTAATAACGAATCACACTGATATAGACTTTTTTAATCTGTTAAAACTAACGATGAATCACACTGTAATTTTAAAAAAATCTGTTCAAACTAATAATATTTCGCATTTAAGAAAAAGGTAAAGGTGTCCCATAACCTACAAGGTCGAAGGGGAGCAAGGCGTCAGAGACCTCACTTTTCCAGGGGCCAGCATATTGAGGGCGGCGCCCATCTCTCCCTCGCTGCTTTACCTTCCCTGACTCTAAAGAGGGCAGGTACCCATTTACAGCTGGGTGAACTGGGGCACTGTACTGAAGCCAAGGCACGCAAACGGTCACCCATCCAACTGGTAACCACGCGCGATGCAGCTTAACCAGCAAGTGCTCCGACCTCTGAGCTATCCGGACCCCTTTGAATAAGATTTTATAAAATTCTATTAAAACTAATGATGAATTACATTGATAAGATCAATCTCAAACTATTTAGCTTACCTGTTTACGTTCTTCACACTGTCCACATTTTCTGCTTCCATGTTTAGTGTCGAACAGATTTCCGACAATGCTGCCTGCATACACTCTGAAAGGAAGCAATCAGGTCTCAGTCCCGTTGAACAAAAGCTACATGGGCAATAGACAAATTCACACACCCGCATTAGATTCAAACGAAACATATAGTAGCTTTCTCAAGGTTTTGCCGACAAGTTTGCATTACATCTGACACATGATCCCTGTACATATATTCATTAGGGCAGCTACAGACAGTGACATGGCCAAACATTCCAAGCATGCATCTGTCGCCTACCGAAAAACAGACTGCCAGCTTCAGTTTGCCCAAGAGTCTGAAAGCGTCAGTGCTGTGCGCCTATGACTCCTGAAGGTGCTAGAGAAGTTGGGTTATGGCATTTTTTACGAGGCAGCGGGTGTAACCTACTTATATTGGTTTTAATTTCTCTAGTGAAAAAAAAAAGGAAAAACCAATACATGCAAACGCGCTTGCACGCTTGGTTGGTCAGAGCGTTGCACATTGCGCTTGTGATCTGTTGACCAGGGCTCGATTCCCGTTCATGGGATTATTTTCTCCTGGAGTTAATCAGTGCCGACTCCACTCCTCTCTTCCCCCCCCCCCCCCCACCAAATCTTTCGGATTAAGTCTATAAACCGAGGTTCCGTGTGCGCACGCAGGAGAACACCTTGCGCACACGTTAAACCTGTTCCGCCTTTTGGAAGAGTAAGCCATTGTGTGACGGTGGGAATGGATGACAAAATTGATAAAACTGCATACACACAGGGACTGGATGTAGGAAAGCACATGGGTGCTTTTTCTATTATTCTTGAAATAAAAATAAAGAGCGCACGCTCGTGTACACACACTCACTCAAATAGAGCACTTAACTTGTAAGCTGCTGTTAAGGAATACAGCTTCAAGCTTCAGCTGAGATGAGCGTTTCCCCTGAGGCTGCCTGTCAATTTCATTGTGCGTATACATGAACATTTCTCCCCACACTTAAAAATTCTGCACTTTACAGAATGGGCTAGCATTGGCCAGTGTATGGATGACAAACCATTTTTCATCTCATCAGAGCTACAAACCCACATCACCGCATACTTTCTACTAGAAAAAACAAACAACGCCAGAAGATGTTTCTTTGTTCACAGAACCTCACTTCTTGATCGTGCAACAAAAACTAGCTGAAGCAACGTTCGTGACACCATATTGTCTTCCTGTGTTGTGTCATGACAATTTGTTAGCAAAGAACTCTGAATGAACCAATGAACCCAAGTATCTAATAAAATTTTGGTTCCAAATGATCGAGTTCATTTCAATTGGTTACTTTGCCCTGTTGTTCGAATGTGTTGTCTATATATTTTCGCACGAGGCGCAGGAAGAAGACACTCTGCGGTGTTACACAGTGCAGGAGATGACCAGGCACTGTGCCTTCTACCCATTATGCCAAAGGCTTATTAAATGGAGGGCTCAACTTTTCCCCCAAAGTTAGCCCAGCTGCAAATTTTTACCAATTCGTTTTTAGTACACAGGTGTTCAAAAGAATGAATAGGCCAGGGATTTCTGTTGATAATGAAACGCACATTACAAATTAGCCAGCCTAAATGTGATCTCAATGCTTCGTTCTGTGTTACTGCTCCTGCTGATAAGTGGAATATGTTGTTTACAAAATTGTTAGTATCAGCATGTAAAAGCTAAAATACATGGGAAGCAAGCTTACCAGCTGCAAAACCGTTTGCATAGACTGCAAGCTCCAGTTTTTCTGTAAGGAAGGCCTCAAAGACTACTGTTCTTACACATGAAATTTGAGCTGTCTGCATTTGTGTTCACCGTGAAATCACAGCACTGGCCTCCCGTAGATGTCACGTGTTGTGGACAAGTAACTATCATTATCTCTGCAGTAAAGGCATAGTTCTATTTTTGACCAATCAAATAGTTCTATTTTTGACCAATCGGTGACGAGCGCTAATGGACAGGCCAGTTTTCATCCCGCCACCTGGGTAATCATGAGCATGCCTGTACAATAAGTTGGAGCCTGTTGATTTATACCAATTGAACGTGTATTGTGATACCTTTTATTCCTGTTAGTTTTTACCTTTGATCTGTTGTTAATACTGAAACTATGACACAGGGTTTGCTTATTACTGCCATTACATCACAGACAATGGGGCACGAGAAAAAACAAAAGGGAAGGGGCAGTGGGGAGGCCGAAGTGGGATGTAGACAATAGCCAGCCACTAGTACTTGCAGATTTTGTAGCCTCAATTTCCCAATCCACCTATTCCACTTTTTGGATAACCTAGTTTACAACAACTCATTTACAACCCAGCAATCATGATAAGGAAACGGATCAACCCGCTCCTCTTTTGCCACCTTCAGCTGACAAAAAGCCATTTTTCGACCATGGAAGGATTCTATTCCGCTCTTTTCCTCTCTTTGCATAGGACTAATCAAGAAAACTAAATTTGTTTAAGTATCTGCCTCAGAATTCCTCAAAGAAAGCGCATCATAGGCATAGCTGGATTCAAGCACGACAGTTACAGAAATAGGACGGAGACAGGGAGGGGGATTGGAGGGACATTGAGGGTGGGGGGGGGGGGGGGGGGTGTTAAACAGTAAAGAGGAGGGGTGGGTGGTGGGGGTGGGGTCAACAAAGGGTTAAGGCCAAGTTCCACGCTAGAGGAGAAAAGTTTCAACTGACATGGGGAAGATTGAAATGTAGCCATACTACAGTTTGACTTTGTAGAAAATGACCAGTGAAAAACCATGTCTTATTGCAATGAGCATGGCACCTATGACGAAATATCTTTGGTAGTATCCCCGATTTTCTCAATAAAAAACCTCCAATCCCTGAACGTTTTAAAACGTCGAGTTGTTAGCGTGTGTGTTCTAACCTTTTATTCCATCGGAGGCGGTAATGGACAGTAACGATTTCTCTACCTTTTTTCATCTGGCTTAAAAGGTGTGTGTGTGTGTGTGGATCATTTTTCTGGCTTCTGCATTCGAGACAAAGCAGGTCCATAGAACAGTGGATGGGGGTTGGAGTGGGAAGACTCGAGACTCAAGACTAATGTCTCAGCTAGAGAAATTAGAGCCTAGTTCTAAGAACATCCAACGTGTGATGTGACAGTAACGCAATGTACCAGTTCTAATCTTTGTTCAAGTGTACATCCGAGTTCCCCTCTCCCTTCCCTCTACTTCAATTCAAATTAGTCTAAGTCTGTTCTGTTCTACAACAAAAAGATTTCGCATGAAGCAAGAAACCGAAATCAAGTTAGCAAATTCTGCAGCATGGCGTACATGACATTTTGTGCTCGCGTTAATCCCTATCTTTGGAAGACAGGTGGGTTGAGGAGACTATGGCTGATTGGTATGGATGACCAGCGTACCAAGCTTACATCCTACAACCTGAAGAATGACAAGTTTGGCCAGGTTCAACTTCCCAAAGGCACACTTCTTAAAAATAGTGCAGTGCCCCTAAGACTCTCAGGTAGTTGAGAAGTCGTCACCAAGGGGGTGAGGGGGGGGGGGGGGGGGGCTGGCGGCAGGAGGGTGGAGAGGAGGGAGGGCCCACATGGAATATCTTCCCGTTAAGTAGCAATCTATGAGAAAGAAAGAAAGCCTGTGCAAGCAAGGTATACTTAATAATATGTAGGTGGCATTGCTCTTGTGACTCGACACGCACTGTCTCTTGGAAGAACAGTCCGAATTTTGCGTAGATAAATCTGCCGTGAGGGAAAGTGGTATTTAATTTAAAAACAATCTTTCCTTAGAAGAAAGAATGTAACGAATTAATATTTTACTCGTCTTCCTGCATTACAATACGTTTTCGATTTTAAGCATGTCAGAATAAACATTGGTAACAAACTGATATAACAACCAAAACAATGATAGTTACCTGTGGTCTTTGGCTAAAAATGACCGGGTGGCGACAAGGCAAAATTCGCCCATTTGTCACACGCATCTTGTCTCGTCCACCCTGAGGTGTCGAATGAAAAAGAAGCGGGTAGGTTGCCAACACAGTGCCACCCCTGCGAGCGAGTACAGTCACTTTTTCCACGTGTTTCTCCTGGAATCCCACACAGTCAGCAACAATGTTCACCGTTTGTGTGTGTGTATGTGTGTTGTGTGAGGTGTGGGATGTGTGCGTGCGTGTTTGTGAGGTTTGTGGTTTTTTTTTTGGGGTGCGGATCCCTTAGAAAGTGTTGTTTGATTTTTTTTAATGAGGGCATGGTGTAAAGGAAGCTTCTTGAATCCTCGAGTTCGAGTTTCTCTCTCCTCCTTCTCTCTCTCTATCTCTCTCTTCTCGTCTCTCTCTCTAAAGGCGCATACAGGGATGGAATGTAAAATGCAATTGCTTATTCCATTATACTCGAAATAAAAAACTGTAAAATAGAGAAATAGATGAAAGGAAAATCTATATCTCTCTCCTTGGTTTTATGAATGCGTTTTATTGTTATAATCATAATCTTAAAAAAATATTAACAGCATATAAACTATATCGCTTTAAGTGTATTCTTTTTTTTCTTCTGATTAAACAGCAGGGATTCTTGTGAACACCCTCTGTTTGTAATTTGACTTCCCAAATGTTTATTTTGTTCATCTAAGGACTGCTTTTATTCCTGTTTTAATGTTCTTATTGTATATCATGATCTTACGTCTTCATAAAAAACAGCGTCAATTGTTTGTTGATGACACCATCTTTTAGAAATTAGCTAATTCTAATAATATATATGCTTCCATTGAAGTTTATTATTGCCATGCAAAAAAAGTATGTGTCCTGTAAATGGACTATTCTTGAACACATGGCTCTTCAACCCCATTAAAATATATTGATTTTCTGTTGGTCTAGGATAGACAAAAGCGTCGGATAATCATACTCACTGTTACTGTTCTTGATATCCCTAATTATTGAAGTACGAGGATAGGAAGTAGTTAACCACAAAGTTTTTGACATAGAATAATAACCAGTCCTCGTCAAAGCATTTTTTGCACAAATTGCATATTGCACAAAATTGTATCAATTAAAAAAACATACTTGGAAATTATTCATTCATGCATGTATTAGGTCTAATGTTGATTATGGCTCTGCACTCTGAGATCTGGCTAGCAAAAGGTAAATGCTTAAACCATTAGTTTGTGTTGATGATGATGATGATAATAGTAATAATAATAATGATAATAATAATGATAATAATTAACTGCTATTAACAAATCATCTTTCATTACTCCCTGAAGTCGGAATAGGACAGGCTAAATGGTAGGTTAAAGTGGGGTCGCATACGCTAAACTCATCGTATAGCGAGGAATCGATAAATTAAGTACATCATAAATATAATTTGAATACAGCAAGCCTAATAATTCCTCTGGAGCAAAACTCTTTATCAATAATGGGATTCTATGCAGATTATGGATGCACAACATCTTTTCTACAATAAGGGATTTCTATGCAGATATGCTGCACGGCACTTTTCACAATAAAGGGATTTCTATGCAGATATGCGGACGGCCTGTGTCCCACCTGCTCTGACATTTACAGAAACTGACCCTTCCTTTCAAGACAATTATTTTTTCTACGCAAGTCTTGTCTACAATATTTTGGAGGATAGGCCTAGTTGTAGAATAATAATGAATAAAATCAAATCTGAATTAAACTAAACAGACCAATCCCCCTGATTATCTCCCTTGGCATGCATACTTGTGTGCAGGTTTGGAGAAAATTTATAACCAGGAAAAAAATCAGACTGCCCATTATCAAGAAATGTTTCAGCAATACAGGCAACATCACATTTACAAACTAATGAGATTTGTTTTCAGTCTTTCCCAGATTCCTTTGTTTTTCTCTTCATCCCATGACAAATTGTATTGTTCCGTCTAGTAGCCCAGCCTTTCAAGTCATCAGCTTTCATTTTATATATTGACAATTCATTCTTCGAGAACTAAGCTTGTCTGAATGTTTCTTTCATATTCTTCCAAATCTTCATGACTTCCTTCAAACACTTCCCCTAGCTGTGTGAATATTCCATACTTTTTACCAAACAGCTTTAAATCAGTTCTCACATCGTCCATCGTTCTGCCCAGCCTGTTGTCCATCTTCCGTAGCATCGTCACAACACAACCACCTTCACAGTCAGTTCCTCAGCCAGTGATGAATAACCTGGGTCTACTCAGTAGTTTCGTTGGCAGCTAACTACGGTCAGCGTTGGCTTTGCATGAACCTTTGCCAGTTGCTAATGGTCTGTCCTCCAACAACCAAAAAAAAAATGGATATTAACTTTGTCTGCCTCTTCTTGTGCTCTGGAGGTTAACATGGTTGGTTTCAGTATCGCCACACCTCAGCAAAAAGACTCCCACCCCTACAAAACGGAATAGGTGATGGGCCCAGCCATGCAGGATACCATTGTTCTGTTTCACCAAGTCGAGATGCTTTGAAAGCTGCTCATTCAATATTAAAGCAAGGACATACTGCAGCATATCTACTACATACCCCTCTGTGACTTGTAAGACTGCCCACGGTTCTTAATTGCATATCTGTATAAAAAAAGAGGCCTGGGGTTTGTCATGCTCCACAGGATCAGCAGAAGCTCTGGGTTGCCTTAAGGGGCGACTTTGCTTCGGGAAGACCACGTTTAGCTCCCCACCACACCAACACTGAACAACCAGAGATGGCCTGATTGACAGTGTTGACATAATTTTTTTTTTTCAGAGGTGCGATAGGGAATAAGCATGACAATTGCTTCTTTTTAAACATCAAGTTCCTATAACAATAACAAGAGAAAGAGAGAGGATGACGAGGAGAGTGAGGAAGAAGTTAGAGGAGAGGAGAGACGAGAGTGAGAGAGAGAGAAGTATGTAAGAAAGTAAGGAAGAAGAATTAAAAACTAAACACACACACACACACACACACCACACACAAACACACACACACACACACACAACAATGTGTGACGGTGGGAACAGATGTCATTTTACAAAACCGCTTACAACGGGGACTGGATGTAAACAAGCATTTGAGTGCTTATTCATTATCCTCAATATTAAAGAACGAATAAAAAAAAAAAATAATTTTAATACACACGTGCGCGCGATCACGCACATACGCAACACCGATCGCATGCACACAGACAAGAGACCATTTAGAGGGTAATGGTCAAACTGTGCGCCCATTCGATATTAAACCACCCATCTTTGTGATCTCAGACTCTGTGGAGGACAGACTGATAAAGGACCTCGGTGGTCGGTGGACCAATAAACATACACGAAACGAGAACTATATTAGTATCAATTTAATACTCTAAGGTTGGTGGGGTGGATTCCCCGACGTTACCAATCCATCTTTTACCCTGCCTCATTCCAGGCGACAGAACACTCATCGCGCCTGTACTACCTACTTTTGAAAGCAGCTGTCGGTGCAACGTACCAGCATGACTCCCACTCGTAGGTTGGGTCCGGGTGGAGAAATAATAATAATAATAATATATGGAATTTATATAGCGCTGAATCTTGTAAAACAAACACATCGAGTTATAGGGTTTCTTTACTGTGTTGCCATTTACAACAGTTCCTAGTCATGGCAGATGTTTCTGCGTCATATTCCAGAGACTGGTTTTTTTTTCCCGGGTTGTGAGGGAGTGTTTGTGGGTATGGAGTTGTGTCAGTCATCATGCTCCATTTTTATCCCTATCAGTATGCATAGTGAGCCCAATGCATGGCATTGTTTGTCTTGTGAAAAAGATGCAGGTTTTTTGTTTTAAAGTCAGAGTTTTCCTAAAACAAATTTCCAGTTGCTTGAACCACGTTAGCATATATGTTGTATAAATTATATGCTTCTATCTCACGGAACTTCTGCTTTATAGTCTTATCTGTTTGTGGAAAGACTGTTAGTGTGCTGTGTCAGAGGATGGGATGTTTATGGTTAAGATTGGTGTGTCGTGGGGGGTAGGGTTTAGGTGTGTTTTAGTTGGTTGGGGTGTGGTTGGGGGGTTTTGTGTTGGATGGTTGTTGAGTTTTGCAGATGGGGAATGTGGATTGTTATTGGGGTGGAGGGGTGTGGGGGGGGGGTTTGGAGGGTGGGTTTGGGGTGGGGGGGTTAGGGTTTGTGGAAAGGGGGGGTGTGTGGGTGGGGTAGGAGGAGTGGGGGGGGTGTGGGTTGGGCGGGTTTTTTGCACGGTGATGGGATTGGGTGGAGTTTGTGAGGATTATTGGGTATAACTTATATTTTTTTTTTAATAGTCTTCTTTTATTAGTATTGTGTGATGTTGGTGTGATATCATATTGGTGTAGTATGGTAAGGCTATATAATTGTGTGATGTGATTATAGTGGATTGGTGGTTTCTAGAGGTAACGCGTCTGTCTAGAAAGCGAGATGTCCGGGTCGGAAGTTCGGAAGTATGCGGCGGTTCGTACCCCGTTTGGGCCGAAAACTTTTCCCCCATCCATTAGGACATGAGTGGTGGTCTGGGCGATAGTCATTCTGATGAGACGAAAAAACTGAGGTCCCGTGTGTACTCAAAATTATTCTGGCACGTAAAAGAACTTACGGCAACAAAAGAGTTGTCCCTAGCAAAATTCTTAGAAAATCCCCACTTCCAGATTGGGAATATAAATACAGAACCCCCCCAAAAAAAAAAAAAAAAAAGGGTGCGTTCTCTGTGGCGACGCGCTCTCCCCGGGGAGGGCAGCCGAATTTCACGCAGAGAAATCTCGTGACTTAAAGTGGTATAAATAAAATAAAATAAATAAATAGTATAGTATGGTGTAATATGGTAAAGTGTAGTATTGTGTGATGTGGTATATTGTTTGGGTTGAGACCGTATGGTATAGTATTTTGTCATGTGGTATGATACAGTTTAGTGTGATATAGTGCAGTATAGTTATGTGTGATGAGATATGGTGTAACTTGTTTTAGTGTGATAATGGTTTGTAGTATTGTGTAATGTTTGGTATGGTGTAGTATAGGGTGATATGGTAATAATATAGTGTGGGTGTTAATGTGTTATGGGTACAAGTGTGAGTGATATGGTATATTCAAATGAAAGGGTGCTGCAATATGGGTATAGTTTTGTATGGTGTGACATCGTTACAGAGTAATATGGTATCGTTATAGTATGGTGCATTGTACGGGTACAGGCATTGGTAGGGGTGTGATGCACACACACACACACACACACACCACACACACACACACACACACACACACACACACACACACACACACGCCACGCACGCACCGCAAGCACGCACGCACGCACGCACGCACGCACGCACGCACGCACACTCAACACACACACTCACAAACACACACACAACACACTCCCAACAGGCATCCACTACAAATACAACAAGAAAAATGTAATGCCAGGATGATCCATACCAGTGTAAGACTCATTTTTGGTTATTTCAGTGCTGATGTTAGTTTAAAAGTGATGCCTAGCGTAGGACCGTTAATGTGATTGCCATCATAATTATAATAGGGATTATACAGCAATGAGAATCTTTGTAAAGTAAACATAGCGCATTGAGTGGTATGTATTCCCATTTGAAGACCGTGTTGGTAACTTTCAGCATTGGATATAGGAATCCTCCCTCCCCCCACCCTGTGCTTAACCTATTTTATGATGTTGGTGCTGATAATGGTGATTGATGATGTGTGATGATGATGATGATGATGATGTGATAATTATCGTGATTGTTATTAGGTTATCATTATTATTTTCTCTCTGTATATCAGATTGCGAATTTGATATAGAATAACCGAAAGTGACTAGACATTAAAAACTTGAAACACGAACAACTGAGGAGTCCGCGCGCGCGCGCGCGCACGAACGCACGCACAGGCGCACGGGCGCGCACACACCGCACACACACACACACACGTGCGAGCGCACGCACCCTCACACACAACACCCATACCCACTCAAGCACACATGCTAAGGGATAAGGGATAAATTAAATTCAGAACACAACACACAGGCAACCCACTAAACACACACACACACACCACGCACACACACACACACAGAACACACACACACAACCACACCACACACACAACACACACACACACACACACTCACACACCACACACACACACACCCACACAAACACACACACACACTCACACAACCACACACACACACACACACACCACACTGCTAGGGATATGGTGGAGATGAATTAAATTCAGAACACCCCCACAATTCCAGTCTGCGTGGACTTGCTACTTAAAGTAATGATTCCTTTGCGTTTCTGCAGTTTCCCCTCACATCAAATTTTTGTAACAGGGTAAAATCTGAACCTGCCACCAAACCATCAATTTTATCAATGCTAAACTACCATCAGCATCACTGGTCCATTTCTAGTTGTAGGACATGTACCGACAGGAAACACAAAAGAACACTTACACTGGTTGGCTACGTTTTTTTTACATTTTTGTTTATTAATTCTTTTTTGTGTCAGGATTATGGAATAAGTACCTCGTATTGGCTTTTTAAATTTTTTTTACATTCTAGTCTCATGTTGTATGCGTGTTTTGTAAAATTATATGTCATATGTCCCACCGGCACGCAGTGGCCTACTCTTTCAAAAAAGCGAACAGGATTTTAAGTTGCGCAAGTGTTCTGCGTTTGTGGGCCTCGGTTTATAGTCTCATCCGATGACTTTGGCAGAGTGGAGTTTGAAACGTTACAAGATCCAAAGGGCCTGTCTAAGTTGTTTTTTTAATAAAAAACACCAAGGAAATATTAAGTGGGGGAGACAAAGGCGTGGAGCAAAGACAAAACAAACAAACAAAACAAAACAAAAATACAAACAAATCCAACGAAAAGCCCTACCAAACATCTCCACCTCCGCTGAGGATGGATGACAATTGCCAGAACAGGACAGGTGTAAGGACAAAGGCTGTTGGTATTCAATCCGAACAAAATGTAGGGGAGGAATTTAGTGAAGGAACTTCTTGAATGCGGTCTTCCTAAAGATGCCTCGGGAGAGTTATTTATTTTATTATTTATTTATTCTTTTATATCGAGGATAATGGAATAAACATTTATGTGCTTTTTTTTACATCCAGTTCCCGTGTGTATGCGGATTTGTGGAATTCTAGTATCTGTCCCACGGCAACAATGGACCCACTCTTACGATAAGCGTACAGGGATTTAAACGTCTGAGGTAAGGGAATACATAGGAGGATGTGCAGGGACCAGTTTTATTTTAGGTTCACCCTCATTTGTCTCTAAGCCATCACTGGGTCTTGGATGGTCCATACGTGTCATAGTTTGTTCGAGGAGGAAGTTGATCGCTGGGAAAAGAGGAGAAAAAAAAATCAGCCATGGTGTTTCTATTTTCGGTTTGATCGATGTGCCTTTTGTTCAGTTTTCACTGCCTGTCTGTATGTCGGTTATATCTGTCTGTTTTATTTTTCCTTCTCTTGTCTTTATTTTGATTCAATTTCCATCTGTTGATTGTTCTGTACTTGTTTGTAACCTCATGAACGTCTTTTTTTAAATGGAAAAATAAGGGTTTATATTTGTAGTTTAATGTAATCCTACCCACTCTTTTTCTTGTTCGTTTGTTTGCGTTCTGTTTTGTTGTTATGTTTTTTTGTTGTATGGTTTAAAAAAAATATCTTCCGTTTGGTTTGTTTGTTTGTTTTGTTTTACTTAATGTTCTGGATTCTAGTGGGTTTTTGTTTTTCATTTGTCTTTTTTCTCTCTTTCCTTCTTTCTTCCTTATCCTTTTCGTTTTTTGCTCTTCTCTTTTCGCTTTATTTCCATTCTCCTTCTTCCTGTATCTTTTTCTTTCATTTTTGCTTTTAAAATAATCATTCTTAGTTTTTGTTTTTAGGTTTTTCAATTTTTAATTCTTCATTATTTACTTCCATAATTTGTCCTACATTATTTTCTTTCTTCATTCTCCCCTTCTTTCTTTTCTTTGTTTTTTCTTGTTCTCTCTCTCCAATTCTTTTTCCTTCCTTCCTCCTTTCCCTTACTTGGTAAAACAGTGTGTATTCACCATGAGGATGATTTATTAGAACTGAAGCGCTGAAAAGAATTGGACAATTTCTCTTCGACAGTTCGTTAGGTTCATTATAAACTACCCTACCTCCCGTTAATGATCATTCTTTCTTTTCTGTCTGTCTGTCTGTCGTTGTCTGTCTGTCTTTTTTCTTTCTTTCTTTCTTTCTCTCCTTACTTCCGGGTCTATTCTGTATATCTGTTTGTCTGTTGTCTGTTTGTTTGTATTTCTTTCTTTCTTCCTTCCTTTCTTCCTTCTTTCTTTCCTATCTTTTCATTTCTGTGTGTCTGTATGTGTGTCGTCTGTTCTTTCTTTCTTTTATTCATTTCTTTTTTCTGTCTTTCTTTCTGTGTGTCGTCTTTCTTTATGTTCTGTTGGTTTTTCTGTCTGTCTGTCTGTCTTTCTTTCTTTCTTTTTTTTGTCGTAAGGTGCCTGCTTTGACTCATCAAGGAAAAACGATTTATGCGTACGTATGTGGATAACAGAAATGGGCATTATTCTGTTAGACAGTTGTCTTGTGTGTGTGTTTTGTGCGTGCGTGCCGTGTGAGTGTGTGTGTGTGTTGTGTGTGTGTGTGTGGTGCGTGATGAGTCGTGTGTTATTGTTGTGTGTGCGTGTGTCTGTGCGTCGAGTGTCGTGGTGAGTGTATGTGGTGTTTGTGTGTGTGTGTGTGGAGTTCAATGAGGTGCCTGGGGGGCTATGGGCTGATAACGAAACACAATAACAGCTATCTCCGTATCCATTAAGTTGGATTAGTGCATATGCACATGAAATGATCGGTATGTGTGTGTGTGTGTGTTTGTGTGTGTGTGTGTGTGTCTCTGTGTGTGTGTGTGTGTGTGTGTGTTGACTTCAATTTTTACGTATGTCACTTATAGTGATATTGATGTGTGTGTGTGTGTGTTTGTTTGTGTGTGGTTTGTTTTGTGGGTAGTGTGTGTGTGTTTTGTTTGTGTGTGTGTGTATTTGTGTGTGTGTGTGTGTGTTTGTGTTTTATATGGGAGTGTAAGGGTGTTCGTGCTCGGAGGGGGAGGGTTTTGTGTATGTCTGTACACGTTGTGATAGGGTAGACATGGACGCTTGTGTGCATTTTATTATTCATATTTGCGTGCGTGATGTGTGCATGCATCGCTCGGCGCGCGCGCGTGCGTGTGTGTGCATCTTTGAGCATAAGCTGTGTGGGTCTGTATTTAAGTGATGTATGTGTGTTGTAGTGTGTGTGTCTGTGTGTGTGTATGCGGCGGTGTATGCGCGCACAACGCGCGCGCCTGCGTGTTGCCATGTGGCATTGGGCAGTTGTGCTCAAAAGCAAGGGCCGTTGTGTGCGGTGAGACATATTTCCGTGGGCGGTGGGTTTATGCGTAACATGTTCTTTTTCTTGTGGCTTTATTACCTCGAAAATAAGGGGTTGACAGCGAAAGTCTAGTACATAAGCTGTTCGCTAGGTGCGCTTTAACCCAACACCAACAGTGATATGTTTATTAAGGTTTCAGTGCCGATTTGTTATTATGGTTACAAGCGCCGATTTGTTATAAGGTGTACAGGGCCGATTTGTTATTAAGGTTACAGCGCCCGATTGGTTATTAAGGTTACGCGACGATTTGACGCTCTGTCCACATATATTTATTGTGTATTTTTGTTTCAACAGACTCTGACTGTTTCTCTTGATCTCTTGTCTTTCTCTGTCTCTGTCTGTCGTTCTCTGTGTTTATGTCTGCCTGTCTTCTTTCTCTGTGCCTCAGTATCTGTTCTTGTCTATTTTTTTTGTGTCTTTCTCTCTCTGTCTGTCCTCGTTTCCTCTGTGTGTGTGTGTGTGTGTGGCGCGCGCGCGCGTTGTGTGTTATCTGTGTGTGTGCGCCGCGCTCGCGCGCGTGCACGTGTGTGTGATCGGGTGTTTGTTTGTGTTGTGTGCTTGTGGGTCTCTCTCTTTCTCTCTATCTCTCTCTCTATCTCTCTCTCTCTATCTCTCCTCTCTCTCTCTTCTCTCTCTCTCTCTCTTTTGTTGTTGTGTGTTTGTGTGGTTTTTTTGTGTGTGTGTATGTGGGTTTTTTTTTGTTTTTTTGTTTGTTTGCTGGTTTTGTTGGTTTTTTTTGGTGTGGTTTTTGTTGGTGTGTGTTTTGTGTGTGTGTGTGTGTTGTGTGTGTGTGTGTGTGTGTTTTGTTGTTTTGTTTGTTTTTGTTTTTGTTGTTAATGTTGCTGTTTGTGTGTGTGTGTGTTTGTGTGTGTTTGTGTGTGTGTTTTAAAGATTCCTCACCCCAAACTGTGTCTCTGCTTGGAAATACTCTTGACAAGACGATTCAAGAGGAAGAATCCAGTGTTGCGCCATACGGACACGTCCAGGGTTTCAGTGACCAGTGGCCTATTCTTCTGTGTGTTAAAATGTGTTCAATTCAGTGGTGTTGTGGGTGGTCTATTCTTTGTGTGTTAAAGTTTTCAATTCAAGTGGTGTTGTGGGGATGATGTGAAGTGACTGTCTCCACCAAGCATGTAAGCGTGCCAAACGACGGTACTTACATATAGGATATATAATCTGTACGCGTGTGGTACCTTTACTATGTGAGCGCCACATCCAAACTTCCCTCCTAATGAGGGCTGGTGGAGGGCTCTCCACTGTCCTTCAGTGTGACTTTCTTTTTTTTTTTTTTTTTTTTCCCCTCCACCCCCCCATATCATGTGATCTCTCCAACACACCTTCCACAATGCGACCAACTACCAGATCTATATAAGTGCAAGACATTCACTGACATTACAAAATTCAGTTCATAAAGAAGTCGTCAAGTAAATTCTTGCATTTTACAATCATCTACCGAACAATGGAGAAACTGCACTACACAACAGGATATATCGACACACTCAAGTAGACACCGCAACAACTAAATGGCTAGACTTAACAGCTATAACACGAAACCATACAAATCATTGGAACATATTCAAACCACACTTCCAACCACAAATCTTCAAAAACTTTCTACAAGCTCTTCCTTGCGAGGGAAAAAACTCTTGGAACAATCACTGTGTACCACCACGACAGGGACAATATTAATACAAGGGAAACACTTGTACAGAGTGGCTAATAGGAATTCGAAATCCTCAAAGACATAGTGAAGCCATAAGCTGTGTATTGTATTGTGCCAGTGACATGAACCCAACATCCCCCCCTACTCCCTGGGTGCTTTTACCACTGCCTGGCACATCATTTTTCATAACGTCACCTGCGGCGTAACCTTGCTGCGAGCCCTGTGTGCTTACAGGTACACAACACTTTACCTGTCACTGCCCATCCCCCTAAATGCAGTCAGGCCTGCCATCAATGTTGCCAGGAGACAAACAGTCTTCTGCGCATCTCCTATCCCTATCCTCCCTTCCTCCTTCAACCGCCAAGCATGCCCCCTCAGTGTTGGGACAAAAGCCCATTCCACTGAACCATATCCTACAGCACCCAGCTCTCTTCTGTCCTCCAGCTGATCTCATCAGTATAGACATTCCTCCCTTTATCCCACCCATGAACATGACACCCTCTCAACAACGCTTTGATCCCATCTCTTCCCTCTATTCTACCTCCCCCACTCCACCCGAACTTAAAGCCACCCCCTCCTCCACTGACCACTAGCCCTTCTATTCCGCCTCTGACCTACTCCTTTCTGCCTTTAACAACCTTGTCCAGCAAAATCACATATCTAACAAAAACTTCCATCAGTCTATACAGCTTGGAGCACTAGTATATGCTATCACATTCATATCCACTGCCAAATGCCACAGACATCTCCAAAATCAATGCCTCACAGCCACAAGATGTCACCTTTAAAGACAGAGAACAAAACACTTGCACAAACAGATAGTGGGAAAACAGCCATCGCCAGCAAGAACACAGTCCAAACAACATCCATTGAAAGCCTCAGTACAAGCATGAAGTCGGAACAAGCTGGGTTGAATGGGGCACTGTACTGAAGCCACAAGGCACGCAAAACGGTACCCATTCCATCAGGTTATCCACGCGCGTCCTGCATGCTGCGTCCCCTTAACCTGCACAGCAAGTGCTTCCGACCTCTCTGAGCTATCGGCGAACCCTTTGTATACCTTTTGAATAAGATTCTTTGAATAAGATTTTATAAAAATTATATTATTAAAAATAATGGTAATGAATTACATTGATAAGATCAATCTCAAACTATTTAGCTTACCGGTTTAGTTCTTCACACTGTCCACTTTTTCGCTTCCAATGTTTAGTGTCGAACACGATTTCCGGACAATGCTGCTGCATTACACTCTGAAAGGAGCAATCAGTTGGTCTCAGTCCCGTTTTGAACTAAAGATATGCTACTTGGGCTATAATTGACTACAATACACACAACCGCACCCACCTCTCTTTAGATTCCCCCCTACCACTCCCTACGAAACATTTTAGTAGCTTTATCACTGGTTTTGCCGACAAGTTGCAGTTACATATGGGAACATGTCCCTTATGTACATTATATTCATCATCTAGGGCAAGCTACTTACAGACAGTTGACATTGGCCCTCAAACATTCCAAAGCATGCATCTGTTTTTTTCCTTTCGCCTACCGAAAAAAAAAAAAAAATACAGACGGCCCGCTTCAGTTTGCCAAGAGTTGAAAGCGTACATGTGCTGTTTTGCGCCTTGGACTCCTTGAAATGGTGCATTTATTAGAGAAGTTGGGTTATGGCATTTTTTACGTGGCAGAAGCGGGTGATACCTACTTATATTGGGTATTTAATTCTTCTAGCTGGAAAAAAAAAAAGGAATAAAACCACGAATCATTGCAAACGCGCTTGAGACGGTCTTGGCTTGGTCAGGAAAGAGAGCGTTTGCACATTGCGCTTATATCGCTTGTGAATCTGTTGACAAGGGCATCGATTCCCGTTTCATGGGATATTATTTTATCCTGGAGTTAATTTTAATCAGTGCCGACGACTCCACTCCTCTTTCCCCCCCCCCCCCACCCCCCCACCAAATCTTTCGGATTAAGTCTATAAACCGAGGTTCAGTGTGCGCACGCAGGAGAACACCTTGCGCCACGTTAAACCTGTTCGCTCTTTGAAGAAGTAAGCCATTGTGACGGTGAGGAATGGATGACAAAATGATAAAACATGCATACACACAGGGTCTGGATGTAGAAAGCACATGGGTGCTTTTTCTATTATTCTTGAAATAAAAATAAAGAGCGCACGCTCGTGTACACACACTCACTCAAATAGAGCACTTAACTTGTAAGCTGCTGTTAAGGAATACAGCTTCAAGCTTCAGCTGAGATGAGCGTTTCCCCTGAGGCTGCCTGTCAATTTCATTGTGCGTATACATGAACATTTCCCCCCACACATTAAAAATTCATGCACTCTTGACAAGAATGGGCTAGCATTGGCCAGTGATATGGATGACAACCATTTTCATCTCATCAGAGCTACAAACCCACATCACCGCATACTTTCTACTAGAAAAAACAAACAACGCCAGAAGATGTTTCTTTGTTCACAGAACCTCACTTCTTGATCGTGCAACAAAAACTAGCTGAAGCAACGTTCGTGACACCATATTGTCTTCCTGTGTTGTGTCATGACAATTTGTTAGCAAAGAACTCTGAATGAACCAATGAACCCAAGTATCTAATAAAATTTTGGTTCCAAATGATCGAGTTCATTTCAATTGGTTACTTTGCCCTGTTGTTCGAATGTGTTGTCTATATATTTTCGCACGAGGCGCAGGAAGAAGACACTCTGCGGTGTTACACAGTGCAGGAGATGACCAGGCACTGTGCCTTCTACCCATTATGCCAAAGGCTTATTAAATGGAGGGCTCAACTTTTCCCCCAAAGTTAGCCCAGCTGCAAATTTTTACCAATTCGTTTTTAGTACACAGGTGTTCAAAAGAATGAATAGGCCAGGGATTTCTGTTGATAATGAAACGCACATTACAAATTAGCCAGCCTAAATTTGATCTCAAATGCTTCGTTCAGCTTGTTACTGCTACCAGCTGTAAGTCGGAAATATGATGTTTACAAATTGTTAGTATCAGCATGTAAAAGCTAAAATACATGGGAAGCAAGCTTACCAGCTGCAAAACCGTTTGCATAGAGACTGCAAGCTCCAGTTTTTCTGTAAGGAAGGCCTCAAAGACTACTGTTCTTACACATGAAATTTGAGCTGTCTGCATTTGTGTTCACCGTGAAATCACAGCACTGGCCTCCCGTAGATGTCACGTGTTGTGGACAAGTAACTATCATTATCTCTGCAGTAAAGGCATAGTTCTATTTTTGACCAATCAAATAGTTCTATTTTTGACCAATCGGTGACGAGCGCTAATGGACAGGCCAGTTTTCATCCCGCCACCTGGGTAATCATGAGCATGCCTGTACAATAAGTTGGAGCCTGTTGATTTATACCAATTGAACGTGTATTGTGATACCTTTTATTCCTGTTAGTTTTTACCTTTGATCTGTTGTTAATACTGAAACTATGACACAGGGTTTGCTTATTACTGCCATTACATCACAGACAATGGGGCACGAGAAAAAACAAAAGGGAAGGGGCAGTGGGGAGGCCGAAGTGGGATGTAGACAATAGCCAGCCACTAGTACTTGCAGATTTTGTAGCCTCAATTTCCCAATCCACCTATTCCACTTTTTGGATAACCTAGTTTACAACAAATCATTTACAACCCAGCAAATCATGATAAGGAACGGATCACACGCTCCTTTTTGCCACCTTCAGCTGACAAAAAGCCATTTTTCGTCTGGAAGGATTCTATTCCGCTCTTTTCCTCTCTTTGCATAGGACTAATCAAGAAAACTAAATTTGTTTAAGTATCTGCCTCAGAATTCCTCAAAGAAAGCGCATCATAGGCATAGCTGGATTCAAGCACGACAGTTACAGAAATAGGACGGAGACAGGGAGGGGGATTGGAGGGACATTGAGGGTGGGGGGGGGGGGGGGGGGTGTTAAACAGTAAAGAGGAGGGGTGGGTGGTGGGGGTGGGGTCAACAAAGGGTTAAGGCCAAGTTCCACGCTAGAGGAGAAAAGTTTCAACTGACATGGGGAAGATTGAAATGTAGCCATACTACAGTTTGACTTTGTAGAAAATGACCAGTGAAAAACCATGTCTTATTGCAATGAGCATGGCACCTATGACGAAATATCTTTGGTAGTATCCCCGATTTTCTCAATAAAAAAACCTCCAATCCCTGAACGTTTTAAAACGTCGAGTTGTTAGCGTGTGTGTTCTAACCTTTTATTCCATCGGAGGCGGTTATGGACATAGTAACGATTCTCTACCTTTTTTCATCTGATTAAAAGGTGTGTGTGGTGTGTGGTCATTTTTCTGGCTTCTGCATTCGAGACAAAGCAGGTCCATAGAACAGTGGATGGGGGTTGGAGTGGGAAGACTCGAGACTCAAGACTAATGTCTCAGCTAGAGAAATTAGAGCCTAGTTCTAAGAACATCCAACGTGTGATGTGACAGTAACGCAATGTACCAGTTCTAATCTTTGTTCAAGTGTACATCCGAGTTCCCCTCTCCCTTCCCTCTACTTCAATTCAAATTAGTCTAAGTCTGTTCTGTTCTACAACAAAAAGATTTCGCATGAAGCAAGAAACCGAAATCAAGTTAGCAAATTCTGCAGCATGGCGTACATGACATTTTGTGCTCGCGTTAATCCCTATCTTTGGAAGACAGGTGGGTTGAGGAGACTATGGCTGATTGGTATGGATGACCAGCGTACCAAGCTTACATCCTACAACCTGAAGAATGACAAGTTTGGCCAGGTTCAACTTCCCAAAGGCAAACTTCTTAAAAATAGTGCAGTGCCCCTAAGACTCTCAGGTAGTTGAGAAGTCGTCACCAAGGGGGTGAGGGGGGGGGGGGGGGGGGCTGGCGGCAGGAGGGTGGAGAGGAGGGAGGGCCCACATGGAATATCTTCCCGTTAAGTAGCAATCTATGAGAAAGAAAGAAAGCCTGTGCAAGCAAGGTATACTTAATAATCATGTAGGTGGCAATTGTCTCTTGTGACTCGACACCGCACTGTCTCTTGGAAGGACAGTCCGAATTTTGGCGTAGATAAATCTGCCGTGAGGGAAAGTGGTATTTAATTTAAAAACAATCTTTCCTTAGAAGAAAGAATGTAACGAATTAATATTTTACTCGTCTTCCTGCATTACAATACGTTTTCGATTTTAAGCATGTCAGAATAAACATTGGTAACAAACTGATATAACAACCAAAACAATGATAGTTACCTGTGGTCTTTGGCTTAAAATGACCGGGCGGCGACAAGGCAAAATTCGCCCATTTGTCACACGCATCTTGTCTCGGCCACCCTGAGGTGTCGAATGAAAAAGAAGCGGGTAGGTTGCCAACACAGTGCCACCCCTGCGAGCGAGTACAGTCACTTTTTCCCCGTGTTTCTCCTGGAATCCCACACAGTCAGCAACAATGTTCACCGTTTGTGTGTGTGTATGTGTGTTGTGTGAGGTGTGGGATGTGTGCGTGCGTGTTTGTGAGGTTTGTGGTTTTTTTTTTGGGGTGCGGATCCCTTAGAAAGTGTTGTTTGATTTTTTTTAATGAGGGCATGGTGTAAAGGAAGCTTCTTGAATCCTCGAGTTCGAGTTTCTCTCTCCTCCTTCTCTCTCTCTATCTCTCTCTTCTCGTCTCTCTCTCTAAAGGCGCATACAGGGATGGAATGTAAAATGCAATTGCTTATTCCATTATACTCGAAATAAAAAACTGTAAAATAGAGAAATAGATGAAAGGAAAATCTATATCTCTCTCCTTGGTTTTATGAATGCGTTTTATTGTTATAATCATAATCTTAAAAAAATATTAACAGCATATAAACTATATCGCTTTAAGTGTATTCTTTTTTTTCTTCTGATTAAACAGCAGGGATTCTTGTGAACACCCTCTGTTTGTAATTTGACTTCCCAAATGTTTATTTTGTTCATCTAAGGACTGCTTTTATTCCTGTTTTAATGTTCTTATTGTATATCATGATCTTACGTCTTCATAAAAAACAGCGTCAATTGTTTGTTGATGACACCATCTTTTAGAAATTAGCTAATTCTAATAATATATATGCTTCCATTGAAGTTTATTATTGCCATGCAAAAAAAGTATGTGTCCTGTAAATGGACTATTCTTGAACACATGGCTCTTCAACCCCATTAAAATATATTGATTTTCTGTTGGTCTAGGATAGACAAAAGCGTCGGATAATCATACTCACTGTTACTGTTCTTGATATCCCTAATTATTGAAGTACGAGGATAGGAAGTAGTTAACCACAAAGTTTTTGACATTGAATAATACAGTACTGCGCCAAAGCATTTTTGCACAGTTGCATATTGCACAAAATTGTATCAATTAAAAAAACATAATTGGAAATTGTGTCATTCATGCATGTATTAGGTCTAATGTTGATTATGGCTCTGCACTCTGAGATCTGGCTAGCAAAAGGTAAATGCTTAAACCATTAGTTTGTGTTGATGATGATGATGATAATAGTAATAATAATAATGATAATAATATGGATAATAATTAACTGCTATAACATATCATCTTTCATTTTCTCCCTGAAGTTCGGATTAGGACAGGCTAAATGGTAGGTTAAAGTGGGGTCGCATACGCTAAACTCATCGTATAGCGAGGAATCGATAAATTAAGTACATCATAAATATAATTTGAATACAGCAAGCCTAATAATTCCTCTGGAGCAAAACTCTTTATCAATAATGGGATTCTATGCAGATTATGGATGCACAACATCTTTTCTACAATAAAGGGATTTCTATGCAGAATATGCTGCACGGCACTTTTCTACAATAAAGGGATTTCTATGCAGAATATGCTGCACGGCTGTGTCCCACCTGCTCTGACATTTACAGAAACTGACCCTTCCTTTCAAGACAATTATTTTTTCTACGCAAGTCTTGTCTACAATATTTTGGAGGA
Source organism: Rapana venosa (assembly GCA_028751875.1). Classification (NCBI taxonomy): domain Eukaryota; kingdom Metazoa; phylum Mollusca; class Gastropoda; order Neogastropoda; family Muricidae; genus Rapana; species Rapana venosa. Next base: position 108,073,316 of record CM054134.1, read on the forward strand.
TAGGCCTAGTTGTAGAATAATAATGAATAAAATCAAATCTGAATTAAACTAAACAGACCAATCCCCCTGATTATCTCCCTTGGCATGCATACTTGTGTGCAGGTTTGGAGAAAATTTATAACCAGGAAAAAAATCAGACTGCCCATTATCAAGAAATGTTTCAGCAATACAGGCAACATCACATTTACAAACTAATGAGATTTGTTTTCAGTCTTTCCCAGATTCCTTTGTTTTTCTCTTCATCCCATGACAAATTGTATTGTTCCGTCTAGTAGCCCAGCCTTTCAAGTCATCAGCTTTCATTTTATATATTGACAAATCATTCTTCGAGAAACTGAAGTTGTCTGATGTTTCTTTCATATATTCCAAATCTTCATGACTTCCTTCAATAACTTCCTCTAGCTGTTTTGTGAATATTCCATCTTTTTACCAAACAGCTTTAAATCAGTTCTCACATCGTCCATCGTTCTGCCCAGCCTGTTGTCCATCTTCCGTAGCATCGTCACAACACAACCACCTTCACAGTCAGTTCCTCAGCCAGTGATGAATAAACCTGGGTCTGCTCAGTAGTTTCGTTGGCAGCTAACTACTGTCAGCGTTGGCTTTTGCATGACCTTTGCCAGTTGCTAATGGTCTGTCCTCCAACAACCAAAAAAAAAATGGATATTAACTTTGTCTGCCTCTTCTTGTGCTCTGGAGGTTAACATGGTTGGTTTCAGTATCGCCACACCTCAGCAAAAAGACTCCCACCCCTACAAAACGGAATAGGTGATGGGCCCAGCCATGCAGGATACCATTGTTCTGTTTCACCAAGTCGAGATGCTTTGAAAGCTGCTCATTCAATATTAAAGCAAGGACATACTGCATCCCCCAAAACCAATCCAAAAACTAAAAAACCCATGTTCCTATACCGAGAATAACTTATTCAAATCTATCTATTTTACTCAGGCCCTTGCTGTGGAACTCCCTCCGATTCATTTAAACAACATAAAATCAATAACATCTACAAAACTCAATTATCAACTCACTTGATACATCAACAATAACAAACCACAGTCCATAGCCTAAAAACAAACTTGCATATCTCCCTTACCTATCTGCCCTTTCCATCTTACCTATCTGCCCTTCCCTTTCCCTTCACCTGTCTGTATGTCAGACTGTTGTCCTCTCTCTCTCTCTCTCTCTCTCTCTCACTCTCTCCTCTCTCTCTCATCTCTCTCTCTCTCATCGCTCTCTCTCTCTCTCTCTCTCTCTCTCTCTCTCTCTCTCTCTCTCTCTCTGTGTTTGTTATTGCTGTAGTTGTTACTTTGTTTTTTGTTGTTGATTGTTTGAGTTTTTTGTTTTTGTTTTGGTGTATGTATGTGTGTGTGTGTGTGTGTGTGTGTGTGTGTGTGTGTGTGTGTGGAGGGGGAACGGTGTTGGGTTTAAAAAAAAATTGTTTGTTTGTTTGTTTGTTTGTTGTTTTTGTTTTGTTTCTTTGTTGTTGTTTTTTCTTGTTTTTTGTTTGTCTGTTTGGGAGGTGCTTTGTCTGTTTGTTTTTTGTTGTTGTTGTTTTTATTTTATTTTTATTTTTTTCTGTTTTGTTTTTTGGTTTTTGGTGTGTTTTTTTTTGGGGGGGGGGGGGGGGGCGTTTCTGGGGTTATTTTGTCGTTTGCTCGTCCGGGGTTGTTTGTTTGTTTGTTTGTTTTTTCCTGGAACGCTCCAATGGAAGGCGCGGTTGTTGGTATTCCGGGCCTCAACCGATCCGGCATGTCTTTCCTTGCAGTGTTGTCCATGTAGGTATTTCAGTGGGCGTGGATTGCTTGGCGGCGCCCATCTCCTCTCCAAGCTGCTATTTGCCCATAGCTGGGGATTTTTGGGTCGGGTTATCTCCCCACTGAGACAGGTAGTACTGGGCTACAGGTTACCAGTAGCAGAGGAACACCTCTGACTCTGACTCAGTTGACAACATCCCGGCTGAGCTCATCAAGAACGGAGGCCCAGAGATGATCAAGGCATTAACAATCATCTGCCAACGCATCTGGACCAGCAAAGAGTGGCCTGAACAGTGGACCCAATCCATCATAGTTCCACTTCCAAAGAAGGGAGACCTGAAGAAGTGCCAAAATTACAGAACAATCAGTCTGATAAGCCATCCAAGCAAAGTTATGCTACGCATTGCCTTGAACAGACTGAAACCACAAGCAGAAGAAATCCTATCAGAAGAACAGGCAGGATTCAGACCAGGTCGAAGCACTGTCGAGCAGATCTTCAACATCAGAATGCTCATAGAGAAGCATCTCCAACATCAGCTACAGCTCTACAACAACTTCATTGACTTCAAGAAGGCCTTCGACCGAGTGTGGCAAGAAGCTCTGTGGCAAGTCATGAGAGACTATAGCTTCGACGAGGAGCTGATTCAAGTCATTCCAGGCGCTGTATGACAGCTCCCACAGTGCAGTCCTCATGGTGGAGAAATCGGGGAGTTCTTCCGGACTTCAGTTGGAGTCGACAAGGCTGCCCGCTATCCCCGTTCTTTTCAACGTGTTCCTGGAGAACATCATGCAGGAGGCCCTCCTTGACTTCAAGACCACAATCACAATAGGAGGAAGGCCAGTCTGCAATCTTCGATTCGCAGACGATATTGATCTCATGGGCCGCAGTGAAGAAGAACTCCAGAATCTCACCACCAACTGGAAACATCAGCCAATGCCCACGGTATGGAGATCAGCACGGAAAAGAGCAACACCCCTAGTGAACAGTACCACACCGACCACTCCCACCAAAGGCATCAAGTTTGAGTGGCGAGACACTAGAGGAGGTGGAAATTTTTCAAGTACCTTGGAGCAGTCATCACCAAAGAAGGCACGAGCACACAAGAGTGAAGATCAACTTGCTGTGGCACCTCCTCATGACTAACTGGCGAAAGTGTGGAGAAACCACAACACAGAACCCACACTAAGGCAGACTCTACAAGGCACTCGTCACATCCATTGCCTGTACAGCTGTGAAGCATGGACATTTTACGCCGATTTAGAACGTCGCATTCAAGCCTTGAGATGAAGTGCCTCAGGCGGATCCTGAACATCACCTACAGAGACCGCAAAACCAATGACTACGTCTGGCAGCAGATCGAGGCACTGGCTGCAAACAAGAACCATTGCTAGATACAAGTCAAAGGAGGAAACTGAAAGTGGTTTGGCCACACAACAAAAGGCATAACAGCCTGTCAAAGACAGTCCTGCAGAGAATGGTGGAAAAGGGGCAAGGAGGGAGGGACGACCCGCAAAAGCTGGAATCCAACATCAAGGAGTGGACGGGCCCCACTGTAAACCCAAACCTCCTGAAAAGAACAGCCCAGGACAGAACCATTTGGCGGTCACACTTTCAGCGCCGTGCGGTACCCCAACCCGGTCGTCCCGACCAAGGGGTGATATGAGTAAGAGTATTGTTTTTCTTTTTCCTCTCTTTCTTAAAAAAAAAAGTTTTTTTCCCTTTGCTTCACTTTGAAAATAGAGTACTGAGTGCATTTTCATGTGACCCCACGGCGGGGACTGGATGTAAAAAAGCACATGAGTACCCTTACATTAACCTGAAAAAAAGAATTTGTTTCTTTTACTTACAAATGTGTAGATGTTCTTTTTATGACTTTATTTGCTTTTTTTCCCCCTCTTTTATATGTGAGTGTATGGTATTGCACTTATTTTATTATCATGACATTCAATTTGTATGATATAATTAAAAAGTGTTTGTGTTGATCGTTTGCTAAAAGTGAGTATTACAATTTTTTTGTATTATCCCGAATCCCCCCCCCCCCCCCAACCACACACTCACAAAAACACACAACCACAAACATACACACAAAAATCCACTCACTCACTCACTCACTCCCCACTCATATTCTCTCCCTCTCCGTATAGGGTTTAGATTTCTTCTTTGTTTTGTTTCTTGTTTTTTTTGTGTGGATGTATGGGTATTAAATTTTTTCATTATCATGACATATAATTTGAAACGAATATAACTAAAATGATGTTGTTGGGATCGCATACTGTTTTGGGAAATTAATATTGGATATTATCTCTGAAATAAACACACACACCTCTCTGTCTCTCTGTCCCTTTCCACCTTTTATCGTCTCCCTTATAGTTTTAGTGTACCCTGATGAAGGATTCATATTTTATACTTTCATTACTTTTTTGGGACTTGCCTCTGTACATAAGTTTTAATGAGTGCCCTATTTCAATATCTTATAGTTATGTGTAACAAGTAAAAGTACCATTTGACTTTGTGTAGATGTTTATCTTTTTGACTTATTAAGTTTGGTTGTGTTATTTTCTTGGCTCTGTTGTTCTTGTTGTTGTTGTTTGTCTGTTTTTTCTCTTTTTATCTTCTCGGTTGGTTTGGTTTTTTTTTTCTCTTTTGTTTGTTTTTTTGTTTTGGTTAGGGGTTTTTTGGGGGTGGGGGGGGGGGGTTTTTTAGGGTTTTCTTTTATTTGCTTCTTTGGGGGGGGGGGGGGGGGGGGGGAGGGGTGGTTGTTGGGGGGGGAGCAGTTTTGAAAAGGGTTATTTCCCCTTGTTTTTATTGTGAAACTGTAAAAAGTATTGGGTATTATTATTAAGATGTATCCCTAACGGGCGGGGACTGGATGTAAAAAAGCACATATGTGCTTATTCATTATCCTCGAAATAAAAGAATTTGTCATTGTCATTGTCATTGTCATTGTCTCTCTCTCTCTCTCCCCTCCCCCCCTCTCTCTCTGTCTCTCTGTGTTTCTGTGTTTCTTTCAGTCTTTGTTTTTATCTCCGTCTTTCTTATGCTATTTTCTTTTTTTCTCTTTTCTTTTCTTTGTCTCAATCTGTCCCGTGGTCTCTGTCTCTCCTTTCAGTTATTCTTTTGTCTCTGTCCTGTGTGTCTCTCCCCCCCCTTCCCCCCCCCCCCCCCCCCCCCCCCCCCGCCACCTTTGCTCCCCTGTTTGTTTCTCTACACTGTCTGCCTACGTCCTTCTCTCTATTTTCAACAGCTGTCACAGTTCTTAGTGGTTATCTCTACATGAAGTCGAGAGGGGAGTGGGTGGGGTGGGGGGTGGGGGGTGGGGGTATGGTTTAGGGGGTGGGGGGGCGGGATCATACAAATCAAGGTAAGTGTGCTCATTAAGTAGTTACTGTAATTGACGGTCCGTTGCTGAGTTAGGGCTGATGCTGTCCTGGTTTTCACCACTTTCTCCCCAGCTTTCGCGATATAGGTGTGTGTGTGTGTGTGTTGTGTGTGTGTGTGTGTGTGTGCGCGCGTGCGGGTGCGTGCGTGGGTGAGCATAGGCGTGAGTGTGTGTATACATACATACATACATACATACATGCATTCTTGCATGCATCTCTCTTTCTCGCTCTCTTTTCTTTCTCTTTTTATTGTGTGAGTGTATTGGTATTGGGTTTTATTTCATTTTATTATCATATAAAATGTATCCTATAAGATATAAATTGAACTGGATGTAAATAAGCACATGGGTGCTTATTCATTATCCTCGAGATAAAAGAATTTGTTATTGTCATTGTCATTCTCTCTCTCTCTCTCTCAGTTGTTTATCCTAATTTTTGCCGATGATGTGGCTTTGTTATCAACAACTCCAGGTGGCCTTCAAAATCAACTAAATGTATTACATAGATGCTGTAAGGAAATGAAATTAAATGTTAATACTGAAAAAACAAAAGTCATGGTTTTTAGAAAAGGGGGTTACTTAGGCCAACATGAGCAATGGATTTTTGACGGTAAAAAACTAGATGTTGTAAATAATTATTGTTATTTAGGGTTTTATTTTACGACAATGATCAGCATGAAGAAAGGAACTGAACATCTACCAACTAAGGTCAAGAAGGCAGCTGTGCAACTGAATAAAGCCTTACGTTATTTAAAATATTTGACGCTAAAATACAATCTGTTTTACTTTATGCATCCTAAATTTGGAGATTGACCAAGCTAGATCATTTCGAAAAAGTACATATGTTAGTCTGTAAAAGATTCCTGGGTGTTCCAGTAAAAACTCCAAATAAGATGATTTATGGTGATTTGGGGCGATATCCTCTATATGTCAATTCTTGTGTTTCTGCATTGCGATATTTGTTTAGGCTGTTACAAATGGAAACTAAAAGACTACCCTACAAGGCTTATCAGATGTTGCTTAACCTAGATAGAACTGGGAAGAACTGCTGGGTAACAAAAGTAAGAGAAATTTTATGTCAGAACAGGTTTTCAGTTTGTCTGGGTGCAGCAAGGCGTGGGGGGTGTTAAAGCTTTTGTCTTTTTC
>CM054134.1:108080095-108092595 GCA_028751875.1 Rapana venosa
AGGGGCAAACATATGAAACCGTTTGAGCGTACAGCTGTCTCAAGGTCCTTTTAAAAAAGACAAGCTTTTAAAGGATAACTCAATTTAAAATTTCCCCCTTCACCAACGACTTTAAAAAATAACAAAGGGTTATAAATTTTAAGATCATGGCAGGAACCCCTTCCCTCATACTTAAAAGACAAATTTCCCCCCAAACCAACCAGAAAAACTTAAAAACCCCGTGTTCCTAAACCGGAATAGACTTTATTCAAACTAGTCTACTTTACCAGGCCCTATGCTGTGAACTCCCTTCCCAGATTCGTTAAAAAAAAATCAATCAAAAACAAACTCAAAACTCAATTATCAACTCACTTGATCATCAACAATAACAAACCACAGTCCATACCTTAAAAAAAAACTTGCAATCCCCCCTTACCCCATCTGCCCTTTTTCCTTTACCTACGCCTTCCCTTTCCCTTTACCGTCTGTATTGACGTTGCCTCTCTTCTCTCTCTCTCTCTCTCCTCTCCTCTTCCCCTTTTCTCTCTTCTCTCTCTCTCTCTCTCCCTCCCCTCTCTCTCTCTCTCTCTCTCTTTTTTTATTGCTGAGTTTTACTTTGTTTTTTGTTTTGATTTGTTTGGTTTTTTGTTTTTTGTTTTGGTGTATGTATGGGGTTGTGGTTGGTGTGGTGTGTGTGGTGTGGGTGTGTGGAGGGGGGGGTGTTGGGTTTAAAAAAAAATTTTTTTTGTTTTTTTGTTTTTTTTGTTGTTTTTTGTTTTGTTTCTTGTTGTGTTTTTTCTTGTTTTTTTTTGTTGTTTGGGGGGGCTTTTGTCTGTTTTTTTTTTTTTTTTGTTGTTTTTTTTTTTTATTTTTTTTTGTTTTGTTTTTTGGTTTTTTGGTGTGTTTTTTTTTTTGGGGGGGGGGGGGGGGGGGTTTCTGGGGTTTATTTTTCGTTTGCTGCCGGGGGTTGGGTTTTTTTGTTTTTTTGTTTTTTCCGGGAACGCCCCGGAAGGCGCGGTTGTTGGTATTCCGGGCCTAACCCGTTCCAGTTTTTCCCTTGCGTGTTGTCCTTTGGTATTCTGTGGGCGGGTTGCTTGGGGCGCCCTTTCCCCTTTCCCAAGGCTATTTCCCATAGCGGGGGTTTTTGGGTCGGTTTCCCCCCACTGAGAAGGTGTATGGGCTACGGGTTCCATTTTAAGAGGAACCCCTCTGACTTGACTCATAAAAACACCCGGCGGACCAAAAACGGACCCCGGATGTCAAGGCATAAAAACTCTCCCAACCCATGGGACCAGAAAGAGGGGCCCCTGAAAGGGCCCCAAATCCATCATAGTTCCATTCCAAAAAAGGGGAGCTAAGAATCCAAAATTACAGAACAATCTCGATAAGCCACCCAAGAAAAGTTATGCTACGCATTCCCTTAAACGACTGAAACCACAAGCGAAAAAATTCCTACAAAAGAAAAGGAGGTTTTAAACCGGCGAAGAAATTTTCGGCAGATCTTAAAATTCGAATGCTCATAGAGAAGCTCTCCAACTTCGCACCTCTAAAACAATTTCATTGCCCAAAGAACCCTTTCGCCGATTGTGGAAAAAGAAGCCTGGGGCAAATTGAGGGGGCTATAGCTTCGACGAGGACTGATTCAAGTTCCGGCGCGTATGACAGCTCCCCAGGCACCCTCAGGGGTGGAAAATGGGGGAGTTTTTCCCCGGACTTCAGTTGGAGTTCGACAAGGCGGCCCGCTACCCCCGTTCTTTTTAAAGGGTTTTCCGGGGAACTCATGCAGGGGCCCCCCTTACTTTAAGACCCAAAAAAAAGGGAAAGGCCAGTCTGCATCTTCGATTCGCAGACGTTTTGTCTCAGGGGCCGCAGTGAAGAAGAACTCCGGGACCACCACCAGATGGAAACTAGCCAATGCCCACGGTATGGGATCGCAGGGAAAAAAGAGCAACACCCTGTGAACGTACCACACCCGACCACTCCCACCAAAAAAAGATGGGGGCGGCACTAGAGGAGGTGGAAACTTTCAAGTACCTTGGAGCAGTCATCACCAAAGAAGGCACAGCACACAAGAGGTGAAGATCAGACTTGCTGTGGCACTCTCCTCCATGACTAGCTGGCGAAAGTGTGAGAAACCCAACATCAAAACCCCACACTAAGGTCAGACTCTACAAGGCACTCGTCACATCCATTCCCTTGTACAGCTGTGAAGCATGGCCCACTTACTGCGATTTTAGAATCGTCGCTTTCAAGGCCTTTGAGATGAAGTGCCTCAGGCGGATCCTGAACATCACCTACAGGACCGCAAAACCAATGACTAGTCTGGCAGCAGATCGAGGCACTGGCTGGCAAACAAGAACCATTGCTAGATACAGTCAAACGGAGGAAACTGATGTGGTTTGGCCACACAACGGGCATTAACAGCCGTCAAAGACAGTCCTGCAGAGAATGGGGGAAAGGGCAAGGAGGCAGGGACGACACGCAAAAGCTGGATACCCAACATAAAGGAGTGGACCGGCCTCACTGTACCAAACCCTCTGAAACACCCCAGGACAGAACCATTTGGCGGTCACTTGCAGCGTCCGTGCGGGTACCCCAACGGTCGTCCCGACCAAGGGATGAGTATGAGTATGAGTATTGTTTTTTCTTTTTCTCTCTTTTCTTTAAAAAAAAAGGTTTTTTTCCCTTGCTTCTACTGTTGAAATATGAGTACTGAGTGCATTTTCAATGGACCCCAGGGCGGGGACTGGATGTAAAAAAGCACATGAGTACTTATTCATTATCCTGAAAAAAAAAAATTTGTTTCTTTTACTTACAATGTGTAGATGTTCTTTTTTGACTTTATTGGGTTTTTTCCCCTCTTTTTATGTGAGTGTATGGGTATTGCACTTATTTTATTATCATGACATTCAATTTGTATGAGTATAATTAAAAGTGTTTGTGTTGTTTGGGGTGCTAATGTGAGTATTACAATTTAGTATTATCCCTGAATCCCCCACCCCCCCCCCACACACACCCACAACCACACACACATACATTTCACACACTCACTCACTCACTCACTCATCACTCATATTCCTCCCTCTCCGTATAGGTTTAGATTTCTTCTTTGTTTTGTTTCTTGTTTTTATTGTGTGGATGTAGGGTATTTAAATTTATTTCAATCATGACATTAATTGAAACGAATATAATCTAAAATGGTTTTTGATGGGATGCTTTCTGTTTGGAATTATTATTGGATATTTCTCTGAATAAAAAAACACACTCTCTCTGCCTTGTCTTTCTCACCTTTTATCGTCTCCCTTATAGTTTTTAGTGTATCCTGTGAAGGATTCATTTTTATACTTTCATTACTTTATTGACTTGCCTTGACAAGTTTTTAATGGTGCCCTATTCAATATCTTATAGTTATGTGTAACAAGTATATGTACCATTTGCATTGTGTAGATGTTTTTCTTTATGACTTATAAGTTTGGTTGTGTTATTTTCTTGGGTCGGTTGTTCTTGTTGTTGTTGTTTGTCTGTTTTTCTTTTTTTATCTTTTTCGGTTGGTTTGGTTTTTCTTTCTCTTTTGTTTGTTTGTTTGTTTTGGTTAGGGTTTTTTGGGGGGTTTGGGGGTGGGGGGTGGGATTTTAGGGTTTTCTTTTATTTGCTTGCTTTGGGGGGGGGGGGGGAGGGGTGGTTGTTGGGGGGGAGCAGTTTGAAAAGGGTTATTTCCCCTTGTTTTTATTGTGAAACTGTTAAGTATTGGGTTTTTTTTTATTAAGATGTATCCCAACGGGCGGGGACTGGATGTAAAAAGCATAGTGCTTATTCATTTTCCTCGAATAAAAGAATTGGGCATTGTCATTGTCATTGTCATTTTTCTCTCTCTCTCTCCCCCTCCCTCTCTCTCTGTCTCTCTGTGTTTCTGTTTGCTTTCAGTCTTTGTTTTTTTCTCCGTCTTTTTATGCTATTTTCTTTTTTTCTCTTTTCTTTTCTTTGTCTCAATCTGTCTGTGGTCTCTGCTCTCCGTTTAGTTATTCTTTAAAATCTCTGTCTCTGTGTGTCTCTCCCCCCCCTTCCCCCCCCCCCCCCCCCCCCCCCCCCCCCCCCCCCCCCCCCCCCCCCCCCCCCCCCCCCCCCCCCCCCTTTGCTCCCCTGTTTGTTTCTCTCATCTGTTGCCTACGTCCTTCCTCTATTTCAACAGCTGTACAGTTCTTAGTGGTTATCTCTACATGAAGTCGGAGGGGAGTGGGGTGGGGGTGGGGGGTGGGGGGGGGGTAGGGTTTAGGGGGTGGGGTGGCGGGTCATACAAATCAAGGGTAAGTGTGCTCATTAAGTAGTTACGTAATTGACGGTCCGTTGCTGAGTTAGGGCTGATGCTGTCCGGGTTTTCCCACCACTTTCTCCCCAGCTTTCGCGATATAGGTGTGTGTGTGTGTTTTTGTGTGTGTGTGTGTGTGTGCGCGCGTGGGGTGCGTGCGGGTGAGCATAGGCGTGAGTGTGTGTATACTTTCATACATACATACATACATGCATTCTTGCATGCATCTCTCTTTCTCGCTCTTTTTTCTTTCTCTTTTTTTTGTGTGAGTGTATTGGTTTTTGGTTTTTTTTATTTCATTTTATTATAAATATAAATGTTTCCTATAAGATATAAATTGAACTGGATGTAAATAAGCACATGGGTGCTTATTCATTATCCTCGAGATAAAAGAATTTGTTATTGTCATTGTCATTCTCTCTCTCTCTCAGTTGTTTATCCTAATTTTTGCCGATGATGTGGCTTTGTTATCAACAACTCCAGGTGGCCTTCAAAATCAACTAAATGTATTACATAGATGCTGTAAGGAAATGAAATTAAATGTTAATACTGAAAAAACAAAAGTCATGGTTTTTTGAAAAGGGGGTTACTTAGGCCAACATGAGCAATGGATTTTTGACGGAAAAACAGATGTTGTAAATAATTATTGTTATTTAGGGTTTTATTTTACGACATGATCAGCATGAAGAAAGGAACTGAACATCTACCAACTAAGGTCAAGAAGGCAGCTGTGCAACTGAATAAAGCCTTACGTTATTTAAAATATTTGACGCTAAAATACAATCTGTTTTACTTTATGCATCCTAAATTTGGAGATTGACCAAGCTAGATCATTTCGAAAAAGTACATATGTTAGTCTGTAAAAGATTCCTGGGTGTTCCAGTAAAAACTCCAAATAAGATGATTTATGGTGATTTGGGGCGATATCCTCTATATGTCAATTCTTGTGTTTCTGCATTGCGATATTTGTTTAGGCTGTTACAAATGGAAACTAAAAGACTACCCTACAAGGCTTATCAGATGTTGCTTAACCTAGATAGAACTGGGAAGAACTGCTGGGTAACAAAAGTAAGAGAAATTTTATGTCAGACAGGTTTTCAGTTTGTCTGGGTGCAGCACAGGCGTGGGGATGTTAAAGCTTCTTACGTCTATTTAAGCAGAGATGTTGATACCTTTATACAAGAGTGTTTTCCACAATTGAGATCGCAATAGATATAATGACTATAGATCATTTAAAACAATTTTTGAAAGAGAAAAATACATTAATAATATTGATACCTACTGCTTTAGGGTTGCTGTGTCTCAATTAAGATTTAATGTCCTGCCACTAAATGCAAATGTGCATCGTTACAGCGATTCTCTGCAAAACAAAAACTGTCCTTTTTGTATGTCAGTCACCGAAGACGAACAGCATTTTCTCTTTGATTGTCCCATGTATTCGGATCTTAGAATTAAATTCTTGGGTAATTTAACTAAAGTTTCCATTCATATATTGCTGCAAGTGTCAAATAATCACAAGATGCACAGTGTCTCCCGATATGTCTTCCACTCAGTTAACAGAAGAAAGAGATGTATTATATAATTTAACATATGTTATTGAGGTTGTTTTGTGAGCTTGGCTGATTGATTATTATTTTTTCCTTTTGATAGTGCACTCGAGACGTCTTGAATTTACATCCTGGGTCAAGCACAGGTTTATGTTGCACGATGTTAGTTTATTTTCAATGTAATTTTGGTTTCAATGTTCCATGCCAATTTTTCTGTTTCTAAGTTTGGATCGTTTTATGTTTGAAATTTAGCAACACGTTCCTGTAGTACTATACCCATTTCACCAGCTGGTTATATTGTAGACTAGGGCCGAAGTACCATTAAATCGCTTCAAAGTTCTCTCTCTGAGGGATGATGCAGAGATTGCAGGGTGGTTCTGACGATGATACGGATATGATGATGATGTCAATAATGTTGATGATGATTAGGTAGATGTTGATATAGTGATGATGATATGGATGTTGAAGATGGTGAAGTAGAGGTTAAGGGTTATGATGGTGACAATTATGTAAGTATTGATGGGTTGATGTTGATGTAGTTGATTAAAATGGTGATGATATTACAGATGGGGAAGACGAGAATGTGTGTGTGTGTGTGTGTGTGTGTGTGTGTGTGTGTGTGTGTGTGTGTGTGGTGTGTGTGCGTGCGCGCACGCGCGTGTGTGAACAAATGAAAATGAAAAAAGATTTTTTTTCTTTCTATTATTCATCTATTTATTTTTGAAAGGACGATGATGATGTAGATATTTAGGAGGATGATGGCGATGATGATGGAAATGTTGAAGGTGATGTTGATGTAGATGCTGAGGGTGACGATGGTGGTGATGGCATGGTTGTTGAAGGTGATAGTGGTGGCGGTAACTATGATGGAAATGTCAAAGAGGAAGATGATGACAATGATGTATGTATTGAAGATAACGATGGAAACGATGATGAAGATGATGATTATGACCGTGATGCAGAGATTGAAGATGATAATCGTGACGAAAATGACTATACAGTTGTAGAAGATGGTGATAGCGTAGATGATGAAGATGATGATGTTGATAATGATGATGTAGAAGATGAAAGTAATGATGGTTATGTTGATATACTGGCTGCAGCTGCTGCTATAGATAATGAAGATGCTGATGGTGATGATTATGTAAATGCTGAAGATGATGATGGGGATGATGATGACTAGAAGATATTGGGAGTAATCCTGTATGCTTGCAGAATTGAAAATGGGAAATGGTATAAATGTTTTCTGCTATGTCTTCCTCCCCCTCTCCCAAAACATGTTTTGTATAGTGGCCCAAGGCCGAGTACAATAAACCTTTTCAGTGTTCAGTGTTCAGTGCTTCTCTCTCTCCCTCCCTCCTCTCCTCTCCTCTCTCTCTCTCTCTCTCATCTCTCTCTCTCTCTCTCTCTCTCTCTCTCTCTCTCTCTCTCTCTCTCTCTCTCTCTATGTATCTCTCTGCGTCTTTGGGTGCATTGTGGCCTAAGGCCGAAGTACCATTAAACCATTTCAGAGTTCAGAGTTCTATCTCTCTCTACGTCACATTTCATATGCAGATTTTGTTCCATTCCAACTCTCCTTTGTATGGCAGCATTTTAGAATAAAATATCGTTTCTCCTCCCATAGAAAAAGGGCAGAGGGGTGGGGGGTGGGTGGTGGGGGTGGGGGTGGAGCAGTACTGGGGAACATGCATTGTGAGAATGAATTTGGTATGGTTGACAGCATAGTAAGCCAGCCGAAAGTTGTGAAGGAGAGAAAATGCTAATTGCTGATGTCAAGGTGAACGCAACGGTTTACAAAAATATATTGGAAGAGGAGAACATACTGTTCGTTGATGTTAAAGTTTAGTATATATATATATATCCATCCATCCACCCATCCATCCATCCATCCATCCATCCATCCATCCATCCATCCATCCATCCATCCATCCATCCGTCCATGTCTGTCTAACTATCAGTCTGTCTCTGTAACTTATTTCCCCTTCATTTCTATCATTCTGTCCTTTCTGAGAAGATGACAGCTTTATGTCTTTATGTCCGCGCGTGCGTGCGTGCGCGCGTGTGTGTACGTGTGTATGTGTGTGCGCGCGCGTGTGTTATGTGTTTGTGTGTATGTGACGGCTATTGGCTAACCTACTTCATTTGAGAGGTGTCAGACAATACAGATGATCTGTCTGTCTTTCTGTCATTCTCTCTATCACTTAGTCTGTCTATCTTTTATGATCAGGTGACAACCTAGCCGTTTGTGATCAGATGCAATCAAGGGCCCCTGAATGAAAAGAGTGTGTCTGTGTCTGTGTGTGTGTCTGTTGGTATTGGTACCCCCCTACCTGTCAACCCTCCTGACAGCCTGTATGTCTCTCTGTCCGTCTGTCTGCCTGCCTGCCTGGCTACTTGTCTGCCTGCCTGCCTGCCTGTCTTCCTGTCTGCTGCTTGTCTATCTGCTGCTTGTCTGTCTGCCTGCCTGCCTGCCAGCCTGCCTGCCTTTTTGTCTGCCTCCTTGCTGCTTGTCTGTCTGCTGCTTGTCTGTCTGCTGCTTGTCTGTCTGCCTGCCTGCATGTTTGCCTTTCTGCTGCTTGTCTGTCTGCTGCTTGTCTGTCTGCTGCTTGTCTGTCTGCTGCTTGTCTGTCTGCCTGCCTGCATGTTTGCCTTTCTGCTGTTTGTCTGCTGCTTGTCTGCTACCTGTCTGCTACTCTGCTTGTCTGTCTGCCTGCCTGCCTGACTGTCTGTCTGCTTGTCTGTCTGCTGCTTGTCTGCCTGCCTGTCTGCTGCTTGTCTGTCTGCTGCTTGTCTGCCTGCCTGTCTGCCTGCCTGTCTGCTGCTTGTCTGCCTGCCTGTCTACTGCTTGTCTGTCTGCTACTTGTCTGCCTGTCTGCCTGCCTGCATGTTTGCCTGCCTGCCTGCATGTCTGCCTGTCTGCCTGTCTGTCTGTCTGCCTGCCTGCCTGCTTTGTCTGCCTGCCGGCATTAGAGGATGCAATATATACAGAGTCGTTGGTGACTTGGTTTATTTATTCCTTCGTATGAGACTATAAACCGAGGCCCCGTGTGCGAACGCATGCAGAACATCTTGCGCACACGTTAAATCCTGTTCCACTTTTCGGAAGAGTAGGCCATCGTGTGTCGGTGGGAATGGATGACAAAATTTACAAAACCGCATACACACGGGGACTGAATGTAAAAAAAAAGCAAATGAGTGCTTATTCCATTATCCTCGATATAAAAGAATACAATAAATAATAATAAATAAATTCCTCAGTCAGGGCTCAGTGTACAGAAGATAATGGTCATGTTCTGTCAACAGACGATGGCGTTCCCTCTGCCGACTAGGCAGGGAAAAATCGCTGGGTCTGCCCTTTGTCCATCTGTCACCGCAACCACCCCGGCCGTCCCTCCACCTTCTCTGGCCTTCATTCACACTCCAGCCTCTTCCTGTTGTTCCTGTATGCACATACACGCAAAAAAAACAAACCCCCCACAAGCTGGTAGAATAAGGGTGGGCACAAACTCTGGTATCGCAGTTTGCTTTTCCTTGTTTAATGGAGATTGGATGTGGAAATGGGTTGTAGGGGTTGGATGATTACTTAAAGATAATTATATTCAACGTACTAGACATGTGTGAACGCCTGAGTCTAGGATGTACATACACACACACACACACATAACGTACACACACGCACGCACGCACGCACACACACACACACCAGCACACACATACACACACACCAGCACACACATACACACACACACACTCACACAAACGCACGCACGCACACACACCAGCACACACACACATACAAACACACACACACACGCACGCAGGCACGCACGATCGCGCGCGCAATCACACACATACCACATGCACGCACGACATGCACGCAGCATACGCTACACAAGCACACACAGAGCACACGCACGCACACACACAGTCACACGCACATCACATCACTTAACACACACGCAACCACGCACGCACGAACACGCACACCACACACACACACAACACACACACACGCACAAAAACGCACGCTACGCACGCACACCACGCACACACGCACGCACACACCCTACACAAGCACACACACACACACACACACACCCACGCACACACACATTGGGCCGTTCTTATGGTTTACCACCATATCTCGTAAGGCCCACACAATCAAGACCTGGGACAGTCGCTACAGTCAGCCCTCTCAGACAGTGAAAAGCCAGTGGATGGCATTGTTATCCACTGTGGAATAAATGACATTAAAAGTTCTGAGCCACAAGTAGCCTAAAAATCAGCAAATCTATAAATCTAAATGTTGTTTCGGTATATTTTGCCAAAAGGCCCCAATGACAGACAAACACAGACTGTTGCGCACATTTCCTATTCATAAGAATGGTTAATAGTGGGGATTATTAATGCACACGTCCCCCTTTCTGGAATAAAAACTGGACAACAGTAACCAGTAATCGATTTATCGAAGCGTAATTGATTCTTGTCTGTTCTTACTTAATGATGGTAACATTTACACGAATCCCAGATATTCTCGAATCAGAGACCTATGCTTTAGATCTATCTTTCATTTCCTCATCCTTTGTCACCATATGCACTGGGAAAAATAAAGTGATAAATGGGAAGTGATCACTTTCCCATTGCAATCACTCTAATGATACTTTCTGTACGAATGACAAAGAAAAGATGTTATCTCACACAGAAGTACAAATATCGTCATAGCAGATTGGAACAAGTTTAAAGACATTTTGACACAAATTAATACAAAAGTATCAAAAGTAATGATATTGATATTTTTTATGAAAAATTTAAAGATTCTATATTACAAGCAGCTGATCGCTCTATTTCTAAGTATTCCTCTGTAAAGCTGAAAGCACTCGGGAAAATATGGTGGAATTCTGCTTGTCAAAAGCTGTGATGACAAAAAAGCTGCGTCTAAAACATACTTAAGAAACAAAACGCCAGAAAATCATTGTCTTATAAAAAAGCAAGTCCCTTGTGATAAAACAGTTGAACGCTAAAAAATCAAACGTCACAATTTTTGTCTAACCTTCTGCTTACAAGAGTTTACACACATAAGGAAACGCAAAAGTATGGAAAAAATTTAAATATATGAAAATGGATTAAGCCTACCTAACTGCCCTATAAAAAAGCCAAGATAATGAACATCCACTAAATCCAGAAAAAGCTGAAACATTCATAGAAATCTCACAGATACAATAGTGATAAAAGTCTATCAGATAAATGTAAAGTATTTAGAGAAACAAGAAGCACAAAAGGAATATGTATAAAAGGACCTGTGAAAGATAACAGTTCATTATGTCAATGCACCCCTAACGCAGCAGGAGCAAAAAGATGCCCATCCTAACTCATGGCAAAAAGAACATCAGTTGGAAAAGATGCTGTTTCCATGAATTACTGAAACAGCTGCCAGAAAATTGGACTTATATATTATACTTGAATTGTTCCAAACCAGCTGGGCTTCAGGGGTAATTCCAGACGCATTTGGAACACGCCATCATAGTGCCATGCCAAAGCAGGTAAACTTAAAAGTGATAACAACAGCTACAGACCTATCGCGTTATCCTCCATACAGGAAAGCTTATGGAAAAAATCATTCTAAGCCATTAATACATTATTGGATAAAAACCAAAAAATTCCTCTTAGTCAAGCAGGTTTTTCGAAAAGGCAGGTCCACAGCAGATTCATTCTGATTAAGCTCAGTACACAAATTAAACATCAGTTTGCTCGGTAGAAAAATGTACTTGCCACATTTTTTGATAAAAAGAAAAGCATATGGATCAGGGTCCTGGTCAAATGAACGATATTGTTTTAAGTTAAAGTCTATTGCTTATCAGGCAATATCAATTATTCTGTGAAAGCCTTTCACCCAGAAAGCACTCATACAGGCCAAAGTGTGGAAATTCCTATTCTACTTTACGATTTCCAACAATGGCATTCCACAGGATCAGTCATTGCTCCACATCTTTTCAATATTCTTCTTTAGATCTTCCTAAGTGTCTCTCAAGTAAAGCAATACCCATGTCCAGTATGCGATGAACATTTGTATGTGGATGAATGTCTCAGTGAAAAAGAGAACTCCAAAGAGACATCTAAATGAATGAAAAAAACGAGTATCAGATTGAGCCTGAACAAACTTAATGACTATATATTGAAAATGGTCCTGTCACTATCTCCTGAAAAGACAAATGCTCGTACTTTTCAGTAATGGAGCTAACTCACCCAGATCTACCTGTTTTCCCATAAGAAAGGTAATATTTTAAACTAAAAAACCATAGTGAAGTTTTAGGTGTATCTCTTCACGTCTAAATTAACTTGGGATATCAATATTGAATATTTAAATACTAAAGCTAGGAGAAGTCTAAACTTCCTGAAAGTTATATAGCAAACAAGTGTGGGCTCATGATGGTAGTTGTGTTAAAACATACTGGCGTTATCTTTATACGTTCCTAGACTCATTTATGGTCAGGGAAGCGTTTTCAGTGCTTCCTAAATATTTATTGCAACAAATGAGAAGATTAGGACTGTAAGAGGCTTTTCGATTAGCTCTAAGGTACTTTTTTCAGCATCATCAATGGTACTTATAAAGAGATAGATATTTGCCATTAGACAACTATCGCGACAACAGGCTTTGGCTAAATTACCAC
>CM054134.1:108097595-108100095 GCA_028751875.1 Rapana venosa
TGATTGCAACCTTTACCAATAAATTGAACCAGTAAAAAGAGGAAAATCAATAACATAATACATTGAAGAATACAAATTACACACATATACATACATACACACGCGCTGCGCGCGTATGTGTGTGGTGGTGTGTGTGTGTGTGGCGCGAGCGCGCGGGTGCGCGTGTGTAGTTTGTTTGTTGTGTGTCTGTGTCTGTGCGTTTGTGTGTCTCTGCGTCTCTGTTTTTGTCTCTCGTCCGTCTTGTCTGTCTGGTCTGTCTCTCTCTGTCCTCTGCCTGTCACTCTCTTCATCTCTCAGCTCTGCCTCCTCTGTCTGTCCTATGTCCTCTCCTCTGTCTATGTCCTCCCTGTCCTCTTCTGTCACTCTCTATCTGTCCTTGTCTCTGTCTCTTTGTAATAATAAAATAATAATAAAGTCTGGAATTTATATGCGCGAATCTTGTAAAGCCAACAAATCAAAGCGCTCACAACTCTTTGACACAACATCACTCAAAGAAAGAATGTTGATTAGGTAAATTTTCTTTTTTAATTGTTCTATTTTTCTGAATCATGCGCTAAAAAAAAAAAGGGGAAGAAAAAAAATCCCCACATTACTCATAATCACACCCACACAAAGGAATGCTGACTCCCCCCCCCCCCATCCCTTCCCCCCCCCCCCCCAAAAAAACAAAAATCTTTTTCTTGCATGTTCTGCTTGTCTGTGCTGGTTTATTTTGTTGTCCAGTCTGTCTGATGTCAGTCTGTTCTGTCTGTCTGCTGTCTGTCTCTCTCTCTCTCTCATCTCTCAATCTCTCTCTCTCTCTCTCTAAGAATCATGTTTTTATTGTAATGCAAAATAATTTTTTTTTAAATTGCAATTGACGTGCCTGTACCATATTCCTCAAGTTCAGTTTTGATGCGGTGGTGTTCCAATGTGCACACTTTTAACACTTCTAGCTCTTTCCATCGAATGTAACTATACTGGCTTCTGTAGTTTAAGTCTGCATATATGATTATACCACCTCAAGGGAAGGACTTAACTGTGAATAGGGGTGCCCCTACCCTTTACCCCTACATCACCGATAGTTTACAAGAGAGGCATAGGAAAGCCCCAAACCAAAGAAGAAGAAGACTACTTACAAGCAAGCAATCATGGAAGGAAGAAAGGAAGGAAAGAAACAAGCAAGGAACGAAGCAAGGAAGCAAGCAGCGATACAAACAGGAGAGCAAGCAAGGAAGCAAGCAAGCAAGCACGCCATTGATCGTTACATTTTTTGGTAAGGAAGGAAGGTGGCAGGATGGTTAAGACGTTTGCCTACCAACAAGTAAACCGTGAGGTTCTGGGTTCGATTCCCAGCCTCGCCCTTTCTTCCCAGTTTGACCAAAAAAATCGAACTAAATGTCAAAGTCCTTCGGATGAGACTATAAACCGAGGCCACCGTGTGCGAACGCATGCAGAACATCTTGCGCACACGTTAACTCCCGTTCCGCTGATCGAAAGAGTAGGCCATTGTGTGCCGGTGGAACAGCTGACAAAATTTACAAAACCGCATATCACACGGGGACTGGAGTTAAAAAGCACATGTGTGCTTATTCCATTAGTCTCTTCGATATAAAAAAAAAGTCATCTGGCGCATTTGATTTGTTGCTTACCAAATTCGCGCTATATAAATCCATACATTATTATTATTATTAATTAATTTATTTTTTTTCTTTTGGTTGATTTTCCACGTCCCAAGGAGTACTTTCCTGTAAGTCTGGGCCAACACTACATTGTAATCGCAGCGCTTCTCTCTAACTCTGGTTATTTGCAGCGGCCACTTATTAAGTAGATGTGGGGTAAAGGGAGAAAAAGTAGGCAGAAGGGGGTGAGGGGGGGTGAGGTGGGGGGTGGAGGGGTGGGGTTGGGAGGGTGGAAGTGGAAGTGAGAAGGGGAGGGAATGAGGGGAAAGGTAGTACAGTTTTGAGAGCGAAAATAATGAGAGTGTGTGGGTCTGAGAGGCAGAACGAATGAAACGATAATGGGGCAAAACACGCACGGAGTGTTATATAAAGCGAAGCAGTCCCGTTGGTCTCTTCACTTCAGGCCTGCAGGCATCATGGCTTTTGCAGCCTCTGTGTGTAGTGTGTAGTGTGGCAGGAACCGAAAAGTCTGTGTCTGGTTTTGGAGAGTAGACTTCCGACTTGGAGCTGGTTTTGGATTTGTCATTGAAAATGAGGTATGGGGACACAGGATAAGTGTGTGTTGTGTTTGGGTGAGTGGTGTGTGTGTGTGTGTGTGTGGTTGGTAGTGTGTGTGTGTGTGTGTGTGTGTGTGCGTGTGTATGTTTGTGTTTGTTGTGTGTGGTTGTGGTTGTGTTGTTTGTGTGTGTGTGGTGTGTGTATGTGATTGTGTGTGTGGTGGTGTTGGTTGTGTTTGTGTGGTGTGTGTGTGTGTGTTTTGTGGTTTTGTGGTTTTGTGTGTGTGTGGTTATGTGGTTTGTGTTTGTGGGTGTGTTTGTGTGTGTGTGTGTGAGTGTGTG
>CM054134.1:108105095-108107595 GCA_028751875.1 Rapana venosa
GGCTGTTTGAAATGTGGCGTTAACGACTCGGAGGTCATGAGTAAAGTGTCGTAATCTTTGGCCACTAATCTATCTAACTAGCAATGACTACTGGGCACTGTGCCAAATGGGAGACTAACTTCACTACTGTCATGAGATTAGAGTGCGAAGTTGTTGATGAAGTTCCAAATCATAAAAGTCGCCCAAACTCTCAAGGAAGCAGTTCTCCCTCGAGTCTTCTGAGCCATGAGCTGTCTTCTAACGTCCTGAACGGGAGTGAAGCGGCCACTACCCTGCCTCCTGTAGATCAGCACATGAGCAGTTCCCCAGTGAATGACCAGTACTCACCTCCTGTCACAGTCATTAACTCAGATGGCGATGGTCCATTCCAAGAGATACCGACGACCGTTACCTTCGCAAAACTTCCTGCATAATGAATGTAACACTCCCATTAAGAGACCACCAGACATAGGGCGGGACCAATCAAAGCTACAAACGAACCTTGACATGGCCATCGTGAACGACTTGGGTCACCGATATAGCTTCCCCGTCCGATCGCAATAGCTTTATAGGAATCTGTTCTGTGCCTGTCATGGCCTTCATTCACACTCCAGCCTCTTCCTGTTGTTCCTGTATTCACATACACTCAAAAAAAAAACAACCCCCCACAAGCTGGTAGAATAAGGGTGGGCACAAACTCTGGTAATCGCAGTTGCTTTTTTCCTTGTTTAATGGAGATTGGATGTGGGGGGAAATGGGTTGTAGGGGTTGGATGATTACTTAAAGATAATGTAATATTCAACGTACTAGATCATGTGGGAACGCCTGAGTCTAGGATGTACATACAACACAAAACACACACACATACGTACACACACCACGCAACGCACGCACACACACACACACCACACACACAACAACACACCGAGCCCACACATACATACACACACACTCACACAAACGCACGCCACGCACACACACCAGCACACACACACATACAAACACACACACACACGCACGCAGGCACGCACGATCGCGCGCGCAATCACACACATACCACATGCACGCACGACATGCACGCAGCATACGCTACACAAGCACACACAGAGCACACGCACGCACACACACAGTCACACGCACATCACATCACTTAACACACACGCAACCACGCACGCACGAACACGCACACCACACACACACACAACACACACACACGCACAAAAACGCACGCTACGCACGCACACCACGCACACACGCACGCACACACCCTACACAAGCACACACACACACACACACACACCCACGCACACACACATTGGGCCGTTCTTATGGTTTACCACCATATCTCGTAAGGCCCACACAATCAAGACCTGGGACAGTCGCTACAGTCAGCCCTCTCAGACAGTGAAAAGCCAGTGGAATGCATTGTTATCCACTGTGGATTAATGACATTAAAAGTTCTGAGCCACAAGTAGCCTAAAAATCAGCAAATCTATAAATCCTAAATGTTGTTTCGGTATATTTTGCCAAAAGGCCCCAATGACAGACAAACACAGACTGTTGCGCACATTTCCTATTCATAAGAATGGTTAATAGTGGGGATTATTAATGCACACGTCCCCCTTTCTGGAATAAAAACTGGACAACAGTAACCAGTAATCGATTTATCGAAGCGTAATTGATTCTTGTCTGTTCTTACTTAATGATGGTAACATTTACACGAATCCCAGATATTCTCGAATCAGAGACCTATGCTTTAGATCTATCTTTCATTTCCTCATCCTTTGTCACCATATGCACTGGGAAAAATAAAGTGATAAATGGGAAGTGATCACTTTCCCATTGCAATCACTCTAATGATACTTTCTGTACGAATGACAAAGAAAAGATGTTATCTCACACAGAAGTACAAATATCGTCATAGCAGATTGGAACAAGTTTAAAGACATTTTGACACAAATTAATACAAAAGTATCAAAAGTAATGATATTGATATTTTTTATGAAAAATTTAAAGATTCTATATTACAAGCAGCTGATCGCTCTATTTCTAAGTATTCCTCTGTAAAGCTGAAAGCACTCGGGAAAATATGGTGGAATTCTGCTTGTCAAAAGCTGTGATGACAAAAAAGCTGCGTCTAAAACATACTTAAGAAACAAAACGCCAGAAAATCATTGTCTTATAAAAAAGCAAGTCCCTTGTGATAAAACAGTTGAACGCTAAAAAATCAAACGTCACAATTTTTGTCTAACCTTCTGCTTACAAGAGTTTACACACATAAGGAAACGCAAAAGTATGGAAAAAATTTAAATATATGAAAATGGATTAAGCCTACCTAACTGCCCTATAAAAAAGCCAAGATAATGAACATCCACTAAATCCAGAAAAAGCTGAAACATTCATAGAAATCTCACAGATACAATAGTGATAAAAGTCTATCAGATAAATGTAAAGTATTTAGAGAAACAAGAAGCACAAAAGGAATATGTATAAAAGGACCTGTGAAAGATAACAGTTCATT
>CM054134.1:108115095-108122595 GCA_028751875.1 Rapana venosa
AGAAACAAGCAAGGAACGAAGCAAGGAAGCAAGCAGCGATACAAACAGGAGAGCAAGCAAGGAAGCAAGCAAGCAAGCACGCCATTGATCGTTACATTTTTTGGTAAGGAAGGAAGGTGGCAGGATGGTTAAGACGTTTGCCTACCAACAAGTAAACCGTGAGGTTCTGGGTTCGATTCCCAGCCTCGCCCTTTCTTCCCAGTTTGACCAAAAAAATCGAACTAAATGTCAAAGTCCTTCGGATGAGACTATAAACCGAGGCCCCGTGTGCGAACGCATGCAGAACATCTTGCGCACACGTTAACTCCCGTTCCGCTGATCGAAAGAGTAGGCCATTGTGTGCCGGTGGAACAGCTGACAAAATTTACAAAACCGCATATCACACGGGGACTGGAGTTAAAAAGCACATGTGTGCTTATTCCATTAGTCTCTTCGATATAAAAAAAAAGTCATCTGGCGCATTTGATTTGTTGCTTACCAAATTCGCGCTATATAAATCCATACATTATTATTATTATTAATTAATTTATTTTTTTTCTTTTGGTTGATTTTCCACGTCCCAAGGAGTACTTTCCTGTAAGTCTGGGCCAACACTACATTGTAATCGCAGCGCTTCTCTCTAACTCTGGTTATTTGCAGCGGCCACTTATTAAGTAGATGTGGGGTAAAGGGAGAAAAAGTAGGCAGAAGGGGGTGAGGGGGGGTGAGGTGGGGGGTGGAGGGGTGGGGTTGGGAGGGTGGAAGTGGAAGTGAGAAGGGGAGGGAATGAGGGGAAAGGTAGTACAGTTTTGGAGCGAAATAATGAGAGTGTGTGGGTCTGAGAGGCAGAACGAATGAAACGATAATGGGGCAAAACACGCACGGAGTGTTATATAAAGCGAAGCAGTCCCGTTGGTCTCTTCACTTCAGGCCTGCAGGCATCATGGCTTTTGCAGCCTCTGTGTGTAGTGTGTAGTGTGGCAGGAACCGAAAAGTCTGTGTCTGGTTTTGGAGAGTAGACTTCCGACTTGGAGCTGGTTTTGGATTTGTCATTGAAAATGAGGTATGGGGACACAGGATAAGTGTGTGTTGTGTTTGGGTGAGTGGTGTGTGTGTGTGTGTGTGTGGTTGGTAGTGTGTGTGTGTGTGTGTGTGTGTGTGCGTGTGTATGTTTGTGTTTGTTGTGTGTGGTTGTGGTTGTGTTGTTTGTGTGTGTGTGGTGTGTGTATGTGATTGTGTGTGTGGTGGTGTTGGTTGTGTTTGTGTGGTGTGTGTGTGTGTGTTTTGTGGTTTTGTGGTTTTGTGTGTGTGTGGTTATGTGGTTTGTGTTTGTGGGTGTGTTTGTGTGTGTGTGTGTGAGTGTGTGATGCATAATAAGGATGAAGGTGATAATGATGATGATGATGATGATAATGATGATGATAGTGACCTAGAAACAGAAGACAATGATAATGATGACCATTGCTGCTTTTGTGCTGAAAAGCTTTTCCTTTTTAAGCGTTTCCATCACTTTGGAATTTGCGATAGAGTGATTTATCATTTTGCGTTAAGCTACATTACTTGTTATAGCAATGCATCCAAGCTGTGCGCATGACATTTTTTATATGATTCATTTGGTGTTAAGTGTTATAAATGGACAATAATGTGTTAATGTGACTAGGCAGTACACACACACACACACAATGACCACACAAATCACACACACACACACACACACACACACACACACACACACACAACACACACACACACACACACAACACACATACACCACCACAGCGCGCGGACACAACATACACACACCACACACAAAATAATACCAAACAACGCCACACTCACAACATAACACGCACAACAATTCCCCCCTAACACACCACACATGCACAACATACACACCCGATACCAAAACACACACATCGCACAACCACACACACACACACACACACACAAACACAACACACACACACTCACACTCACACACACACACACACACTCTTCTCTCTCTGTCTGTCCTCTCTGTCTCTGTCTCTCTCTCTCTGTCCTCTCTCTAAAGATTTGATGTTGGCATTAATGCATTGGTGTGAGTGCGTGCGCGCACACGCGCGCGCGCCGCGTTTGTTGTTGTGTGTGTACGTTGTATCATGGGGATGCAAATTGCTTTACATATTCGTTTCATGTAGTTTTCTATTGCTGTTGCCTCCCATAAAAGACAATGAATTTGTTGACATTATATTTCTGTTAGCCAAAATGATACTATTTACATAGTTTGTTCTCCCTTTATTTTATGAAGGTTTTGCTTTGTTTGTATCTGTTTGGTTCGTTGGTTTGGGGTTTGTTTGTTGGGTGGGATTTTTTTGCTGTTGTTGAGGGGGGACATTCGGGTTGTACCCTGTCCTCTTGTTGTTGCAACGCTTTTGTTTTGTCTTTGGTTCTTTGCATCTATTTGGCTGTTCCTGTGTTTTCTGTTTTGCTTACTTTCTTACTTGTTGCTACTTTTTCTCTCTCTCTCGGTGATTTTGTGGGGAATTTTTGTGTTTATTTTTTTTCGTATACTGTGTAAGTATATATTGCTATGGGCTTATTTTATTATCATATATATCCTTAAGGGCGGGGACTGGATTTAAAAAAGCACATGGTGCTTATTCATTATCCTCGAAATAAAAGAATTTGTCATGTCATTGTCATTGTCTCTCACCACCACCACCACACCCACCACCACCACCACCACCACCACCACCGAATCCCCACCACCTCCACCACCAACTTACCATCATCATCGTCGTCGTCGTCGTCATTCCTCGTCATCGCATCGACGACGTCGTCGTCGTCCAAACCTCCATTATTATTATCATTAGTAGTATTAGTAGTAGTAGTCGTAGTAGTAGTATACCCATCACCTCATCCTCATCACCATCATCATCATCATCATCATCATCATCATCAATCATCATCATTATTGAAATATGTTTGTTATGATTATGAATATGCTTATTTTCTATCTGTCTATCGTCTGTCTGTCCTGCTGTCTATCTGTCCATCTCTGTTTCTGTCGCTTTGTCTGCTTTATCTGTTTTGTCGTTGTCTTGCGATGTGTGTTCTTCGCTTTAATTAATGTTTTCCACTCTATGTGGTATTAGACGATAGGAGAAAGAGAGAACAATGTGTAAGAATAAGTATGTGACTGTGTGTATACATGAGAAAGATAATTTTTAGTATTTATTCTTTTATTTCGAGGATAATGGAATAAGCACTCATGTGCTTTTTTAACCTCCAGTCCCCGTGCTTATGCAGTTTTTTAAATTTTGTCATACCCTTCCACCGCACACGAAATGGCCTACTCTCCACAAGCAAACAGTTTTAAAGTGTGCGCAAGAATGTTCTGCGTGCGCTCGCACACAGACACGGCGACCTCGGTTTTAATAGTCTCATCGAAGGACTTGTAGGGAGAGTGGAGTCGGCACGATGTTACTCCAGAGAAAAATCCTCTTGACGGGATTCGAACTAGGGTCAGCCGATCACGAGCGCATCACGCTAACACCAGGCTATCCCGTCCCGAGAGAGAGCGAGAGAGAGAGGAGAGAGAGAGAGAGAGAGGAGAGAGAGAGAGAGAGAGAGAGAGAGAGAGAAAACTAAACAAATGAAAAAAAGAAGAAAAGGAAGGGGGGGCGAGTTTGACCCCGAATCAAAATGTTTGAAAAATTTAAAAATTGTAAATAAGAAATAAATGTTATACAGAGGAACGCCCTTTTCCATACTGTAGGGCCCTTTAAAAAGGTTCAAAAGACCTAGCTTTATTTCAATGCCAAACATCTAAAGGATTCAAACAGGACAATAAAAAAACAAGGGGCCTTTCACAAGAAAGTGAAAAGGAGAAATTGCATTTAAAATCGTTTTGGAACTTAGACTTCAAAGTTTTAAAACAAAGTTTTTGAAAAATAAAAACTGAAAAAATACCTAAAAACCAAGGTAGACTCAATACTGGATAGTTAGGGGCGTGACATCGTTGTCATTTTCGGGGACTGTTTTCCAAAAAGATGAAGGGCCTGCCCAAATTTGTGTGAAACACAATGTTCCACGAAAGTTACACCCCAGGCCCTTGCAGGAGAATGCAGTAGGAAAATCAAAGGCAGGATTTTTATTCTTTTTTCTATTTTAATAAGTTTTAAGAGACTTTAGGAACAAAAAACCGATCTTGCGATTTTTTTTGGTTCGGGAAAAATTCCAAAAAAATGCAATTGGAGAAAAGGGGAATGTTGTGATTATGGATGTAACTCAAACCGTTTTAGTTCACATCATTTCCCCAGACTGGAAACAGAGTGCAAATAACAACCCTTTCCCCTTTGTAGCCTCCCCTTGAAATTTTCCTGTGATGCTGCGGGATGCTGCTGCTAAAAACTGAGGCAAGTAAACCTTGTAAAACCCGCACAGACATCCTCCTCCTCCCCTTTCCCGCTTCAAGCAGTTTTTGGTTTTCCCAATTTTTTTTTGAGTGGAAATCCATTTGTTTACGGGCCCCTTGGCACATCTACCGCAAACCCGCCCTAACCCGGAGGGGAATCAACTTTTTGTTGCATACCCAGACATTTTTTTGCCCCCTAACTAAAAAGGCATACTTTTTTTTACAAAAAAATGACAGCTTTCTCATTTGCCACACAAAACATAACAAAAATGATTATGTACAAAATGCAGGCAGGCACAGGCACAGACAAATTTTCACAGACAAACACAGAGACACAGACACAGAGACACAGACACACAGAGATATTAAAACCGACAGACCCGACAGACACAAAAGAAAACACACACACACATAAAAAAAACACACCCCCACACACCACACCCACACACGCCCCCCACACACAAACACCCCCAAAACACCCACACACCCACTCACAAAACAAAAAACACACTTAAGGGGAAAAAAAAGACTAAAAATTTTAAAAACACACAAACACACCCACGCACACACACTTACATGTACATTGTATCCTCTCTCTCTCTCTCCTCTCTCTCCCTTTTTTAATTTTTTTTTTTAAAAATAAAAAAATAAAAAAAATAAAATTAATAAAGGATAAAAAGGGCGCCCATTACGCAGTTTTAAAACCCCCCATCACTGTTTTTATGTGGGCCACAGAAACCCCATGGGTAACAGCCGTGATAGAACCTTTTGGGGGCGGGGTACCCATAAACAACACGAGGGCCCAAACGCAATGGTAGTAACAATTTATACTCTAAAAGGGGGGGGGGGGTTGATTCCCAGCGCTACGATTTTATCATTTTTCCCCCGCATCATTAAGGCGAGAGAAAAACCCCTCACGCCCTACATCTTTGGGAGCATCTGCCGGGGCGACGTAGCGGCATGAACCCCCCCTCGAGGTTTTGTCCCGGGGGGAAAGGGAATTTTTGCGCTACTTTTTACTGTATAGCGGTTATAAAATTTCAAGTCATGCAAACCCTTTTTTTGCCCCCATATTTCAGACTGCTTTAAAGGAGGGGAGAGGGGTGTTGGCGGGTAAGGTAATGGGCTGTCAATTTTTTCTTTTTTTGTGTTTTTTCCTGAAGTAAAGGATAATATGAGGTAAAATGGTATCATTTTTTTTGTGAAGGGAAAGCAGGGTTTTTTTTTTTTGTAAATGGTTTTTTGGGCCCCATTTTTTGAATTTTTTATTTATGTTTTTGTTGGTTTTAAAATTTTTTTTTTTTTTATTTTGAAAGGGGGTTTTTAATAAATTGAGTAAGGGGAGGTGGGGTTGGTATATATGGTGGGTTTAAAAGGGGTAAGTAAAATGGGATTAGAATGGGGAAAAAAATTTAGTAAATAAATGGAGAAAGGGGGTTGATAGGGTAGGGAGAGAAAGGAAGAGGAAAAGAAAAAGTTAAAAATTTTAGAGGTAGGTAACAAGGGATGAGTAGTAGTGAGTAGTGGGTTTGATTGTAAATTTTGGTAAATATGATATCATAAAAAAATTTTGAGAAAAAACCAAAAAGGGTGGTTTTTTGGGTTTTTTTTTTCTTTTTTTTTTTTTTTTTTTGTTTTTTTTTGTTTTTTTTTTTTTTTCTTTTTTTTTTTTTTTGGGATGGTTTAAAGGGAAAGTTTTTGGATGGGGGGAATGGAAATAAAGATTTTGGGGAGATGGTGGGGTCGTTTTTTTTATGGTAGGGTGGGATGGAGTGGAAAAGGTAAATATTTTGGTTAACAGAAAGGAGGGGCTGGTTTTTTTTTATTTTGCCCCCTTTTTTTTTTCTTATTTTTCCCTCTTTTTACCCCCTTTTTTTTTTTTTGGTTCCCTCCTTTTTTTTGAATTTTTAACCCTTCACTTTTTTTCCTTCTTCCTCCTTCCCCCCCCTCCCCCCTTTTTTTTCTTTTTTTCTTTCTTTTTTTTTCTTTTTCTTTTTTTTTTTCTTCTTTTTTTTTTCTTTTTTCCCCTTTTTTCTTTTTTTTTTTCTTCCTCGTCCTTTTCCTTTTTTCTTTTTTTTTTTCTTTCTTCTTTCTTCTTTCTTCCTTTCCTTTTTTTGCGCCCCGATCCCGTTTATTTTTTTCCGACAATTTTTTCTCCTAGGTGTGAAAAAAGGTAAAACCTTTTTTGAAGACTTTGGTCGTGAAGGGGATGGTTTGATGATGTGTCTTTTTTTAAGTTTTTCCTTTGATGTGTAGCATTATGTTTGTCGTGCGCACGGCAGGAAATTGTGTGTGTATGTTGTTGTTTTAGTTTGTTAGTGTTTTGGTTAGGTTAATTTTTGTGTGTGTGTGCGCGCGCGTGTGCGTGTAGGAGTGTGTACAGGTTGTGTGTGGTGTGGTTTGTGTGTGGTGTGGTGTAGGTGTGTTGTGTGTGTGCGGGCGTGCGTGCGTGCTTGCTGTATGTAGTGTGTGTGTTGCGCCAGCGTGTTGTGTACGGCTGCTTGCATAAAGTGCGCGACGTGCTTGTTCCCAGTGGCTTGATGTTGTGGGTTTGAGTGAAGCCCTAAGTCGGTGTTTATTAAAATTTAAGCTCCCCTTTTTCCTAATGGTTTTTTTTAGAAAGATAGAGGAGGGGTCCATGAAATGCTGTGTAAAAATCCCCGGATACTGTGGGGCCCATCCTGAACAGGTTTATGATAGAAGAGTGGTCCATATACCCCTCCCCTGCCCAAAATTTGGACATACTTTTTACTTACCGTGCTCTCCCTGCCTGTTCTCTTCTGTGTTTTGTTGTCTGTGTGTTTGTTGTCGTGTTTTTTTGCCCCCTGTCCCCGCTGTCTTTGTCGTGTCTTGTGTGTGTGTGTCTGTCGGGTTTTATTTGTTCCTTTTATTTTTTTTGCTTATTTTGTATTTTTGACTGTCTGCTTCGCTCTGTGTCTTCTCCCCCTTTGGAGGCCCCCCTTCTTGGTCCCGAAGACTTTTTCCCCTCTCCAGCCTTGAAAATTTCCCTTTTCTTAATTTTTCCCATGTTCAAAAGCCAGTTGGGGGCCTCCCAGTAACTTTTGGGGTGATGTAATCGAGTGTTGCATGACAGACATGTCTTATTCAACGGGATGGCGAGA
>CM054134.1:108127595-108167595 GCA_028751875.1 Rapana venosa
GCGTTAAACTCATTAATCTATATTCTTTGGTCTGTTTTTGGATAAGAAGGGTATTAAAGGTAAACTGTTAGAATGTTAAAGCATAAATAATATTTAAAAAAGCTGGGCTTTTTGTGCTGACAATTGACTGATAACGATGCTTGATTTTTTGCTTTACAAATTCAGCGCTATATAAGTTCCATACTTTAATTAAAATAATAATAACAAAACAAAACTGCATGCGGTGTGAACAGGGGGGGGTTTGCACCCCAGTTTTGTTTTCCTTTGTTTTTTAAGATGGCAATACAAGTTTTAATAATGAAACAGGGGCTTTTTTTCCCTTTTGATGCTTTTAAATTGTTTATATTTTTGTTAGTGACAACTTATTTTAATTTAAAAGTCATTGTGTCGTTCGTGAACCCCCTCAAACCCAAAGGGGGCCTTTGGCCTATCCCAAAAAAACCTCTACCTCTGTCCTCCCTCTTTTCCACACACACACACACACACACACACCAACACACAAAAAAACACACCACACACAAAAACCACCCCACAACACCCACACACACACCCCCAACCAAAAACCCAACCTCGGTTTTTCTTTTAGCGTCGATAAAAATTCCTAAATTTGGGGCATAAAACTATAATAACGCGATTCAAACACTTCTGGGGTAGTTTTTTTTTCGGACCGATAAAAATTCACCATTACACAATGAAACCCAAAAAAAAAGGGACCCCGTAAAGCTGCGGAATTTTTGGGTTAAAATATTTTTCTCATGTATGAAAACATGTCCCTTTATAAAAAAGATTAAAAAAAAAAACCAACCCCCAAGGAAAAAAAAGACTAGAATCTGGGGATAACTTGGGAAACCCCCTAAAAAAACCCCAGGGTAAAACAGAACATTCAGGACACAAGGAATAAAGGAATTCCTTTAAAAACGCAGATAAAAGCAATTATTTCAACTTTGTTAATTACCATAGGATCTCCCAATTTAAAAAGGGCCTCAATACTTTGAAAATAAATTTTTTCAAAAAGTCAAATTTCATTAAAGACATATAATGATAATTTTTAAACAGCCATTTTCCAAATGTCAAAAAAAGTTATAACATGTGACAAGTAAAAAGCAAAAAATGATCTTCATTCCCTACAACATAAAAAAAAACCCAAACAATTAACTTTCCATTTAATCCCCCGCCAAGAAACCTTTTATGTATTAGAAAGCAAAAAAATGCAAACAAATTCTAGAACACGTGTCTAGAAAGTTAGATGCTCGGATTATAAAATCGCTAGCCCCGGTTATTGTTGAAACACTGAATATTATAAACTTGTGTATTGAGAAAAGATGTTTCCTTAAATTTAAAAAGGGCAAAAATTATCCCGGCCATAAATCGGGGTGATGCTCTTCCCCTTCAAATTACGGCCCAATTTCAATTCTCTCTGTACACCCCAAAACCCATTGAAAAACACATACAAACACCTAAATTCTTATTTAAAAAAAAATCTATTGCACGAGGATCAATCGGCTTTCGTTAAAACTATTCCTGTCAAACTGCTTAACTCACTCACTGACAGTCTCCTACACATAAAAATGACAATAAGTTTACGGGCCTCCTTTTTTGTTGACTTTGAAAAAAGCATTTGAGGATAAAACCACTTTTTTTATTGCGTAAATTAAATTGTACAAACTGCCCCCGAAGTTATCCAACTACTAGAAAATTTTCGCCCAATGGGCAGCGCTTGTATCTTTTAAATACCAAGATAGAACTCCCCCCCCATTACATGGGTACCACAAGGCTCAGTTTTGGGGACCACTTTTGTTTTCAGTCTATGAAAATGATTTACCCTGTTTTTTAAAAATGTAACTGTAAAATGTTTGTGCGTACCACTCCTTTTTTAGTGTTTCAACTCCAGCAGATTAATCGCAAACTTCATCAGTTTGAAATTGATTATTTGGATCAATTAAAACCAAAAAGCCCTTAATGAAAAAAAAAAACAAAGTGTAGTACGTATCAGCAAGACAAAAAAGGGAAAAAAAATGAATGATGGTTTCAACCTTTTGTTGGATACGGAATAGTTGGGGAAAGTTGATCCAATAAAATTTAGGTGTTCCATTAAAAAAATATGACTTGGACTGTCACAAAATTCACTAGGTAAACGCCTACCAACAGGCTCTTCAAATTACCCAAAAATTTTAAACCTTTCTAAAAATCTTCCCGAAAACATTTTTTTTGCGGTACATTCTCCCCAACATTGACATGGTTAAATTTTGGGATACCTGCAGTGGAACGAACTTAAATTATTCTCGTTTATTTAAAAAGCAGTAAAACTTGTATTTTTTAAAAAAAGCCCGCAATTGAGGATTATAACAAATAAATGTCCTGTTTTCGAAACCGATTTCATTCAAAAAAGCTGTTTTTTATGCAAAAAGTTGTTAATCAAAATGCCCCCCCAAAATTTAAAAAAGCTTTCAAAGTTAACCAAATTAGACACAACCATTTCTAACATTCCAAAACCCCAAAATAACCATATAAAGGGCCCCTTTGTTTAAAAGGGTGCCCTGGAAAAACCCCCCCAAAAAATTTGAAATGATTAAAAGAAAAAAAAGTATAAAAAATCAAAAAAGTTTTCATGAAAAAAAAGTACGAACCGACTTGAAAATTTAAGAGAGTTTTTTTTAATTTTCACTGACGTTATTTTTGTCATTAAATAGATATGACCCAATTTTTAATTCATAAACTACTTGTAAACATTGATCAATAGGGTTTGTATGATA
Source organism: Rapana venosa (assembly GCA_028751875.1). Lineage (NCBI taxonomy): Eukaryota > Metazoa > Mollusca > Gastropoda > Neogastropoda > Muricidae > Rapana > Rapana venosa. Next base: position 108,130,349 of record CM054134.1, read on the forward strand.
TCAACCCCAGCCGCTTTGAATCTGGGGTGTTGTGTGTGGTGGGTTGTTGGTGGTGTGTGTGTGTGTGTGGGGAAAAGTGTTGAGTGCTTGTGTTTTGTAAAATTAGTTCGGTTTGGTTTTTTCTACTTTCTTGTTTTTTTTGGCCTTTTTATTTTCTTTTGTTTACACAAAAAAATATGTAATTATTTAGTTTTGTCACTGTTAGTTTTCGGGTGTGTCTTAATTTTTCATTGTTCATTAAAAAAATATTAGCGTTTTATTTCGGGTTTCATTGTACTGATGAGCAAATTTTTATTGTGACGTTATTTCTGCTGGGGTGGGTTTACATTGCCTGAATTTATTTTTTGATCAAAGGGATTAACGTGTCTGCCCAAACCAAAAGCCCCCTACAGTGTGTATATGCCCCGGGGGGAAAAAGGGGGAGGGGAAGGGATATCTTTGTTATCTTTTTTGCTCGAATCCAATAGTTTTTGGTTATTCTTGTTTTTTTAAAAGGGAGTATATTTGTGGTGAAGGGGATATGGGTAGGATGTGTTGTGTATGTGTAGAAAGGGTTTTTAAAAAATTACATCTTTCCTTGTTTTATATCCTTTTTGGTTGTTGTTGTTATTTTTGGGTAGGGTGGGGGTGGGGGGTTCGGTTTATTTTGCCTTTTTTTTGTTTTTGGGTTTTGGGTGGTTTTCTTGGGGGGGGGGGGGGGATATTTTGGGCTCTTTTTTCGTCTTTTGTTAGTTTAATTGTTCTTCATTTGCTTGGCTGTTATTTTTGTCCCATGTTTTTATTGTCGTGTTGTTTTTGTGTATGTTTTTTGTGTTTGTTTGATTGTTTATTTCCCTTTTTGTGGGGGTTTTTTTTGTTGATTATATTTTTTTTTTTTGTTTTATTCAGTTTTTTGATGGTTGAAGGGTTTTTGTGTTATGTGTGTGTGAGGGGGGGGGGGGGGGGGGGAAGCAGTTGGGTGGGTTTTTTATTTTTATTCTGTTTGTCTTTTTTTTTTTGGTTTTGGTTTTTCTTTGTTGCTTGTTTTTTTGTGTTATGACGGATATTTCTTAAGATTTTTCAAATTTTTTGAAATTGTTTGGTCTATATTTTTCTGGGTTTTTTTTTTTGTTTTAATTACATATGATAGTTATTTGGGTTTTTTGTTTATTTTATATTTACCCTGTTTGGTTTTTTATTCTATGTCTGCTTTTTAAAATTTTTTTTTTTTCTCCCTTTTTTTTTTTTCTTTTGATAGATGCTTGAGAAAAAAAAGCAAAAGCATGTTATTCAGTACCATCTGAAAAAAAAAGTTTGACTTACTTGATTGACTTGAAAAAACACACCACACACACAACACACACACACACACACCTTTTTCTCTCTCTCTCTCTCGCTGTCTTAAATTCAGCCATTCGCCATTCACCTCTTTCCCCCCCTTTCTTAAAAAAGATAGTAGAGTTTTTCCTGCAAGGAAAATGAAAAACAAGATTGAGTGGATGTCAAAATTTTCTAAGTATTGATTCACTCTAACAAGGGGCCCCCCAGGGGTGGGGGACTTTGTACTACGACAGAAATTTTGTAAATACCCGCCAATGTAAAACGAGACAATGACAACGACAAGAACTTCTTTATTTTGGGATTGGGAAAAAGCACCAAAGTTCTTTTTTTACATCCACCCCCCAATGCCAAATCCCGCATAACGTAGTCAAGGGTCCCGGGGCCAGTGCTAAAATTAGCCCCTTCCTTTTCCAAGTCCAATGCAGTCGATTATGCTATTAAATTGCACCACTGGGCTGGAATGAATAGCCTGAAGGAGCGAAATGGGGGAAACTGACAGCTGTTACGATATAATGATCATAATTAAAAAAAAAAAAAAAGCTAATCCAATACACTCACAGAGAGAACAATGACAAAAGAAAATGACAAATTCTTTAATTTCGAGGATAAGAAAAAGCAGAGAGAAGGGGAGAGGAAGAGAGGGGAGAAGGGGAGGAAGAGGAAAAAGAGAGGAGAGGGAGGAGAGAGGGGAGAGAGAGAGAGGGAGGGAAGAGAGGGAACATTACATTTGACTTCTTTTTTCGAGGATAAGGGAAAAAGCACTCTGTGCTTTTTTACTCCCGTCCCCGTGTATATGCGTTTTGTAAATTTTGTCATTGTTCCACCGGCACACATGGCTACTCTTTTGAAAAAACGGAAAAGATTTAACGTGTGCGCAATGTTTGCTGCTTCGCCACACAGGCCTGTTTTTTTAGTTCATCCCAAGGGGAGAAGAGAGGGGAGAGAGGAGGAGAGAAGAGAGAGAGAAGAGAGGGGGAAGAGAAGGAGAGAGAGAGGGGAGAGAAAGAGGAGGGGGAGGGGGAAAAAAGAGAGAGAAGAAAAGAGAGAGAGAAAGAGAGAAGAGAGAGGGGGAAAAAGAGGAGAAGGGGGAGAGGGAGAGAAAGGGGGGCCAAAAACACTATCACCCGAAAAGAAAAACATTGATGAAAAATCGTCTACAGGTCCCAGTTCTGGACCTGCAAAAAAATTGGAAGCAGACATTTTGTATGAAGGAGGGCTTCAGGGGGATTTCAACGGCCAAATGGTCAAAAGAGAAGAGAGAAAAGAGAGAGAGAGAGAGGAAGAGAGAGAGAGAAGGAAAACATTCAGCTTTGGCAGTGGGGCCCCCCGTACAAAACTTAAAGGTTCCATACATCGATAAACCCCAGCCCGACATAATTTTTTTTATGGGTCATGCAACAGAAACCCAGCAAATTTGGGACAGGATGGCCCCTGGTGGGTTTGAGTGATTGATGGCGCCGTGATCTTGACCCGGGCTGCACTCGTTCAAGAGGATTTTTCTTCTGTGTTTTAAAGTCAGACCGCTCCGCTCCCCCCAAAAATCCTCCTTTAATGAGACTATAAAAACAAGGGCCCTGTGTAAACGCACGCGGGAAAATCTTGCGCACACGTTTAAAAAAACCCGTTCCCATTTTCGGAAAGTAGGCCATTTTGTCCGTGGGAAGGATGACAACATTGACAAAAAACTGCATACAAACCACGGGGATAGATGTTAAAAAAAAACACAATAGACTTTTTTCTATTATCCTCATAATGAAAAGAACAAAATAAAAAAAATAACAGAAAAAATGAGGACAGTTATGCAGGGGAAATTTGTGGTGGGGGTGGGTAGGTTGTGTGTGTGTGTGTGTGTGTGGGGGGGGGGGGGGGGGGGGTAGAAGGGGGGAAAAGGAAGGAAGGAAAAAAAAGAAGAACCCACCCTAACCCCACAAAAGACTAGCAAAAACTGAGGTCAGCAGTCTGGAGGGGGCCCCACAAAGAAGATGTAAAAAAAAACAAAAAGAGAAGAAAAGGTGGCAAAAATTGGGAAAAAAAAAAGCCCCCTTTTAAAATAGTTTGACAGCAGAGGAACCTTTGATAGGAGAAGGCTGTTGTTTGGGGCCCTTCAGCCTCCCTAGCCCACCCTATTCCTTTTTTTTTGCCCCCCTGAGCCTGTTGTTGCCTTTTGTCTTGTTTGCCTTCTCCTTTTTTCCCTCCGCCCCTTGGCCCCTTCCCCTTCCTCTGCCTTGTTGCTTTTTGTTGGGCCCGGCCCGCCGCTGCTTCCCAGCCCTTCGCCTCCCCTTCCTGGTCTGCCTGCCTCCTCCCCCCTGCTCCTTTTGCCCCCTGCCCTTTTTGTCTGCCTCCTTCTCACTCCTGGGCCCCCCCCTTTCCTTTGGCCTTTCTGTCTTTCTCTCCTTGGCCTTTTGCCTTCCCTTTTTGCCCCTTTGGGGTGGCCCTTGTCTGTCTTGAGGTGCTCTTCTGGGGGGCCGGTTTTTTCTTTTTCCCTGCTATCTGCCTGTTTGCCTGCCCCTGTTCCCTTTCCCCCCGGTCTGTCTGTTTGCTCCTGCCTAGGGGCCCCTTGCTTGAAACTTCCAAAAAACTTTCCCAGAAAAAATTTTTTTTTTTTGGGACTTGGGTTATCGTTGGGAAAAAAACTTTTTGAAATTCACGGGAAAAAATGGTCATTTGCTATCAAAGGCAAATTAAGCATCTCCCCTCAGATTTACCCCGGGGAAAAAAAACACCCTTAAGTCTTCCATCTGCCCATCCTTTTTCCAAATGCCCCCCACACCCCTTTTTTCCTTATTTCCCTCTTTCTCTTGTCAAAAATTGATGTGGGTATGCCCCAACATTAACACAAGGTACGACAAATATGAGGGATCGGTGGTTAGAGGTAACGCGCCTTTTCTGGGAAGGGCGAAAAATCCGGGGGTTAAAGTGTGCGGGGGGTTTCCCGTTACCCTTTTTTGGACCAAAAATTTTTCCCCATCTTTTAGACCATGAGTGGGGGTTTGGGGCGTAGTCTTTCGGTTTTGGGGACGTTTAAAACCAAAGGTCCCGTGTTTTAAACACGTAATTATTTAGCGACGTAAAAAAACCCACGGCAAAAGGGGAGTTGCCCCTGGCACAAAATTCTTAAAAAAAAGCCACTCTGATGGAAAAAACAAATACGCTGCAAAAAAAAAAAAAAAAGGGGTTTTGAAAAGGGTGGCGCGCGTAAGTGGCGACGCGTTCTCCCCCTCTCCCCGGGAAGGCAGCCCGAATTTTACGGGAGAAATTTTTGCCCCGACTTAAAAATGGTATGAAAAAAAATTTGAAGCGCTTTGATTTTTGTTTACAAGATTTTAGCGCTATATAAATTCCCCTACATTATTTTATTATTTTATTATTATTTTTTTTTTTTTATTATTTATTTTAATTTAATTTTTTTTGATAATAGCAAAAAGGGAAAAAAAAGGCCCAGCATACCAGTTTTTTAAAGAACATGGGGGTAGAAAAGGGCCCTTTTCGATCGAACAAAATCGTTTAGAATTTTATCACGATGGCAGCGCGTTTTACCGTCCCAAGAACCTTCTCTGTACACCACATACAAAAACATGCGCGCGCGCGCACACACACATGCACGCACGCACGCACGCACCCTATACACACAGGGCACGCACTCGCGCAGCAACCCCACGCACATGCACACACAAAACACACAACTCGCACAACAGAGCACGACACCAAAGTTTCACACAGACACCACATAAACACAACTCGCACACACACATTAAAAAAACCAAAACATACCCTTCATACGCCCACACAATTAAAAAACGAAACACACACACTCGCCACACACACCCCAAACGCATTTTCACCACCCCAACTGACGACACATACAGACATACACACACACAGACAAAAGACAGACAAAAACAGACAGACACCTATGAACCACACCAACACATACACACACCACGCATCACCCACACACAACAAAGCAAACACAACACACACACATCACACACACAGACAGACCACATATGCATACACACCACACCACACAATACACACACACACCTACACACACACACACTACACACACACCCCCATACACACACACACACGCATACACACCCCACACACACGCACACACACACATAAACACGCCACACAAAAATCACACAACCACACCACACACCAAAAACAACCAAACAACACACACACACAACAAAAAGCAAGCAGTTAATTATGACCTGCCTTTTAGTGAAGGACCCTGACTCAAACACCCCCTTTAAAACCACGTTACCAAAAATGGTCCCCCACAATACTCTAAAAGCACCTTGGCAACGCTTACGCTGGGGAATTTGTGCTTATTTTTATCCCTCCCCCGCCCCCCCCCCCCCCTTCTTTTCTTCACCTCACCCGCATCCTTACACTCCTTATCATTCAGGTTAATTGCCAAAAAAAAAATGGAAGGCCGGATTTTTTAAATTTGGCCCCGTCCTTGATACATGCATAAACGTAACTATCTTAGTCACTGCAGATTTCTTGCGTGAAATTCGGGGTGCTCTACCACAAGAACAGCCTCATTTAACTCATTGGGGTTGTGCCGAAGCTTAAGATTCGGAAACTCTTTTTCCTTTTAAACTGTGACGTGCGAAGCTTAAGATTCGGCAGACTTACGATTTTTAAAAAAACACAAAGTAATGGTTAACTCAAGGGAATTAACTCTGGCCTGTAGGGCAATCATTTTTCTAAACACAGTTGCTTTCCTTGACCTTTAAGCTTGCCTAGTTTTTTATCTGTTGGCCAAATTTTTTCCTTTGACATGCCAACAAGTGATATCTTTGGGATTTCAGGCACCCCAGTGTTATGTTCTTTAAAAAAAAAAGCTTTGTACAAAAAGTGAAATCACATGGATTCAGCCAGCTTCAGGGAAGTTTACTTTGGTGAAAAAATCATCACATTGGTTCAAGGGGACTAGTTGATGAATATTTCAAGCCATTTAAGATACCAACCCTAATTTTCAAAATTTTTTATTTTTCAGCATTCGTGACATATTTTGGAAATTTTGTAAAAAAAAAAAAATTCCCAGTCATAGATTAAAAAACTTGTGAAACAATCTAAAAAGAAGACATTATAAATTTTTTCAATGATATAAAATTTGAGTATGTCATTATATGTTGGGTAAGTCTGCTGAATTTTTCAAATATAGCCAAAATCATGCGTCACCACAAAATGGCAAGATCCATTTCACTGCGACTCCAATGAGTTAAAGAAACCTCCTGTCTGTCTGCATTAGGAACAGGATAGCTCAGTGGTCGGAGCACTCGCTTTCCCCCCAAGCCAATGTTAAGCAGCATCGAGTGCGGTTACCACTTGGATGGGTGAGCGTTTTTCGCGCCGTGGCTTCAGTACAGTCCCCTAGCTCACCCAGCCGTAAATGGGTACCGGTCTTCTTTAGGGTCAGGGAAGGTAAAGCAGTGAGACAGAAGAGATGGCCGCCGCCCTCAATATGCTGGTCCCTGGAGAAGCTGAGGTCACTGATGCCTCGCTCCCCTAATAATAATAGTAATAATAATAATAATAATAATAATAATCATAATAATGTATGGAATTTATATAGCGCTGAATCTTGTAAAGCTACAAATCAAAGCACTTTTTTTTAATGCGTGTGTATGCGGTTTTTTAATTTTGTCATCTGTTCCCACCGGCACACAATGGCCTACTCTTTGGAACAGCGGAACAGGATTTAACGTGTGCGCAAGATGTTCTGCATGCGTTCGCACACGGGGCCTCGGTTTGTAGTCTCATCCGAAGGACCTACGACCACATAGGTTTTTATGGGACACCTTTACCTGGATTTTTTAAAAACCTGTCTGCATGTGTATTTGTTTCCCCGTGAGAGGGGATTTTTTCCCCTTCAAAGTTTGGTCAGGGACAGTTCTTGTGTTGCCACGGGTTCTTTTACGTGCGTGTTGCACATTGGACCTCGGTGGATCATCTCATCCAAAAGACCTGCACCCGGACCATTACTCAAGGTTTAGTGGATAAGGGGGACAATTTCGGGCACGAACAGGGATGGAACCTACTCTCCGTGCTGTCTGGCAGGTGTGTTAGCTCTTAACCATGCATCTCTAGATTCTCCCCCCTTTTCGTTTTTGCAGTTTAAGAAAACCCAAACAACTCCTGTTGTTTTTTTCTGATGCTGACTCCCCTAAAGCTGTACTAATTTACCCCACAACACACACACACGCCGCGCACGCACGCACACACACAAACACACACGCACGCACACACACACACACATCCCCACACACACACACCCCCACCACACAACACCACACACACCCACACACACACCACACACAACCCCACCCCACACCACACACACACACACTGGGCTAAAAATTTTACTTTGACTGAACAGACGTAAAATCGAAAACAAAAAAAAAAACACACACATACACACTCGTTCAAAAAGGATTTTTCCTCTGGAGTTAACACCAGTGCCCAAAAACCACTTCCCCCCCCCCCTCCCCCCCCCCCCCCCCCCCCCCCCCCCCCCCCCCCCCCCCCCCCAAGTCCTTCGGATGAGGGCATAACCAAAGGTCCGTGTGCAAACGCACGCAGAACACCTTGTGCACAGGTTAAAACCCGTTCCGCTTTTTGGAAGAGTAGGCCATTGTGTGCCCGTGGCGACGGATGACAAAATTTACAAAACTGCATGCACACGGGGATTGGATGTAAAAAAGCAATGAGTGCTTATGTCATTATCCTTGAAATGAAAGAATAAAATACAAAAGAATAAACACACAACAAACGCCGCACGCACGCACGCCACACACAACACCAGACACACACACACACACAAAACCACTCACGCACGAACGCACGCACGCAGGCAGGCACACACACATGTCCACACACCACAAAGAATCCGTGTGCATCATGCTTTTAATAGCTTCATTTGTTTTCATATGGCTACTTATCCAATTTGCAAGAAATGAACACACAAAAAAACTGAATGGAAAATTATCAAAGAAACAACCAAAGACATTTACCCTATTATATAAAGGTAAAGGAAAAAGTGTCCCATAACCTATGTGGTCGTAGGAGAGTGAGGCATCAGAGACCTCAACTTAAGTTAAGGGGCTAGCATATTGAGGGTGTCTATGCACCAACATCAGACTACGATGATGAAGCAATCGAGTGTTTCTACGAAGATTTGGAGAGCGCCATCAAATCAACTCCAAAGAAGGACTTTCTCGTGATCCAGGGCGACTGGAATGCCAAGATCGGACCTGACGCTTATGACCAATGGCCAGGGACAGTAGGCCGTTTTGGCGTGGACGAAACTAATGATAGAGGTCTCAGACTTTTGGAATTCGCAAGCAGCCACAATCTTACTGTCGCCAACACCTATATCCCCACAAGACATCAAGAAGAACGACGTGGCACTCACAAATGGAAAGACACATAACCAGATTGACTACATCCTGGCCCCCAAAACGATTTAAGTCGAGCATCAACAAAGCCCAGACAAGAAGTTTCCCTGGCGCTGATATTGGCAGTGACCACGACATGGTACTCATGACCCTACAGATCAAGCTGAAGACCAAGAACAGAAGAGAAATCCCCGTTTGCGGTTCAAATGGAGAAGCTGAAGGACCCCGAAGTCGCTGAAAATCTTTAAAGCTGAGATAGGGGGCAGATTTGCAGCATTGAATTTCCTCCAAGATGCATCACAAAACCTCACTGAGGACCTTCAGCAAGACCATTCAGGAGACAGCGCTGGAGATCCTTGGGAAAGAGAGGAAAAAGAACCAACCGTGGGTTACCAACGATATCCTGGACCTGTGCGACCAACGTAGGGAGCTAAAGCCAGTGAAGAAACAAAAACCAGAAACGGCCAAAGAGTATAGAACAGTCAACAGGTCAAGCAAGAAGAAGATGACTGAGGATGCCATGGGGAAAATGGATGTCAGAAACAATGCTCCAAGGTTGAGAAAGCAATGGCGAAAGGAGGACAGCAAAGAGGCGTACCAGACCATCAAGGTACTAACCAAGTCCCAGCAGCCAAAGACCTCCGTTATTGAAGACAAAGAGGGGTCAGTCCTTACAGAGAGCGCCACTATCATGAAGAGATGGACAGAATATTGCAGAGACCTGTACAACTACAAGCTGAAGGCTGATCCGAACAAAACTTCACGAGCAGATCCCAGACCATCAGATCCTGAAAGCACACAGGTGCTGAGAGGAAAGGTAGAAAGAAGCAGTAGAATTCCCTGAAAGGAGGCAAGTCACCAGGGATCGACAACATCCCGGCTGAGCTCATCAAGAACGGAGGCCCAGAGATGATCAAGGCATTAACAATCATCTGCCAAACGCATCTGGACCAGCAAAGAGTGGCCTGAACAGTGGACCCAATCCATACATAGTTCCACTTCCAAAGAAGAGGGAGACCTGAAGAAGTGCCAAAATTGCAGAACAATCAGTCTGATAAGCCATCCAAGCAAAAGTTATGCTACGCATTGCCTTGAACAGACTGAAACCACAAGCAGAAGAAATCCTATCAGAAGAACAGGCAGGATTCAGACCAGGTCGAAGCACTGTCGAGCAGATCTTCAACATCAGAATGCTCATAAGAGAAGCATCTCCAACATCAGCTACAGCTCTACAACAACTTCATTGACTTCAAGAAGGCCTTCGGGACCGAGTTGTGGCAAGAAGCTCTGTGGCAAGTCATGAGAGACTATAGCTTCGACGAGGACCTGATTCAAGTCATCAGGCGCTGTATGACAGCTCCCACAGTGCAGTCCTCATGGGTGGAGAAATCGGGGAGTTCTTCCGGACTTCATTGGAGTTCGACAAGGCTGCCCGCTATCCCCCGTTCTTTTCAACGTGTTCCTGGAGAACACATAATGCAGGAGGCCCTCCTTAACTTCAAGACCACAATCTCAATAGGAGGAAGGCCAGTCTGCAATCTTCGATTCGCAGACGATATTGATCTCATGGGCCGCAGTGAAGAAGAACTCCAGGATCTCACCACCAGACTGGAAACATCAGCCAATGCCCACGGTATGGAGATCAGCACGAAAAGAGCAAGATCCTAGTGAACAGTACCACACCGACCACTCCCACCAGCATCAAGATGAGTGGCGAGACACTAGAGGAGGTGGAAACTTTCAAGTACTTTGGAGCAGTCATCACTAAAGAAGGCACGAGCACACAAGAGGTGAAGATCAGACTTGCTGTGGCACTCTCCTCCATGACTAAGCTGGCGAAAGTGTGGAGAAACCACAACATCAGAACCCACACTAAGGTCAGACTCTTACAAGGCATCGTCACATCCATTGCCTTGTACAGCTGTGAAGCATGGACACTTACTGCCGATTTGGAACGTCGCATTCAAGCCTTTGAGATGAAGTGCCTCAGGCGGATCCTGAAACATCACCTACAGAGACCGCAAAAACCAATGACTACGTCTGGCAGCAGATCGAGGCACTGGCTGGCAAACAGAACATTGCTAGATACAGTCAAACGGAGGAAAACTGAGTGGTTTGGCCACACAACAAGGCATAAACAGCCTGTCAAAGACAGTCCTGCAGGGAATGGTGGAAAGAGCAAGGAGGCAGGGACGACCACGCAAAAGCTGGATATCCAACATCAAGGAGTGGACCGGCCTCACTGTACCAAACCTCCTGAAAACAGCCCAGGACAGAACCATTTGGCGGTCCACTTGCAGCGTCCGTGCGGGTACCCCAACGGTCGTCCCGACCAAGGGATGAGTGAGTGAGTGAGCCCATCTCATCTCCCTCACTGCTTTAGCTTCCCTGACCCTAAAGAGGCATGTACCCAGTTACAGCTGGATGAACTGGGGGACTGTGCTGAAGCCAAGGCACGCAAACGGTCACCCATCCAAGTGGTAACCACGCTCGATGCTGCTTACCATTGGCTGGGGGAAAGCGAGTGCTCTGACCACTGAGCTATCCCGTCCCCTAACACCATAACATTATAAAGAAAGGGGTTAAAAGTTTCACATGAGGCATTTCTGAGGAAAATAGGATATTTGGTGTGTTTAGGTGATAGCAAAATGAATCCCGTGGGTTCATGAAGTAATGGAGTTATAATCTCGACGACGGAATCTGGTGAATTTAGGGTGGAGAGCTTTACGATCTCCCAGGTCAACTGCAAGTGCATGCCTGCCAGTGCCTTAATTTCTTTCCGAGTACCTACACATGCTGAGATCAAATATGCACGTAAAAGATCCCATAATTCATTTCTGCGTTCGGTGAGTTACGGAAACACGGATATACCCAGCATGCAACATGTTCAATGAAATGAGCTGGTCTGGAGTAGGAGTGGGTCGGCAGAGGCCAGCGGTCAGACTTCCTTTAAAGTTACAAGCACAGGAGGAGACCTGGCACTACACACCCATCCCGAGATAGAGCAGAGGGGAGAGAGAGAGGAGAGAGAGAGGAGAGAGAGGGAGGAGAGAGAGAGAGGAGGAGAGGAGAGGAGAGAGGAGAGAGGGGAGAGAGAGGGGGGAGGAGAGGGAGAGAGAGCAGGGGAGAGAGAGAGAGGGGGAGGGAGAGGAGAGGGAAGAGAGAGAGGAGATGGAGAGAGAGAGAGAGAGGAGTCAGATGAGGGAGAGAGGAGAGGGAGGGAGAGAGACGGAGTGGAGAGGAGGGAGAGAGAGAGAGAGGAGTAGGGAGGGGAGGAGGAGGGAGAGGGAGAGGAGAGGGGGAAAGGGAGAGGAGAGAGAGAGAGAATGGGGAGAGAGAGAGAGAGGGAAGAGAGGAGAGAGAGAGAGGGAGGAGAGAGAGGAGGGAGAGGGAGAGAGGGGAGAGGGGGAAGAGAATGGAGAAAAGAGAGAGTCAGAGAGAGTGAGAGAGGGGGAAAGGGAGGGGAGAGATGAGGGGAAGAGGAGAGAGGGAGAAGGAGAGAGAGAGGGGAGAGAGAGATCAAAAAGAGGGAGTGAGAGAGAGAGAGAGGGAGAGGGGAGAGAGAGGGGTGAGAGAGAGAAGAGGGGAGAGAGAGAGAGGAGTGGGGAGTAGGAGAGAGGGGAGAGAGAGTCAGGGGAGAGAGGAAGAGAGAGAGAGGGGAGGGAAGGAGGGGAGGGGAGGAGGAAAAGAGGGCAGAGAGAGGGAGAAGAGAGAGGAGAGAGAGAGTCAGAGAGAGAGGGAAAAGAGAGAAGAGAGAGAGAGAGGGGGGAGAGAGAGAGAGAGGGGGGAGAGGAGAGAGAGAGAGACATGGAGAGAGAGAGAGTGGAAGGAGAGAGAGGAGAGAGGGAGAGTGAGGGGAGAGAGAGGAGAGAGAGAGAGAGGAGGAGAGAGAGAGAGAGGTAGAGAGAGAGAAAGGGGGAGAGAGGAGAGAGGGAGAGAGAGAGGGGAGAAAAGAGAGGGAGAGAGAGAGAGAGAGAGAGAGGGGGGAGAGAGGAGGGGGAGAGATGAGAGAGAGAGAGAGGAGAGAGGGGAGAGGAGAGGGAGAGAGGAGAAGAGAGAGAGAGAGGGAGGGGAGAGAGGAGAGGGGAGAGAGAGAGGGAGGAGAGGAGAAAGGGAGAGAGGAGGAGAGGGGGAGGGAAGGAGAGAGGGGAGAAGAGGGGGGGAGGGTGAGAGGGGAGAGAGAGAGAGAGAGGGAGGGAGGGGAAAAGGGAGGGAGGAGAAGGGGGGCAGAAGAGAAGAGAGAGAGGGGGGGGGGACATGGGAAGGAAGAATTTCAAAGGGAAAGAAGAATGGAAAGGGGGAGGGGGAAAAAAAAAAAAAAAAAAAAGAAAAAAAAAAAGGGAAAAAAAAAAAAAAAAAAAAAAGGGAAAAAAGGGCAGGAAAAAAGAAAAAAAAAAAGAAAACATCAAAAAAAAAAAAAACCAGGGAGGGAAGAGGGTAGAGAGGAGAGGAGAGAGAGGGAGAAGGGGGAGAGGAAAGGAGGGGGAGAGGGAGGGGTGGGGAGAGAGAGGACAGGAAGAGGAGAGAGTTTCAGAAGAGAGAGGAGAGAGAAGAGGGAGAGGAGGGGGGGGAGGAGAGAGGAGAGAAGGAGGAGGGGAAAAGGGAGAGAGGAGAGGGAGAGGACTTATTCTTTATTTGAGGATAATGGAAAAAAGGTTATGTGTTTTTTTTTAATTAGTCCCCGTGTATTCCGAGAGAGAAAGACAGAAAAAGGAGAGGAGAGAGAGGAGAGGAGAGAGGGAGAGAGGAAGAGGGGGGGAAGGGGAAGAGAGGGAAAAGGACGAGAGGAAGAGGGGGACAGAGAGAAATGAATGAATGAATTAATGAATAATCCTTATTTTTCATGGGTTTCGATAGGCATTGACATATTTATTCATCAGTCGTGCCTTATTAGAGACTATCAAAAACATAACAAATAAAAAAAACCCACCCCAAACAAAACAACAAAAAATAACAGCCCCCACCCCCCCCCCCCGTAATCACAAAAATACCACCACCACCAAAAGTTCAACCTATGATTTAAAGAAAGGATATTGATATATCTTCAACAAGCACATACTCCCCAACTATACCCAAACATTAATGTCGAAGCAGATACACTGATTATAATCACAACAGAGATAGATATGTATTCAATACACAGAGTCAAAATCCCCCAACTGACCCGAACATTAGTGTCAAAACAGATACATTGATTATAATTAAGTACATCAGATAGATAGAAATAGAAAGGATACAGAAAGAAAGAATGAAAGAGAGCAAGAAAGAGAGCAAGAAAGAGAGAGAATATTCCTTCAGATTACATCATTATTAAACAATCCAAGCGATAAAAAAGCTATGTATCAAACACTGTAACAATCCTTTTTTAAACTTTAAAACAACACTATGAATTAGAAACAACAAAACTGACATCAACAAACAAACACCATTAAAAACATGAACAACATTAAGATGTAAAGCCCGATAAAATGTCAGAGAGAGAGAGAGGAGGAGAGAGAGAGAGAGAGAGAGTATTTTCATTCATTCATTTTCTCAAAAAACAAAGTAAGGAAAGGGGAGAGAGAGTGAGAGAGAGAGAGAGAGAGGAGAGAGAGGGGAGAGGAGAGGAGAGAGAGAGAGAGAGAGAGAGAGAGAGAGAGAGGGGAGAGGTTTTTCAATCATTCATTTTCTCCAAAAATTACTAGAGGGAGAGAGAGAGAGAGAGAGAGAGAGAGAGAGAGAGGGGAGAGAGGGGAGGGAGAGAGTATTTTCATGCATTCATTTTCTCCATAAATACTAGAGGGGGGAGAGAGAGAGGCGAGAGAGAGAGAGAGAGAGAGAGGAGGAGAGGAGAGAGAGAGGAGAGAGAGGAGAGAGAGAGAGAGAGAGAGTCTTTTCATTCATTCATTCTCTCAAAAATTACTAGAGAGAGAGAGAGAGAGAGAGAGAGAGAGAGAGGATGAGAGAGAGGAGTGAGAGAGAAGAGAGTCTTTTTCATTCATCATTCTCTCAAAAATACTAGAGGAGAGACAGAGAGAGAGAGAGAAAGGAGAGAGAGAGAGGGAGAGAGGAGGGGGGGGGGAGAGGGAGAAAGAGGAGAGAGAAAGATATATCGGACAATTCATCAGATTACATGCATACAGATTATAGACATTCCAAAATAGATTATGCAGACCACACATTTTTGAGCCATGAAAAAGCGGGCGATCTAAAGAATATCTCACGGTTTGCGAATCGATGGTCTGGAAGGAAATGCAGCCATCTAAAAAGCGAAAAGTGCAGATTCGATTTCTGTTGGACTCCGAGATTTCCACCATCCATTAGTCCTTGAGAGGTGGCTCGGCTGTTAGTGTTTCGGATGAAACGATACACCAAGATATGCAACGCACATAAAGTGGACACGAAAGAACCTATGGCTGTAAATAGTTGGTCCCTGACAAAATTAATTTTGTAGAAAAAGAATTCCCACAGGGAAACGAATACACATGCAGGCAGAAATCTTTTGTTTATAATAAAAAAAAACGGGTGGTGCTCGTCTTGTGGCTATTCTCTGTTCTTGAGAGAGAGGCTCGAATTTCATGCATAGATGTCTGCTGTGACTGTGAAAGCGGTTTACAATACTGCTATTGAATTCACACAAATATAGGACAAGCCTACCAAAGCAATCAGGTTTTAAGTCTACGCATAAATGAAGAAGTACACCAGACAAGTGATATTTACAAGCTCTCGAACGACGTTCAACATTATATCTGATAAAAAAAAATCCCGTAAAGATGCTCTATGCCAAATAAAGACAATTTCATATCTGAATAAAAAAAAGCGATAAGAGGCTGCACAACCAGCAATAATAATTACGAATACGAATGCACAAATTTCATCGAGGGTATTGGGTTGAATTCATAGCTTTTCTAAATCATGCTTTCAACCTATCTCCCTTCTCGCCCACGCCCTTTCCACAAAAAATGACAAAATAAATGTTAACAATGATAAAGAATGGTCATTCCCTTTACGTAATGAATGACAAAATAAATGTTACCAATGAAAAGCAATGGCATAACATATTTCAATTTCAAAATATACAGACATGAGAGAAAGAGAGAGAGGGAGAGACAGAGACAGAGAGAGAGAGACAGAGAGAGAACCAGCCAGCCAGCAGCCAGACAACAGACAGCGATAAATCATATAAACGGTATAATAATTTATAAACCTTGATCAAACGTATGGATAAGATTTTTTTCATGAGAACTAAACGTTTTTGTGTGAATTCACTGAAATAAAAACAGGCCATTTACTGTTCATTATCAATGTGTAAAACTTCGTATTTTTATGATATTGAAAACAAACATTTTTGCGAAAAGAAGCTTTTCTTTCACTAGCCAGTCTTTCATAGCGGTGCCAGTAGTACTGCTCTATGCTGTTGATTCCAGTCTCACCAGTCACAGCCACAAGCAAACTATTTCGCCAGACCCCCACATAAGGACTGTCAGGATAGTATCTATGCTTTAGCGTCATTGCAGAACGAAGGGATACAGTTCATAGTAAATCTTTTGCTTTTCTAAGTAGCTAGCGATCACAAGAAGCCACACATACTTAAGTTATCAACTTCATTATTTTGTTTTACACTTTTCGAACTTCTATCATGTGGTATTAGAGATTCTTAGTAGATGTTTTGCTTTTCTAAGTGGCTTGTGATCATCACAAACCACACATGCTTCAGTTAAAAAAAAAAAGTATAGATGTATTTTATTTTTCTTACATTTTTGGAACTTCAATTATGTGGTGTTAACAATTCTTACATTGAAAACTTCTGTGTAGCACATTTATCTGTGTGCTTGAATACATAGTTAATAGAAAAGGAACATGCAGGCTCTCTTAAAACTATTGGAAACGCTTGCTTAATTTCATGTTTTTGTGGTTTCAAGAAGCGATGAAACTTCCCTCGTTGAGAGAGTACCTTCTTTCAGCCATTTATCAATTTTATACAATGCATCACTTGTTGATGAAGGATGTGCGAGGGTTTCTAAATGTAACTCTCGGCCAGTCTGCTTGACCATCGTGCCTAGAGACTGCCTCTTTACCTGAGTATTCACCTGGGTGATCTCAGAATGCAGTGTGGCCTGAAGACGAAGCATCATCCTAGTCTCTGCGGCTTTTCGCCGTTTCTCCATCACCATGTTGAAAGTGTACAGGAGAGGGTTGAGAGCCGCGTTAAATGGCATCACAAAAATAGCCACAGAAACATTGATGTCGTTATGGATGGTATTGTTTGTGAAGGCCCACAGGCCTAGAATACCAGTGGGGAACCAGCACATGAAGTCAGACAGTACGATAGCAATGAGTCTGCGAGCAATGGCTACATCACTGGATTTGATATGTTTTCTAAGATGTGATTTGTGTGCACTTGTCACTGACCAGTAAATGATAACTTGACCAAGGGCAATGAGCATGAATAGAACAAAATTCAGGACAATCATAACACTAAAAGAATAGAAATAACCTGAAAATGCTTCTCTATTGGTGAAGGGCAATGGCAGGCAGATGCCTGTTTGTCCATAGAAATCCCACTCTGAGTTCAGAGGCAGCAAGGCACCCCAGCCAAGATCGCCCTGAAATCCAGCAGAGACACAGGCCATCAGTGTAGATCTGTGGTTGAAATGAAACCTGCTGAAAGGAAAGCGCAAGACAAGAAATCTGTCTAAAGTGATGAGGCAGATGAAGAATGCAGACACCTCACTTGACAAAAGTGAGAGAAAGCCAGCCATCTTGCAAACAGCGCTATGTTTCCGAAGATCAGCCCGCCACCAGTACTGACCTCGGAACATCTCATCGGCCCACCTATCATGGTCAGGTACACACCCATCAGAAAGTCAGATAGGCTCAGATTCATAACAAACATGGCAAAACTGCTCCTATTGCATTCTTTGGCCAGAAGCCTCGACACAAAACTTCCAATATTGCCTAGCAAAGAAAATACTGCAATGATCCAGAGAAAAGTCTTGTACGCTGTTGATCGCAAAAGATCATCACAGGAAGCAATGTTGTCTTGAGGGGCATGACAACGTTTAAGATCAAAGCCTTCTGGTAGAGCAGCTTTACAACACATTTTGAAATCATTCGCCCAGATTTCTTTAAGTTTGGACAAATGAAGAAGCATGTCCATAGGATAAGATCGTAGCACAGTTCCTGTTAGGTCCAAATACTTCAGTTCTGCTGATGAATTCAGTCCTTCTCTGGTGATTCTGCACACAGCACTGTTGGATAAGTTCAAAGTTTGTATTTTCGGGAAAGTAAGGAGAGTTGAGTTATTTATTGTGCCAAGTAATGTGTGGGACAAATCCAGACTTGTAAGCTTTTCTCTAGGGATTGATGATGGTATGATCTGTGTGAGTGGATTGCCTGATAAAACTAAAGATCGGAGATTATATAGACTATCAAAATCATTCAGTTGAACTGAAGCCAGAAAGTTATTTCTGAGATCAAATGTGTAAAGGTTATGGAGACTACCCAGATTTAGGGTAGACAGTGTTTTCAGCTTGCAGTTAGACAGACGAAGCAGAACTAAATAGATATTTTTGGTGAGATCAACAGTGGTCAGAAGGGAACTATCAATGTGTAAGTAGCGCAGGTATTGGTAAGAGCTGAACACGAAGATAGAACTGCAAATAAATGCATAGCCTTGACAACTGCAGTGTGGAGGACAAATCTGGTGGCACAGTACTTCATCATCATTCTCAGGACAATGGGACACACCATCACACACATTATCAGGATGGACACACACATTCGAATCTCGACATCTAAAGAATCCAGGACATGATGACTGCTCACATTGGTCTTGATGTTCATCTTCATGATCAGGGCAATCATTAATTCTGTTACACCGTAAAAACACAGGCAAGCAATCCATATTGTGGCATTGAAAATGAGTATCTGGACAAGTTGTAGATTTATTTCTGTAACGAACTGTAAATATGCCTTTATTATTGTAGTCCACAATGACTGGTAGCTGGTCAGGCATTGTAGGTGGTCTAAGAAATGTCTCGCAATTTTCATCAGAGCCATCTGAACATTGTGCTATTCCATCACATTGTTCTCTATAACTGATACATTGCCCATTTTTACATGTGTCCTCCGGACATTGTTCAAATGTACAAAAAGACTCATCGAGAAGCATCTGGACAATCAAGCCTGTTGTCACATAGCAAAGTGTAATGCACTAAATATGATGGGAAATTAAGACAGGGGAACAGTTCAAGTCTGGGCTCTTTTGATTTTAGTACGCATTCCTCTTGGCTTATATCATGGCATCGGCTTTTAAAGTCACATTCAAGGTAACTTCGAACCAGGTGACCTGATGGGCATTCTACAGTTCTATTAGATAATTTATAAGGCCCAGTTTGTAGAAAGACGAGTGGAAGATCTGGCACAGGAGGTGAGGATGATTTTGGACTTTCACACAATAACAGTACATCAGATGCCCGTGAGCATGGGGCTGCCTCTGCTTGTATAACGTCAGCACTTTGGATGTACTTTAAGCAATACGGTTGGTTTTCCTTAACTCCAAAAAATCTTTTTACTCTAATGAAAAGGTAAAATGCTACAGAGTTTGTTGACCATAGCCAAGCATTTCTATAAACAGGCAATTTAGTATGAGGCAAAGATTTTAGCCCAAAATAAATGAAGAAATTTTTCTTGAGTCTTCCCGTGATGTTCACAAATGTATTCCATTCCTCAAGACTCTGTGGACTGACTAAAACCTGATGATGACTGGTGCATTCTGTGCTAGCTGCGGACCAGGTAAGATTGCTTCTCAGTTTGCTCATGTAGCATTTGCTCCCTGCGTCTACAAGACCTGGGCATTCTTTGCTTGAGTAGCTGCAGTTTGTTTCATCCTGTTTGTCATGGCATTCCAGTGCCAAGTTACAATCAAAATGTAGTGACCTGTGGAATGAGCCTATATTAGTGCAGTTGAATCCATCAGCTAGTTGATACTCTTCTGATGGCTTTGGCAAGAATGAGTATGTCACATTGAATCCTCTTTCAGCAACGATTTGATCGGATATAAAACGTAGACAGACGACTGGTTGGGTGATGACTTCAGCAGGGAGAGTTTTATGGCCACATTTTTTCCACAACTGAGTTCTGTTGCTGACGCTGCCTGTAAGCACTTCCAGATAATCATACCTACAGCCATGACTGTTCTCCAGATCAAAATAAGGGAAGCTGAGCAGAAGTGTTTGACTGCCTGAAGCACTCGTTTGAAAGCAGTGTTCATCCTGTATGTTATTGGGGTAACTGTTTGTATTACCGAATCGTGGTGTAGTGATAAAGCCAGCATCTTCTCGTAATTTCACAACAGACATCTTTTTAGCTGTTGGTAAGTGTTTTGCGTTTTGAGTAAGTATCTACTATAATTTTTCTTGCTGCTGGGATATGCAAAACAGAGGCTGGTTCACTGCCAGTCGAATGTGATGGTGATAAAGTTTCATCTGTTGACATCAACAGCACTTCTGTGGGCACAGTAGCTGTGGCTGCTTTCATGATTTCTTTATGTGTATCAGAATTAAGGTCAGTTTGATGACTTGTTTGGAAAATGCTGTAGCGCCTCTCTTCAATGACCTTGCTGTTGTAGAACAGAGTTTGTGTCACTGTACTTGATTTTAGTGTGCCCAGCAGGGAACTGGCATGATTCATCTTACAAACCTCTCCTCACCAGACACTACAACTTCCTCTCTGACCTGAAACACGCCAGTATTTGAAATCAAGCTGAACTCACTGGAATGAGGCAAGAAAGTATCAAGTGACAAGCTTTTTGTATCCACCACACGCTTTTCTGAGCCTAAAGATATGTCCTGTTTGCTGGGTTGCAGCATCACTTCATCCAAAGTCAGTCGTTCATGACTTTGTTGAAATGCTGAAGATTGTGGCAGAATACTTTGCACGTTTCCATAAAACAACTTTGGTGTTGTGGTCATGGCTTCTAAAGAGAAGGAGATTGCAGGAGAGGGAGAAGTGTCAAAAACACTGACACTGGAACATGAAGGGTTGAAGGGTGAGGTTGAAGGAGCAGCTGTACTTGCTGAAATGTCTGTGACCCGCAGTCTCCCTCTGTGCCCCACTGGTGTTGGTCCGAACAGTTCTGGTGTGGACATGGATGGCCAGGGCTCTCTGGCAGGCCGCGACGACACTTGTCCAGCATTTTCAGAATGCAGCAAAAGAGATCCACTAATGAGCAGAAATAATATCGAAACCATATTGATGAAACAAATATTGAGCACAGATGCCAATGTAAGCACCTATTGATATTTGTATTCCGTTCAGTTATTTGTAACTACCGTATATCCTGTTAATACCATGGTCGGTAGTCAACTGGAAAGACAACATTCATCATCTTGCAAATTTCACTGCTGGAACCTTGCCGTTATTTTAAATAAAAATGGATCTATCAAAGGAGAGACACGGTCTCTTTCTCAAATTTGTTGTCCTTAAACAATGCTAGAATAATTACCTGTAAATGGGTTCACAAATATGTATGTTTCACTGCTGGAACCTTTCACTGCTGGAACCTTTCACTGCTGGAACCTTTCACTGCTGGAACCTTTCACTTCTGGAACATTTCACTGCTGGAACCTTTCACTGCTGGAACCTTTCACTGCTGGAACCTTTCACTTCTGGAACCTTACCATTACTTTAAATAAAAAGGATCTAGCAAAGGAGAGACACGGTCTCTTTCTCACATTTTGTTGTCATAAAACAGTTTTCAAAAAAATTACCAGTTAATGAGTTCACAAATATGTATGTTTCTAGATTTGAAGTTCCAACCAAGACAAAGACGTCTGGGAAGAGAACATATGGATGCCCAGGTTGGTCTATGGTTTAACAAAGGGGCATTCTATGTTCTGCTGTCCAGTCCCCACACAGTCTGCAGCCAGGAGAAATATTGACTGGTGTCTGTGCTTCCCATCAGCTTAAATAGGACCAACGGGAATAATCAATGTCCATGTTACTCGCGATCATTTAAAGCAGCTGTTCACCCTTTGTTTTCTCTGTAGAAATTATCAGAAGACTGTTAAAGGAGCATTCGCTGCTTTTTCTTGAGAGATGATCCTACTACTAATGTCTCTTAATGAAATGGCCCCAATGCTACAATGGTTGTTGAGTTCATCTTTAAAGAAAAAAGCAGTTAAGCATATTACAAAAAAACTCAACACCACCATTGCATGCATCTTTTCCGTCTTTTACTTTTCTAAATCTTAGCATACCTGTAGCGTTTATATTCTCTATATTACCAACAAGTAATGTGTTTGTGTTAATATGAAAATGAAAGGAACGCAGTGGTTAAAAGTAGAACAGTTACTTCATCTGAAGGTAAAATAAATAGAAAAAACCCAGCCTCCCAAAGTAATATTAGTTTCATTCGAAAAAAAATCAGATTCTCCTCTAGATAATTTTATTGATGGTATGGACGTAGAGCGTGTGTATGAATATAAATGATTAGGAGCTGTGATAGATAGTCAATTGAATTCCTCTGCAAATACAGATCTTATGAATGCAAACGTGCCAGTCCCTAGCTGTTTTCCTTCACAAACATTGTAATGTACAAGTAATCTGACACTGTCTACAGAACCTTTACCACTGTTTTATTGAATCAGTCCTTTCTTTCTCATTAATTTTATTTGCTGGTTTGGAGGCTTAAGTGTACAACCTCCAATCCCCCCCCCAAATATATTGCATAAGATCGTGAAAAGGTGTGGCAGGTTTGTGGGTGGCGTGCAAAAGATTTATGCAATGTTGTATGAGTATATGTGAGAAGAAAAGTGGGAGAAACTGCTAATGAGGATATGCATGCTTTATCCAAGTACTATGGACTTCTTCTATATCAAAAACGCTATAGGGCTCTAAGATAGAAAACCTTTGGAAGTAGAAACAGTCTCAACCCAATGTACCTACTAAACAATTAATGAACAGAGCATCCCAACAACACTGAAGAAACAGAGGAGAGAGAAGAGATGGAAGAGTGTGAAAACGATAGAGAGAGGGAATGGGAGTGTGAAAGGGAGAGAGAGAGAGGGAATGGGAGTGTGAAAGGGAGAGAGAGGAGAGAGAGAGAGAGAGAGGAGAGGAGAGAGAGAGAGAGAGAGAGAGGAGAGAGAGAGAGAGAGAAGAGAGAGAGAGAGAGAGAGAGAGAGAGAGAGAATGACAATGACAATGACAAATTCTTTTATTACGAGGATAATGAATAAACACTCATGTGCTTTTTTTTTTTACATCCTGTCCCCGACCGTAGGGATACATCTTAATAATAAACCAAATACTCATACTCTCACTCAGTAGAAACACGGAAATGACCATAAAACAACAACAACAACAACAATAACGAAAGAAAAGAAAACCCCAAAACATCCCCCCAAAACAAACAAACAAACAGACAAATGAAAAAAAACCAACAAAAATTCCCACCAAAAAACAAAACAAAGGACAAAAGAAAAAACAAAAAAGAGAAAGATGAAAAAAACCAAAAAAAAGCCAAATGTATAAAAGTCATAAAAAATGAACATCTATCATTGTAAAAATGTACGCATAGTTTTACGCAAAAATAATAAGATATTGAAATAGGACATTCACTAGAACAAAAACAGTCAACAAGAAAAAAATAAGAAAATATAAAGATGAAAACGTCATTCATCAAATAAAGTCAAAAAATGAAAATTACACATTGAAGTAAGTATAAGAGAGAGAGATAGAGAGAGAGAGAGAGAGAGAGAGAGAGAGAGAGAAGTGGGGGGGAAAGTGAGAGAAGAGAGAGAGAGAGAGAGAGTGGGAGAGATAGAGAGAGAAAGAGAGAGAGAGAGAGAGAGAGAGAAAGAGAAGAAGAGAGAGAGAGAGAGAAAGAGAGAGAGAGAGAGTTTGTGTGTGTGTGTGTGGTTTGTGTGTGATGTGTGTGTGTGTGTGTGTGGTGTGTGGTGTGTGTGAGAGAGAGAGAGAGAGAGAGAGAGAGAGAGAGAGAGAGAGAGAGAGAGAGAGAATGGAAAAGATTATGGTTTTGGAGAATACGTGCCATTTTTATAAAAATGAATGTGATATTGTTGCTCTTGTACTAAAACGGTATTTAGGTTTTACAAATCAATGTTTTGTATTTACATAATCAATGATATCGTAATATCGTATATACTCATACTGAGTATCATAAAAATGCGAACAAAAATCTATGAAAGAACAAACACAGAACCAAGAGGAATAATCGGTACTATACTTATAAACAGAAGACAATAAAGCAAAGCAAGCAATCAATCTAGCAAGCAAACAAACAAACACAAAGTAACCAAAGATGAATAAAAAACAAAGACAAGATTGAAAAACTAACACAACACAAAAGAAAAAGAAAAGATCAAACATGAGATAAAAAGCAGAGAAGCAAATAAACAGATACAAGAAAAAGAAAACCAGCGCATAGAAAAAAGCAAGCTATCCACCACACAGACGATATCCAGGCCTGACCATCGGTCAACAAGCACAACAGCCGCAGACAACAGAGAAAGAACCAAAGGCAAAAACTAAACCCAACCCAACCTGCACAAACTATCAACGTTTGTTCTCTGGGTATACATTTCCTCAGAAAAACCCACACATCTGTTTGCAATCTTGTTGTATCGGTCAGCCCTGATAGCAAAGGTGCATCGCACGCATTCAATAGTAATGCTTCCCTGGAGATAGGATCTTGATGCACGAAGTACGAACTTTCTGAAAAGGTTTCCAGAATGATTTGACGCATCAGATTAGTGTGTGGATAAATCCTGATTTTGGTTTTTTTTGCGTTGAGAGAACAGAATATGAAATAAGGGTGTAAGTGGATTATTAGACAGATTGCTCTCTTTCGCTATCACAGAGAGGATGTTGCTAACGAATTAATAAAACAAACCTGAATCAACACGTTCACTTGTCTCACGTGTTGGGAGCACAGAGGTAAGAGTTGGCTGCTGCTGGTCTTGGTGACTTCTATACCCTGCTATAGGGACGGGACAGCTCAGCGGTCAGAGCACTCTCTTTCTGCCAGCCAAGGTTAAGCAGCATCGAGCGTGGTTACCAGTTGGATGGGTGACCACTTGTGCACTTTGGCTTCAGTACAGTCCCCCAGTTCACCCAGCTGTAAATGGGTACCTGCCTCTTTAGGGTCAGGGAATGTAGAGCAGTGAGGGAGAGGAGATGGGTGCCACCCTCAATATGCTGGCCTCTAGCGAAGCTGAGGTCTCTGATACCTCGCCCCCCTACGACCACTTAGGTTGTGGAACACCTTAACCTTTTTTTATACCCTGCTAAATGACATTGTGTTGATTTTATAGTCAGCATCTGTGACTATCCCGGCCGCTGATGCCGGTTATGTTCTCCACGTATAAGAATGGGGTCTCCTTTCATTCTTTCTGTCTGTGTTGCTTTTGGAAAACTTGCTGGCTCTGTGTGTGTGTGTGTGTGTGTGTGTGTGTGTGTGTGGTGGGTGATGTGTGGTGTGTGTGTGTAGTGTGTGTGTATGGTGTGTATGTATGTTTTGGTGTGTGTGTGTGTGTGTGTGTGTTGTGTGTGTGTGTGTGTGTATTCTGCTTGCGTGCTTCATTGCTAGTGCAGATGACTTTTCTTTAACTGATGTCTGCCAGTAGTTTTCTGGTTGTATCCAATTCCAGTTCTAGTGCATTTTCATCAAGCCTTCTGTCTGTCCACATCAAAACAAAGCAAAACAAAACAAAGCAAAACAAAGCAAAACATCTTTGCTGTTTCTATATCATGCAGTCACTTTTTCTCAGAGTTAGGTTTTGCAACCGAAAATTCTTGAGAGACCAGATTAGCTATTTCAAAAGTGTTATTTTCAGTTCTGTTCTTATGCCTGTGTCTTTCCAGACAGTGTTGAGCTGAACAACGTTTCGCTTTGTCCTCTCCATTCTTCTCTTGATGTCCCTAGACACCAGCTTCCGTCACCAGTCTGTACAGAGCCAAGGCATGAACAATCTGCAACATGCTTGAAGAAATGTTATCGGTGGAGATGGTTTGGCTGTTTTTATTGTTTTGATCTTTATTTTTATTTTGCGAGGCATCTTGTAGCACTTTTATTTTCTGAATGTTGGAAGTAAGGGCCGTCTTATTTGCCGCTGCACCCACACGACATACAGTTCTTCTCTACTGACAATGCTGACCGCAAAGAAAAAACAACATTGGTGTAACACAGATTTGTAAGATTTTTTCATCTGATCTCTTTACCTATGTCTTCTGTATCAGCATCTCTCATGACTTGTTCCGAGTAGATGGTTAAAAAGAGGATCAAAAAATGCAATCTTGTCTGACTCCGCTTTGGATATTGCACAATCTGCACCTCTGATTGTCCCGATCCATCTTATTGTAGCTTCGTTTCCTATCAGTGCAGTGACACAGTGAAGGAAATGGGGCATTTACTGAAGCCTGTTGTGGTAATTGTGTTGAGCATGTGGAGATACATCTGGTTTTTTTGTTTGCTATAGGTTTGTACCAAGGTAAGATTAAGGGCAGAAAGGAGAGAGGAAAACCACGGACATCGTACTTTACCAATTCATTGAGATCAGTGGTCTGTGAGGACTACAGGAGATAGTAGAACTCAGCAGAGACTGAGAGAGATGGTGAACCCTGGTGACATTGCGTGGAGCTCCTATCGACAACAGCGGTGATGGAGACAGTTGAGTTGAGTTGATAGTCTTGTAGGAAAGTGATAAAAACCTCTTCAACCAACTTGATTTAATGAGAAATTCAGATCAGGAATCTATCAGGGAATACCAATATGCTTGTGCAATTTTTTTTTCTGGGGAAAGGTAATCGGAAGACGGAAGAAAGTTGTCTTGAGGTGTGTAGTTGATGGCACGGTTTTGCTCCGTATGTTTTTTTCTTCTTCTTTATTTTGCTACAGAGCAATGCTTTAAAACAGGTGTCCATGTAGTTATTATCATTTTTTGTTCTTTATTGACGTGTCCTCGGAAAAAAATCACTGTGACAGTTGCTGCATGTGATAAAGATTCAGAACTTTTAAAAATCAGCCCAAAGACCGTTTTCTTCTCTCTATTTCAGAGCAATACGGTTTGAATTTTTGTTTCAAATAAATTTAGTCAATTTTAGAAGGTGTAGTAAGGATCAGAAACATATACATGCTTCACTTTACCAGCCACTGGGCATAGTCATGCTTAACGAGCTGCCTGATCAGTCTATAGGGTATTGAAGCTCCAGCCACGTGCTGGATGCTTTGTGTCACTCATGCAACCAGCCCACTGTTTCCTAAGTTATAGATGTGTGTGTGTGTGTGTGTGTGTGTGTGTGTGTGTGTGTGTTTGTACGGGTACGCACCCACAGACACAGATACAGACACACAGAGACACAGACACAGACAGACAGACAGACACACACACACACACGCACACACGCGCGCACGCGCGCGCGAGGGCGAACATCACGCACGCACCCTCGCACACACACAGAAGCATGCACGCACACATGCTTAAACACACCTATACACAGAGTAAGTGCACATCCTTATAAATGTTTAATAGCTTCTTTTCATTACATGGATCACATATCAAGATATGACAAAAATGAGAAAATACAAAGGCAAAAATGTAAATAAAACCCACCTACACCCAACTCAAGTCAGCAATTTATCAAACAGTCACTCTACAACAAACAGCTGATTGAGTGAACAATATGAGCGGAACAGTTTTGATTAAGATAAGAGGATCACAATACTTAAGATACTAAATCATTTGGTCACACATGAACAAAATATAGAAACTAAATTGTAGAGCAGATTATCGAACCAAAGTTGGATGAAATACGATTTCAGATAGGTTTTGCTATCGTACTACATATACTGAAACATAGGTTAATATATCAATGTAATCAGTAATGTTCTGTATGTACACTTCTATTGAAAATGCACAGCAAGCAGACGACATGACAAGAAACAAATTATCGATAGACAGTTATTGTTACAAGATGTTAGCAATCAAGCTGCTTGCTAGTTAAAATTGGCATTTTTCATACACCAAAATAGAGCTAATGTAATCCAAGCTTGTATTTTCATACACAAAATAGAGCTAATCCAATCCAAGCTTGTATTTTTCTAACCTAGATAGAGATAATTTAATCCAAGTTGATATTCTCATACTCCAAATGGAGGGAACCCAGCCCAAGCTGACATTTTCCATACACCAGATGAAGCTAATTCAATCCAAGCTGATATCTTTCATTCTCAAGACAGAGGTAACACGGTCTAAACTGATATCTTTCATACTCCACATAGAGCTAATCCAATCCAATACGATAGTTTTCATACTCCAAAAAGAGCTCACCCAATCCAATCCTGTTGTTTATAGCCCCATCGACCACAAAGGCCATATCAGGGCTGTCACCTCGTAAGATTTTGAAATCTCAGATTAAAAATGTGCAACTAACAGAGTTTAAAACCACCTCTGAAAAATATCTTCAGTCTAAACTCAAAAAGGGGAAAGAGGGTTTGCAACAACAATTTTAGACTCTATAACCTCTGTTTTTTTAAAACAACAAACTTGCTTTTTAAAAATAACAAAAACCAACAAAAATCATACCAACGAACATAAGTAAACAACACCCCAGCCCCCTACCCCCAAACCAGACAAAAACTCCAGCAAAACGAATGCAAAGTCCGTGTTCTAAAGCAAGACAAACAAGTTGATCATACGTTTCAACCTGTTTCGCCAAAGGAAGAGCAAGTCTGCGTGTGCCGGTTGGAACGGATGACACAATCCATAAACACAGTCACGCACGCTGGAGTTGTGTTGTGCTTAAACGTTATCCCCGAAGTTGGAATACAGCTATCTTGATGGTCGGCAAAAGACCATAGACGGAAAAGAGCGTAAGAGAGACAGACAGACAGACAGATAGACAGACAGGCAGACAGACATAGAGAGAGAGACAGAGAGAGACAGGGAAAAGAGAGAACTCTGAACTCTGAACAGTTTTAATATGTACATTGGCCTTAGGCCACAATACACGGAGTTTGGGGGAAAGAGGAAAACCAATATATATTGGTATGCAAATTTTGATCACACATGGAAAACAACCGATCCTTTGAGGCTCATATCTCGAACAAGGTTAGCATTTGATACACATTCATGTCATACTGCATCAATACTTTAGACAGTAGACATCAAAATCAGTATCAGTCAAAATGCAACATTACAATTCGGGATCTGGATCATACATGTGAATACAAAGCCTTAACACACCCATCATTAACTGATATTTTGACACAGCAATTTCTTCCTTCTATTGATAGAATGAAAAATATATCTGGATAGATAATGACTACGTTCTCTATTTGATGTTATAAGTAAAACTGACAATGGTATATTCATACAGTTAGTCAAAAACTTATCCCTTAAATCTGAGTACATTGGACAATCGAACAAAAAATGGGCTTCGTTTTCGAATTTTGTTTTACAAAATGGACAGAACTTTTCTTGATCATTAATACTGTATCTATGAACATTATTCATAAGAGGCAAAACATTTAATCTAGCCTGTGTAATAGCAACTAGAAAACAGTAAGTATCTGTAAAGTAAATGTATTCCTCTTTTCCAAAGATAGTTTTGAAAGATCTATAATGTTCATACCTCTCTTTATCTCTTATGGTTCCATGCCATTCTTGAATGAACATGTCTACTAATCTTTGCTTAAATACACGTAAAAAAGCCTTTTCATCACCAACACCTTGTTGTAACCATACAATATTAAATCCTGTTTCGCACAAAATTTCTCTTATTTTTGATACCCAGCATTCTTTTCCATTTTTATCTAGTTCCAATAGCATTTGGTAGGCATTGTATGACAATCTGTTTGAACTCATTTGTAGTAACTTAAACCAGTATTTAATAACATTAGTATAAGAATTAATATAAAGAGGATACCTACCCAATTCACCATACACCATTTTATTGGGTGTTCTTATTGGAACTCCTAAAAACCTCTTACTTGCTGACATGTGAACTTTTTCAATATGGTCCATTCTACTTAAACCCCATATTTCCGAAGCATATAACAAAATAGGCTGAACTTTAACATCCAAAACCTTAAAAAACGTGCTTGCATTCATTTCCTTATACCTATTAAATGCTTTTTTTAACTGGATGACTGCTTTTTTACCTTTAATTACTAGTTTCTCAGTGCCAAACTTTGTACTAATCTTTGTTGTAAAAGTAAAACCTAAATAGCAATATTGATTAACTACGTCCAGCTTAACACCCTTATAAAACCATTTTTCCTGTTTTGCTAAAAATCCCCCTTTTCTAAATACCATGACCTTCGTTTTATCAATATTAACATTTAACTGCATGTTATCACAATAAGTTTGCAGAATATTCAGTTGCTGCTGTAATCCAAATGGGGTCAAGGGAAAAGAGAGAGAGAGAGAGAGAGAGAGAGAGAGAGAGAGAGAGAGAGAGAGAGAGAGAGAGAGAGAGAGAGTGAGTGACAGACAGACAGAAAGACAGACGAACATCAATAGCAAAACAAACCAAATAATGTATAATAAAATACAGTTCAAAACCCTTTGCACTTTAAAACTCTGCTCTTAGTAGAGAAGTACGCATATCAAAATATAACATTCCAAAGGCCATCAAAATATAATATAACTGTAAAATTCTGTTTAAAGAAATACAGACAGGAAGACAGTGTTATACACTTCCAAACAGAAGTGCAATATACATGATAAAGGAAGAAAATAGCATTGAATATATCTAACGCAGTAACATATATAGTATTGCAAAAATAAGAAATGAACTAAGCCAATTAGGTCAAATAAAATAACAACGTCTTTATAATAGGAGAGAGAGACAGAGAGAGAGAGAGAGAGAGAGAGAGAGAGAGAGAGAGGGAGAAAGAGAGAGAGAGAGAGAGAGAGAGAGAGAGAGAGGTGTGGTTGAGTTAAATATATATCTATATTTTTAATTATTATACATATCTATATATCTATCTATATATGTGTGTGTGTTTGTGTGTGAGAGAGCGAGCGAGAGAGAGAGAGAGAGTGTGTGTGTGTGAGTGTGTGTGTGAATGTGTATGTGTGTGTCTTTCTGTCTGTCTATCTGTCTATGTGTTTCTCCACACTGAGAACTGTAGTGACATAGTTGAGACTGCTTTCTTAAGAAGTTCTGTACAGATGATTATTCCAGTATGCACAGTATGCATTTGAATAAACAATATCTTTAATTCTATACATGGAAAACTTCTTGAAATGTGCACACACACACACACACACACACACACACACACACACACACACACACACACACACACACACACACACACACACACACACACACACACATTCTCTCTCTCTCTCATTTTATAAAGACGTTGTTATTTTGTTATTTGACCCAATTGTTTTAGTTTCATTTGAGAACTGTCATGACATCATTTCAGAACTGCTGTCTTAGGAAGTTCTAAACAGTTAGGTAAATACCTAGCTGTTCTTCTTCGTCCAGCGATTAGAGAGCAGCCACCCTTGTCTGTCATATGAAGGAAACTGCGTTGGGCTGCCGTTCAGCGCCTGACGTCAGCGTGGCAGATAATTTTTATCTTTTAAGTCTTTCTAAAAAAAAGGCAGGTGTATGGACCAAAAAGGCGAAGATTAGACAAGAAGCAGGCTACAGGAAGAAAAAGAACAAAGCAGAAATAAAGAGAGTGTTAGTTTTTTTGAGACGTTGAATGAATGAGTATCTTGGTTTTAACTAATGGGATTTATTGAAATATGTCATGCTTTTAACCTGGGAGTTCATGTTTATTCCATTGTCCTGGATATACCCCCCCAAAAAAAAAGAAGAAGAAAGAAGTCATCTGAGCGCTTTGATTTGTTGCTTTACAAGATTCAGCGATATATAAATTCCATACATTATTATTATTATTATTATTATTATTATTATTATTATTATTATTATTATTATTATTATTATTTTATTATTAATAAAGAAATCATAGCAGAGAATTTCCAGAAGGTGGGGATACTATTTATACTGACAGGCCCCTGGCAATCCCGTTGGGCGATAATTGTTCTAATATGCATTTAAATATATTTAGTTCTGTACAACACTGTTCTCTTAAAACAGTCGGAAACATTTTGTAAATGTATATATTTTTGTATCATTTTCTGCTTTACAGCTAGAGCTTCGAGGTTCACCAAAGGTGGGATTTTGTGTGCATACAAGGGTTTACCTACCATCCATTAAGGTAACCACTTTTCGATTTGGGGATGATATTTAAACATATTACCTTTGTGCATGCGTTTTTAAGACTCTCCAGTCCGTCCCTTCCGTTACTCAATGGCCTACAGTTAAAACATGCAGAACGGGTTTTAGCGTCTAGGCAAGATGGACATGCGTATGTTAGTGCAAAGTCTTCGGTTTATAGTCTCATCTGAAACATTTTCGGGGAAGTGGAGTCGGTACTGACATTAACACCAGGGTAAAAATAAAGCTCCTTTGAACGGAAGCCTGGGTGTATGCTCGAAGCCCGGCTGTCAGATTCTGAGCTGTAATCACGAGATATCCCTTTCCTCCTCTATATAGTTTCAAAAAGAGATGAGATTTCAATGGGTGACAGAGTACCCTCTTTTAACCATTTTTCAATTTCTTTTAGAGCAGCTGTCTTCGATAACGGACGCATTTGTAGTTCCAAAGATGGGTCTTTGCCAGTGTGCTTGACCATCGTGCCTGTAGACTGCCTCTTTACCTGAGTAATCACCTGGGTGATCTCAGAATGCAGTGTGGCCTGAAGACGAAGCATCATCCTAGTCTCTGCGGCTTTTCGCCGTTTCTCCATCACCATGTTGAAGGTGTACAGGAGAGGGTTGAGAGCCGCGTTAAATGGCATCACAAAAATAGCCACAGAAACATTGATGTCGTTATGGATGGTATTGTTTGTGAAGGCCCACAGCCTAGAATACCAGTGGGGAACCAGCACATGAAGTCAGACAGCACGATAGCAGTGAGTCTGCGAGCAATGGCTACATCACTGGATTTGATATGTTTTCTAAGATGTGATTTGTGTGCACTTGTCACTGACCAGTAAATGATAACTTGACCAAGGGCAATGAGCATGAATAGAACAAAATTGAGGATAATCATAACACTAAAAGAATAGAAATAACCTGAAAATGCTTCTCTATTGGTGAAGGGCAATGGCAGGCAGATACCTGTTTGTCCATAGAAATCCCACTCTGAGTTCAGAGGCAGCAGAGGCACCCCAGCCAAGATCAGCCCTGAAATCCAGGCAGAGACACAGGCCATCAGTGTAGATCTGTGGCTGAAATGAAACCTGCTGAAAGGAAAGCGCAAGACAAGAAATCTGTCTAAAGTGATGAGGCAGATGAAGAATGCAGACACCTCACTTGACAAAAGTGAGAGAAAGCCAGCCATCTTACAAACAGCGCTATGTTTCCAAAGATCAGCCCGCCACCAGTACTGACCTCGGAACATCTCATCGGCCACACCTATCATGGTCAGGTACACACCCATCAGAAAGTCAGATAGGCTCAGATTCATAACAAACATGGCAAAACTGCTCCTATTGCATTCCTTGGCCAGAAGTCTCGCCACAAAACTTCCAATATTGCCTAACAGCGAAAATACTGCAATTATCCACAAAAATGTTTTGTATGCTGTTGATCGCAAAAGATCATCACAGGAAGCAATGTTGTCTTGAGGGGCATGACAATGTTTAAGATCAAAGCCTTCTGGTAGAGCAGCTTTGCAACACATTTTGAAATCATTTGCCCAGATTTTTTTGAGTTTGGACAAATGAAGAAGCATGTCCATAGGATAAGATCGTAGCACAGTTCCTGTTAGGTCCAGATACTTCAGTTCTGCTGAGAAATTCAGACCTTCTCTCGTGATTTTGTATACAGCACTGTTGGATAAGTTCAAAGTTTGTATTTTGGGAAAAGTGAAGAGAGTTGAGTTGCTTATTGTGCCAAGTAATGTGTGGGACAAGTCCAGACTTGTAAGCTTTTCTCTAGGGATTGATGATGGTATGATCTGTGTGAGTGGATTACCTGATAAAACTAAAGATCGAAGATTATATAGACGACCAAAATCACTCAGTTTTATTGAAACTAGAAAATTATCTCTTAGATCAAGAGTGTAAAGGTTATGGAGACTACCCAGATTTAGGGTAGACAGTGTTTTCAGCTTGCAGTTAGACAGACGCAGCAGAACTAAGTAGATATTTTTGGTGAGATCAGCAGTGGTCAGAAGGAAACCATCTATGTGTAAGTAGCGCAAGTACTGGTAAGAGCTGAACACGAAGATAGAACTGCAAATAAATGCAAAGCCTTGACAACTGCAGTGTTGAGGACAAATCTGGTGGCACAGTACTTCATCATCATTCTCAGGACAATGGGACACACCATCACACACATTATCAGGATGGACACACACATTAGAATCTCGACATCTAAAGAATCCAGGGCATGATGACTGTTCACATTGGTTTCGATGTTCATCTTCAAGATCAGGACAATCATTAATTCTGTTACATCGTAAAAACACAGGCAAACAATCCATATTGTGGCATTGAAAATGAGTATTTGGACAAGTTTCAGATGCATTCCTGGAAGAAACTGTGAATATTCCATGGTAGTTGTAGTCAACAGTGACAGGTAGCTGGACAGCTGTGGCAGGGGGCCTGAAAACAGTCTGGCAGTTTTCATCAGAGCCATCTAGACACTGTGCTGTACCATCACATTGCTTTCCATAACTGATACATTGACCGTTTCTACACATGTCTTGTGGACACTCGTCAAATGTGCAAAAAGACTCATCAGAGGCATCTGGACAATCAAATCTGTAGTCACATAGCAAAGTATAATGCACTAAATACGATGGGGAATTAAAACAGGCAAACAGTTCCAATCTGGGCTCTTTTGATTTTTGCATGCATTCTTCTTGGCTTATATCATGGCATCGGCTTTTAAAGTCACACTCAAGGTAATTTCGAACCAAGTGACCTGATGGACATTCTACAGTGATATTTGATACATTATATGATCCAGTTTGTAGAGTGACAGTTGGAAGGTTTGGCAAGTGAATGGATAATGCTTTTGGACGTTCACATATCAACTGCATATCAAAAGTCGTTGAGCAATCTATTGGCACTGCACGCCGTGTGTAAGTGTTGTGAAAGTAAACCAGGCAAAGCGGCTGGGTTGATTTAAACCAGTAATAGCTCTGTAGTCTAAAGCTGATGTAAAAAGCCACTGTGCCCGTTGACCACATCCAAGCATTTCTATAAATGGGTATTTTAGAGTAATCCAGGTGCTTTAGTCCTAGATAAACTAACGCTCCTTGCTTGATATTTCCTGTAATATTTACTAGTGTACTCCATTCCTGAGAATTTCGTGGACTGACTAAAGTCTGGTTAAGACTGATGCATTCTGCGTTAGCTGCTGACCAGGTTAAACTGTTTCTCAGCTTGATGGTGTAGCATTTATTCCCTGCATCTACAAGACCTGGGCATTCTTTGCTTGAGTAGCTGCAGTTTGTTTCATCCTGTTTGTCATGGCATTCCAGTGCAAAGTTACAATCAAAATGTAGTGACCTGTGGAATGAGCCTATATTAGAGCAGTTGAATCCATCAGCTAGTTGATACTCCTCTGATGGCTTTGGTAAGAATGAATATGTCACATTGAATCCTCTTGCAGTCTGTGTTATATCTGATTTAAAACGTAGACAGACGACTGGTTGGGTGATGACTTCAGCAGGGAGAGTTTTATGGCCACATTTTTTCCACAACTGAGTTCTGTTGCTGACGCTGCCTGTAAGCACTTCCAGATAATCATACCTACAGCCATGACTGTTCTCCAGATCAAAATAAAGGAAGTTGAGCAGAAGTGTTCGACTGCCTGAAGCACTCGTTCGAAAGCAGTGTTCATCCTGTATGTTATTGGGGTAACTGTTTGTGTTACCGAATCGTGGTGTAGTGATAAAGCCAGCATCTTCTCGAAGTTTCACAACAGACATCTTTGTCGCTGTTGGCAAGGGTTCTGCAGTTTCAGTGTTATCTTCTATGCCTATCCATGTTGCTGTGACAGGTAAAGCAGAGGATAGTTCACTGCCAACTGAACGTGATGGCAACATGGTCTTATCTGTTGACATTAACTGTACATCTGTATGTGTAGCAGTTGTGGCTGCTTTGATAGTTTCTTTATGTGTATCAGAATTAAGGTCAGTCTGATGACTTGTTTGGAAAGTGCTGTAGGGTCTCTCTTCAATAACATTGTAACTTTGGGATAGAGTTTGTGTCCCTGTATCTGATATCACTGTACCCAGCAAGAAAATGGCGTTGTTTTTCACAAACTTCTCATCAGAATCTGCAGCTTCCTCTCTGTATTGTGAAATGCCAGTATTTGAAACCAAGCTGTCGTCACTAAAATAAAAAACAAAGAATAAAGTGACAAACTGTTGATATTCCTAACAAACTTTTCTGAAGCAGAAGATATGTCCTGTTCACTGGGTTGCAGCATCACTTCATCCAAAGACAGTCGATCATGACTGGGCTGAAGCACTGGAGAGTGTAGCAGAATGCTTTGCACGTTTCCATGAAACAACGTTGGTTTTGGTGTCAAGGCTTGTGACGAGAAAGAGATTGTAGTAGAGGAAGACGTGTCTAAGACACTGACACCGGAATATGAAGGGTTTAAGGATGAGGGTGAAGTAGCGGCTGTACTTGTTGCAAAGCCCGTGACCCTCAGGTTCCCCCTGTTCCTCATGGATGTTACGTCGTCAAGTTCTTGTGTGGACATCGCTGAAAACCGTTCCCTGACAGGCTGTGATGAAGTTTCTCCTGGGTGTTCAGAATGTGGCAAAAGAGATCCACTAACAAACAAACAAAATGTCGAGAACATGCTGATAAAACAAACTTCAAAAGTGCGTGCCATTGTGAATCAGTCGGTATTTATTTTCTGTTGTTTCCTTTTTTTTTTAAACACTGTCTATCCTGTAGAAGCTATTGTCATTAAATAAGAAACATAACAATCATCATATTGGAAACTTCACTGCTGCGTTCTTACCGTCATTCGGAACATGTAAATATACACATCAAAGAGAGGACACGGTGTCTTTTTTCCATGCATTCTTTCAGCCTTAAGTCCAAAGCGGTGATCAGTACATGGGTATAGATGCCTCATACAGTAGACAAAGATGATGAAAAT
This sequence comes from Rapana venosa, assembly GCA_028751875.1. Lineage (NCBI taxonomy): Eukaryota > Metazoa > Mollusca > Gastropoda > Neogastropoda > Muricidae > Rapana > Rapana venosa. The sequence continues at coordinate 108,167,310 of CM054134.1, forward strand.
GGGATTGAATGCACAGATGATACTGTAGCTAAATACAGGGCCTCCTGTTGCCTGCAGGCCTGGCACCACTCACTCTGCTGGCAGCCACGGTAGAGACAGGGCGGTATCAGAGCCCTCCATCCCCTTAAATAGGGAAGAGGAGAACATTAATATGGATCTGCTTGGTTTCCCCAACCACTTAAAAGAGGAGTTTAATTTCTTTTGGAGTAGAATATCATCAGAAGCCTTTTCTCAAGGATGGTTTCTTCATTGTTTGTGCTTTCATGAAAGATGATGAATACTTGTT
>CM054134.1:108170095-108180095 GCA_028751875.1 Rapana venosa
GTTAAAGGGAGGCTATAATAGTCTGCGTTTTCAGCAGATAGGAAAACAAAATGAGCGGTTTTGCACTTTTGTGTTGCACTTACCTTGAGAACAATGTTTTGAATTTCAGAGAGAGAGAGAGAGAGAGAGAGAGAGAGAGAGAGAGAGAGGGAGGGAGGGGTGGGGGTGGGAGAGTTTTGAAGTGTGGTGTTAAAGGGATTGAAGTTTTGTATTATCTGTCGATTTCTTCCCTAGTTATCTCACAAAGAATATTTCGTTTTTTACTTTAGTTAGAATTCATAGCATTTTTATTTTTTATAGTTTTTATAAAGAAAGCGACAGAAGGAAAAAAAGATGGAATAAAGGTAGAGTCGAAACTCAACCAAGCACATTACAACAGGCACATATGAAAACAGATACGTAAACTTTAAAAAGAGAAACATAAAGATTGAAGTAAGCAATGCAATTCATTTATTTATTTATTTTATTTTATTCTTTTATATCGAGGATAATGGAATAAGCACTTATGTGCTTTTTTACATCCAGTCCCCGCGTGTATGAGGTTTTGTAAACTGTCATCTGTTCCCACCGGCACACAATGGCCTACTCTTACGAAAAGAGGAACAGGACTTTAACGTGTGCGCAAGATGTTCTGCGTGCGTTCGCACACGGGACCTCGGTTTATAGTCTCATCCGAAGGTAATAATGGAATCAGGATAGCCAGTTAAAAAAAAGAAAAAAAAGTAAAATGAGACCGTAGACCCAAAAAATCCCAATTAAGGACACGGATAAAAGAAGGAAGAAAAAGAGTATAAAGCAAACAAGACGGGATAGTCGAGAAAGAAAAAGAAGGGAAAAGAATGAACAGGAAAAGCTTAGTTACGAGTAGCGGAAAATACGTTTAATTTCAACCACAGACTAACAAACTAAAGTAAAAGGTGAAAAAAAATAGAAAAAAAGAAAGAGGCAAAAATAAAAGAAATTGAAGAGAAAGGAAAGAAAGAAAGAACGAAGAAAACGAACAAAAAAAAAAGAAACAAGAAAGGAAATAAAGTGGAAGAAAAACAACAAAAAAACCCTCCACCAAAACCAAAACAAAAAGATGATCACTATCATAAACACGGGAAAAATAGCAAGCACAAAATAAACAGAACAAATAAACAACACACAGAGAACAGAACAGATAGAGAATGATAAAACCCTGAAAAGCAAAAAAAAAGAAAAAAAGAAAAAAAAAGCCCAAACCCCACCCCCCCAAAAAAAAAGAAAAAAAAGAAAGTGACACTCAAAGCAGAGAAGCAAAAAAAACAAAACAAAACAGAACAAAACAAAAAACCCCCAAAAAACCCAAAACCCCAAACAAACCAAAATCTCAACTAAAACAAAAGAGAAGAAAATTTTAAGAAAGAAAACGACAAGTAATCCGAAACGAGGACAATACCAAGCCCTAGCAACAACCAACAAACACAGTAGTGGAGAACAGCGAAGGAATCCAAAGACCGAAACTAAACCGAACCCGAACTAACCAAGCAGCCAATGTTTGTTCACTAGGGATCCGTTTCCACAGAAAACCCCACGCATCTGTTGACAATCTGCTTGTACCTGCCAGCCCTGATCGCAGAGACGCATCACAGGCATTCTCAACTGTCGTGTAGGGAGCTGTCCGTTTGAGATAGAGAGTCGGGGCCTTGAGGCATAAATGGATGCTATGACAACACTCTTAAAAATGGTTTGACGTATCAGAATTGATGGCAGACAAATTCCTGCTCTGTCTCTCTCTCTCTCTCTCTCTCTCTCTCTCTCTCTCTTCTCTCTCTCCTCTCCTCTCTCTCTCTCTCTCTCTCTCTCTCTCTCTCTCTCTCTCTGTGTCTGTGTCTGTCTGTCTCTTTCTCTCTGTTTTTATATGTTTTCTATCTATCTATCTATCTGTCCCGTAGTCTGACGACCGTGGGGGCACCCTCAAAGACTCAGCAACCAGTTCCCTCCATTCTTCTCTCTGTTCTGCCTTTCTCAGGGTTTTGTTGAGTTCTAGGCCTGTCCATTCACTGATGTTATCCTCCCAGCTCTTCCTTGGTCTGCCTCTTCTTCTTCCTCCTTGGACAGTGCCTTGCAAAACTGTCTTTGTAATTCCTTGGGATCTTGTGACATGCCCATACCACTTAAGTTTACGCTTTTTCACGATCGTTAGAAGGTTCTCATAGGGTCCAATGGTTTGCTGGATTCTGTTATGCACGCTTTCGTTGCTTATGTGGTCTTTGTAGGAGATGCCAAGGAGTCTCCGAAAGCATCTCATCTCCACTGCCTGTACTCTTCTCTCCAAATCTGCAGTCAGGGTCCATGATTCACAGGCATACAGAAATATGGATATGACAAGGGAGCGCATTAGTCTGATCTTGGAGATAAGTGAGATATTCTTATCTCTCCAGATGGTGTTTAGTTTTGACAAAGCTGTTATTGTCTGTGCAGTCCTGCATACTACTTCTGGCTTGGATCCCTGGTCGGATACAATGGCTCCCAGGTACTTGAAGCTTTGAACTGTTTCCAGCTTCTGGTCATTAACCCTGATATCAGTGCTAATGCCGTTGGTGTTATTAGTCATCAGTTTGGTCTTCTCTGCACTGATTTCCATGCCGTATGTTTTGGAGGCCTTATCCAAGTGTTCTGTTAGGCTGGCAAGCTCTTTTTCTGATCCTGCTATTCCATCAATGTCATCTGCGAAGCGGAGGTTTGTGATCGTTCTGCCACCAATGCTGACTGATCCTTCATCCTTTATATGTTTTAGGGAAGCATAATGTGGGGCAGAGGGAATATGTGTCCTGATGGGTGAGTTGCTCTTTATTACCATTGCCAAAAAAGAGATCTACTGACAAATAGATACACAGATAAGGAATCTCAACATCAAAACACTCACAAAATCGCATAATACATGTATGCATGCGCTGCTTACATACAGGCACAGATGCACATACACTTCACCCTACATTTAAAGATGCTGACAAAACCTTTTCAAAAATCTAGATTTGACATCAAGAATTGACGTGGTCTCTAATGATACCACTTCCTAAGAAAGGTAATGGAAGACTGCTACAACTATCGAAAGATCAGCTTTGAGAGTCATATAAGCAAGATAATGCCCAGAATTATTCTGAATAGAAGAAAAAAAAAAACCAAAGAAGTGCTAGCAGAAGAACAAGCTGGTTTCAAACTTAAATGAAGTACAACTGAAAAGACTTTAAATTCCAGGCTTTGCATAAAAGAACGTCTCTAACACTAGAGAGATCTATTCACAATTTCATCGACTTCAAGAACGCGTTTGATGGAGTATGGCATGACATTGCGGCAAACCCTCAGAACTTTCAACATTGAGGAAGGATTTGTACAGATCATTCAGACATTCTACAACAGTGCCAGCAGTGTAATCCTTATGAACAACCAGATCGGAGATTTCTTTCAAACAAAAACAGGAGTGACAAAGGGCTGTATACTCTCACCTATTCATTTAGCTTCTTTCCTGAGACAATATTGCAAGGGAAACTCCTTGAATGTCACACCAGTGGATCTCTGTGGTAAATTCATTTGCAATCTTTGGTTTGCTGCCGATATGGATCTCTTAAGACTTCAAATATCCTGCTTCCATGCTGACCAAAGATAGCCGCTTTGCAGCCATGGCGAAATTGAACATAATTTAGAAAAGCAAACAGATCAGCTTCCAAAGAAAACCGAAGTTGTTTAGAGCGCTTGTCATTTCCATACTGCTTTAAGCTGGATATTGACTCCGAACCTGGAAAAGAAAATCCAAACCTTCAGAGTGAAATCATGCAGAAGGCGTTCACACATTTTCTTGCGATACAGTAGAACCAACGAGTAACAGTGTAGCTATAAAAAGATGGGCCATTGGCTATAAAAGATGGGCCATTGACTATAAAAGATGGGCCATTGGCTATAAAAGATGGGCCATTGACTATAAAAGATGGGCTAATGACTATAAAAGATGGGCCATTGACTATAAAAGATGGGCCATTGACTATAAAAGATGGGCCATTGACTATAAAAGATGGACCACTGACTTTAAAGTATGGGCCATTGGACTTTTATGTGGGTGGTGTAAAGTGGAGGAAACTGGCGTGCTTTGGTCTCATCACGCGTCATGACTCTTGCCAAGACTGTCCTACAGGGGACACTTGAGAAAGGAAGACGCAGACAAATGGAAAACACGATGCAGAACATCAACGACTGCACCGGTCTTGGCATCGCACTGCTGCCGTGGAAGGCTGGAGACAGATGAGCCTGCAAGAAAGTGTCGACAAACGCGTGCCACCTATCCCCATGACGACGATCATCTTGGTCAGGCTTCGGCTGCTGCTGCTGAACGTCGGTTTTGGGCACACTGACAGGACCGGTATTGTCTGAACATGTATCTGTCTCTTGAGATTTCTTCTTTTGTGCACACGCGATTGCTCGATTGCGCGCGTGCGCGCACCCTTCCACCTCGCCCCCCCCCCCCACTCTCTCTCTCTTAATCAGGGTTAAGGTAGGATGAAAAACTCTTGGAAAATAAAGATCATTAATTAATTAATTAATTAATTAATTAATTAATTCATTCATTCATTCATTCATATTTCATTCATTCATTCATATTTCCTTCATTCATTTATTCATATTTCATTCATTCATTCATTCGTTCGTTCGTTCGTTCTCTCTCTCTCTTTTTCTCTCTGAGTGAGTGAGTGTATGTGTGTGTGCCTGTGTGTATGCGTGTGCGTGTGTGCGTGTGCGTGTGCGTGACCGCGTGCCTGCGTGCATGTGTGTGTGTGATGAAGTACACTGTACCTGTGTACATCCACGTGAGCTTGTTGTGTGAGTTGGAATTGTCTATATCATAATTGCTGCATTATTAGGTTTGGTTGCCTGTTGTGCTCTTTGGACAAATTCTACTATACTAAAATAGCACTATGAACAAAACATCTTGTAAAGACGCGAAGAAATCACACAATTTCACAAGCAGACTAATAATAATAAAAGAACTGACAAACACACTTCTTGCTAAGTGCACATTTATTTTTAATGCAAAACAAAAAGAAGAAAAAATGTGTGGGGAATATTGAAAACTTTTATTAAAGAACATCACTCTCCATCTTTGTCAAAAACCAACAACAAAATCTCTGACCTATCACTTCAATTTGGGATTAATTTTCATTCCATGTAAAGATGTTACTCGGCGAGAGAGAGAAAGGGGGGAGAAAGAGAGAGAGAGAGAGAGAGAGAGAGAGAGAGAGAGAGAGAGAGAGAGAGAGAGAGAGAGAGTGGGGGTGGGGGGAGAGAGAGAAATGGGAGAGAGAGAGGGGGAGGGAGAGAGATCAGAGAGAAAGAGAGAAAGAGAGAGGAGAGAGAGAGAGAGAGAGAGGAGAGAGAGAGAGAGAGAGAGAGAGAGAGAGAGAGAGAGAGAGAGAGAGAGAGAGAGAGAGAGAGAGAGAGAGAGAGAGAGAGAGAGAGAGAGAGATGTTGCCTTCTTTCCATCTCACTGTGCATGCGTGCGTGTGTGTGTAATATGCACTTGAAAGCATGAATATCTGTCTGTCTGTCTGTCTGTCTATGTATCTATCTATCTAATCATACATGTGTGTGTGTGTGAGGTGTGTGTGTGTGTGTGTGTGTGTGTGTGTGTGTGGTGTGTGTGTGTGTGTGTGTGTGTGTGTGTGTGTGTGTGTGTGTGTGTGTGGTGTGTGTGTGCGTGCGTGCGTGCGTGTGTTACAGTATCATCATTTAAGGCCAAGGGATGCCTGAAATAATGCACAGCTGCTGAAGGGTCACCAGTCAGACAGCACCCTGCACTGTTGGATGGTGAATTCAGTGGTTCAGTGACATTAGGTTTCAGTCTGTACTCACCGATACCAGCTTCAATACAATACTTGGAAAACTAGTTGAAGGGATCAGAGTAACATGCAATAAAATAAATTCAAAATCTGTGAAAATGTGCAAGAATTCAAGCTAAAAAAGTGGTAAAATACACATACAGATAAAATGCAATAAACGGCAAGATTCATCAAAAGTCAAATCTAAATAACTAGAAAAAGTTAACAATTGATATGGTTGCCAAAAAAATGCACATAGAAACCATCCTAATGATACAGAAAGATAAAAATATTATAATTATAAGAGCCAAAACATAAGATAAAATTATGCACAAATATGTCACATTCTAATGGCTTCAATATGGTTCGGAGTTAAAAACTAGCATACAGCCCCAAAATCTTGCCAAACGTTTTCTTGCATAATCCAAAACATAGACATACAACGAAATGAGTGTGTGTGTGTGTGTGTGTGTGTGTGTGTGTGTGTGTGTGTGTGTGTGTGTGTGTGTGTGTGTGTGTGTGTGTGAGAGGAGAGAGAGAGAGAGAGAGAGAGAGGAGAGAGAGAGAGAGAGAGAGATAGAGAGAGATTTTTTAAATTGTTATTTTATTTCGAGGATAATGAAATAAGCACTCATGTGCTTTTTTCATCCAGTCCCTCTGCGTATGCAGTTTTGTAAATTTTGTCATCCGTTCCCACCGGCACACAATGGCCTACTCTTCCGAAAAGCGGAACGGGTTTTTACGTGTGCGCAAGATGTCGTACGTTCATAGTCTCATCCGAAGAGAGAGAGAGAGAGAGAGGAGAGAGAGAGAGAGAGAGAGAGAGAGAGAGAGGGAGAGAGAGAGAGAGAGAGAGAGAGAGAGAGAGAGAGAGAGAGAGAGAGAGAGAGAGAGAGAGAGAGAGAGAGAGAGAGAGAGAGAGAGAGAGAGAGAGAGAGAGTATTTTTCAGTTTTGTGTTACAGCTGTAATAGTTTATAGAAAATGTTGGATTGTATTTCACTCTATACCTGTCTCAGTAACTGCAAAATTCTGAAGGAAATTCGGTTTTCTTTTGGTAGAGCCGATCACCACAAGGGCAGCGCCCCTTTCTCGCAGAAAAAGTTATTGTCTTTAGGCATCATTTTCTGCCTTTCATTGAGTACTTTTTTTCTTTCTACCAAACTTTGCCAGTGAAAAGCCTCTTGTCGCCACGGGTTCTTATACGTGTACTATAATTATGTGTGCCGCACACGGACCTCCATTTGCTGTCTTTTTCGAAAGATAAGCACCCAGACCATCACTCGAGGTCTTGTGAATGAGGGAAAGTTTGGGTGTAAACTGATATTAGTGCCACGGCTTCTTACTTTCTGGGTGCGTTCATTACCTCCAGACCTCTGATTTCCTGCCCGCCTTACTGTTGTGCTTTAGTAATAATATCATCATTTAAAAAACACCTGATGCTTAAGCTATCACAAGGAGACATATCAATACAGAAACAAAAACACGATAGGTATGAATAAAAACCCAGCCAGTCACAGGAACCATAAGGCTGACACAATTATGGTTAAGAAAAATGCAGATAAAATGCCACGTATCAAAACTAACGAAGAAACTACCTCATATTCATTTTTAATTTGTCCATATCCGTGTCAAGATACATACAGCCGCCAGTAAATTATCACCTGCTCAACGGGGTTTCTTCTGTCATCTGGACTAAAATATACCGCACAGCCAGTAGGTTTACGAAATAGCTTTCGTCCACTTCCCATCTTGATTTTGTCTTCAGCTGCGGGGCCATGAAGCGATAGAGGAAGGTCTCATCAGTTGAGTGTCTTGACCTTCAATTGCCGGTAACCGAACGGTCTTTTTGGGAAATATCGACCCAAATATTTTGAAAACTAATACAATATATTTTTTAAAAAGTATATTTTTTCTCAGTATACTCATTCCGTGCTGTCAGACTTCATATCACTTGAAATAAAATCAATGGCTTTACACCAAAACAATGATTAGCATGTGTCAATGTTCCCGTCTTTGGGGGGTGGGGGGTGGGGGTAGGGGATGTTGTGTAACGGTACATCTAAATGGAATTGTTACAAACATTTTTTTAAGCAACACAAAGGCATCTGCAGTTAAATGCCACATTTACACTTCTATAGATATTAGATAAAATAAACCACACAATAATGTCAAACACATAGAGAATTATTTTTTTAAAAAGGTAAAAGATAAAGGTGTCCCATAATACAATTATGTGGTCATTTGGGAGCGAGGCATCAGACACTTCAGCTTCTCCAGGAGCCAGCATATTGAGGGCGGCACCCATCTCCCCTCCCTCGCTGCATTACCTTCCCTGACCTTAAAGAAGCAGGTACCCATTGACAGCTGGGTGAACTGGTGAACTATAGTGAAGCCAAGGCACACAAACGGTCACCCATTCAATTGTTAACCACGCTCGATGCTGCTTACCCTTAACTGGGGAAAAGCGAGTGCTCTGACCACTGAGCTATCTCGTCCCCAAGAGAATAAAACAACAAAAAATCCATCCTCCAGATTGCCATCTACAACTTTCAAGTATTTAAAAGAATTGAACGAAAATACCTTCAAAATGGTTTTAAAAGGATGAAATGATGTTTGACAACATTAAAAAAAATCAGTTCGCTTTAGAAGCGACGAAATCCATAAACAATTGCATGGAAAAGTCACAGCACACGGTCAACAAGAAAAATGAATAAAAACCACACACCACTCAACTTTAATAGAGGAAAAAACCCATTAGCAAAAACCGTTCTGTTTTCTTGTCATGTAATAAAGAAAAGCATTAGCATAAAATCAACGTTCTTTTATTGTGGTTTTAAGCTACCACTTCCACAACAAACTAAGCATTTGCCCACCAAAAAAAGTTCAAATCCACGAAGCATAAAAAATTGAAAGAAGATTAAAAAGACTAAGATAACAAATAGTAGCACTGTCTGAGACTCGCAGTATCACAGGTAAGTATTGGCCCCGGTGGTCTATGGGCTGGGATCCCTGACCGCAACGTCATCAAACTGCGGGCTGTGGGGAGGGCGGCCCTTGCGGTCAGCAGGCATCTTGAGTTCATCTTCCTGGTCATGCAGCCTGGACAGCATGAGGAGCAGGTTGTCCACTCGATCCTGGAACTGGTCCACAGCCTGGTCATCCTCCTCTTCCTCCTCCTCTTCTTCTTCTTCTTCTGCTTCTGTAGACCTAAGCACAAGACATAGACGCCGCGCCGCCGATTTTCTTCATCCGATGAGGATCTCGAGAATGATGATGATGGTGTTGGTGGTGGTAGTAGAGGTGGTGGTAGTGGTGGTGATGGTGATGGTCATGGTGGTGGTGATGGTGGTGGTGATGGTGGTGGTGATGGTGGTGGTGGTGATAATGGTGATGGTGATGATGATGATGGTGATGGTGGTGGTGATGGTGGTGGTGATGGTGATGGTGATGGTGGTGGTGATGGTGGTGGTGGTGGTGATGGTGATGGTGATGGTGGTGGTGATGGTGGTGGTGGCGATGGTGATGATGATGGTGATGGTGGTGGTGATGGTGGTGGTGGTGATAATGGTGGTGGTGGTGATGATGGTGATGATGGTGGTAATGATGATGGTGATGGTGGTGGTGATGGTGGTGGTGGTGATGATGGTGGTGGTGGTGATGATGGTGATGGTGATGGTAGGGGTGATGGTAACGATGATGGTGATGGTGGTGGTAATGATGATGGTGGTGGTAATGATGATGATGATGGTGATGGTGATGATGGTGGTGGTGATGGTGGTGGTAGTGATGGTGATGATGATGGTGGTGATGGTGGTGGTGGTGGTGGTAGTGGTGGTGATGATGGTGGTGGTGGTGGTGATGGTAACGATGATGGTGATGGTGGTGGTAATGATGATGGTGGTGGTAATGATGATGATGATGATGGTGGTGGTGGTAGTGATGGTAGTGATTGTTGTGGTGGTGGTGGTGATGGTGATGGTGTGGTGGTGGTGGTGATGATCGTGGTGGTGGTGGTGGTGATGAAGGTGATGGTGGTGGTCATGATGATGGTGGTGGTGGTGGTGGTGGCGATGATGATGACGACGGTGGTTTTTATTACGATGATGATGATGATGACGATGGTGGTGGTGGTGTTTATTACGATAATGATGATGACGATGACAATGAT
>CM054134.1:108182595-108187595 GCA_028751875.1 Rapana venosa
AAGAAGGATGGATGCGAACATGTTGACTAGGATGAAGGCCAACGCCAATTCGAACAGGAACACGAACAGCTGAATCAAATCAAATCAAACGAGATCAGATCAGATCAGCTTAGCTCAGACCAGACCAGATCAAATTAGACCAGACTAGACCAGACCAGACCAGAATAGATCAGATCAGATCAGGTTAAATCAGATCAGATCAGGTCAAATCAGATCAAACCAGACCAATCGAATCGAATCAAACTAGATCGAATCGAACTGAATCCGATCAAAAGCATCTTTAATGATCCATATGAACATTACAGTATGCACTCACACTGAACACGCACAGCGCGCTTTTGGTGCATGGATATAGATACAGTATTGTTTTGTTTGATATATATAGTATTCATATTTGAACGAACAGCACACAGCATCAACTATGCTGGTCGGGTAGCATACCTCGAGAGGAGGTACAGTTGAGCAGGGGGTGGGTGTGACAGGGCAGTCATTAATATTACATCCCCTAGAGGCCACGTCTTAACTGTGAGCCTGTGCCGTTTACCCTAAGATTGTGCACAGATGGGGGAGATTTTAGATGAGAGATTTCCACTCTATTACATAAGTTATATCCCTAACCTTCCGGAAATTCTATGCTAGAAATTTCCCCTTTTCAATCATTCTCTTTGTTTCTGTCTTTTCCCTGACCTTTTTCTTCATCTCTCTTGCTTATTTTCTGCCCTCCCAATCCAATCGTCTGCGTTCTATGTTGTTGTTTTTTTGAAGGAAACCTTTTAAATACTGATTTTTTTTATACATATTGAGGACATTTTGTCTGCATTATTTTGTTCTGGCGACCAGACCGTGAGATTTTAAATACTTGCATGGGCACAAAACATTGTCATTAACATTGTCTTTTACTTTTTTATTTTTATTCTTTTATTTCGAGGATAATGGAATAAGCACTCATGTGTTTTTTTTTTATTATCCAGTCTCCATATGAATGCAGTTTTGTCAATTTGTCATCCGTTCCCACCGACACACAATGGCCTACTCTTCCGAAAAGCGGAACAGGTTTTAACGTGTGCGCAAGATGTTCTGCGTGCTTTCGCGCACGGAGCCTCGGTTTATAGTCTCATCCGAAGGATTTTTGGGGAGAGTGAAGTCGGCACTGATGTTAACTCCAGAGGAAAAAATCCTCTCGAACGAGACTCGAACCCGGGTCTGCAGATCACGAATACACCACACTAACCACCAGGCTATCGTTTGTTGTCAGTTTTCTTAATTTTTGTTGTTGTGAGGGCAGGATGAAAAAAAACTGTGTAAACTTAATCCTTTACCCTCAATAAAGATCATTTTTGACTTGGCTTGACTTGACTTGACAAAATGTTCATTCGGCAGAGGTATTTGCCTACATCGTGGCATTTTTCTTCTGAATGTTTTTGTACTTTGAAGTGTTTATAGTGATTTTAAAAATTTTTTTTTGGCAACCTGGGGATAATAAATAAAGCAGAATAATTAGTGATCTCACCACGGCTTGTTTTATTGGCCTTAGGGAATGAAATACTTAAAGCGTTGTGTTATTCAACGGCTGCTTTTTATTATTTTTATTATTATTATTATTATTATTATTATTATTATTATTATTATTGTTATTATTATTATTACTATTATTATTTATTAGACATTGTTGTGTGTTTGTAGGCACTGGATGGTGTTAATGTAGAACTAGGTGTGAACGTCATTAAAGTTTCTGAATTTGAATAGGGTCACAGCCCTGACATGCCCTTCGTAGTCGACGAGGCTGTAAAAAAAACATGAAAGAAAAGGAGCAAAATGTAAGTAAAGCTTCACACACACACACACGCACTACACACACACTACACACACACACACAAACACATTACACACACACCCTCACACTAAACACACACTACACATACACTACACACACACTACACACACACACACCCTCCCCCACCACAAACACATTACACACACACTACAACACACACACACACACACCCACACACACACACACACACACACACACACACACACACACACACCCAAACACCCAAACACCCACACCCACATAACTACACACAAACACACTACACACACACACCCCTCCCCACAAACACTCACACACCACACACACACACATAAACACACACACACACACCACAACACTAACCAATCAACCAGCCAGCCAACCACTCAACCAACCAACCAGCCAACCAACCAACCAGCCAGCCAACCAACCAGCCAACAACACAACCAGACAACCAGCCAACAACACAACCAACCAACCAACCAACAACCAACCAACAAACCAACCAACAACTAACTAACTAACCTAACTAACTAACTAATAACTAACTAACTAACTAACTAACTAACTAACTAACTAACTAACTAACTAACTAACTAACTAACTAACTAACTAACAACTAACTAACTAACTAACTAACTAACTAGCTAACTAACTATAACTAACTAGTAACTAACTAACTAACCAAACTAGCTAACTAACTAACTAGCTAACTAACCAACTAGCTAACAACTAACTAACCTAACTAACTAACAACTAACTAACTAACTAACTAACTAACTAACTAACTAACTACTAAACTAACAACTACTAACTAACTAACTACTAACTAGCTAACAACTAACAACTAAACTAACTAACAACTAACTAACTAACAACTTAACTAACATAGCTAACTAACTAACTAACTAACTAACTAGCTAACTAACTAACTAACTAACTAGCTAACTACTAACAACTAGCTAACTAACTAACTAACTAGCAAATAACCAACTAGCTAACTAACTAAACTAACTAACACTAACTAACTACTAACTAACTAACTAACTAACTAACTAACTACTACTAACTAACTAACTACTACTAACTAACTAACTAACTAACTAGCTAACTAACACTAAACTAACTAACTACTACTAAACTAACTAACTAGCTAACTAACTAACTAGCTAGCTAACAACTAACTATAACTAAAACTACTAACTAACTAACTATAGCTAACTAACTAACTAACTAACTAACTAACTACTAACTAACTAACTAATAACTAACTAACTAACAAACTAACTAACTATCTAACTATACTAACTACTAACTAGCTACTACTAACTAACTAACTAACTACTAACTAACTACACAACTAACTAACTAACACTAACTAACTAACTAACTAGCTAACTAACTAACTAACTAACTAACTAACTACAACTAATAACTAACTAACTAACTAGCTAGCTACTACTAGCTAACTAACTACCTAACTACTAAACTAACTACTACTAACTAACTAACTAACTAACTAACTAGCTAGCTAACTAACTAACCAACTAGCTAACTAACTAACTAACTAACTAACTAACTAACTAACTAACTAACTAACTAACTAACTAACTAACTAACTAACTAACTAACTAACTAACTAACTACCTACCTACCTACCTACCTAACTAACTAACTAACTAACTAACTAGCTAGCTAGCTAGCTAACTAGCTAGCTAACTAACTAGCTAACTAACTAACTAACTAACTAACTAACTAACTAGCTAACTAACTAACTAGCTAACTAACTAGCTAACTAACTAACTAGCTAACTATACCGGCGCCAGGTAGGGCAGAGCCGTGGTCAGCGTGTAGATGTCCACCTTGCCCATCATCATGAGGACGCAGGCGACCATGGTCCGGACGAAGGAGGAAAACCTGATGTCCACCGTCATGAAGCTGAGGAAGAAGAGAGCGGCGAAAGCCAGAAAGACGATCCAGAAGACGATGCTGAAGTAGAGCATGGACCGACACCCCTGCCGCAGTGTCTCCGCCAAGAAGGCCACCCGCTTGTTGAAGCGCAGCAGCCTCAGGTACCTGACCGTGGCCAGGAAGACCACCCAGCCTAGGAGGATGGTCAGCAGCTCGTTCCAGTAGCTGACGTATTGGAACTTGACGTAGCTCTCGCCTTTGGAGTCTTTGACCACTTTGATCAGTTTGTAGGCCTCGAACAGGCGGTAGAAAAAGGTCAGGATAGCAGCGATGGACAGGCTGACGATTCCCAGATCTACCAGGTTCCAGAATCCCTAATAAAAAAAACCAAACCTCGTTGAAAAGCTATGAAGAGATGTGAGTAAGTTAGTGTTGGGTTTTGGTAATAAACGCCATCCATTCCGATGCAGGTTCCTTGTAGTTATTTTGTTTGGTGTTTTAACCTTGGTCTCTAGAAAAGAGCCTCCCACCCCCCCACCACCAAAGAAAAAAATCTGATGAAAGAAACAAAAGAATCTTGAACGTGAAGTTTATGGTAAAGAAAATAACTACAATACGTTTTACTTTACTTATTTATTTCATTCTTTTATATCGAAGATAATGGAATACGCACTCATGTGCTTTTTACATCCAGTCCCCATGTGTATGCGGCTTTGTAAATTTTGTCATCTGGTTAGAGAAAGCTGTCATTGATTTAATACCGCTCCTGGGCAGTTTACACATTTGAATTGTACAGAAACAAAGAAAATTACATCAAAACAAAGTACAGAAGAAACAAACACAAAACTGCTGAAACTAAATCGTTTACCTTTCTTTGATAAGAGAACCCAGAGACACGAAAACAATCAGCACAGAGTGCAGACATAAAAGGTTCATAGAGGTATTAAAAAGCAAAGGTGTCCCATAATCTATGTGGTCGTAGGGGCCAGGGGCCAGCATATTGAGGGCGGCGCCCATCTCCTCTCCCTCGCTGCTTTTTCCTTCCCTAACCCTAAAGAGGCAGGTAACAACTTAGAGCTGGGTGAACTGGGGGATTGTACTGAAGCCAAGGCGCACAAACGGTCACCCATCCAAGTAGTAACCACGCTCGATGCTGCTTAACCTTGGCCGGGGGAAAGTGAGTGCTCTGACCACTGAGCTGTCCCCTCCCGCGGGGAAAGTAGAACTATTATAATATGCCATAAAATACGATCATGAACGAGCAAAATTAATATTA
>CM054134.1:108192595-108195095 GCA_028751875.1 Rapana venosa
TCGCTACAAGAGCAGCGCCACCTTTTTTTTTTTCTTTTTTGGTCTGCAACTGTATTTTGTTTCCATATCAGAGTGGCTTTTTTCTAAGAATTTTGCCAGGGACAACTCTCTTGTTGCCGTTGGCTCTTTTACGTGCGCTGAAAATTTTGTGTAACACACGGGACCTCGGTTTATCGTCTCATCCGAAAGACTAGCGCCCAGACCACCACTCATGGTCTAATGGATGGTGAAAATTTTCGGGCCCAAACGGGATACGAACCACGCACACACCCGACCCGGATTTTTGGCATTCTAGACAGGCGCGTTACCTCTAGACCACCGATCCACCGGTTATCATCTTCAGCGGTATCACGGTTATCAGAGAGAGAGAGAGAGAGAGAGAGAGAGAGAGAGAGAGAGAGAGGAGAGAGAGAGAGAGAGAGAGAGAGAGAGAGGAGAGAGAGAGAGAGAGAGAGAGAGAGAGAGAGAGAGACAGACAGATAGACAGATAGACAGACAGAGACAAACAGACAAACAGACGCAGACAGACAAGAGACAAAGAGACAGAAATAAAGAGCCATCTTCACTTAATGCTCAGGGCACTACAAAACAAGCAACAACCCAGCCCCAGAGGCTCCACAGCCTACTCACAGGGACGAACACGTAGCTGCCTCATGGTGGCGTAGCCCAGGAGTCTGGACACTTTGTCGTTGACGTAGCCCCGCAGTAGGAAAGGCGGGTAGTCGTTGTAGTAGGGTCCGGCACGGATGCCGTTGATCAGCCCTGACTGCGCCCAGTTCCAGTAGTCGTCCCTCGTGTTGACCTGTCCATGAACACCAGGAGTTAGGCCAGGCTACGAGCGGTGTCCGTCAATGCTTGAATAAGCAAACTGCCCAAAAAGGTGTTCTCCATAATCTATGCGGTCCTTGGGGAGCGAGGCGTCAGAGACCTCAGCTTCTTCACGGTTCCAGCATATTGAGGGCGGCGCCCATCTCCTCTTCCTTCGCTGCTTTACCTTCCCTGACCCTAAAGAGGGCAAGTACCCATTGACAAAAGTGGGTGGAATGGGGGACTGTACTGAAGCCAAGGCGCACGGATGGCCAACCATCCAAGAGGCAACCACGCTCAATCCTACTTAACCTTAGCTCGGGGAGAGCGTGTGCTGTTACCACTGAGGTATCCCGTCCCAAAGTGCCCAAATGGCAAGGCCTACATTAAAATGATGTTATGACATTGAAAAGATACAGGTAATGGAGATAGATGAGATGTTTTGTTGTTGTTGCAAACTTTGTGGTGTATCAGGTAAAGATCACTTAACTCACATGGAAATGAAAAACCGCAACTGAAAACACCATAAGTCCGTATGAAAACGCCTGATTTCAGTGATAAAATACGCAAACTGAAACGGTAAGGGCACGACACACGAACATCTGCACTGGCCAAGATGTCCTACAGGGAACAGTACAAGGATGGAGATGAAGAGGCAGACAGAGAAAACGATGGGAAGACAACATTAGAGTGGACTGGTCTTCAGTGGAATGACATACTACGGAAAGCTGAGAGCAAAGAGGAGTGGAGGAAGCTGGTTGCAAAATCATCAGTGGTGTCCCAAAGGTCTACTAGACTACGGAACTGGTGGAAGTGAAGGTGAAGAATGATCTGAAATGTTAACTTGAGATTGTCGTTTTCCTGTGATAAGTTCTTGGCATGTAATAACAACTGTTGTATCTTCCTTGTGATAAGCTCTTAGAATAGTTCCTGGCTGTCTTCTGCCTTTGATTGATAAGCTCTTAATATAACTCCTGGCTGTCTTCTGCCTTTGGTTGATAAGCTCTTAATATAACTCCTGGCTGTCTTCTGCCTTTGGTTGATAAGCTCTTAGAACAACACCTCGTTGTCCTCGTCCTGTGACAGGATCTTTGCACTCTGTATTCAAGGGAAAAAAAGGATCCCCCGAAGATGAAATGTGGCGCCCTTAGAACAGCCACGCACGTGCGCTTTTCATCCAGTATTCATTTACGCACGGTGTGACTATCGTGACTGAGACAAAGGGCATGGTTTGCCTAACCTAACCCCGCGGCGTTAAAGCTAGGGAAAAGCCATCAGTATGCAATAGCATAATGATAATAATAAATATAATAATAATAATAATAATAATAAATGGAATTTATATAGCGCTATATCTTGCAGAGACAAATCAAAGCGCTTGCACTCAACTCATTCTTACACAGTCATACAACCAGTAACAATTAATGGTTCCAACAAGTCCAAATGTGCACGCACGCACGCAAGCACACACGTACGCACGCACGCATACACACACACGCACAACACACACACACACACCACACACACACACACACACACACACACACACACACACACACACACACACACACACACACACACACACACAGGTCACAGACCCTGGCAGGGCGATAGAATCTCGGCTGTTGAAGGCAGGGAAGAGCTATGAGATGAAGCAGGAGAGGAAAATCTTTGGTTTGAAATAAATGTCTTG
>CM054134.1:108202595-108210095 GCA_028751875.1 Rapana venosa
GGGTGGGTTTTGAGCCCAGGATCGAGCCACCACCCAGACGCCCGATCAAGGGGATCGCTCCCTTAGACTTAATATCAGTGCCGACTCCACTCCCCCGAGTGTCTTTCACATGAGGCTACGAACCGAGGTCCTGAGTGTGAACGCACGCAAAACATCTAGCGCACACGTTAAAACATGGTCCACCTTTTGCAAGAGTAGGTCATTGTGTGCCTGTCGGGACGGATACCACAATTTACAAAACGGCATGCACGCGGGAACTGGATGTAAAAAACGGCATTTGTGCACCTATTCCATTATCCTTAGAATAAAAGACTGAATAAAGTAAGTGATATTTGTGCCATATAAGCTGTGATGAGGGTCTGAATAAAATGTATTTGTTGTAAATGATATTTGGGTCATATAAGTGTTGATGAGGGTCCGAGTACTTCATTTTTTTGTCTTCAGAAGTGATGCATCTGCCCTTCTTTCCGAGGAGATTTCTGTCCTTCTGTGGCTACCTCTCCGAGGTCGACCAGCCCTGCTAGTTTGTGTATGCAGCCCTATGCACACCAGTCACATTCCTACATGGAAAGAGGAGAAGGGGGTGGGGGGTGTAGAGGCGAAGGGAAGCGGATGTTTAATCACGACATCCGTGTGCATGGGTTTCTAAAATTAATGTCATCGTCCTTTTCTACCAACAAGCATCGGTCTCTTCTTCCAAGAGGGGGGACGGTTTTCAACGTGTGCGTAAGATGCTCTGCGGGCCTCGGTTTTTAGTCTCATCCAAAGGACTTTCGGGGTAGTGGAGTCGGTACTGATGTTAACTCCGGGAGAAAAAAACTAATCCCTGGAAGGGCTGTTTCAGTGGTGGCTGGAACCTGCACCTTTAGGATGGGAGCTCAACGCTCTAACCACGAGGCCACCCTGCTCGTTTCTCCTGTGATAATTATATTGACGTTGTCTGGTGTCGAGAGTCTTGAGTGTGGAAGATCGATAGAGCGACCCTAGGGAAAAGCACGCGAGAGCAACCAGCCGCCTTGGCGCAGCGGTTAGCGCCTCGGGTTACGGACTGGAAGGTCGCCGGTTCAAATCCCACAGGAGCCATAAGGATTTTTGTCGGACTTCGGCCGGATCCTACCCAGAGTGAGTGTGCTTTGGGCTCATTGGGAAGACTGGGACCACACAGTCGAGCCTAATCCACTTAGCGGATGCAAATTTGAGGGTGTTGCTTCCATTTCCCTGACCAACACTGTAGACAGGTGTCTGTATCTCTCGGGCCCAGCAGACGCCGGGACATATTATGATAGGAAGCAAAGATTACAGTCCGGGCACTTTTATTTATTTTAGTTTTATATATTTTATTCTTTATATCGAGGATAATGGAATGAGCACCCATGGGCTTTTTTTACATCCAGTCCCCGTGTGTATGCGGTTTTGTAAATTCTGTCATCTGTTCCCACCGGCACACAATGGCCTACTCTTACGAATGGCGAACAGGATTTAACGTGTGCGCAAGATGTTCTGCGTGCGTTCGCACACGGGGCCTCCGTTTATAGTCTCATCCGAGAACGTTCTGAGAACACAACGAGGGAATTAGTCTTTCAGTCTCCCCTTGGTCTCAGAGCATATTATGCACTTCCATAGCAGCAGCATTACATCCTCCTCTTCGTCAATGATCATCGTGCAATAAACGAAAAAAACCCTATGTCTCTGATTCTGTGGCTTACAGAGGACAAGGCAGCAACAAAAGTACAAAAAAGAAGGGTGGGGGAAGGGGCAAGCAACTCACTTCAGCGGTTTCTCTTCCTTCAGAGGGTCAGCCAGCATAGATGATGGGCGAGATGACGAACAGGAGGACACACGGCTGGGGATCTCGGCAGAGGGATCTTGGTCAGGATCTGCGGTTCCCAGCTGTGACTGCAGTCCACTCAGGCTGAAGATGCCATCGTTCTGAGAACACAACGAACGAGGGAATGAGTCTTTTTGTTCTGGTGCTTGTTAATTAATCTTGTTCCTCTTCTTTGTTCGTGTTCGTTTTTGTGTTGTTGTTTTGTTGTTTTGTTGTTGTTGTTGCTACTGTTGTTGTTGTTGTTGTTGTTGTTGATCTTGTTCTTGTTCTTGTTCTTCTTGTTGTTGTTGTTCTTCTTCTTCTTGTTCTTCTCCTTCTTCTTCTTCTTGTTCATCTCCTTCTTCTTCTTCTTGTTCTTCTTCTTGTTGTTGTTGTTGTTCTTGTTCTTGTTCTTATTCTTGTTGTTGTTGTTGTTCTTGTTCTTGTTCTTGTTCTTCTTTCTTGGATCAGACAGTAGTCAACACTGTCAGTCAAATGAGCGAACTAGCATTGCGCTGCGGTCTGTCTATTCAGCGCCTGGCAAGCCAGTTCCAGCGTATCCCACTATCGGTGTGGGAGAGAATTGTTATCTTTTAAGTCTTTCAAGACAAAAAAAGTGTAGAAGAATTGGGCCAAGAAGGCAGCTAACAGCCAGCCAGGAAGAAAAGAAACACGGCAGAAGCTGAGAGAGAGAGAGAGAGAGAGAGAGAGAGAAAGGGAGAGAGGAGAGGAGAGAGAGAGGAGGAGAGAGAGAGAGAGAGAGAGAACAGAGAGAGACAGAGGGAGGGAGAGACTGTTAGACAAATGAAATAGAGAGGGGGAGGGGAGAGGACAGAGAGAGAGAAAGAGAGAGAGAGAGAGAAAAGAGAGAGAGAGAATGGTAGGAGAAAGAGAGAGAGAGAATGAGAGAGAGATAGAGAGAGAGACAGAGTTTCTGAATAAAAATTTCTTTTGACTCACTCCTTCAAACACACTACCACCAAATTATCATCATCCCCAACCCCATACACACAAAAAAACATACATACACACACACGCACGCACGAACGCACGCACGCACGCACACGCATACAAAACACATACACATACACAATCAAACAAACAAACAAACAATCGGACACACACACAAATACACATGCACGCACATTCACCCACACATAGTTATACTCAAACAATTTTACAAACACATACACACAAACACACATACAAATACACACATAAGCACACACACACTCACACACACAAATACACACACGCACGCACGCACCCGCGCGCGCACACACATAGTTTTCGTCGTTGTTTTACTATGATATTAGTTACATTGTTATGTTGATAGTTTACAGTTGCATTTGTTGAGCTATTTTCTTATAGTTTACACCTCCCTCTCTCCCTACCTCCCTTCCCTTTCCTCGCTCTCTCTCTCTCTCTCTCTCTCTCTCTCTCTCTCTCTCTCTCTCTCTCTCTCTCTCCCTCTCTGGGAACATTTGGAAAGTAATTAGCTTGGTCTTCATCTAATATCACTTATTGTGAATAGACATTAAATTCAAGAACACACGCACACACATACACACACAGACAGAAACAAACACACCTACACACACACCTACACATCTACACACACACACACACACACACACACACACACACACAACACACACACACACACACACACACACACACACACACACACACACACACACACACACACCACACACACACACACACACACACACACACACACACACACACACACACACACACACACACACACACACACACTCCCCTCACCTTTCCCCCGCCCTCCCTTCTCCCGCCCCCCCCCCCCCCCCCCCCCTTGCCTTACCTCAGCATCCATACTTTTGCCTCCTGACTCCTTGGCATCAGGGCCGAGGGAGGTGGTGGAGGAGGAGGAGGAGGTAGCTGGCTGGTGACTGGGTTCAGTTCTCTGAGGCCTGCGAGCTGACTTTCGGAACAAGGCGACGATCAGAAAGTTGACAGGAAAGACGATGAGGTTGGACATCACGCCTGTATAGATCTACAACAAGATGTTTTTAAACTCCAATCTTTGAGTTCTAGAGTGACAATGTAAATCGATGTTTACATACACTGACCACCCGGGTTCGAATTCCGTTCAAGGGGAGTTTTCCTTGGAGTTAACATCAGTGCAGACTCCACTCTCCCCAAAAGTCCTTAGGATGAGACTATAAACCGAGTCCCCGTGTGCAAACGCACGCGGAACATCTTGCGCACACGTTTAATCATGTTCCGCTTTTCGAAAATGTTGGCCATTGTGTGCTGGTGGGAACAGATGACAAAATTGATAAAACTGCATTCACACGTGAACTGGATGTAGAAAAAAGCATATGAATGCTTATTCCATTATCCTTGATATAATAGAATAAATAAATAAATAAATAAATAAAATGTACAACCACCACCACCACCACCACATCAAAGTTGTTTTAAATTCCCATCTTTGCATTATAGCATGATGATGTAATTCAATGTTTACATGCGCCTGCATAAATGTAAAACCATTACAACATGCAATATGTTTTTAAATTTCCATCTTTCAGTTATAGTGTGATAATGTAAATCAAAGTTGATTGCGCTTCTAGCCTATAGATCTACCACCACCACCACCCCCCCTTCCCATCACCACCACCACTAAAGCTGTTTTTAAACTCCCATCTTCGAGTTTGGGGACGGGATAGCTCAGTGGTCAGAGCACTCGCTTTCCCCCAGCTAAGGTTAAGTAGCATCGAGCGTGGTTACCACTTGGATGGGTGACCGATTGCCCGCTTTGGCTTCAGTATAGTCCCCCAGTTCACCCAGCTGTAAATGAGTACCTGCCTCTTTAGGGTCAGGGAAGGTAAAGCAGCGTCGGAGAGGAGATGGGCGCCGCCCTCAATATGCTGGCCCTGGAGAAGCTGAGGTCTCTGATGCCTCGCTATCCTTCGATCACATAGGTTATGGGACACCTTTACTCTTCGACTTATATTATGATAATGTAAATCAATGTTTACATGCACTCGTAGCCTATAGATCTACAACCACCACCACCACCAGCACGTCAAAGCTGTTTTGAAATTACCAACTTTGAGTTATAGCATGATAACGTAAATCAATGTTTGCATGCACAGAAGTACTACACTTATGCCCATGAAATTCACTGTTTGAAATAATAAGGTATTCGTATTTGTTGTAATCGACAAATCTCCTGTATCTAACTATAAAGCATTGTACACGAATATTACGCAATAGTTCTTTCATGTTGTTGAAAAAAAAATTTAAAATGTTGGCTTTCAAAAACAGGGTGATATTTAAACGCTACAAGAGCCCAGAGCGCTAGAGTCATACTAATTACAAGTGTTAGATAACTGCGATGTATCCAAGCTGCAGGTTCTAAATTTCTAAAGGGTTGCATTTCAGAGAGGGGCCGAGATAGCTCAGTGGTCAGAACACTCTCTTTCCCGTAGCTAAGGTTAAGCAACATCGAGTGTGGTAACCACTTGGATGGGTGACCGTTTGCGCATCTTGGCTTCAGAACAGTCCCCCAGTTCACCCAGCTGTAAATGGGCACCTGCCTCTTTAGGGTCAGGGAAGGTAAAGCAGCGAGGGAGAGGAGACGGGCGCCGCCCTCAATATGCTGGCCCCTTGAGAAGTTGGGGTCTCGGATGCCTCTACGACCACATAGGTTATGGGACACCTTTACCTTTTATTTTAGAGTGGAAACAGTCGTGGAGCAAAACAAGTACGAGTAAAAAATTTTAACTTCCCAACCATTTTGAACATGACTTTACCCCCAAGATTTAATTAAAAAAAGATGAAACTAGAAAATGAGATTTTTCAATGGCAGCACTTGAGGTATTCATCAAATAGGAACCACGCCTTTGGCCTGACCTGACTTGACTTTCGGCTCTTGGAGGAGCCTGCATCAGAGATCCCGGCAGTAGATGGAACTGTACACTTTGGCACTTACAGCAGCACACTTGTGTGTGTGTGTGTGTGTGTGTGTGTGTGTGTGTGTGTGTGTGTGTGTGTGTGTGTCTGTGTGTGTGTGTGTGTGTGTGTGTGTGTGTTTATGTGTACATTTGACTTTGCCTAATCTAAAGTATTAATTGTTATTGGTTGCATGCAGGTTGTATGCAAGTGCTTTGATTTGTCTTTGCAAAATATAGCGCTATATAAAAATTCCATTTATTATTATTATTATTGTTGTTATGAGTATCATTATTACGTTTCATAATTTCTGAGTGTCAACCGTATCCACAAGAATACTTTTATATCCTTGTCGCCTACCAAAGACGGCGACAGACACAGGATGAAAATATACTCAAACTAAGCGTTGCAAGCACAGCAACACACTTTGTTTCAGAAAAGTAAACACCTAGAACCGGCTTGATGAAAGACAGTCACAGTTGTACGACTGCAGTTGTCTGAGCTGACTACCGCTGCTCAATGAAATTGCATTCAAAGAAACCACCTGACCGCAGTTCATCCCCCTGCTCGCCTACCCCCCCCCCCCCCCCACCCCCCCCCCCCCCTTCCCCTCCCCCTCGCAGTTACGGCATCGCAGTGATACCCCAATTCCTGCAGCACTGCACTGTCGAGTGACAACATGACGAAAAGGTAATAACGTGAAGAAATGAATGACTGAGCATAGGAAACCACGGTAACGTTTAAATGGGCGGCATTCTGTTGCCAGTTTGTTTTAATATGAAAACAACAACTATTCAGAACGAGGAAGAATTTCTAGGGAGCCGGACGCGCCATTCACAGACTGTGCAAAGAGACAGACCTATATGGCAGGGCGTGGTTAAGACTTAGGGGACCGGGTAGCCTAGTGGCTAGAACACCGCGCTCGCAATCTGACGACCCGGGTTCGATTCCCGTTCAAGGGGATATTTTCCTCTGGAGTTAACATCAGTGCAGACTCCACTCTCCCAAACAGTCCTTTGGATGAGACTATAAACCGAGGCCTGTGTGCGAACGCACGCAGAACTTCTTGCGCACACGTTAAATCCTGTTTCATTTTTCCTAAGAGTAGGCCATTGTGTGCCGGTGGGAACAGATGGCAGAATTTACAAAACCGCATACACACGGGGACTGGATGTAAAAAAGTAAATAAGTGCTTATTCCATTATCCTCGCTATAAAAGAATAAAAGAAATAATAATAATAAGACAACCTCTCTTCTTGTTCTCATACCTAGCGACAACATGTTAACCCTGAAAAACAGAGGTCGTCGGAAGTGACCCACAACTCTACAATTGCAGTTAACACTGTATTTGAGTGGGCAAGACCGTTTACGGACCGTGATGTCAGGTCCTCACACTTAACAACACAAACGACAGCTGTTTGGCAGGTTATATCACTTTCCTTTAACTCGACTGGTAAATCCTTCTTCCAACCCGGGCCTTAGTGAATGGTTGGTTTTTGTGTGTGGTTTTTTTGGGTGTCTACTGTGGGACGGGATAGCTCAGTGGATGGAGCACTCGCTTTCCCCCAGCCAAGTTAAGCAGCGTCGAGCGTGGTTACCAGTTGGATGGGTGACCGTTTGCGCGCCTTGGCTTCCTTCAGTACTGTTCCCCCAGTTCACCCAGCTGTAAATGGGTACCTGCCCTCTTTAGGGTCAGGGAAGGTAAAGCAGCGAGGGAGAGGAGATGGGCGCCGCCCTCAATATGCTGGCCC
>CM054134.1:108217595-108230095 GCA_028751875.1 Rapana venosa
TATGTGTGTGTGTATGTATGTATGTATGAATGTATGCATGTATGTATGTATGTATGTATGCATGTATGTATGTATGTATGTATGTATGTGTGTATGTATGTATGTATGTATGTATGTATGTATGTATGTATGTATGTATGTATGTATGTATGTATGTATGTATGTATGTATGTATGTATGTATGTATGCAATATCTATAAATGTCACTCGGCTGTCTTAAACTCAAGACTTTATAAGTGGCTGGAAAGTGACAATATGATTTCAGAAAGTCAGGCAGGATTCCGAAAATATACTTAACAGTGGATCAGATATTTAAGCTATATGCAGTTGTTCAGAAATGTATGCAAATTACGGGGAGAAAATTATTTGTTACATTTGTTGACTTCAGGAAAGCATTCGATTCTGTTTGCCATGACAAGGTCTTGACTGTATGAGAAAAAAAAAGGTGTGAAAGGAAAATTTATGGTATGCGTGAAATCAATGTATTGTTCATTATTGTACTGTCATGTGTGCGTGCAAACAACGACATTGCGGGATTTTTGAATGCCCACTTGGTGTAAGGCAATGATTCGTCTTGCGCCCTACTTTATTCTATTTTCATGAATCAGCCAGTTGACCACAGGAATGCTAAGGTAAGCACAGTATACAAATACTTCCAGGTGGTATTGAACTGTTTATTCTACTTCTTGCTGGTGATGTGGCTTTGTTATCAACAACTCCAGGTGTCCTTCAAATTAACCAAGAGTATTACACAGATGCTATAAGGCAATGAAGTTAAATGTTAGCACTGAAAAAGCAAAAGTCATAGTTTTTAGAAAAGGGAGTTACTTAGGCGAGCACTGGCAATGGACTTTTTGATGGCAAAAAACTAAATGTTGTGAATAATTATTGTTACTTAGGATTTAGTTTTACGACCAAGCTAGATCATTTAGAAAAAAATGATATGTTAGTCTGTAAAAGATTCCTGGGCGTTCCAGTAAAAACTCCAATAAGATGATTTATGGTGACTTGGAGATATGTCCTATGTATGTGAATGCTTGTGTTTCTGCCTAGCAATATTGGTTCATGCTGTTACAAACGGAAACTAAAAGACTACCTTACAAGGCTTATCAGATGTTGCCTAATCTATATAGAAACTGGGACGAATTGCTGGGTAACAAACGTAAGGGAAATTTTATGCACGACAGGATTTCAGTTTGTTTGGCTGCAGGAAGGTGTGGGGGGTGTTAAAGCATTCTTGCGTGTATTGAAGCTGATACCTCTATTCAAGAGTGGTTTTCCACATGTGAAGAACCCAGTTGATATAATGGCTATAGATCATTTAAAACATTTTGAAAGAGAAAAATAAATCAATGATATTGATACCTACTGCTTTAGGGTTGCTGTATCTCAAGCAAAATTTAACGTCTTGCCACTGAATGCATAAAGAAAATCTGTCCTTTTTGCATGCAATTATTCGAAGACGAGCAACATTTTCTCTAGATTTTCTTCATTCTTTAGATTTTAGAAAAGAAATCCTGGGGAATTAACTAAAGTTTCCTTTTAAGTGTTGATGAAAATGTCAAATACTCACCAGATGTACAGTGTTTCCCGATATATATTCCACTCATTTAGCAGAAGAAAGAGATGTGTTGTCTGAATTTAACATCTGTTGTTTGTTTGCTTGGCTGATGGATTGTTATATTTTCCTTTTGATAGTGCACTTGAGATGTCTTGAATTTACAGCCAGGGTCAAGTGCGGTGGTTCGAATCCCGTTTGGGCCCGAAACTTTTCCGCCATCCATTAGACCATGAGTGGTGATCTGGGCGCTAGTCTTTCGGATGAGACGATAAACTGAGGTCCCGTGTGTTACACAAAATTATTCAGCGCACGTAAAAGAACCCACGGCAACAAGAGAGTTGTCCCTGGCAAAATTCTTAGAAAAAGCCACTCTGATAGGGGGAAAAATACAGTTGCAGACCCCCCAAAAGGTGGCGCTGCTCTTGTGGCGACGCGCTCTCCCCGGGGAGAGCAGCCCGAATTTCACGCAGAGAAATCTCGTGACTTAAATTGGTATAAATAAAAAGATTAAATAAATAAGTAAATAAAATAAAGCACACGTCTCTGTTGCACGATGCTAGCTTCTTTTCGATGTGTCTTGATCTTTTAGTGATTTTGGTTTCAGTGTTCCATTTCAATTTCTCTATTCCTGAGTATGTTTTAAATGTATCAACATGTTCCTACATTACTATACCCGTTTCCCTAACTGGTGGTATTGTGGCCTAAGGCCGAAGTACCATTAAATCATTGCAGAGCTCTCTCTCTCTCTGTGTCTCTGTTTCTCTGTCTGTCTGTCTGTTTCTCTCTCTGTCTCTGTCTCTGTCTCTGTCTCTGTCTGTCTGTCTGCCTCTGTATCTCCCTGTCTGTCTGTCTGTTTCTCTCTCTGTCTCTGTCTCTGTCTGTCTGTCTGTATGTCTGTCTGTCTGTCTGTCTGTCTGTCTGTCTCTCTCTCTCTCTCTCTCTCTCTCTCTCTCTCTCTCTCTCTCTCGACAACCGAAGCAGTTTAAGCCATTACTTGGGAATCAGTTCCTGCATTGGCACGGATGCTGGTGTGGACAAAGATCTCATAGAAGTAGCGGTCTGTGGGGTCATTGTCCGCCAGTGGGGCTAGTCCCAACTGCACAAGAAAAAACAAAACATGAACCGATTTTTGTTTCTACATTCATTCAATAATGTCTTAACTTTGAGGCCAAAATCTGTACATTGATTTGATGTGTTTTTGTGGTTTTCCCTAGTCCAGCAGCCTGAGCTCTGAATCTCATTCAACAGCAAAGCATGCATTTAAAATTTGTGTGTGTGTGTGTGTGTGTGTGTGTGTGGTTGTGTGTGTGTGTGTGTGTGTGTGTGTGTGTGTGTGTGTGCATAAAGCAGCTTCCTGACTGCCGTTACAATTTCCCATCTTTTGACACTAAGAAGTTTCATCATTGCAAAGTGTGAGGTACTGAAGAGTTGTGACAAAGAACGTCAATGTGCTTGTCACAGTCAGTCCGGAACTAAAGACAAAGAACCTTGCCAGATAAGAGCATAGCATGCAGAGCCCCTTCTTCCCCCTCTTTAAAAAGCTATGTACCTGCTGCTATTTAACGCAGCACATCTTTTGATTCTTAGTACCTTTTAAACGCGCTATGTCACAAAATAGAACTAAAATCAAACTCCGGAACAAAAATAAACAGCAAAGTATGCAAAACTTTTTTTCATGTTTTACTTACAACAATTTTCATATTGCTATCGCAGTAAGTTTATCTTTTGATACTAATTAGTTTTACCACGCAAAATGGGAGGTACTGAAGAGATGTAACAAATGTGTTAACGCGCTATGTCACAATCTGAAATTAAAGTCCAACACCTGAATGAAGCAGCAGCAGAGCATTCAAAGTCTTCTTTCTTCTCTTTCACAGAGTGACTTACCTACTGCCATTGCAATCAGCATAGTTTTTGATGCTATATAGTTTTATCATTTAAAAGTGGGAGGTACTGAAGTGTTGCGATAAAGCGCATCAACAAGTTACGTAACAAGCTGATCTCAAGACAACTCCCCTACCGTATTATTAGTAGAGAAGTCAGCGTTTTTTTCCCCCTTTTTCATAATTCAATTCACCTGCTGCCATAATACGTGATATATCTTTTGATTCTGATTAGTTTTCTGATAGCAAAATGTGGGGATGCTGAAGAAGTACGAAAAAAACGAGTCAAAGCGGTAAGTCACAAAACGGACCTGAAGTCCAACGTCTAAATCAATTAACAGCAGAGCATATACATTGTTTTCTTTCTTGCATAAAGCAATTTTCTTATTGCCAAAAAAATCAGTATATCTTTTGGTCCTATGCAGTTGCATTATTGCAAAGTGCACAGTATAGAATAGAATTGTGACAATTCGCGTTTGGGATTATACTCAGAAATTTGGACAAAAATGTAAGTGGAGCTATTGTAATACTTAAGTGTTACAGTTTTCAAAACTTGTGCTTATCTATATCGTGTTTTTTCATCAGGGAGGTAGCATTCTGTGTCACAATTTGTAACATAGCGCCTTGAGAAAGAGATGGGACCAGCATGTCTTGTCACATAAAAAAAAAATTAAAGGTGTCCCATAACCTATGTGATCGTAGGAAAGCGAGGCATCAGAGACCTCACTTTTAAAGGGGCCAGCTTATTGAGGGCGGCACCCATCTCCTCTCCATCGCTGCTTTACTTTCCCTGACCCTAAAGTGGCAGGTACCCGTTTACAGCTGGGTGAACTGGGGGAACTGTACTGAAGCCAAAGCGCACAAACGGGCCACCCATCCACTTGGTAACCACGCTCGATGCTGCTTAACCTTCGCTGGAGGAAAGCGAGTGCTCTGACCATTGAACTATCCCGCCCCCTATACATCCCATGTATATGTTACATATAAAAGTCACAATTGTGACACAGCGTGTCGAACCCGAGAGAGGGCTGGGGTGGGGGGGGGGGTGGGAGGGGGGGGGGTAGGAGGCTCAGCGTGCTATGTCACAATGGTGACAAACCACGTTCTTGAAGCATAACGCGCCAAAACAGAAGTCATA
Source organism: Rapana venosa (assembly GCA_028751875.1). Taxonomy (NCBI): domain Eukaryota; kingdom Metazoa; phylum Mollusca; class Gastropoda; order Neogastropoda; family Muricidae; genus Rapana; species Rapana venosa. The sequence continues at coordinate 108,222,178 of CM054134.1, forward strand.
CCCGCCAGCTCCTCAACCAGCATGTACCTATGATCTCACAGGGATTCCTAGGTGGGATGAGTGAGCGAGTGTTTATTCTGGGTGACCCCCCCCCCCCTCCACACCCAAAGTGTTAAGCTGGGGGAATGCAAAACAACAACATACGCTGACTTAGCAACACGTGTTTTTTTTTTTTTAGGGGGGGGAGGGATGAGGGATAAGACAGGAGATATCAGTCTATTTTATAAATCTCAGCCCCCGAAGTCAGAATATGGCTGTCTATGTAGCGATGTGCTTGAAAACAAGCCAGGAAGGCCAAGTGAACACCGACAGCGTAGTTGTGATCCCTGAGCGACTTCTCAAGATCTGGAGAACCACAGAGTGGCTCTTCAAGGTACACAAGCTCGGGAACAATCCACATCTTTGATTCTAACCCCCTCCGCCCCCCGCCTTTCCCCACTCACACACAGACATGCACGTATGCACGTCTCCTGTCTTCTCACTCTTTTCTTAATCATTACCATTAATTAATTAATTAATTAATTAATTAATTCATTCATTCATTCATTTATTCTTCTTGTTCTTGTTCTTGTTGTTGTTGTTCTTCTTCTTCTTTCTCTCTCTCTCTCCTCTCTCTCTCTCTCTCTCTCTCTCTCTCTCTCTCTCTCTCTCTCTCTCTCTCTCTCTCTCTCTCTCTCCTCTCTCTCTCTCTCTCTCTCTCTCTCTCTCTCTCTCTCTCTCTCTCTCTCTCTCCCTCGCTTTTCGGAAGAGTAGACCATTATGTGCCGGTGGGAACGGATGATAACATTTACAAACTGCATACACAAGGGAACTGGATGGGGGGGGAAAAAAAAGCACACGAGTGCTTATTCCATTATCCTCGAAATAAAAGAATAAAAAAAAGAGAAGAAGATAAACAAAAATAAAAAAAAACATAAAAATCTCTCTCTCTCTCTCTCTCTCTCAACCCCTAACACCCCCCCCCCCCCTCTTCCACCTAATCCCCTTCCTCCCTCCCTCCCCCCCCCTCCACCCCACCCCACCTTCTCTATGTCCTTCCTGTCTTTGCGGCGGCTCCAGAGGATGGCGAAGATGAAGAGGACGAGGATGACGATCTGGGTGGAGTACAGGGTGGGGTTTAGATGGAAGGCCAGGTGGCTGAACACAAAATTCCAGTCGATGGTGTTGGGGGGTACCATCCACCCGCCTGCGAACGTGTCGGCCAGGCGAGAGCACTGGCACACCGTCCATCTCTCGGTGGTGGTGGGATGCACCTGTGCCATGTCAACCCCAAAAAACATATTGCTTGCCTCGCTGGTCTTAGAGATAAAGCACCTACGCTAGAAAACGTTAAAAAAAAAAATCCGGGTTCAAAAAAATATGTCGTGGATCTATCCCCGTTTGTGCCCGAAACTCCGCTCACCACCACCCCTCTTCCCCCCCCCCCCCCTTTTCTTCCCCATGAACTTTCCGCCGCCTCAATCTACTACACCGTGAATTGTGGTCTGGGTGCTAGTCTTTCGAATGAAACGAGAAGTCGAGGTTCCGTGTGTAACATGGATTTAGTGCAGGTAAAAAAACCCCAAACAAACCCACACGGTAACAAACGTTTTTCATGGCGAAATTTTGTAGAATAGGGCCGTCTTTGATAGGGATACAAAATAATGATTTAATACAAATGTAGACAGGAACAGAAAAAAACCCATCCAAAACGTTTGGCGCTATTCTTGTGGCGACACACTCTCTCTGTGGGAGAGCAGCCTGAATGTCCTGCCGATAAATCTACCGTGACTTAAAGTGCTATACAATACAATACAACCAGCCAACAAACCAAACCGATCTATTTACTTACCCATCCACCCAAACCAACCATTCTAAACCATTCACTTACTCACCCATAATAGACCCAACAAAACTGGTCAGGCAGCCAGCCACCATACTCAAGCAACCAAGCAAACAACCAAGCAAGAAACCAACCAACCAACCAAAAAAACAACTAACCAACCAACCAACCAACCAACCAGCCAACCAACCAACCAACCAACCAACCAACCAACCAACCAACCAGCCAACTAACCAACCAACCAACCAACAAAAAAACAACAACCAGCCAGCCAACCAACCAACCAATCAGCCAACTAACCAGCCAACCAACCAACCAGCCAACCAACCAACCAACCAACCAACCAACCAACCAGCCGAACAAATCAATTGTTGTTTCGTCAATATCAGTCACGCGCGCGGTATGCTTGGAATGCTCACCTGTGACCTCTCTTCAGCATAGCAATTGTGATATTTTGGGTGTACATATTGCGTCATTCTGATATAACTTACTGACAAATGTATAATTTACTGACAAAAGTATGATTTACTGACAAAACTATGATTTACTGAAAAAAAACTATGATTTACTGACAAAACTATGATTTACTGACAAAACTATGATCTACGAAATGTGCACAATTTGGTAGGAATCAAAAATAGTTGAGGGACGTTACTGTTGGTACATGTGTTAATGTGGGTAGAGAGTGCATGTTTGTACAGACGAAAACTCTTGCCTGTATACTCATTATGGCCTGTGGTATGCATTTTCTTTTAGTTGTAATCCCCTTCCCACATATCGCTTCCTTCTCTTTATAAAGAAAGCAGTACAGGACTTAATTGTTTCCCCTCCCCACGTCTTAAGTAGCTCAGTTTGAACATTCTACGCATCTTGGTTCAAAAGTGAATATTTTAAATTCAACTAGACCTCCCGAGTTGTCAGTGTGTGTGTGTGTGTGTGTGTGTGTGTGTGTGTGCGTGTGTGTGTGTGAGTGTGTTTGTGTGTGCTTATGAAAAAAAATACTCATATATCTTATTTTTGGAGTAAAGGATTTTTTTAGTGTGAATGTGTGTGTGTGTGAGTGTGTGTGTGTGTGTGTGAGTGTGTGTGTGTGTGTGTGTGTGTGTGTGTGTGTGTGTGTGTGTAGAAGTTTATATGTCTTTTCTAGTCAATGGTCTTTATAAAATTGTATTCATATATTGGTATGTGTGTATGGGTTTGCGCACGGGTGCGTGCGTGCGTGTGTGAGTGCGTGCGTGCGTGCACTCGTAAATAATAAGTTTATGTCTTTTTCAATCGATGGTTTTTATAACATTATATTTCCTACACTGGTGTGTGTGTGTGTGTGTGTGTGTGTGTGTGTGTGTGTGTGTGTGTGTGTGTGTGTGTGTGTGCGCGTGTGTGTGTGTGTGTGTGTGTGTGTGTGTGTGTGTGTGTATGTGTGTGAAATACTTTTATCTGAAGTTATTTTGGAATGTTCATACCAATATGATATTTCTTGTATCCTTCGAGATAATGATACGTATCAATGTGCCTGTCAGTATTGTTATTGCCCTTCATAGGATGATTTAAAGTGGTTTTGACTTGACTTCTTTTATTTTTATTTTATTTTATTCTTTTATATCGAGAATAATGGAATAAGCACGTATTGCTTTTTTTACATCCAGTCCCCGTGTGTATGCGGTTTTGTAAATTCTGTCATCTGTTCCCACCGGCATACAATGGCCTACTCTTACGAAAAGCGGAACAGGATTTAGCGTGTGCGCAAGATGTTATGCGTGCGTTTGCACACGGGGCCTCAGTTTATAGTCTCATCCGAAGGACTTTTTTTGGGGGGGGGTGTAGTCTGCACTGATGTTAACTCCAGGGGAAAATATATCCCCTTGAACGGGAATCGAACTTGACTTGAGGTTTCCTCCAAATGTCGCTACACCAAACTAACTCAGCTAACAGGCCTACCAGGCAATTGCTGGTGGACCAGTCTTTGTTCCCTTCAGAAATGGAATAGCAAGCAGACGTGAACATTTGGAAGCGGTACTGTCCACTGGCGGATTCCGAACCGTTGGTCCAGTCGGGTACATCCGAGCAGTGTTGTATGGTCAGGTTCCTTTCATCCTTTGAGGCGTTGAGCTGACGAACCCCCACATAGACATAGCCGATGTAATTTCTCACTTCGGCGTTGTTCATGGAGACATAGACGCACTCGAGTGGAAGAGAATCTGTAAGGCAGACAGAGAGTGCATACAGATGATCTGAAGGATTTAGCGTTGTACTCTGTTATTTGTGTGTGTGTTGTGTTGCGATGTGGATTACTGTGTGTCGGATTGCGAGATCGCTCATTTATACTGTCAGAATATGCAGACGGAGGTTTTGGTGTTGTGTCATGTTATTCCTTTCTGTTGTATTGTATTGTATTGTATTTGGGATTACTTTGTGTTGTTTTGCAAGACCGGTCATGTTTACTGACAGAATTTACAGTCGAAGAGTTTGGTGTTGTAGCCTATTATTGCTTTGTGTTGTACTGCATTGTGGATGACTTTGTGTTGTATTATATACGACCACTCGTACATTCTGACAGAACATAACAGACGAAGGTTTTGGTGTTTGTATAAATGCTTTGTATTGATTTGTATTGTGCATTATTTTGTGCTGTATTGCAAGATCGCTCATGTATACTGAACCACTGGCAGAAAGAACCCAGGCAAAAAGTAATGTGAACAACAAAGTCTTTAATTGTTAAATGATATCAAATCATATCAGTCATGAGAACAGCCATGCATATCATCGTACTTTTCAGCTATTTTCAATTCCCATGTTTTAGGACATAGATCAGTTCAACCCTAGTCGGATGACTGAAATAAAATCCAGACAAAAATGCATGTCACATTTCTGGAACGTTTGTGTTTCAAGCACTTAGGTATTTGGTTATGAGCTGTAACTCCAAAATTTCTTTTAAAAAAAGACAAGCTTATGCAATTATTTTTGGGAAAAAGGAGACAGCTTGGAATAAATACATGACTTTTCAACAAAAAAAGCTTAAAGACGCGTACTTCCATGCATAAACCCATCTAATAACATCTCAACACAATACGATAAACACAACAGACACATGATAATTGAGACACAGACACACACAGACACTCACACACACAGGTATACAGTCAAGCAAACACGGGCATACAGACAGACACATGCATAGACACAATACAGACATAGACACAAACATAACGACAGGGACGGGGTAGCATAGTGGTTAGAACATTGTGCTCGCAATCTGACAACCCGAGTTCGAATCCCGTTCAAGAGGATTTTTTCCCCTGGAGTTGACATCAGTGCAAACTCCACTCTCCCCAAAAGTCCTTCAGATGAGACTATAAACCGAGGCCCCGTGTGTGAACCACGCAGAACATCTTGTGCACAGGTTAAACCCTGTTCCGCTTTTCCGCTTTACACCCGTGGACTGGTTGTCAAAAGCACAAAAGAATAAATAAATAAATTCATAAGTAAGCAAATAAATAGATAGATAACAACAACACTGATCAACCTATCAATATTTCTGACCCTGGCAAAAAGCTTGGCTTTGTCTGAAGACTAATTGCCAGGGCCTACACTAAACAGTGTGCACAGCTAATTAATTTTACAATGATATGTTGAGACTGTCCGTCTCCAGCCATCGCATGCTCCTATCCTAGTATTGCAGCAATGTGTACTCTCCATCTTAAAGAGAGGGAGAGAGCGAGAGCGAGAGAGCGAGAGCGAGAGAGCGAGAGAGCGAGAGCGAGAGAGAGAGAGAGAGAGAGAGAGAGAGAGAGAGAGAGAGAACGGCCATAATATGAAGCCAAAGTATGGCTGCCTAGATCGCGAGGCACTTGAAAATAGTCATACGCGTAAACTTTGAGGCCAGTGTTTACATAGAGGTCTTACAGTGATTAGAAGTTACGATTTATCTTCTTATTTATTCTTTCTTTATTGGCTGATTGATTGACTGATCGATTTATCTATTTGATATTCATCTAGTCTCTTCTTTACTCTTGTACTCATGTGCTTAAAGAAAATTAAATCCAGTCCCCATGTGTACGAGGTTTTTGTAAAATTTTGTCATCGGTTGCCACCAGTACACAATGGCCTACCTCTCCAAAAAAGGTGGAACAGGTTTTAACATATGCGCAAGGATGAGTGAATCAATGTGTAACCGCCTCCCCCCCCCTTCCCCCCAGGGGTGTTAAGCTGTGTAAAACTCCCCTTTCTTCCCCACCTCCCCCAAAAAAATCCAACCCCCCGAAAAAAAACTAGCGAGGAATCAAGAAGGAAGTAATAATAATAAATAATAATGTATGGAATTTATATAGCGCTGAATCTTGTAAAGCAACAAATCAAAGCGCTCAGATTTTATTTCATACCACTTTAAGTCACGGCAGATTTCTCTCCGTGAAATTCGGGCTGCTCTCCCCGGGGAGAGCGGGAGAACGCGTCGCCACTTAGCGCTGCGCCACCCTTTCATCCTTTTTTTTTTCTGCAGCTGTATTTGTTTCCCTATCAGAGTGACTTTTTTCTAAGAATTTTGCCAGGGACAACTCTCTTGTTGCCGTGGGTTTTTTTACGTGCGCTAAATAATTACGTGTAACACACGGGACCTCGCTTTATCGTCTCATCCGAAAGACTAGCGCCCAGACCACCACTCATGGTCTAATGGATGGGGGAAAAATTTCCGGTCCAAACGGGGTACGAACCGCCGCACACTTCAGACCCGGACTTTTCGCTTTCTAGACAGGCGCGTTACCTCTAGACCACGGAAGTGACAGCAAACTGCTACTAACCATTGGCATTTGGGGGCAGCAAAGCAGCTTTCTGGCAATGGCCTTTCTGGGGGTTGGGCACCTGGCCCAAACTGATCACCACCGCATACTGCACGCCTGCCGCCTCTGGACACAGTCGCATGTGGAAGGAGGATCCGGGGGCCTGGATTTGGGTCCTGTGGATCTGGAACTGGTTCCACGAAGTGATGATGTGTCTGCAAGGTGATGGGGCATTGTGTCAGAAGGTTTGGGGTTGTTGGCTTCTTCATTTTCGTTTGTTCTCGAGAGTCTGGGATTGTTTGGGGTGGTGTTTTTTTTTTGGTTGGTTGGGGTTGGGGGGTTGGGGGTTTGGGTAAGGGAATCAATCTTTTGTTTCGAGGATAATGAAGTAAGCATTTGTGTGCAGTTTTTTTTCATTTTAAATATTTTTTTAAAATATACAAAATAAGTACTCATGTGATGGGTTTATTTTTTTTAACACTCATTTGCTGTTTTTGTGCGTGCTTATTATGGAATAAAAACTCAAGCGCTGCTTTTCTATTTTTAAATATAAAAAACAAAAACATAAGCACTCATGTGCTGTTTTTACCTCCAGTCTCCGTGTGTATATAGTTTGGTTAATTTTTGTCATCCGATTCCCACCGGCACACAATGGCCTACTCTTTAAAAACAGCCGAACAGGTTTAACGTGTGCGCAAGATAAAAACAGAAACATGTGCAATTTATTTTTAAAAAATGTCTGTTTATTTCTTGGGGAGGAAGACTTTCAAAGCGCAATCTTTGAAAATTAGAGTCCACAGAACTTGACAGAACTGATTTGATTTCAGCCGGTGATCATTTTAAACTATAGTCGGACTCGTTTTATTAGCATGAACACTTTCTTAAGTTCCTTGATTTTCCAGAGAATCCAGTGTCTCACTGCAGTACAGTCTGCAATGTGGTGGTATTTAGTGAAACATCTAATTCTGTGCCTTCTGTCTTGATACAGTAATGTGTCCTATAACCTATAAGGTCCTAGGGGAGCGAGGCATCAGAGACCTCACTTCTCCAGAGGCCAGCATATTGAGGGCGGCGCCCATCTCCTCTCCCTCGCTGCTTTACCTTCCCTGTCCCTAAAGAGCGCAGGTACCCATTTACAGCTGGGTGAACTGGTGGAACTGTATTGAAGCCAAGGCGCGCAAACGGTCACCCATCCAAGTGGTAACCACGCTCGACGCTGCTTAACTTAGCTGGGAAAAAGCGAGTGCTCTGACTACTGAGCTATCTTGTCCCCCTTGATACAGTGCACCAACAAAAAAAAGAGATTCAAATATTGTTGGTC
>CM054134.1:108232595-108235095 GCA_028751875.1 Rapana venosa
CCCGGCAAAGTTCTGTAGAAAAAGTTTTAGACTGACTGATAGGGAAGCAAATGCAAATTATTTGCCTTTTTTTTTTCAAAAAGGAGGATGGCGCTGCTCTTGTGGTGACCCATTCCCTACCTGAAGAGTAGCCTGGAATCTCACATATAGACATCTACCGGGACTGAAAATGGTATACAATACAATACAACACGATACAATGCAATACAATGCAATACAATACAATACGAATGGCAATACAATACACATAAGACATACAAGACACTACCATAAAATGCCGTCTTTTTCCTTCACCTATTCCCCAAGTCTGATAGACCATTGAGGGCACCATCGAAGACTTTGAGCAATCAGCGTCCAAGCCAATACAGTGCAAACGCCGGTCAAGACTTTCCCGACCAACAGAGTCGACACACAGGCAAGCACACAGACAACAGGACAACCGGCGGGAGGGTCTAGTGGTTAGAGTGAAGCGCGTTGCGTTGCGCAGCGCTCGTGATCTGCTGACCCGGGTTCGAACCTCGTTCAAGAGGAATTTTTTTCCCCTCTGGAGTTAACATCAGTGCCGACTCCACACCCCTCCCCCCCCTAGAAGTCCTTCGGATGAGAATACAAACCGAGGTCCCGTGCGCGAAAGCACGCAGAACATCTTGCGCACACGTTAAAAACCCACTCGTTCCACTTTTCGGAAGAGTAGGCCATTGTGTGCCGGTGTGGGGCACGGATGACAAAATTTGTAAAAAAAAACTGCATACACACGTGGGGGGACTAAATCATTGTCAAACAGCACCACGGTGCTTATTCTCTAATCCTCGAAATAAAAATAAAATAAAAAAGAAATACAATAAAACTCAATAAAAAAAAAGGTAAAGGAGTCCCATAACCTATAAGGTCGTAGGGGAGCGAGGCGTCAGAGACCTCACTTCTCTAGGGGCCAGCATATTGAGGGCGGCGCCCATCTCCTCTCCCTCGCTGCTTTAGCTTCCCTGACCCTAAAGAGGGCAGGTACCCATTTACAGCTGGGTGAACTGGGGGAACTGTACTGAAGCCAAGGCGCGCAAACGGTCACCCATCCAAGTGGTAACCACGCTCGACGCTGCTTAACTTGGCTGGGGGAAAGCGAGTGCTCCGACCACTGAGCTATCCCGTCCCCAAACACAATATAATTTTTAAAAAACAAAACCAAAATGAATGAAGCCTTACTCAACACGGTGCAGGGTGCTCGTCGATGGGTCCAGCACTCGCGGAATACGCACAAGGATAGGGTTTGAAAGCACAGCTGAGGGGTTGTGGGCAGGGGTTTGAAGCGCGTCTCCCTTTTCCCGCAGAACCCGCAGAGAGACGAAGCGTGTGTTGGTAGGCACAAACTTGGCGCCTGCTGTGTAGCGGTGTGGGCTGTTGGTGTTTTCCACTACCTGCCAAAGAAAACCAGTTTTTTGGTATTCATTTTTCTTTTGTTATCTTCGTTGTTTCTTTCTTTCTTTCTTTCTTTCTTTCTTTCTTTATTTAGTCTTTTATATCGAAGATCATGGCAAAAGCACGCATGTGCTTTTTATTTACATCCAGTCCCCCGTGTGTATGCGGTTTTGTAAATTCTGTCATCTGTTCCCACCGGCACACAATGGTCTACTATTACGAAAAGCGGAACAGGATTTAACGTGTGCGCAAGATGTTCTGCGTGCGTTCGCACACGGGGCCTCGGCCATTGTTTGTTTTTGTTACTGTTTTTGTAGTTTGTTGTTGGTTGTTGTTTTTTGTTGTTGGTGTCGTTATTACTGTTATTGGCAGTAGGGGGAAGGCGCCCCCCTCCCCTTTGCCCCCCTCCCCTCCCCCCCATCTTACCAAACCATACCAAAGTGGACAGGGGATGGTGACGTTGTTGTTATGGTTGTTATAATTGTTGTTAATGTTGCTATTGTTGTTAGTGTTTGTTGTCAATCCGCTTTGTGCTTGCTACCTTCTCGAGGGGAGAAAACGAACTTATGGTTCAGTTTGGTATGGTTTGGTATGTGTCATGGTATGGTTTGGCTTGGTTTGGTTTGGTATGGTTTAGTTTGGTATAGTTTGACATGGTTTGGTTTGGTTTGGTATGATTGCGTTTAGTATGGTTTGGTATGATTTGGTATGATATGGTTTGGTATGGTATAGTTTGGTTTGGTATGGTATGGTATGGTATGGTTTGGAATGGTTTGGTTTGGTTTAGTATGATTGGGTTTGGTATGGTTTGGTATGATTTGGTATGATATGGTTTGGTATGGTATGGTTTGGTGTGGTATGGTATGGTATGGTATGGTTTGGTTTTGTATGGTTGGGTTTGGTATGGTTGGGTTTGGTATAGTTTGGTATGATTGAGTATCGTTTGGTTTGGTTTGGTATAGTTTGATTACGATTGGTATGGTATGGTATGGTATGGTTTGGGTTGGTATGCTATGATATGGATTGGTATGGTATTGCTTAGTTTGATTTAGTTTGATTTAGTTTGGTCTAGTTCAGTTTAGTTTTG
>CM054134.1:108240095-108242595 GCA_028751875.1 Rapana venosa
AGCTATTGCAGTGAAACTTGATGTCAAGTTTGAGTGTGTGTGTGTGTGTGTGTGTGTGTGTGTGTGTGTGTGTGTGTGTGTGTGTGTGTGTGTCAGTGTGAAACTTTGAGTGTTTTTAAATAGTACTTTGCTTTTACTTTTTCCTTCAGCTTGTACCGGTGGACGTGGCAGGGAAATACTGTCGTCTGTCTGTCTGTCTTACAGCAAGGGAGGAGGGTGGCCTGGAGAAGGGACAGACATCTCGTGGACTCTGTGGGTCTTAACAAGCTTTTTGTTGTTGTTGTTTTTTGTTTGCCGGGCATTATCAAATTGATCATTTGAAAATGTTTTCGGTGATTTTTAAAAAAAATTACTGTTCAAAGTTCGTGAATATTTGCTTCCGAGTCCAGTCGCTCGTTTACTGGAAGTTCGGACATGAGCAAATTTCCTGGTCCAGTTTTCATGTTATTTTATTAGGAGGATTTTTTTTTGGCCTGTCATAAAACGCGCACGCACACGCACGCACTCACACGCTCCCCCCCCCCCCCTTTTACAAACACGCACGCACACGCCCGCACACATACACATTCTGACATTTATTTTAATAAGGTTTATTTGTTTTTGCTTTGCTTGTTTTTTTGTATGCATGATTCCACGAGTTTCTGATAGTTAGATCAGGTTTTCCCTGTATCCTCCATACAGCTGTCCGAACGAACACACGGACATTAACTTCTCATCCCCCCCCCCCTCCCCCCCCATTACCTGTCTAATATCACTGTCTAGTGGATAGACGTTAAAACCAAGACGCACGCTCACACAAACCACAGTCATCTTCACCTGCATACTCAGAATGAAAAGTACGGGTGTGTTTAATCAATCAGAACAGGAAAGGAACATTCAAGCCTTCAACATTCAAATTAAGAAGGAGGATGGCAGGATGGTTAAGACGTCGCCTGCCAACAAATAAACGGCGTGAGGTTCTGGGTTCAATTCCTATCATCCCCCTTTCTTCCTAGTTTGACACCCCACCAAAAAAAAAGAAAAAAAGAAAAAAAAGAAGCGATTTGAATTTCAAAGTCCTTCTGATGAGACTATAATCCGAGACCTTGTGAGCGAACTCACGCAGAACATCTTGCACACACGTAAAAAACACACCCCCCTTTCCGCCTTTTAGAAGAGTAGGCCATCGTATGCCGGTAGAAACGGATGACAGAAAATAAACCCAGCATGCACGCAGTGTGTCGTGTTAAGACACCATCCCTGAAGTCGGAATGAGGCTACCTAAACTGGTGGGTGGAACAACAACAAAACAACCACGGTCGCATACGCATAAATAATAATAATAATAATAATAATGTATGGAATTTATATAGCGCTGAATCTTGTAAAGCTACAAATCAAAGCGCTTTTTTTTAATGCGTGTGTATGCGGTTTTTTAAATTTTGTCATCTGTTCCCACCGGCACACAATGGCCTACTCTTTCGAACAGCGGAACAGGATTTAACGTGTGCGCAAGATGTTCTGCATGCGTTCGCACACGGGGCCTCGGTTTATAGTCTCATCCGAAGGACTTTGACATTCAATTCGATTTTTTTGTCAAACTGGGAAGAAAGGGCGAGGCTGGGAATCGAACCCAGAACCTCACGATTTACTTGTTGGCAGGCAAACGTCTTAACCATCCTGCCACCGTCCTTCCAAATCTCACCATTTTTTGGGGTAAACCTCGGAGATGTAGCCGAGGACACGAAAAAGAACCCCATTTATTTTATTCAGAAGGCTTCTCCCTCCAAGAGGTGATCGATCCGGACAGCTGGGCTGGCCGCAGGGACAGCCTTGCCGTTCTGGGGAGTTCCCTCCTGGAGTTCCCAACAGTGCAGCTCCACTGCCCCCCAAAAGTCCTTCGGATGAGAGTGGCAGGATGGTTAAGACGTTTGCCTGCCCAAAAGTAAACCGTGAGGTTCTGGGTTCGATTCCCAGCCTCGCCCTTTCTTCCCAGTTTGACAAAAAAAAAAAAAATCGAACTGAATGTCAAAGTCCTTCGGATGAGACTATAAACCGAGGCCCCGTGTGCGAACGCATGCAGAACATCTTGCGCACACGTTAAATCCTGTTCCGCTGTTCGAAAGAGTAGGCCATTGTGTGCCGGTGGGAACAGATGACAACATTTTAAAAACCGCATACACACGCATAAAAAAAATGTCACCTGAGAGCTTTGATTTGTTGCTTTACAAGATTCAGCTCTATATCAATTCCATACATTATTATTATTATTATTATTATTATTATTATTATTATTATTATTATTATTATAAACCGAGGTCCCCTGTGCGAACGCACGCAGAACACCTTGGACACACGTTAAATCCTGTTCCGCTTTTCGAAATACTAGGCCATTGTGGGAACAGATGACAAAATGTATAAGACCGCATACACACCGAGGGCTGGATGTACACCAAAAAAAAAAAAAAAGCAAATGAGAGTTCATTCCATAACCCTGGATATCAAAACAAGGAGGACACTG
>CM054134.1:108247595-108267595 GCA_028751875.1 Rapana venosa
TACAAACACAATCTCTTTCTCACACACACATATACTCTCTCTCTCACACCCACACACACCCCCCGCCCCCCCCCCCCCCACACACACACACGCACACACACTTCTCTCTCTCTCTCTCTCTCTCTCCCCCCCCCCCCCCCCCCACACACACACCTATTTTATGCCAGATTCTGGTAAAATGCTTTTCTTCTTTTCTCTTTTACAGGGGTGGGTGGGGTAGGGGAAGGGGGTTAGTTAAAGCTCCCCAAAATCAAACTGGCATAAAGGAAAAACAAAATGCAACAACAGGTTATGTTGTCCTAGGATAAAGGCTGTTTTTTTCAATTTAAAGAATATTCGTAACTTTTTTCTCGCACAATATCTAACTTAAAAAAAAATCCAACAAATCCAGTATTCCAAATGTGCTATCAATCATAACATATAAGACTGCTAGGTAACTAAATATTAAAATGAAAAACATTTGAGATGTGTTACATCAGCGAATGAGATCGCTGTTATCAAAAACTAGGTCAATATCCTGTCCTGAAGCGATTTTTTTTCCTCTTTAAGACCATTGCTATGAGGGATAATGCATACCGTCCATTTACATATTCTGCACGAACAAACTAGAAACAACAGGAACGGTACTAACATTCATAGATAAAAGCCCCCCCCAAAAAGTGAGATCTGGAGACTATGCCCTACAAAAGCAAGGCACGGCCCTCATGACGACTGTCTTTCAAGACAAGCCCAAAAGGCAGGCCCCCAGCATCTCTCGTTGGCAAGATCTACAGACCCAAGGGCATGAGAAGCCATGAGGTCAGCAGGGCCAGCAGCCAAGGGAGGAGGAGGGAGGGAGGGAGGACCATGTCCGTGTCCTTGGGTGTAGCTAGCGGCTGAGGCCGCGCTCGAGTGACGCCCACAGGTGAGACAGGTGAGTGTATTTATTTTATTTTATTTTATTCTTTTATATCAAGGATAATGGAATAAGCACTTATGTGCTCTTTTTTATTTTTACATCCAACCCCCGTGTGTATGCGGTTTTGTAAGTTGTCATCTGTTCCCACCGGCACACAATGGCCTACTCTTACAAAAAGCGGAACAGGATTTTAACGTGTGCGCAAGATGTTCTGCGTGCGTTCGCACACGGGGGCTCGGCTTATAGTCTCATCCGAAGGACTTTTGGGGAGAGTGGAGTCTGCACCCTTGAACGGGAATCGAACCGGGTCATCAGATTGCGAGTGCAATGTTATAACCACTAGGCTATCCCGTCCCCCTAGACAGTATCAAGTCACGATGATGTTGATGATGATGACGATGATGATGTTGATGGTGATGATGATGAAGATGATGATGATGATGATGATGATGGTGCTCATGCTGTTGATGACGATGGTGCTGATGATGATAATTGCGATGATGCCGATGCTGATGATGATTTTTTCTTTCTTTCTTTCTTTCTTTCTTTCTCTCTGTCTCTCTGGAAAAAGACATTCCTTTGAAATATTTTATTGAAGACCTATGTTTCACCGGTTAGTTTTGCTTTTGACGTCATCAAATCAGATTGTTATGCATAATCTTGCTATGTTTCTGTATAAATCTTTCAAAAGACGAAGTTTGTTTAATTGGGTAAAGCAAACAGCTGAAACCCACATTATGTTTGATTACACTCATGCTGTGTGTATGTGTGTGATTGTGTGGGTGTGATGAATTATTATTTTGCACATGATGATCTGTAATTACCTCCTTCTAATGGAGCTATGGCCTTATGGTATAAATCTTCGTTATCGTTATCTCTGTCTGTCTTTCTTTCTTTCATTCTTGCTTTCGTTTTTTCTTTCTTTCTTTCTTTCTTTCTTTCTTTCTTTCCTTTCCTTTCTATTTGTCTGTCTGTCCTTCTTTCTGTCTTTCTGTGTGTCTTTCTATCTGTTTGTATTCTTTCCTTCCATCGTTCCTTTCTTCCTTTCTTTGTTTCTTTGGGGTTTTTGTTTTGTTGTTTGATTTGTTTTTGTTTGTCTCTTTCTTTCTTTCTGTCTGTCTGCTTCCTTTCTTCCTTTGTTTCTTTCTGTCTGTCTGCTTTCTTACTTTCTTTCTTTCTTTCTTTCTTTCTGCTTTCCCTCTTTCTTTATTTTTCTTATCTCTCTCTTTGTTCTCTCTCTTTTTCTTTCTTTCTTTCTTTCTTTCTTTCTTTCCTTCTTTCTTTCTTTCCTTCTTTCCTTCTTTCTTTCGGCTTTCCCTCTTTCTTTATTTTTCTTTCTCTCTATCTTTCTTTATTTCTCTCTTTTTCTTTCTTTCTTTCTTTCTTTCTTTCTTTCTTTCTCTCTCTCTCTCTCTATCTCTCTCTCTCTCTCCTTGTCTCTCTGTTTCCTTCTTTCTTTCTTTCTTTCTTTCTTCATTCCTTTCTTTCTTTCTTCCTTTCTTTCTTTCTTCCTTCCTTCATTTCTTCAATCCTTCCCCTCTTTTTTCTTTCTTTCTGTGTTCATTCCTTTCTTTTTTCCTTTCTTTCTTTCTTCCTTTCTTTCTTCCTTTCTCTCTTCCTAACTTCCTTTCTTTCTTTCTTTCTTTTTTTCTTCCTTTCTTCCTTCCTTTCTTTTTTCTTTCATCGTTTCTTTCTTCCTTTCTTTCTTCCTTCCTTCCTTCCTTTCTTTCTTCCTTCCTTCCGTCCTTCCTTTCTTTCTTTCTTTCTTTCTTTCTTTCTGTCTGTCTGTCTGTCTGTCTGTCTGTCCTTCTTTCTTTCTTTCTTTCTTTCTGTCTTTCTTTCTGTCTTTCTTTCTTTCTTTCTTTCTTTCTTTCTGTCTTTCTTTCTGTCTTTCTTTCTTTCTTTCCTTCTTTCTTTCCTTCTTTCTTTGTGCCAATCTGTCTGTCTCTCTTTCTTTCTCTCCATCTCCTGCTCCTCCTGCTCCTTACATCCAAGAGAGAGGCTGCAGCCTCCAGCAGATAGCCCAGGTGTAGCTGCCACTCTTGGGGCGTGACGGGCTCGTCATTGTCCAGTCTGCTAGTGAAGCGCTCCAGTACCTCCACGATGATGCTCTGGGGTGGTCAGTGCAGGTGATGTATGTATGAAGGGCACACCGGTCAATGACAGGTCAATGGAAATAGTCGTCAACATACGCACACAGACACAGAGACACAGACACAAGCACAGAACACACACACACACACACACACACACACACACACACACACCACACACACACACACACACACCAACACAGCATACATACATACATACACATCACACACACACACACACACACACACGCACAGACACACAATCATCACATACACACACTCTCAATCTCACACACAATCACCGTACTCACACACATACGCACAAACGCGCACGCACGCGTTGGCAGGCAAACGTCTTAACCATCCTGCCACCTTCCTTCGCATACACACATACACACGCACATACAAACACAACTAACCAACTAAACAACCAGCCAACCAACCAACCAGCCAGCCACCCACCCAACCAACCAACCAGCCACCCACCCAACCAACCAACCAGCCACCCACCAAACCAACCAACCAACCACCCACCACCCACCCAACCAACCAACCAGCCACACACCCACCCAACCAACCAACCAGCCAACCACCCACCCAACCAACCAACCAACCAGCCACCCACCCAACCAACCAACCAACCAGCCACACACCCACCCATCCAACCAACCAGCCACACACCCACCCACCCAACCAACCAGCCACCCACCCACTTAACCAACCAACCAACCAGCCACCCACCCAACCAACCAACCAACCAGCCACCCACCCACCCAACCAACAAACCAGCCAGCCACCCACCCAACCAACCAGCCAACCAGCCAATCAACCAGCCAGCCAGGCAGGCAGGCAGGCAGGCAGCCAGGCTTCAGACAGACCTGTGCATCTGTGGTGATTTCATCGGCGTGGATGATCAGCTCGCAGATGGCAGAGAGAATTTGGTTTCTGCCTAGTATCGTGTCGTTGGGCAGCCGAGTTATGTTCGACAGCACGTTCGTTCGTTGCTGCCAAATCACACACGTACACACGAACACACACACGTACACACGAACACACACACGTACACACACGTACACACACACACACACACACACACACACACACACACACACACACACACACACACACACATATACATATATATATATATATATATATATATATATATATATATATATATATATATATATATATATATATACATGTATGCATGTATGTACACATGCATACATATACACACATACATACATACATATATACATACATGCGTTCATACATACATACATACACTCATACATACATGCATGCATGTATACATACATACATATATACATACATGCATGCATACATACATACATACACACATAAATACATACATACATACATACATACATGCATGCATGTATACATACATACATACATACATACATATATACATACATGCGTTCATACATACATACATACACTCATACATACATGCATGCATGTATACATACATACATATATACATACATGCATGCATACATACATACATACACACATAAATACATACATACATATATATATATATATATATATTAATATATATATATATATATATATATATATATATATAGATACATACATACATACATACATACATACATACATACAATACATACATAAACACACGTACATACATACATACATGCATGTATACACACATACATACACACACACACTTACAAACACACACACACACACACACTTACAAACACACACATGCAAACACACACGCATCAACTATGTGGAGCTGCTGGTGTGGCCCCGCTCTCTTTCCGTGTTCAGCAGGCCCAAATTTGATATTAAGAAATTCACCATGAATGAAAGTAGTATACAACACTACAAAATACAGTACAATACAATATCGCACCAACTGCTCCTTCCCCCTCCGCCCTCCTACCCCGCCCCTCCCCCTGCCCCTCCCTATCCCATCCCCTAAAAACAGCAATACCGGGTTCGAATCTCGTTCAAGAGGAATTTTTCCTCTGGAGTTAACATCAGTGCCGACTCCACTCTACCCAAAAGTCCTTCGGATGAGACTATAAACCGAGGTCTCGTGTGCGAGCACGCGAAGAACATCTTGCGCACACGTTGAAACCCGTTCCGCTTTTCGAAAGAGTAGGCCATTGTGTGCCGGTGGGAACGGCTGAAAAAATTTACAAAAGTGCATACAGACGGGAACGGATGTAAACAAGAAAGGCACATGAGGGCTTATTCATTATCTTCGACATACATAAATCAATCAATAATAAATGAATAAAATGAAAAGGTGTTCTCAGTTCAGATTTTAGCTACAAGTCTGCAACCCTTCAACGACCACTGACAGGATGCGGTTTCATTTGGACAGTGTGTGTGTGTGTGTGTGTGTGTGTGTGTGTGTGTGTGTGTGTGTGTGTGTGTTTCAAATTATTATATTTCGAGGATAATGTATAAGCAGTCATGAAGGATTTTTTACATCCAATTCCTGTGTTCCCACAGGCACACATTAATAAAATGTTCCGATATATATATATATATATATATATATATATATATATATATATGCGCGTGTGTGTGTGTGTTCGTGTGTGTATGCGTGCGCGTGTGTGTATGCGTGTGTGGTATGCATGAATACTCGTTTTCCTGCAAAGGTGGGTATTTTTTTTTTCAAATAAAGATAATAACTTCCCACGACACGCCTCTCTAATTGCCGTGGGTACTGTTACGCGTGCTAGACGCAAGTTGCATTAGGTAATATCGGTTTATCTTCTGATCCCGAAGACTCGCTTCGTTGCCAGTTGATGGAAGGCAGCCAGAGCTGGCTGAACGACTGCCATTATGGGAGCTGACTACCGCTGTCTGAAGACAACGCGTTCAAACAGACAGTGCAACCACAGTGAGGGCACACTTCCCGTATCCGACTGCTCAATGCCCTTTCCTGGATACCGTGTTGGCGACTGACGGCAGCATTGCTTAAACATAACAAGGAGAGATAGCTAATCCTTCAGCACAAAGGAACCACGGAACCGTTGTTTCCACAGGCAGTCTTGTGGTGGATTCACTTCAAACTGAAAGGCATCCAGAGCGGAGCAGGATTTTCAGCGCGACCCAGCTTCACACTGGACAGGCCAGCAACGGAACAACGAGGTAAAGGTAAAGGTAAAGGAGTCCCATAACCTATAAGGTCGTAGGGGAGCTAGGCGTCAGAGACCTCACTTCTCTAGGGCCAGCATATTGAGGGCGGCGCCCATCTCCTCTCCCTCGCAAAGAGACAGGATCTATGTTATTATTATTATTATTATTATTGTTATTGTTATTGTTATTGTTATTATTATAGCTCAGTGGTCGCTTTCCCCCAGCCAAGTTAAGCAGCGTCGAGCGTGGTTACCAGTTGGATGGGTGACCGTTTGCGCGCCTTGGCTTCAGTGCAGTTCCCCCAGTTCACCCAGCTGTAAATGGGTACATGCCCTCTTTAGGGTCAGGGAAGGTAAAGCAGCGAGGGAGAGGAGATGGGCGCCGCCCTCAATATGCTGGCCCTAGAGAAGTGAGGTCTCTGACGCCTCGCTCCCCTACGACCTTATAGGTTATGGGACTCCTTTACCTTTACCTTATTATTGTTGTTGTTGTTGTTATTATTATTATTATTATTATTATTATTATTATTATTATTGCGCGGTCAACATTACTTCCCCTGTTGCTCTCTGATCCACGCACAAATCCCATGCTCTAATTTCGTGTGGCCTCAGGGAATAGTTAAGTTATTAATAAGTAAACTTGTTGTTTCTCTATGGCTCAAAAGAGTGAACGGGAAGAAGTCATCGTGCATTGTAAATTGTGAAAGCAAGCTTACACTGGAACAAAAAGCGCTTATCAGAAGTGACCCACAATTTCGGATTGATTTAAAAAAAACACCAAAAGTTGCGTAGACGATTTATTTTGCTGACTTCGATCCATCTGGTGTAAAGAAGGGTTGTCACACATAAACTATGGAACTTGAGCAGTTTGGTGGAGGATAACTTTCGGTCCACACGACGGTAAGGTCACCGACAATGAAGCAGTTGCACTTTCATCAAACGGGCTGTTTTTAGTTGTAATCGTTCAGTCTCGATACGGCCAAAGGTGTCCCCAAACCTATAAGGTCTACTAGTAGTGGGGCAAGACGTCAGAGACCTCATTTCTCTAGGGCCAGCATATTGAGGGCGGCGCCCATCTCCTCTCCCTCGCTGCTTTACTTTCCCTGACCCTAAAGAGGGAGGTATCCATTTACAACTGGGTGAGCTGGGGAAGGGGAGGGGGGGGGGGGGGGGGGGGGGGAGGGCTGAAGCCAAGGCGCGCAAACGGTCACCCAGTATGTATGTATGTTTGTCCGTCGTGTCCGACGATGACCTCCAAAACAGCAGAGGAGGCAGCTGCTGCTTTGGAAACTGAGCAGAAATGGGATTATAGTGGAGATGCCTTGCCCACAGTACATCCCCACTCTCTCGGCCAAGTGGGCATAAGGACAGTCAGCGTTGGAGATGTTCTCCAAAGGCCAACCAGCCCCCAGGGCTGCAGCACATAAGGTCTGTGCGAGTCAAGCCTCCTAGTCAGAGAGTCATAGTCGATCATTAATGACTAAGCTGTAAAGTGGAATTCCATGAGTGGGAAAGCCACTGGTCATACAGCCTCTCACTTTGCTGTTGCCCCCAGCGTCAATGGTTTAATCAAAAACTGTGATAAAGCCCAGGCGCTGGCGGCATGGTCACCCAGCATCGATACGGCTAAAGACAGGATTATTGGCCCAGGCCACTCCCTTTGTTTATGGCTGTACTTAACAGTGCCATGCTGGCATGCTTTGAAACGCTATGTCGCGATTGACTTGAGCAATAGCAAGCTTTAACCTCAACAGCCTGAACTTTCCATTAAATGAGAGAAGAAAAAGCTGCTCTGAGTTTAAAAGTATGGCCACCTACATGCAGGGGATATTTCTTCTTTTTCGTCGTCGTACGCTCAAGTCAGCAGTTCTTGGTATCTGTCATATGAGCGAAAATGCGTCGCGCTGCCGCTAAGCGCCTGCCAAATCAGGCTCGGCTAAAGCATCCAACTTTGGCCTGGGAAAGAATGGTTATCTCTGAAGTCTTACTGGGGAAAAAAGGCAGAAGAATAGGCCAAGAAGGCACGAAAATCTACTATGAGAAGGTGATAGGACGAAAGGGAACAAGGCAGAGGCTTAAAAAGAGGGATAGAAAAGAAGGAATTCCTAGCATAGAATTTCCAGAAGGTGGGGGATGCCATTCATGCTGACAGGCCCCCGCCACTCCAACAGGGGAGGGCAGGGTACTTGAAGAGAGTCACACGCATTACCTCTCTTTTCAGGTCTCACAATGGTTCCAAGCTGAACTGACCGAAACAGAGTTGAGTACATAGTTTGAGTGACCTCAGGAAGTTCAGCTGAAGACTGCGCAACAGCAATGATAGCCTAACAGCGGCAATAACAGCAGAAGCAGCAGACAAGCAACAGCAGCAACAACAACGCCAGCAGCAACAGCAACAACAATATCAACAGACTGGATTCATACTCACAATCTCCCACCTTCTCTCTCTCTCTCTCTCTCTCTCTCTCTCTCTCTCTCTCTCCCTCTCTCTCTCTCTCTCTTCTCTCTCTCTCTCTCTCTCTATATATATATATATCTATATATAGGGGAATAGCTTAACCAACAGCCCAACTGCCAACCTGGCGTTTAGATGTATGTTTTGTGGACATCTTGGTCTGTCTTACCTGCGCCCGATCGTTCCGTTCTCTCTCGTATTTCTCCAAGGCTTCCTTGTTAGTGTCGTTTTCAGAAGAGCTCCAAGTCGTGTGCTGTTGACGATTATAAGTGAATACATGACTATTGAATAGAGTGAATTCATGACTAATGAATAAAGTGAATACATAACTATTGAGTAGAGCGAATTCATGACTAACGAATAGTGTGAATACATGACTACTGAATAAAGTGAATATATAAATATTGAATAAAGTGAATACATGACTGTTGAATAGAGTGAACACACGACTATTGAATACTTGACTACTGGCTAGAGTGAATACCTGACTACTGAATAGAGTGAATACATGACTATTGAATAGAGTGAATTCAGGAATAGTGAATGGAGTGAATTTATGACTATTGAATAAAATGAGTATATGAATGTTGAATACAGTGAAGACGTGACTATTGAATAAAGGGAATAATGACTATTGAATAGAGTGAATGCATGACTATTGATTAAATGACTATAGAATAGAGTTAATACATGGCTGTAGACTAGAGTGAATACATGACTTGTGATTAGACTGAACACATGACTATTTGAACAGAGTTAATACATGACTATTGAATAGAGTGAAGACATGACCATTGAATAGAGTATATACATGACTATTGAATAGAAGGAATACATGAATATTGAATAGAGTGAATACATGACAAATGAACAGAGTGAATACATGACTATTGAATAGAATGAATACCTGACTACTGATGAGAGTGAATACATGACTATTAAAAAGTGAATACATGACTATTGAATAGCATGAATACATTACTGTTGAACAGAGTGATACATGACTATTGAATACAGTGAATACATGACTATTGTCTAGAGTGAATACATGTCTATTTGATAAAGTGAATATATGTCTATTTGACTGAGTGAACACATGACTATTAAACAGAATGAATACATGACTATTGAATAGAATGAATACATGACTGTTGAACAGAATAAGTACATTATTATGGAACGGAATGAATATATGACTATGGAACAGAATAAACACATGATTATGGAGCAAAGTGAATACATGACTAGTGAATAGAGTGAACACATGACTATTGAACACAGAGTGAACACATGCATACTGAACAGAGTGAACACATGACTATTGAACAGGGTGAACACATGACTATTGAAAAGAGTGAACACATGACTATTGAACACAGAGTGAACACATGACTATTGAACACAGAGTGAACACATGACTATTGAACACAGAGTGAACACATGACTATTGAATACAGAGTGAATACATGACTACTGAACAGAGCGAACACATGACTATTGAACAGAGTGAACACATGACTATTGAACACAAGGTGAACACATGACTATTGAACACAGAGTGAACACATGACTATTGAACACAGAGTGAACACATGACTATTGAACACAGAGTGAACACATGACTATTGAACACAGAGTGAACACATGACTATTGAACACAGAGTGAACACATGACTATTGAACACAGAGTGAACACATGACGACTGAACACAGTGTGCATTTGGAACAGCCAGCCAACCCACACCCAAACATTATCTGACTTCTTCGTTCTTTCGTTCCTGGGCCACAGCTGCACAGTTCACTAGAAGGGCAAAGTTTTGCGTGAGCGGCTGTTTTTGGCACTACAATCAGGTAGCCGCATTCCATCTTCGGAGATGATCTATAGCCACGACACCAGTGTGCACGCGTGGCTTTTGCTGCAGTTGTTGTTGTCATCCGTTCTAACCGGTACATAGAGCCTACTCTTCCAAACGGCGGACCGGGTTTTAACGTGTGCGCAAGATGGTCTGCGTTCGTTCGTTCGCGTACGGGGGCCTCAGTGTATTGTCTTATCTGGAGACCTTTTAGGGGAATGAAGTCGGTACACTCCAGGGGATACTTTCTTCTGAACGGGCGTCTCGGTGGCAACTCGAACCTGGGCTGCCACATCACAAGCGCAAACACTCTAACACTTGGCTCTCCTGCCTCCCCCCCCCCCAACCCCCCAAAAAAACCCCAACAACAACCCCCCCCCCCACACACACACAACCCCCAAAAAAACAACAACAAACAACAACAACAACAAACAAAAACAACAACAACAACAACAACAACAAAACAAAACAAAACACAAAAACCCCCAAAATTTTTCTTCGTCGTCGAACGCTCAGACAGCAACTATTGTAGGCTCTAGTCTGTGATATGAGCAAAATGCGTTGCACTCCTGATAAGCGCCAGACAAGTCAGGCCCAGTGGGAGAGAACTGTTCTCTTTTAAATCTTTCTGGAATGAAAGGCAAGAGAATGGACTAAGAGTGCCCCCCCCCTCCCCCCAAAAAAGAATTCGACAAGATGAAGATGACATGAAGGAAAGAAACAAGACAGAAAGAAAGAGAAGAGTAGAAAAAGATGAAATTGCTAGCGTAGAATTTCCAAACAGTCCCCCGGCCTCCCCAAAGGGGAACAATATGAAATAAGTAACACATAAAGAATGATCAACACAGCAAGTGCTGACTCGCCCAGGTCAAAATGTTTTGTCAGTTACAGATGAAAGATAAGTGCCAATGTGTACATTAAAATCATTGATGGTGTAACATGCAATCGTCTCCTTTCATCCTTGACAAGCTCTTAGTATTACAACTAGCTCTCTCTCTTCCAGTGTCTCTGTCTGTCTGTCTGTCTGTCTCCCTCCTTTAAAGAGGACAAAATCCTCAGAAATTGCTGTCTTTCTGGTGAAAAAGGCAGACGAATGGACCGAGAAGGCAAGAAGGTAGACAAGAAGGTGTCATGAAGGAAAGAAAGAAAGCAGAGACAAGGAGAGGGGCAGACAGTGGAAGAATGTACTGACAGGACTCAAGAATCCCCACGGGGGATGGTGAGATCTTTGAGTAAGGCTGCATTATCTGGGTGAGCCCTTGTGTGTACAGCTGGGAAACGTGTGACAACAGCAGCAGCAGCAGCAACAACATCGACAACACCAACAACAACACCATACCGAGGATGAAGCGCACCTGTGGGCTCACAGTAGAGGTGGGTGTTCCTGGTTGTTTGATCATGCATGGTGTGCTGGTACCTGTCAGGTTAGACTGAAACATAAAGCAGCCTTTATTATTCCTAACTTAGAAATGTATACATCCTTTTTTAACCTTGGCAACATTTTTTTCCATGATGATCAATGACAATGAGAATGACGTTATGATGCTGCTGTGGAAGTGCATATGCTTTGAGACTACTTGACAGGGTTGTACTCTACGCTTACTATCATAATATATCCCGACGTTAACCGGCCCCAAGAGATACAGACACCTGCAGTGCTGGTCAGGTAAATTAAGCAACACTCTCAAACTCGCATCCGTTAAGTGGATGACGCTCGACTGTGTGGTCCCAGTCTTCCCACTGAGCCCACAGCACACTCACTCTGGGTAGGAGCGGGCCGGAGGCCGAAAATTCCCATTGACTCTTATGGGAATCGAACCCGCGACCTTCCAGTCCGAAATCCAAAGCGCTAACCACTGCGCCATGGCGGCTGGTTACCTTGGCAACATTAAAAGTTTTCCATTTTTATGACAGAACTATATGCAATCGTGATGGCTTTGAAGTATATTTTCATCTTCTTTTCATGAGTTTCCTCGCGCTGGGACTGCACGGCGTAGAGGCGCGTCTCCCGGGTGGCGGATGGGAGATTGCACCGTGGACCAACGCAGTCTAAGGGAAGGCCACCCTGACAGAAAACCACTGGCCCTTCAAGTATGGGGGTTGGGCAGAAGGCCAACTACCTACTCCCGGAAAAAACCCAAAGTTACAGAAACTATAAACATCACTTCAATTCAAGCCCTTGGGGGAGCGGGGATCGCCGGCACTGGCATCATGACGACGATGGGTGAAAGCCTGCGGGAAGCTCACCGTCCGACCAGGTCCTTTGCAAGCCCCCAAAATAACCTTAACATCGGACATTGGAATGTCAGAACAATGTACAGAGGAGGTGCAGCAGCACAGATCGCAAGAGAGATGACAGAATACCAACTGCACATTCTCGGAATCAGCGAGTGCAGATGGACAGGAGCTGGAAAAATTAAGCTAGCATCAGGAAAGACAGTGATCTACAGTGGAGACGAACAACTACACGAGGGAGGAGTCGCCATCATGATGAGCCAGGACGCAGTGAAGTCTCTCATGGAATGGACACCAGTCAACAAGAGGATCATTATAGCAAGATTCTACTCCAAATACAGACGGATGACAGTCATACAAGTGTACAACGAGAGGGAAGACCAGGAAAAGGAGCAGTTCTACCAACAACTCCAGGAAACAGTGGACGGGTGCAACAAGAATGACATCATCAGCATCATGGGAGACTTAAACGCAAAAGTGGGAAATGACAACACTGGATACGAAAGGACAATGGGTACTCATGGACTTGGGAGACAGAACGACAATGGAGAGAGACTATGCGAGTTTAACCAGCTGAATGGACTACTTATCACAGGAACTCTATTCCCACACAAAGACATTCACAAAGCAACATGGACATCAGCGGACGGAAGAGTGAAAAACCAAATTGACCACCTATTGATCAGCGGACAGTGGAGATCATCAGTACAAGACTGCCGAGTACAGAGGGGAGCAGATGCCAACAGCGACCACTACCTGGTGAAGACGAGGATCAAGTTACGACTCAGCTCACGCAGAAACAACAACAAAACCAAGACAAGACTGAACATTGAACGACTGAAGGACGAAGATATAAGAAAGAAGTTCTGCAACGCAGTGAAGACCAAGCTCGAAGAGAACAGAACCGAAGCTGAAGATGTAGAAGAGGTGTGGGAACATCAGAAGAACGCCTACATCAAATCAGCAGAAGAGGTGCTTGGCTACAGAAAGGGGAAGAGCAAGACATGGATCAGTGAGAACAGCTCAAAGCTGATCGATAAGAGGAAGCGCATCAAGATCAGAATCAACAGTACACACTCGAAGACAATACAGAACAAAATAAAGGAAGCATACAAGGAAAACGACAATGAGGTGAAAAGAAACCTACGAGAGGACAAAAGGAGATGGATGTCAGAAAAAGCAGAGAGAGCGCAGAACGCAGCAGAGAATGGGAGACAGAAAGAACTGTACAGCATTGTGAAACAGCTCACCAACCAAGGCACTAGACCAGCAGCAGCAGTGAAGAATAAGAACGGGGAGCTGCTAAAGAATCAAGAGGCCAGGCTGAGGAGATGGAGAGAACACTTCCAGGAAGTTCTCAACAGGGATGCACTGAAAGAACCACCACAAGATGACCAGGGGGAGGTGGAAGAACTAGACATCTCAGCAGAAGAACTAACCATCCATGAAATCAAGAAAGCACTGAAGACCCTCAGGAACGGAAAAGCACCAGGAGCAGACCAGATCACAGCAGAGATGCTAAAAGCAGACATTGAACAGACCGGCAAGGATCTTTGACCTCGTTTGGGAAAAGGAGACAGTGCCAACACAGTGGACGAAAGGACTCATATGCAAGATTCCAAAGAAAGGAAATCTTCAGGAGTGTGGAAACTGGCGTGGGATTACACTACTACCCTTGGCCAGTAAGGTGCTCAGCAAGATCCTCATCAACAGAATACAAGAGGGAGTAGACGCATCTCTCAGAAAGGAACAAGCTGGATTTCGAAAGGGGGGTGGGGGAACTGTTGGCCAAATATTTATACTCAGGAACATCTTGGAACAAGTCAACGAATGGAACGCGACACTGTACATACACTTTATTGACTTTGAAAAGGCCTTTGACTCCATGCACCGAGACAGTCTCTGGATCATCATGCGTCAATATGGAATCCCACAGAAACTCATCCAGATGGTCAAGACAATGTATGAGGACTTTCAGTGCTCCGTCATTGTTGACAACGAAACAGACTGGTTCCCAGTGATTACCGGGGTGAAACAGGGATGCTGCATGTCAAGATTCCTCTTCCTTCTCGTGATAGACTGGGTGATGAGAAGAACAGTGGAAGGCGAGAGAACTGGGATAAGATGGGACTTCATGAACATGTTAAAAGACCTTGACTTTGCAGACGACATCGCCCTCCTTTCATCAACCATGAACCATCTACAACACAAAACTACAAGACTGGAAGACAACGCAGCAAAGGTTGGACTCAAGCTGAATGGACAGAAGTGCAAAGCCATGAAAGTAAACAGCAGGAACATCGACGGTCTGAGGGTTGGAGATCAGGAAGTTGAAGAGGTGGAGAACTTCACCTATCTCGGAGCAAACGTCACCAAAGACGGAGGAGGAACAGCAGACGTCAAGAAGAGAGTAGCACTGGCTAGTGCGCAGATGAAACGATTATCCAACATCTGGCAAATGGGAGACATCGGCAGAAAAACCAAAGCATCCCTTTTCAAGAGCCTTGTTTTGTCAGTTCTTCTCTACGGATGTGAGACCTGGAAATTAGCAAAAGGAGAAGAAGAG
Source organism: Rapana venosa (assembly GCA_028751875.1). Classification (NCBI taxonomy): domain Eukaryota; kingdom Metazoa; phylum Mollusca; class Gastropoda; order Neogastropoda; family Muricidae; genus Rapana; species Rapana venosa. The sequence continues at coordinate 108,262,851 of CM054134.1, forward strand.
AAACTAGACATTTTCCAAACCAAATGTCTGAGGAGGATCTTCAAGATCCGATGGCAAGAACACATTTCCAACAAGACAGTCTTGGAAATAGCAGGAGCAGAAAAAATCAGCCAGGAGATTAGAAGACGGAGATAGAACTGGATCGGACATGTCCTAAGAAAGGACAGGAGTGACGACTGTGCTGTTGCCCTCGGATGGACACCTGAAGGGAGAAGAAAAAGGGGACGCCCAAAAACAACATGGCGACGAATAGTAGAGGTAGGGCGGAACGGCGCAGGATGGAGCACGTGGAACGCACACGACGCACAGCTGCAGACCGGAACCAGTGGAGGAATGATGTTCAAGCCTTGTGTGCCTCCTGGCACATAGAGAATTAAGGTTAAGGTAAAGTTTCATGAGTTTTGTAACCTGTTATTGTGTGCTGATTCAAAATCAGTTCTGTTAGATATTAACAATTTGCAAGCTAAGGTGCGAAGCAAAATAAGTTCATATTTAATGGACTGTATCAAGTTAAAAGGCACTTGATTACTTTTGTTTGTTTGTTTCTAGACACCATCATATTGCATTGCAGACTACTGGAGTTTGAGAGTGGATTCTCTTGCTAAACCAGGAGCTCCGGAGAGTTTGATTACTAACGACTTAATGCGATTAGTTTGGAATTGTCACCAGATACAAGCGCTGTATATTCTAAACTTCAGAAATTGCATTTTAAAAGCCTTTCTTTCCTAATAAATATAGAGATGATTGTACATTATGACTAAGTGCTTGGACCACAACATATTCCAAAAATGTGACATGCTTATGTTTTTATTCTATTACAATCCAGCATTTACGTTTTGCTTCTACTATTCCTAAAAACTCGTACACAGAGACGGGAATCAATACAAGATTAAAACATGAGTTCATGCACAGTGCATTGCCCGATTTTCTGCAGTATTTGGCATCAGTTGCTGAAGTTATGTATCATTCAACTGTGGGAAGGTCACCGTAGTCTTTCCTTGGACCATGCATACTCCCTTCTCCTTTGATGAATAGATTTGTTCTAAAAATGTGCTTGTTTAAATCATTTAATAGTGAATGAACATCGAACAGAATATACAAAAATTCCAGCTGAAACATAACCTGATCAATGGACGTATGTTTCTACGGCTCTTTCTCTCTCTTGCTCTGTCCCTGCTCTTGCTGTTAAGTACCACAGAGGGTGAGGGAGGTGTCCATCACTGCCGGGACCTCTGAAGAGTGCCCACCCGGGAGCCCAAACCCCAGTCAGGTCAGGCCAAAGGTCAGGCCAAAGGTCAGGCCTTACTCAATAATTCCCCAAATGCTACCTTTAAATATTGTTTTCGTTTGAAACCGTTGACAAAAATCATTTTTGTAATAAGAAATTTGTTACTGGTTACCTGCACTTGTTTTTCTCCACTATGTTTTCCTAATTATATAATTAATGGTTAAGCGGGGAATATCATTTCTCCTGAGATCCAAGTCAAGGCCATTTTACTTCAACTTCTACTACATGTGCCAGCACTGAAAGAAAGTATCAGGCAATATTTGGGTTATCATTCTTATCCAGCTAATACAGGCCCACGGGCTGGGTCCAGACTTTATGATCTCCCTTGCATCCTTTTCATAAAGGCTACACATCGGTATTAATTTGGGGTCATGTAGTATCTTGTATAGAGTGCAAGTGGAAAAAAATGTTGGTGATTTTCACAGATTTTTTAAAGCATGAAAAAATGGACTGTGCACTTGTTTTTGGAATTGAGGACATAGAGCAATACCAAGTAGTCACGAGAAAGTTGGAAATAATCATCAAATGAGGATTGCCTGTATTCTTACAGCATTAACCCCGCGCATTTATATTACGATAAGGAAGCTAGCAGACAACAAAGGACTGAGGGGTACAGTGTTTGCTGAAAAAAAAAAAAAATTCAAACCTACCAAATTTGTTCAAAAATCACATGAGTTTTGAGTCAGAGGCTAGTCTCTCACAAAAGTGGTTTTTATTTCTGTGGATGCCTTAGTACGTGCGGTATGAATATATTAAGAGTCACATAGAAAAACAGAAGGAAAAGAAGGATTTTAAAAATATCGGTGTGCAGCCGAAAGGGATCCCCAAACATAAGGCGCACTGATGCAGTGGCTGTGTATTTTCTTCAATATTTACATTTTCAACATTTATTTCAAGCGTTTTCTTTCTCTTTCTCTTTTCATCTTTTGCTGGCAGCGGTGGTAGGCCACAAGAATATCTACCCATTCTTAGGGCTGCAGTAGAAGCTTCCAAATTATGGAAAGTTTTCTTTCTCTTAAGTACCACAGAGGGTGAGAAAGGTTTAAATCGACGCCGTGAGTTCTACACAATGCTCAATCAGGAGCCTAAACTCTAGTCAAGCCTGATTAACGGCATGATCCTTACTCCAAGAATTTCCTAAATACCGCATATAACTATACATTATCTCGTAACAAAATGTTTGTTGTTTGCTTTATTTTTTGACAAAAAGCATTTTTAAACTGAATATGAAGTTGATACCAGTTAACTTCACATGTTGTGTTATCATCGCTTTATTTTCTCATATATAATATTATATATATATATATATATATATTATATATATTATATCTATCTATATGCGCGCACACAAACAATACATATATATATATATATTATTATATATAATATATATATATATATATATATATATATAATAATATATATTTATGGAGCTCGGGATCTAATTAATAATGACATCGGCATGTATACGAAGGAGTAGACATTTTTGACAAATGAAACTGCAAACAAAACAAAACAAAACAAAACATCAAGTATAAAAAAATTGATGGTAATATCAAGACTCATTTTCCAAAGAAACATGAACAACTCCAAATTGTGTATACACTAATTATACTCCCAAGAGTTCTTTAGCTCTCAGAGCAAAGAATATATACGTACCTACCCAAACGTCTCAATTGGCAAACAATTTCACAGATCAAATAATTCGAAGACATCGTTCATTTACATTAGAGAAGTACTTAGGTATTTTCTCTCTCACGTCCGTAAACTTTGAACATTCAAAGAGACAATTAATCCCAGTCTCAATCTAGCCACAAACACTTGGAAAGAGAGAGGCACAATGATACTGATTGCCTACCTCGTCCAAACGGACGTAAAAATCCCCAAATCCAGTGGCAAATTTGTCAGCCATGTTTGCGTTCTCTGTCTGAAATCCTGTTTGAAAAAACACACCACCATTATCAATATCATCTTTATCATGTTATATTGCCATTACATTACTTCAGGCAAGGATCATTAATTGTGCAAAGCGTAGGTTTAAACTAGGACACAAGAAACAGGATTAGCTCAGTGAAAAGAATTGAGAAAACAATCTGATCAAATTTGAACAAGAGAATTTTGAATGTGTGGGGAAAAAGAATGTCCAGTAAAGTGGGGTGGCATGGGTTGGGGGTAAAGGGGTGGGGGGTGGGGGCACAATGAGAACAAAAGTGAAAAAGGCAGAGAAGGAGAGACATTGAAAGTAGTTTGTCATTGACAATACAGTCCTTTGGACAAGGAGCACAAAATATATCTCCTGAAATCGAGACATCATGTGGCACTGAAAAAAGCAAATATTAAAAAAATAATAATCGTGATCACAAATAAAGAAAGAAAACTAAAACAAACGCAAAAGGAATGCTAAAATAAGAGAGAGAGAGAAAGAAAGAAAGAAAGAAAGAGAGAGAGAGAAGAGAGGGAGAGAGAGAGAGAGAGGAGAGAGAGAGAGAGAGAGAGAGAGAGAGAGAGAGAGAGACCGGCAGAGAGAGAGAGCGAGAGAGACAGATAGAGGGAGACAGAGTCAGAGACAGACACATTCATCTATACACAGATACACACAGACAGAGGCAGACACACAGACAGAAACAGACACAGACAGGAAGACAAGAAAAACAAAGTTGACAAGAATACAAGAGTTGAGGGTTCATGGTGGTTGGTGGTTGGTTGGTTGGTTGGTTGGTGGTGGCTGGTTGGTTGGATGGTTGGTTGGTGGTGGTTGGTTGGTTGGTTGGTTGGTGGTGGCTGGCTGGTTGGATGGTTGGTTGGTGGTGGTTGGTTGGTTGGTTGGTTGGTTGGTGGTGGTTGGTTGGCTGGTTGGTTGGTTGGTGGTGGTTGGTTGGTGGTTGGCGGTGGTTGGCTGGTGGTTGGATGGTTGGTTGGTGGTGGTTGGTTGGTTGGTTGGTTGGTGGTTGGCGGTTAGATGGTTGGTTGGTGGTGGTTGGCGGTGGTTGGTTGGTGGTTGGTTGGTTGGTGGTTGTTGGTTGGTTGGTTGGTGGTGGTTGGTTGGTTGGTTGGTTGGTTGGTGGTGGCTAGTTGGTTGGTTGGTTGTGGTGGTGGTTAGTTGGTTGGTTGGTTGGTTGGTGGTTGGTTGGTTGGTTGGTTGGTTGGTGGTGGTTGGTTGATGGTTGGATGGTTGGTTGGTTGATGGTGGTTGGTTGGTGGTTGGCGGTGGTTGGTTGGTGGTTGGATGGTTGGTTGGTGGTGGTTGGTTGATGGTTGGATGGTTGGTTGGTTGATGGTGGTTGGTTGGTGGTTGGTGGTGGTTAGTTGGTGGTTGGTGGTTGCATGGCTGGTGGTTGGTTGGTGGTTGGGTGGTTGGTTGGTGGTGGTTGGTGGTTGGTGGGAATACAGACGGTAGGAGTTGAGCATGTCAGCCAGGCCTGTGGCGCTCTCCATGATGTACACGGGTACCCCCTCC
>CM054134.1:108277595-108282595 GCA_028751875.1 Rapana venosa
CAATAGGCTGCGGGACTGGTGACATTAGCATTTACCATCTCACCAGCAGAAAAACGGGCTCACTTAGTGTAATGCCGCCACAATACACTGTTTGAAATAGTTCGGCGCAGTGTCCAAACAGTTCCCCAAATAATTAAAAATAATATAAAAGAAGAAGGACAAGATTCTGCGTATCAGATAATACAGACTTGACAGAGCTTTTTCTTCGTCGTCGAATGCTCAGACAGCAATTACCGTTGTCTGTTACTTGAGCGGAACATTTGAATGTGTTGCGCTGCCGTTAAGCACCTCGCAAGCCAGGACCAGCGCATCCAACTTCGGCATGAGAAAAAAAAGGCAGGAGAATGGACCAAGAAGGCCGACAATAGACAAGAAGGTGGAGGGAAATGAACAAGGCAGAAACAAAGAGAGGGATTTAAAAGAGGAAATTTCTAGCACGGAATTTCCAGAAGGTGGGGATGTTATCTATATTGACAGGTCCCCGATATTCTCACAAGGAGAGACAGAATTTCTGACTTAAGAACTATGGCAGGAGAGATTGCTATCAACATAACGGCTCAGAAATTCATCAGAATGTGCTTACCCCAAAGACTAATGGCACACCAGTCCTTAGCCATTATTGTGCTCTTTTCTCATGTGTCTGCCACAGTCCCCCCCCCACCAGTGAGGCAGCTGCATTCCCACTTGAGGGATTGTATGCCAACACAACACCTGTGTGCATGCTGTTGTCTTTTCTGCCATCCGCTCTTACCGGCACACAATGACCTACTCTGCCGAAAAGCGGGACGGGCTTGTAACGTGTGCCTAAGATGTTCTGCGTGCTGTTGCACAACAGAGCCTCGGTTTAATAATAGCCTCATCCGAAGGACTTTGACAGTTAGTTTGATCTTTTCGTCAAGCCGGGTAGAAAGGGCGAGGCTGGGAATCACACCCAGAACTTCGCTGTCTACTTGTTGGCAGGCGAACGTCTTAACCATCCTCCTTTTCTTACTTACGAAAGCTTTCAAGAACCAGCTCTTTGACATTCTTATACATTTGGATACACAACCATGACGTGGTCACCCCTTTCCGATACACCGCCACACCGCCCTCCCTTATTACCACTGTGCGTGTGACTGTTCACGCATTCATTCACCCACACACGGAGGATACCCAGAGTGTTGTAGTGACGGAGCTCCACGGCCAGAAGCGGCTTCCAGCCGGCAGGGAAGCGGTAGTCCCGGACAAAGATGTCCCACTTGTGTTGCAAACTTTCCTGAGGCCCGCAGTTCTGACACTGCGCCTGAAGACCCAGTCTTGCCGAATCTCCCACAAGATAGCCCTGAGATTGTTGCAGGCACAAACTGCCTCCCGTGCACCTGTCCAGCACAATCATGTTGACCTTGTTTGTGAGTCTGAGAAGGAGTAGGCAGGGGAAGGAAGAAGCTGTTTGGTGGGGTGTGTTTTTTTTGGGTCTTCTGGTGTATCTTTTTGAAGATTATTTTGTTTGTTGTTGTTGTGGTTCTTTTTTTTTTTGGGGGGGGGGGGGGGGGGGAAGGGTTGCTTCGAGGTATCTTTCTCTTTCTTTCGGATGATAGGTAAAAGTGGGTGAGTGTCTGACAGTTTTAGGAGGTGGGATATTCGTTTGTTGGCTTTTTTTGTCGCAGTTTTGTTAGCGTGGATATACAATCATCTGAATCGCCTCATAGTGATGAGAAATTTAACTTTTGAGAAGAAGAAGAAGAAGAAGAAGAAGAAGAAGAAGAAGAAGAAGAAGAAGAAGAAGAAGAAGAAGAAGAAGAAGAAGAGAAGAAGAAGAAAGAAGAAGAAGAAGAAGAAGAAGAAGAAGAAGAAGAAAAAGAATGTAAAGAAGAATGAGAAGGAGAAGGAGAAGAAGAAGAATGCAAAGAACAAGAAGAAGAAGAATGTTGTCGCACTGCTGTTTTGTGTGTGCTTGTTTTCTTAATGCTTGATTTGTGTTGGTGTCAGTGCATTGTTTTCTTTTGTCCGTAATGTATGGACCTTTCCCACTGTTTCGCATTCCTTCCTCTGCACCTCAAAGTCAAGTCAAGTCAAGTCAAAAACACTTTAATCATCCTATGAAGGGCAATTACAATGGATAAAGCAAGCTTTCTGACTGGGAGATAGAGAGAGAGAAGAGAGAGAGAGAGAGAGAGAGAGAGAGGAGAGAGAGAGAGAGAGAGAGAGAGAGAGAGAGAGAGAGAGAGAGAAAAGGAGAGATAGAGAGAGACAGATAGACAGACATACATACATATAGAGACAGATAGAGATGGAGAAAGAAAGAGACAGAAAATGGTATGCAAAGAGACAATTAAACAGGCAAAATCGCAGACAGACAGCAAGACAGCCAGAAAGACAGCCAGACAGACAGGCAGACAGACAGCCAGCCAGCCAGCCACCCAGAAAGACAGGCAGACAGACAGACAGACAAACAGACACACACGCACACACACACACACACACACACACACACACACACACACACACAACACACACACACACACACACACACACACACACACACACACACACACACACACATATCCGTTGCCAGATACACAGACAGGCACAAAACATCCACTTACTTGATCACAACCTGCGGAGCATTCTCTGAAGTGAAGGTCATCAGTACTGAAGCGTGGGCACAGCGACTGTCCTTCTTCATCTGAACACTGATGTTGTAGGTTTGCCCCTGAAGCGCTTGGCGCATTGCTGGCGGTAGTGGGCAATGCAGGGTCCCATTTCTCCCCGTTATTCGAAATGCACGTATGTCTCCGCACTGGTTTGATCCACCCCCACTTATGTGTTCGCAGGCCCATTGCGAGATAGATATACCCTGGTTGCCAAAGTATGTGCAAAGACCATGGTGTTAATGGTGGGGATGGTGAAGATGGTCATGACAGTTTTAAAGAAAGTTTATGGCACATGAAAAATAAGGACTCACAGGCAATCAGAACCTCGGCTTTCATCAGGAGGGGCGTCACCGTTCCTTTTGTCTCATGTTGGTGAGGATTACACAGAAAATAGACAAATGATCTATACAGCGCGAATTCAAAACAACGTTTGATCAGTATGCTTCACAAAACCGTGAAAACGAAGGTAGAGGATTAGTACTATATATCTAACAGCCTCGACACACAAAAACCACAAACCATCCTAACTGTAATATAGAACAAAATCAGGAAGTGCAAAAAAACCCCCCAAACAAACCTGATGAAAATAGATGGCTATTTCCTTTTGTATTAATTTTAAATCAGTGAAAATGAAGCTTGGTTAAAATCTCTGTCATCAATATATTTACAAAATTTGAAACCGTACTATTGAAAGATGTATAACAACGGTTGCATAAACATAGTAAAAATATATGGGCCCCAAACAAAGCCTTGTGGAACACCAGAGACCAGAAAATATAACTTTAAAAAGGCTTTTCCTGTAATAACAGAGTGAATGCGGTTAAAAAGTTGGGAATCCTAAAGTTGGGAATCCTTCTGAACACGATGCCCCATATACCTAAACGTTCATGAAATTAAACAAAGGAGAATGACATCATCAGGAATTTGAAATGCTATTGACAGATCAAACAGTGTAGTGAAACAAACGCGATTTGTACCAGGAGACACAAGAGAATGAAGCTTCAGTACAGTCACTTGTTTAGAATGAGCACTTCACGGTTTTGTAGGAGAAGCAAACAGTATTCATAGTTATATTCCCAATGAATTTTTATTTTTTTAAAAACAGACTCATGAGCTCAGGGAGAGTTACAGGTGTCTTTGAATAGCTTTATGTATAATTTACCTTTTAGTGTCGGTTTATATTTGAAGCATGAGTAGTTCTTTGAAAGATTACAACACACACACACATACACGCACGCACGCACGCACAAATCTCAAAGGTTCAAACATAACAAAAAGCATACACGTATCTGACAGAGAATTATTGCGCAGCCTATCACACACACACACACACACACACACACACACACACACACACACACACACACACACACACACACACACACACACACACACACACACACACACAACACACACACATACATACACACTTACACTTACACACACAATAACACATACATACTTACACACGCAAACACACATGCACACATGCACACACACGCTGTTTCTCTCATACACACGCACACAAAGACATAACCCCCCCCCCACACACACACACACACAATCACACATACTCACACAAAACACACACACTCTCTCTCTCACACACACACTCACTCACACACACACATACATCCACCCACCCACCCACACACACACACACACATACACACACACACACACACACACACACACACACACACACACACACACACACACACACACACACACACACACACAATCACCCGCACCCTCACACACATATACAAACACATACACACAGAGTAGAGAGTTAAATATATACTGAGAATCTTACACAAAGTGTACCCTGCCCAAGTGTACAACCTTTATGTGTGTGCGTGAGTGTGCGCGTGTGTTCGTGCGCGCGTGCGAGCGTGTGTGTATACATTTGAATTTGTTAAAAAAAACAAACCCGCCTATTAATTGTAACTGGCTGCATGTGAATTTATAGGATGAATGAAAGCGCTTTGGTTTGTTTTTTTGCAAGATATAGCGCTATATAAATTCCATTTATTACTATTATTAGTAATATTATTATCATCATTATGATGATGATGATGATGATGATGATGATGATGATGATGATGATGATGATGATCATCATCATCATCATTATTATTATTATTATTATTATTATTATTATTATTATTATTATTATTATTATTATTATTATTATTTATTAAAAGTGAAAGATCGACTAACCGACTGCTGGGGTTCTGCGTTTTTGACGTCGGGATCGTAGGAATACTTGAGCGGTTCCAGTGTGAGATAGCCGATTGCAGTACCCTGTAGCACCTCTGTGGTGCCGTAGGCAATCATCAGGCCGACCAAGTCCGATCCTACTAC
>CM054134.1:108287595-108295095 GCA_028751875.1 Rapana venosa
TGTAATATCATTTTCCTTTACCCACTCTTGTATTTTACGATTAATGATTGTGCTGGAAAATTTACTACTGAAATTTCTAAGAGAAATGCCTCTATAGTTAATACGATTATTAGTATCTCCTTTTTTACAAAGTGGTAACAAACGAAGCAAGCACATAGCAAACCAACAGCCAACCTTCAAAGCAAGCAAGCAAGCAAGCAAGCCAGCCACCAGTCAATAAGCCTGTTAAGAAAAGAACTATAAAAAGAGAGAAAATTCCTTGTACTTTTCCCGAAGCTTTGTCCACAGTCTGAATCGTCCAGGTCTTCGCGTTGTCCATGGTGCTGCAGCTGATGACAGGCCTGGCCTGAAGGTAGATGTACCGGTTTCTCCTCACCCGGCACGGTTTTCTGAAGTCCAAACAGGACTGTTCGATCTCAACCTGATTTTAAAACAAAAGCAAAAAAAAGAAAAAATAATAATAGAAAATTACAAGAGAAAAAAAGCATATATATTTTTTGGTTTTTCTTCCTTTCTTACCTAACCTACCATGTATGTTTCCGATTAAAAAACAACTACTTGAATGTGTAAACACGTGGTCGCATTATTTTACAAAAAAAGCAAACAATCGTACTCCGTATTTACAACAACAACAAAAAAGAAGAGAACATTGTCTGAAGCTCGAGTACGGCTGCCTATATGGTGAGTTACTGGAGAAAGACAGCCTCTACGCGCAAAACGTCTCATCCAGACAGGGCTTACCATGTGCAGTGGTTGCCAGGTGTGGTGAGTGAGACAGGTCGAGAGCATGGTATGAGTGACATTCAGAATGTTAAGCTGTAAAACGCCCAACACCAGCAATAACCAGAACAAAATAGAACAATTATAAACGTACGTTACGCAGTTTCTTTCTTTCTTTTTTTTTTTTTACAAGCCGTTGAAGATTAATCTACTTAGATAGTTAATGCAGAGGTTCGAACTAAAGTAGTTTGTGCGTTGGAGTCTTGGTTTGAAGGTCATATGTTTTTTTTATTTTTTTACTTTTTCCCTTACGTTCCTCGGCTAGAGCTCCGCGGTTCACCAATGGTCAGTTGCGTATTTTTTATTTTATTTTATTTTATTTTATTTTATTTTATACCACTTTAAGTCACGAGATTTCTCTGCGTGAAATTCGGGCTGCTCTCCCCGGGGAGAGCGCGTCGCCACAAGTGCAGCGCCACCCTTTTTTTTTTTTCTTTTGGTCTGCAACTGTATTTGTTTCCCTATCAGAGTGGCTTTTATCTAAGAATTTTGCCAGGGACAACTCCCTTGTTGCCGTGGGTTCTTTTACGTGCGCTGAAAATTGTGTGTAACACACGGGACCTCGGTTTATCGTCTCATCCGAAAGACTAGCGCCCAGACCACCACTCATGGTCTAATGGATGGGGAAAAATTTCGGGCCCAAACGGGGTACGAACCGCGCACACACCCGACCCGGACTTTTCGCATTCTAGACCGGCGCGTTACCTCTAGACCACCGATCCACCGTATTAGACCGTTGCTGTCTATCATAAAGGTAGCCCCTATCCGACTTCGGAGAAGTACGTTTGAATCTTTATTACACGCGGTTTCCCACTGGCTCTTACCAAGGGAGGCGAGGGGATAGATAGCTCAGTGGTCAGATTGGAGTCATCATGCTCTCTCCAAGATTAAGCAGCGTTGAGTGTGGTCGCCTCGCCGATAAGCGATTTATTCCTGTGCTTTGGTTTCGGTACAATCCTCCAGTCTACCCAGCTGTAAATGGGTACCTGCCCTGTTTAGGGACGGGCAAGGTATGGCAGCGGAAGAGAAGAGATGGACGCCACCCTCATTACGCTGGCCCCTGTAGAAGATGACGTATCTAACACATCACTCCCCAACGATTGCATGGCTTTTAATGGGACTCCTGAACGTACCCAGAGTGAGTTTGGAATGAGGGTAGTGTATGGCTTCTTCATCCTTGGGGTAAATGCTTGGGGTAGTATCCAAACTGAGGGGAGCTAGCGTAATTAAAAAAAGGCCTCGGTGCTACACTTGTATTCTGACGGAGATTTTGCTGAGATGTCCATTAGGAAAGGTACTTTTTACCTGGGGCTACACGGATTTTGTTGTCTGTGAGACCGAATCGGGTGAAACAGTAACCAGGGTCACTGTAGACACACACACACGAGCTGAAGCCTGGTGGTCAGAGTGATGAAATCGTCATCTGCTGACCCGGGTTCGATTCTCGTTCAAGAGGATTTTTCCTCTGGAGTTAACATCAGCGCCGACTCCACTCTCCAAAATCTTTGGAGAACTATAAAACTGAGGTCCCGGTGCGAAACTCACGCAAAACATGTTGCCACATTAAAAACCGTTCGCTTTACGGAGAGTAGCCATTGTGTGTGCCGATGAAACGGATGACAAAAATACAAAAATGAAATATAACCACGGGACGGGATGAGAAGACCTGGTGTTATTCCCATTAACTTAAACCCACCCCTCCCCCCACTATAAATAACACATGGGTCGGGCGTGTCAAAATGCGGTGGGTAAGTGGAAGAGTCAGCATTGTGGTTGGAGAACGGATGAACAATTCTGTCACCGGCATGTGAATGAAATAGCCATTCCATGCTTGTCCAAACACATGGCAAGCCTCTCTTTCTGTCTGTGGCTTGAATTGTTCCATGCACTGTTACTCCGGAGACTTAAACATACAGTGGATGCAAAATATGCGAACCTCTCTCTCTCTCTCCATCTTCATCCTTCCTCCTCCTCTTCTCTCTCTCTCTCTCTCTCTCTCTCTCTCTCTCTCTCTCTCTCTCTCTCTCCTCTCTCGCGACAGATACAATTTATCACGAACTATTTTTCCTGCAACCAACAGAAGAAACAAGATAATGTTCTAGAAAATGATTCTTATGTTAAGGAATACTACAGTTAACGCATTGTTGACTATGACGCACGTGAATTGCTATGAATATTTAAGATATGGCAGAAGTAATTTTCTCGTCTTGTTAGTTCTGATACATCATATATATATATATATATATTTATATATATATAGATAGATAGATAGACAGATAGACAGATAGATAGATATACACGTTGATAGAAATATGTGTGTAACACTGTCATATGCCCACTCTATATGCGCACCATTCTTTTGTACTGTGGCCTAAGGCCGATGTAAAGTAAAAGTCTGAAGTCTGAAATCTCTGTCTCTGTCTCTGTTTGTCTGTCTGTCTGTCTCTGTCTGTCTGTCTGTCTGTCTGTCTGTCTGTCTGTCTCTCTCTCTCTCTCTCTCTCTCTCTCTCTCTCTCTCTCTCTCTCTCTCTCTCTGTGCATTTCTCTTCTCCAATAGTACCTTTGGCGGCTGGCATTTCAAAGTTGAAATGTCGACGGTGATATGTTTCACCATTGAGACATGCCGGTCTCTGGCAGTGGCAGTGAATGTGTAGGACATCTCCTTCGTGTACACGTGCTGAACGGAAAAGTGTGAAGACAGATTGCCAGACAGCTTTTCGGAGTAGGTGATCAAATCTGCAAGCCAGAAGTAGGGTACCATAATGTCTTGCATACGGGATAGCTCAGTGGTCAGAGCTTTCCAAGCTAAGGTTAAGCAGCGTTGAGCATGGTTACTGGTTACCAACTGAATGGGTGACCGTTCGCGCCCCTTGGTTTCAGTACAGTTTCCCAGTTCACCCAGCTGAAAATGTGTACCTCCCTTCTTTAAGGTCAAGGAAGGTAAAGCAGCAAGGGAGAGGAGATGGGCTGCCGCCCTCATTATGCTGTCCCATGGAGAAGCTGAGATCTCTGACACCTCGCTCCCCAACGACCACATAGGTTCTACGAACACTTTTTACCTTTACCTCGCATTCTGCTGTATGCTGTCTTTTGTTGGGGTGGAATGTAGTACGGTGTTGTGCAGTTGGGTGAGGGGGCGGGGGTGCATGAGCAGTTGGAGCAGTGTGGTGTGTTTGATATGGTGTTACGGGTGTGTGTGGTATGGTGTGACGTGTGTAGTGTGATTGGTATGGTGTGATGCCTGTAGTGTGTGTGTGGTATGGTGTGAAGCGAGTAGTGCGTGTGGTATTGTGTGACGTGTATAGTGTGTTTTGTATGGTGTGATGCGTGTAGTGTGTGTGTGTATGGTGTGAGTGTGTAGTGTGTGTGTATGAGTGACGTGTGTAGTGTGTGTGGTATGGTGTGACGTGTGTAGTGTGTGTGGTATGACGTGACGTGTGAAGTGTGTGTGGTAAGGTGTGACGTGTGTAGTGTTCTTCTTTAATTTAACGTCTTTTCACATTACGTGATATTAGACAATGTGTGTGGTATGGTGTGACGTGTGTAGTGTGCGTGGTATGGTGTGACGTGTCTGGTGTTATGTGGTGTGGTGTTTGTGTGTTTTCTCAGAAAGCTCAACATTCAACAGCTAGAGTTGTTATACGATCAAAACGGCACCGCCCCGTTCGTCAGCCCACTTCTTAAAACACCTCACTGGCTTCCTGCACAGACATGTGTATAATACAAGATTGCTACTCAATGTTTTCACTTTTTCCAGAGATTCTTTCTCTGCCCATAATAATTATTATGCGCGGACTTCTCTCTGCCTACAAGTCCTCAAGAAATCACCGCTCTTCCTCCGATCTTCGTTTACTATCAGTTCCAAGAGTCAGAACAAAATCTTCCGGTGGCATGGGGAGAATGGTTTGGGTGTTCGATTTACCCAGATACTGACCTCCGTTCATTCTAATGTCTGCCATAGGAAAGGTCTCCGCAGTTTCAAAAAGCGCTGCTAATCTTTTTCTTCTTTTTGTCTTCAAGCAGCGTGGCTGGTGTCTTTAACCTCTCCAGTTTTCTCACTCCGCTGTTATCTTCTATCACCTTGAACGGGATAGGCCTAGTGGTTAGAACATTGCGCTCGCAATCTGACGACCCGGGTTCGATTCCCGTTCAAGGGGATATTTTCCCCCTGGAGTAAACATCAGTGCAGACTCCCACTCTCCCCAAAAGTCTTTCGGACGAGACTATAAACCGAGGCCTCATGTGCAAACGCACCAGAACACCTTGCGCACACGTTAAATCCTGTTCCGCTGTTCGTAAGAGTAGGCCATTGTGTGCCGGTGGGAACCGATGACAAATTTACAAAACCGCATACACACGGGGACTGGACGTAAAAAAACACATAAGTGCTTATTCCATGATCCTCGATATAAAAGAATTAAATAAATTTAAAAGATAACATTTTTTTTGCCCTATTCAGTCAAATACTCATCAACTTTACTTTTCTATCACATTTTTCTCCCTATTCAATGCAATATTTATTACCATACACACATGTTTCCTTCTTCCTTGTTATTCCACTAGAATTGTAGTTTTATCAAAATTATAATTATAACAAAGTCGTTATATATTCTACATGTAAAACGTTCTTTTATTCCCCTAAAAAAAGTCTATGCAGAACATTGAGTAGAAAGAGTGCGATGAAAATACTTCTGCAATGCAACGAATATGAAATAAAGTCTGGGTATCGCGCTTCTTAACCCCCCCCTTCCCTCCAAATATTTACCCACGCAAAGTACTTTAAGCATTATCAACTAGTTAATGAAAAGCGCACAACAACAAAAACATGTTTCTGCTGCTACTACTACTACTACTACTACTACTACTACTACTACTACTACTACTACTACTACTACTACTACTACTACTGCTACTGCTACTGCTACTACTACTACTACTACTACTACTACTACAACTACTACTACTACTACTACTACTACTACTACTACTACTACTACTACTACTACTACTACTACTACTACTACTACTACTACTACTACTACTACTACTACTCCCCAGACTCTTACTCCAGCAATGCTCCTTTTGGTCAGCATAGTATGCACGGCTACCATCCCCAAAGTCAATGGCCAGGCAGGTGTCCGGTCCTCGTGAATCAAACTGGATCCTGAACGTCTGAGCGATTTCTGGGCGTTTCTGTTCCATCTTTTGAGACCAGCATCAAATCAAATCAAATCAAATATAGTTTAGTCAAACCAAAAACCAAATCAGATCAAATCAGATCAAATCAGATCAGATCAAATCAAATCAGATAAAATAAAATCCAATCAGATCAAATCAGATCAGATCAAATCAAATCAGATCAAATCAAATCAAATCAAACCAGATCAAATCAAATCTAAAGTCAAACCAAACCAAAACCAAATCAAATCAAATCAAATCAAATCAGAAGTGAAACCAAACCAAACCAAACCAGATCAAACTAAATCAGATCAAACCAAATGAAGTCAAACTCTTTTATTTTGGTGATAATGGGTAAGTACTAGTGTGGATTTTTTTTTTTTTTTTGGGGGGGGGGGGGGTCTCTGCTCTATCCACGTCCTTCTTTTGGATGCAATCGTGATACAATAACAAATCAACCAGCAAACAACAACAACAACAAAACCACCAACCAAAGCCAAATGAGAAACAACAACAACAACAACAATAAAAACACACAAAAAAAGAAACAAAAACAGAAATAAACAATGACAAAAATATAAACTATACCATACAAATCGGAACATTTTGGTACAAGGGAAATAGGAAACTTAACCAACATCCTTCATGAGTCACCACAGAGAGAGACACAGAGACAGAGAAAGAGAGAGACAGAGGTAGAGACAGACGCATAGAGACAGAGACAGCGAGAGGCAGAGACACAGAGACAGACAAAGACAGAGAGAGACAGAGACAGAGAGACAGTGAGAGACAGTGGAGACAGAGACACAGAGACAGAGAGAGACAGTGAGAGACAATGGCAGAGACAGAGAGAGACAGAGTCAGAGAGACAGAGACAGGGAGACAGACAGAGACACATGCTCAGAGAGACAGATGACCCATACACACACACCAACAACACACACAACACACACACACACACACACACACACACACACACACACACAACACAACACACGCACGCACGCACGCACGCACGCACGCACGCACGCACGCAGCACGCACGCACGCACACACACACACACACACACACCAAAACACACACCAACACACTAACAGAAAGAAAAAACACAACAACAACAAGGACATACACACAGAAGAGGCGGACAGACAGACAGACAGACAGACAGACAGACAGACAGGCAAACAGGTAGTCAGCCAAACAGGCATCGAGAACCCCAGACATAGAGAAGGAAGACATGCCAAGCCAAGACAAGCCAAGCCAAGACAAGACAAGACAAGCCAAGCCAAGACAAGACAAGACAAGCCAAGCCAAGACAAGACAAGACAAGCTAAGACAAGCCAAGACAAGACAAGACAAGACAAGACAAGCTAAGACAAGCCAAGACAAGACAAGACAAGCTAAGACAAGCCAAGACAAGCCAAGCCAAGACAAGCCAAGACTAGACAAGCCAAGACTAGACAAGCCAAGACAAGACAAGACAAGACAAGCTAAGACAAGCCAAGACAAGCCAAGACAAGCCAAGCCAAGACAAGACAAGC
>CM054134.1:108305095-108330095 GCA_028751875.1 Rapana venosa
TTTCCTCCTGTCAGTGTGATTCTGCATGCTCTCCAAAAAGTATACCAAGAATATACCACAAGTAATGACTGTCCTAAACTGGATGGCACAACTCTGGTGGCCAGTCCTGTCCAGTATGCTGATAGCAGAACCTGTTCCCCTTCCGACAGCCAGGGATGTCTTTCTTCTTCCAAGCCATCCATACAAGATACATCCCCTTGTATAAAAGGGGAGCCTACATCTTCTGGCATGCAGAATATCAGAGAAAGGTTTGGAGGAAAAGGATTGACATATAGTACAGTAGACCTGATTTTGGAATTGTGCTGATGAGCAACTTGGGCTGTATATAATGCTATATGAAAAAGTAGAAAACCTATGCACACAACAATGACCTGGATGATTCTACACCTGATCCAGTGAAAATAACAAATTTTCATGCTTTCCTGTACTCTGAAAGTGCAGGCTTTATTGCGGTGAATAGTGCAAAAAGTGCTTTGAGCGCATATCTTTCTTTAGATGATACCAGCAGACACTATGTAGGTCCCCATACTGACATTTGGAAATTATTAAAAGGAGTGTTTGAGAAATTTCCCGCACTACCAAAGTACCAAGAGACATGAAATATAGAACATGTTTTAGATTATTTGCTAGAGTGGCCAGGAATACTTGATTTGAAACTCAAACAGTTGTAGCTGAGAACTGTAATGTTGCTGTTCCTCTTAATGGGGCAAAGAGGCCAAGCATTGTATGCAATGAAGGTGCATGATGTCAAACTTTATCCCAATACATGTGTAGCTTTTTTTCTCTGGGAAGCAGAAGCATACAGAGCCAGGTGTCTATACAAAGCCAGACGATATCATATCATTCCCTAACAATGATAAACTCTGATCGGTGAAGCATCTCCAAAGGTACCTGGAGGGCACAAGAGAGCTCCAGAAAGGTTTAGAACTGTTTACCAGCTTTAGTAAGGCTTGTGGCCCTATTTCCGGGGAAAGCTTTTCTCCTCGGGTGAAAACATTCCTTGAAATGGCGGATATAGATACATCAAAATATGGAAGCCACAGTACACGTGCTCTTAGTGCCAGTGCAGCTGCCAGTCATGGTGCATCCCTTCCGTCTGTCATGAAGTGGTTGGCTGGAGTGGTCGGAAATCATTTTGTAAATAGCATAACGAAGCTGTTACTCCAAACTTTGGACAGTTGGTTTTGGACACCTACCTTACAAAGCAAGAATGCGTCGTTTCTGAAGTGGGTTTTGTTGTACATAGTGAGTCTTAATTGAAAAATACTTCAGCAATTTGTAGCAGACCTGCTTTTTATTGGATGAGATTGTTTAGATGGGTTTTGATGTCCACTATGTTGCCAAGAAGTCTTCTGTGATTTTTCTCTGCACTAGAAGTAGATGAGAAATAATTTTATAATTAAACTAAGCCTAGGCTAAGAAATTGGAATTTAATTAGGATTATTTTGAATGTAATGGAGGAAAGAGAAATTAGGCGCCATCCCCACTGATTTGAGATAATTCTGATGAACATACCCTCCCTATTGAGAGCCTAGAGGACACATGTGCTAAACACTGACTGGCTCGGTGCACGCTCCAATGCTGTACCTCGCGTTATTTCTCTTACCCCCAATACATTCACAATAATCTTGATTAAAATTCATCTTCCTAGTGTAGGTCTAGTTTAATTATAAAATATATGTCAAGAAAAGCTACTCAATAATGACCATAATCGTGTATGTAAGAAACTGCAACATCATTTTATAAAGGTGTCAATGGTAGACATTTGATAAAGACCAACCCACTAACCACATCTGCTGCCATAGATGGCATACATTGCAATATGTTACCACTTTAAACAGATATCAATAAACACAGATCTATAGGGCCCTGGTCACGTGTCAGCAACAGTAAACCTAACCATGACTGGATAAAAAGCATTGATTTGAAAAACAAGAAATGAGTTCTTGCAGGAGATTATAACATTAGAGACATACTCTATTCTGGGAATAGGGTGTGTGTCACCATAACCGTCACATGTGAGCAGGTGATAGTGTAGGATCTGGATTTATTTGATAACATGACGGAAATACAATAAAACTACCCAACTTGCTTGCTAGCACTCAGTAACTAAAAACACATTCATTAGTCCCTAGTAACTCCAGAACGAGGAGTGCATGCAATTTTGTACTCAGAAGAAGATGCGTTAGAATGTGATCACCGTTCCCCCATCATACACCTGGTTGACAATATTACTTAGGAAGAGGAAGCTTCAAGATACAGTTCTTCAGTTTCTGCATAAATTTGCACATTGGGACTTGTCTCAGTTATCACTGTTATCAATGAGTTGTAACATTCTGGAAGCCAAACACAATAGTATGTCTTCCAAAATTTTTTGTAACGTTTTATTTATATCGGAAAGAAATTCGATTTCTTTCTGTAAACTTTAAGACAGTGGAACTATTTCGACAATGCACAGTAGAACAAATAATGTGCGAAAGCAGGATTTCTTCAGAAAGCAACATTTTAAGAAGAGGTTTCAAGACAGGTCATTTAAAAACTTGGTAGAAGTAAGTCATACTAAAAATCGTAGTTATTTGGTTGTTGACAGAAGATAGATGATATCGTTTATTGAAACTTTGCAGACAGGATGCGTTAGAATAAAAAATAGTATACACAAGTCATGAAGAAAGAACAAAACTAGAACAAAGGGATTCAGATTACCAGCCTACGCAATGCATATGCATAAAAATACCATCCCCACATCACCGGAAAAAAACAGTAAAAGCATTTGTAATTTTTTCACCAGAAAACCATCTACTGCCTGATCCAAGCACAACAATCAGGAATTTTAGAGAAACAGAAAAAGAGAAATTGATATATCAAGAGTCCATTTTCCCCTGTGAGGATGCAAGGAGCTTGTCAGCATCCCCACCTTCTTGAAATTGTGTGCTATACTTTTCTATCACTCTCTTTATTTCTGCCTGCTCATTTTCTTTCTGTCAACTCCTTCTTGTCTATTTCCTGTCTTCTTGGTCTAGTTCCCCGCCTTTTTTCCAGAAAGGCGAAAAAGATAGCAATTCTCTCTGGTGCCGAAGTTGGAAGCACTGGGTCTGACTTGTCACATACTTAACAGCAGTGTGATGTCATTTTGCTGACATGACAGACAACAATTTGTTGTTGTCTGAGTGTTCAATGACGAAGAAGAAGAGTCCATTTCAATTATGAAAGGCAAATGATTTGAATTCTAATCACTTTTGGGGAGATTAACAAGGCTTTGGAATCCTTCACATAAAATCATTTGTGCTGTTTGTATTCATGATGCATTTTATCAGTCATTGACTCATACTTCTATGATATGGACAAAATTAATTCATGGATCTTTAAAAAAATAGCAAAAACAATGGTGGTTAATGGAACTTTCCCCAAGTAGCTGGAAGAGATAAGTTATCGTTCCCATTTCAAAATAGATCAAACATAGATTATTACTTGATAACCACAGACTGATAGCAATAACTTACCAAGCTGGTCAAAATATGTACATAAAGACTGTTCAAAAGGACCTTTTACATTTGGGTCAAAAAGTACGAATTCCATTCGAATAAATCAAGCAGGTTTTAGAAAAAGGTAGAGGACGGGATAGCTCAGCGGTCCAACCACTCATTTCTCCCGACTAAGGTTAAGCAGCACCGAGCGTGGTTACCACTCGGATGGGTGACCGTTTGCATGCCTTGGCTGCAGTACAGTCTCCCAGGTTACCCAGCTGTAAATGGGTACCTGCCTCTTCAGGGTCAGGGAAGGTAAAGCAGCAAGGGAGAGGAGATGCGCACCGCCATCAATATAATAATAATAATAATAATAATAATAATAATATATGGAATTTATATAGCGCTGAATCTTGTAAAAAACAAACAAATCGAAGCGCTTGCACTCAATCATTTACAGGCATGCAACTCTCCTTAAACATAATGAACAACAGATTTCAAAAACCATGCGCGCGCACGTATGCACGCATGCACGCACACACACGCACACACACACACACACACACACACACACACACACACACACACACACACACACACACACACACACACACATACACACACACACACTCGGACCAACACTTAGAAGGTGAAAGATGCTGTTGAAAATTAGGGACAGATATTTGGGGGGAAAGTTTCAGGTAGGAAATAAGTGTGTTTTGAGGGTGAATTTGAAGGTATCAAGTGAAGGCTTTTGGCGAAGTGAAAGAGGGAGGTCATTCCAGGTGGATGGACCAGAAACAGAGAAGGAGCGACGGCCAACAGTGGTTTGTTTGAATCTGGGTGTTCCAAAGCACAAAGTATCTGCGGCTGAACGAAGGGAACGGGATGGAGTGTACAGATGAAGACAGTTACAGAGATAAGAGGGTGCAGATTTGTGGAGACATTTGAAACAGAGGGTATTGATTTTATACTCCAGTCTTTGTGAGACAGGCAGCCAGTGAAGAGATCGCAGAAGAGGAGTGATGTGTTCAGATTTTTTCTTTCTTAGGACCAGTCGAGCTGCAGAGTTTTGTATGCGTTGAAGAGAGTGGATAGATGATGCTGGTAGGCCAGCCAAAAGAGAATTACAGTAGTCTAAACGTGAAAGAATGAGAGATGTGACAAGCTTGGAAGTTGCATCAGTGGACAGATACTTGCGAATCGCGCTTATGCGCCGTAATTGATAGCAGCAAGACTGGCAGGTCTGGGTGATGAATTTTTTCATAGAGAGTGTGTTGTCAAGAACTACTCCTAAATACTTTACAGAGTTGGACAAAGGAACTGACGTATTGCCGAATTCTATTGAAGTTTTTGCGATAGAGGAAAGTTTATGTTGGGTCCCTATGAGCATGGCTTCGGTTTTATCGGCATTAAGTTGTAACTTGTTCTGAGTCATCCAGTTTTGAATGTCTTGAAGGCAGTAGGACATATTTGTCAGGAGGGAAGGCAAGTTTTCAACAGTATCACTGCACTGAAGCTGAGTATCATCGGCATAGAAATGATGATCAATATGGTGGCTGTTTATTATATGTGAGAGTGGAGCAGTGTAGAGAGTAAAGAGAACAGGGCCCAGGACTGATCCCTGCGGGACTCCACATTCCATTTTGACAGGTTTTGATTGAATTTTGTTTACAATAACTTTCTGGAACCTGTCTGTGAGGTATGAAGTAAACCAGGTGAGGGCTGTGCTGTTAATACCAAACGTATTTTGGAGGCGAGAAAGAAGAATTGAGTGATCTATGGTATCAAAGGCTGCAGATAAGTCAAGAAAAGTGAGGAGGGAGATTTTTCCTGCATCAGAAGCAAGTAGAAGTGTATCTAAAGTGTGGACTAGGGTGGTTTCGGTGCTGTGGTTGGGGCGATAGGCAGATTGAAAAGTGGGAAGGAGATCATTGGAATGAAGGTGACTGTTGAGCTGTTTGAGAACGACTTTTTCTAGTACTTTAGAGACAAAGGGTAAGTTTGAGACAGGCCTATAATTCTTCAGAATGTTGGGATCGAGGTCGTGCTTTTTCAGTAGAGGTGTGACCATTGCTGTTTTAAGAGCTGATGGTAAATGTCCTGACACAAGAGATGAGTTTACTATTTTAGTGATAATAGGTACAAGTTGTGGAAGGCATTGTGAGAAATCAGGAGCAGGTATGGGATCAAGGTCGCATGAGAAGTTGAGGCCTCTGATGCCGCACTCTCTTAGGACCACATAGATCATGGGACAATAAAGCTTACAAGTGAGGGAAACAGTCATTGGAGAAAGAATTAAAAAATACTTGACACCTTTTGGACATAGGAGGTGCTATGATACTTAATTGCAGGACAGATTATCAGATATGTTGAAATGTGTTGGAGTTAATAGGAAAAACATTGCAATATTTAGATATATCTTATCCTAAATATAACTATGCATCATGGTATGCACAGCCTAATCCTCTATTAAAAACTGTTAACATTGTATTCCACAAAGATTAAAAATAGCTCCTATTTTGTTTATACTACTTATTCACACCTTCCTAAATTCTTATCAGATAAAAAGAACTTTGTCTATTTCGCAGACGACATTGTAATGTGAACAAAACAAAATGTTAGGAAGTATACTATTCAGTGAGTTACAAGCCTTCTTCTGAAAAAAAACACCCCGTTATTACAGAAATGGACAAAAAAGCTGTTTGAAACCAATCATATCAACTGTCATGAAAAAAGATCCCTGAACTAATGATTTTAAAAAAGGAAAATGCTCAAATGACTTACCAAGCTTTTTTTTTAAAAATAAACATGTTGACTTCTTACAAAATTCATAAAACGTCATGCCTTTGTTTGTGTTTGCGCGCCCGCGCGCGCACGCGCGAGCGTGTGTGTGTGTGTGTGTGTGTGTGTGTGTGTGTGTGTGTGTGTGTGTGTGTGTGTGTGTGTGTAAATCACAAACTAGATTGTGAAAAAGCCCAGGGACTGAAGGCACAGTTTTGTTTGTTACTTCCTTTTCCTGTCTGTAAGTCTTTCTTTTGTTTCTCTGCTTCCTTGTTCTGTTACTACTTCGTTTTGTTTTCTTCACGACCTCCTACTCTTCCTCCATGCACTTTTTCTTCTTTTTTTAAAAAGGTTTATTATTTCTCCGATCCTCCTCCTCCTCCTCTTCTTGCTCTTCCTCTTCCTTTTCCTCCACCTTCTCTATCATTTAAAAAAAGCACATATTATCTGGAAACAAGAGAGTGAAATTAAGCGGTAGAATCAGGAGCAGAAAAAGAACTAGTTTCATTATGAACTTACGGCGCAGTTCCCAAACCAGATTCTCTTTGTTGAAACGGAAGTGGAAACTGCTGTTCAGCACAGGCTCGATGACCTCGATGGTATGGCTGGTGGTCTGTGTCTGAAGCGGCGTCCTGGCGGTGACCCGGATGGTGTAAGTGCCGACTGATGTGTAGTTTACACTGTTACTGTCCTCTCCGTCTCTTCCTTCCCCTTTCATATGCAGGATACATTGACAAACCAACGCACGCACGCACGCACGCACGCTCACACACACACACACACACACACACACACACACACACACACACACCGCACGCACGCACGCACGCACGCACGCACGCTCGCGCGTACACACACATCCACACTCACTACACACTCACTCCCAGACTTAGAGACATAGACACAGACACAGATACGCACTCACACTCTTGCGCGCTCACAGGTACAGAGACACAGACTCTCTATCTATCTATCTATCTATCTATCTATCTATCTATCTATCTATCTATCTATCTATCTGTCTGTCTCTCTGTCTGTCTGTCTGTCTGTCCGTCTGTCCGTCCGTCCGTCCGTCCGTTCGTCCGTCCTTCTATCTATCTATCTATCTATCTATCTATCTATCTATCTATCTATCTATCTATCTATCTATCTATCTATCTATCTATCTATCTATCTATCTATCTGTCTGTCTATCTATCTATCTATCTATCTATCTATCTATCTATCTATCTATCTATCTATCTATCTATGTACCTATCTATCTATGTACCTATGTACCTATGTATCTATCTATGTACCTATGTACCTATGTATCTATCTATCTATCTATCTATCTCTATCTCTCTCTCTCTCTCTCTCTCTCTTATATATATATATATATATATATATATATATATAAACATGCTCCCGTAACCCCCTCTGGGGTCGTAGGGGCACTGCAGTGACAAACGTTGCATAAGTTGGCTCCATTTGCGGCGGTTGTGGGCAAGTGCCTGGGTTGTGGAGAAGCTCTTCCAGGTCAATTCAGTGATGTTGTCTGCCCATTTCTTCTTCGGCCTTCTCTTCCCCTGCATTGTTCCTTGCAGTATGGTCTTAGGGAGCCCATCTGATGTTGTTCTATGCCCATACCATCTGAGCTTCTTTTTCTTGACTGTGGTGAGCAAGTCTTCAAAGTCCTTTACTTGTTGGGTTGTCGGATTTCTTCGTTGGTAATGTGGGTCGTGTATGAAATGCCAGGAGTCTTCTGAGGCATCTTATCTCCAAAGCTTAGATCCTCCTTTGTAGATCTGCATTCAATGTCCAGAATTCGCACGCATACAGATATGTGGTGATGACCAGTACATGCAGTAGCTTGACCTTGGACCTGAGAGAGATTTTTCGGTCTTTCCAGATGGTCTTGAGCTTCGCCATTGCTGCTACATCACCCATCGCCCTGCCAAAGTGTATAACCTTGTGTTTGTGTGTGTGTGTGTGTGTGTGTGTGTGTGTGTGTCGTGTGTAAATTTGAATTTAACTCTGTTAATTGTTACTGGTTGTATGTGTAGAGATGTGTTGAATGCAAGCCCTTTGATTTCTTTTTGCAAGATAAAGCGCTATAGAAATTCCATATATTATGTGTCTCTCTCTCTATATATAGATATATATGTTTATGTGTATATATATAGATAGATATACGCATAAACACTACAATACATTACAAAACAAGTCACTAGAACACAATACAACACAATATAACACAACACTACACAACACGACACACTACTACACAACGCACTAGAACAGAAAACAATGGTTACATTACCCTGTCTGTCAGTCACTTTGGTCACATTGTTGCCAAAGTCCCAAGTGAGGTTGCAGTAGGGAGCTTTAGGGCCGCGGAACAAAGAATAAGTGACGTGGGTCAGCTGTCCTAGAGGTGCTTTGCGGAAGGAGGTGCTGATGCTAGCATTGCCCAGCATGTCAATGATGGTGACTGTCTCCTCCAGCGTCTGAATAACAACAAACAACAACAACATACAAAACATATATCATTTGGAGTGAATGAAGCCTTTTAACACAATACCGAGATAACATTTGGAGTGGGAGAGCCCTTCTAAAACAGGACAGAGATATCATTTGGAGTAAATGAGGTCTTCTAAAAAATACAGACATATCATTTGGATTGGCCGAAGCCTTCTAAAACAGGACAGAGATATCATTCGGAGTGGCCGAAGCCTTGTAAAACAGGACAGAGATATCATTTGGAGTGGCCGAAGCCTTCTAAAACAGGACAGAGATATCATTTGGAGTGGCCGAAGCCTTCTAAAACAGGACAGAGGTATCATTTGGAGTGGCTAAGGCCTTCTAAAACAGGACAGAGATATCACAGAGATATCATTCGGAGTGGCTGAGGCCTACACCCAAATTGCAGTTAAACTGTACAAACCTGTATTGAGATCGCCTTCAATCCTGACAACCTCTCAGTTTAAACTCGTCCCCTGCCCTGCTCTTTACAGAAGAAAACAAAATCGTTTGAAGTTGGGATATTGTTGCCTGTGTGGCAAAGTTCTTGTCAGAGAGCCATACACATTCATTTCTCATGTTGGGTGTGTGGGTGTGTTTTCAATGGTGCAGTGATTCCCCAGGATAAGGTGAGCGAGTGAGGGAATTAGAATGCAGAATTACTCTGGGTGACATTTAAGCTGGGCAGCTGTGCAGCAAGAAGAGCTAAATGATTTGGATTTATCTTCAACCCTAGTATGCCCTGCCCAAAAGCAACATAAGATGTCACAGAGTGCTTTTGGTTGTGCTGATATTGTCGCTGTCGTTAGTATAACCACACATACTGCTGCTGCTGCTGCTTGATTTGTTTTTACAAGATAAAGCGCGAAATGACTTCCATTTATTATGATTACTATCATTATTATATCATTATTATCATTGTCATTATGATGATGATGATGATGATGATGATGATGATGATGATGATGATGATGATAATGATGATGATGATGATGATGATGATAATGATGATGATGATGATGATGATGATGATGATGATGATAATGATGATGATGATGATGATGATGATGATTTACTACCCTTGCCACAACCAGCACTGTCTCTGTTACGGCGGTAACTGCTGCTGTTGCCTTTGTCGCTGCTACTAGCGCTTGTGCTTCTTCTACTGGTGCTGTTGGTGATTCTTTTTCTGGTGCTAGTGGTGCTGGCGATTCTTCTTCTGGTGCTACTGGTGCGGGTGATTCTTCTTCCGATTATGCTGGTGGTTCTTCTTCTGGTGCTCCTGGTGCTGTGATTTTTCTCCTGGTGGTGCTGGTGATTCTTCTCCTGGTGGTGCTGGTGATTCTTCTTCTGCTACTGGTACTTCTTCTGTTAGTGCTTCTTCTGCTGGTGTTGGTGCTTCTTCTGCTGGTGTTAATGCTGCTGGTGTTAATGCTGCTGGTGTTTATGGTGTTGGTGCTTCTTCTGCTGGTGTTTCTTCTGCTGGTGCTATTGGTGCTAGTGGTGCTAGTAACTGGTGCTACTGGTGCTGGTGTTTTTTTCTGCTGGTGTTAATGCTGCTGGTGTTAATGGTGTTGATGCTTCATCTGCTGGTGTTAATTCTGCTGGTGTTAATGGTGCCACTGGTGCTGGTGTTTCTTCTGCTGGTGCTACTGGTGCTGTTGTTTTTCTGCTGGTGTTGATGGTGCTGGTGTTTCTTCTGCTGGTGTTAATGGTGTTGGTGTTTCTTCTGCTGGTGTTTCTTCTGCTGGTGTATCTTCTGCTGGTGTTTCTTCTGCTGGTGTTTCTTCTGCTGATGTTAATGCTGCTGGTGTTAATGCTGCTGGTGTTAATGGTGTTGGTGCTTCTTCTGCTGGTGTTAATACTGCTGGTGTTAATGCTGCTGGTGTTAATGCTGCTGGTGTTTCTTCTGCTGGTGTTGATGGTGCTGGTTATTCTTTTGCCTGTGATTCTTTTGCTTGTGGTTCTTTTGCCTGTGATTCTTTTGCTTGTGATTCTTTTGCCTGTGATTTTTTTGGCTTGCGATTTTTCTGTAGGCGCTACTAGTGCTACTGAAGCTGTTGCTAGTGGTGCGTTTTGGTGCTGGTGCTCATTGTGCTACTGGTGTTTCCTCTGCTGGTGCTACTGGTGCTGGTTCCTTTTCTTCTTCTGCTGCTGCCCGTGCTAGTTCCTCTTTTGCTGGTGCTGCTGCTGTTGGTGCTACCACTGCTGCTGCTGTTGGTGCTACCACTGCTGCTGCTACTACTGGCACCATCGTTGCTTCTATCCCAGCTGCCACTTTGAGTGCTACCATCAGCACTACCACTACCCTACCACCGCCACAATCACCATCACCACAGCCGCCATCACCTTCACAACTACTGTTACTATTGCCACTAAGTTTGCTGCTGAAGCTGCCTCTAAGTTTAAAGAAAACAACAACCAAAATCACTTGCATTAATTTGCGCGCATTTTAGTGAACACCAACGTGGTCAAGGAGGTGAAAGTTCTATAGACTCACTCCAACTGACAATATGATCACAGAAATAGTCCTGAAAATATGTCTTTCGTGAATATATTTATGATCACAAGAATGCTCTTGACTTTCAGCATGTGTGTTTGACTTTGCTTAATTCACTTTTCTCGAACGTCATTTCTTTGTGAGTTTATTTCTGTTGAGAAGAGAGTTCTTCAAGTGTATCTATATTTCCTTCTGTTTTAACTTGATTTAAATTGTGCTGTGTTGTTGTGATTTGTTTTAATGGTTTCTATGCTATTTACCTATTCATTTATTTTGCCTTTCTTCTTGTTCAGCATGTTGAACACAAGGAGGTTAAAAAGGGGGATAATGTTTCACTTGCCCTGTATTCTGAAGGGTGGAGAATGCCATCATTTCCCAACGACCAAGTGTTGTTGTGCTATATGCTTTTTGCTTGCTTTATAGCATATTATGTTTACTTTGACATAAACCACTTTTTAGATAATGATTTTGTTTTCTTTCATTGTATTTTTAGGCATTTATCTATTTTGTTTTCCGTTCCCTTACCTTGTTGATCACGTGATTAAAGATAAACGCGGTGATGTTGAACTCGCCCTCCAAGCTGTACTGCGTAGAATAGGTTTGGCCCAGAGACAACTGGTAGGTCATGGCGGGGTACATGAAATGTTTGACAGTCACCCTGGTCTTGGAGAAGAGGGGCACAAACTCAGAACAATTTGTGGAGATGTCGAAAGACACGTTGACCACTGGGTAGGGGAAGAGAACGAACCGAGGCACCATCATCTGTATATTGCCTACCAGGTTGAGCAGGTCCACCTTGACAGTCACCGTCTTCGTACCTGCTGCGTTTGACGCTGAGACCTGACAGGAGACAGAACAGAAAACAGATCCATGCTTGTCCTTTGAGAGCATAATACCCCCCACACACAAAACAAAACGACAACAAACAACAAAATCAGTCTTTCATAGAAGTCTAGGTCATTGTTTTCAGTTCGGGACAAAGGAAGAACTTTTGACTTATGTGAACACACGGAAATTGAAATGGTATGGGTACGTCATACAAACATCTAGACTGGCCAAGACTGGTCCTACAGTGAATAGTACAAGGAGGGAGTCGAAGAGGCAGACAGAAAGAAAACAACACCGATGGGAAAACCTCAGAGAGTGGATTGGTCTTGAGAGGGACGACTTGCAACAAAAAGCTACACATTGCGAGGAGCGAAGAAAGTTTGTTACTGTAAGCAAAATTTCATCACAACTCCAACTTTCACATACATTTTCATAAACTCATCATTTGATGAAATGTGTTGATCCCTATGTTGAATTTGAAATTGTTTTCTTGTCGTCCAAATAAGGACACTGGTTTTTTTGTTGTGTCTTTTTTCTTCTTCATACATAATGATGCTACGTGTTACGAGTGGCTTTAAGCTGTTTTGCGCTTTGGGCATTTTGCCTAAAGAGGAAAGTGAGGCTATGTTTGTGATAACAGTCGAGTAGTGTTTTTTTAAATGCCAGCTATGCTAGAAGACAGAAGTGCTGGAATGTGGCAGACCAAGATGGCTGCTGCACAACCCCCCACCCCCTTCCCCCGCTCTCAAGGATGGAGGGTTGATATGATTTCGGCTGCTGGTTAAGCATCACCCACCCTCACCCACATCCACACGCCCATCCCCACCCTCACCTCTCCCACCCCCGGCTCATAAAGGGTTATCTCACCTTCACATGAGCCTCGTCTCCGTAAAGGAAACTGTGTTGAAAGACAACGCCGGGTCTGCTGGGCACCCAGGAGCCATGCGTTTGCCTGGAGCTGACCTGGCAGTCCTGAAAGTCCAAGGTGATGGTTACATCCTTGCCTCTGTCCATGGTGACGGTGACATTGCGCATGGTGTACACGGTGGAAGAGTTGGCCCAGGCTGCAAGTCCAGCTACTCTCACTGTCACCTTCCAGCGGTTGTACAGCAGAGAGAGAGAGAGAGAGAGAGAGAGAGAGAGAGAGAGAGAGAGAGAGAGAAGAGAGAGAGAGAGAGAGAGAGAGAGAGAGAGAGGAGAGAGAAAGAGAGAGAGAGAGGAAGAGAAATAGAATTAAAGCAAATCAGACCAATCAAATTCTTTTATTTCAAGGAAAATGAATACGCACTCGTGTGCCTTTTACATCCAGTCCCCACCCTTATTAGGGATATATCATAAAGGTACACAACAACGAAAAAAGACGAAAAAAAAACTCAACAAAGGAAATAACCCTTCCCTCAAATCCTCACCAATCAATCAATCAAACAAACAAACAAACAAACAAACAAACTCAACACACAAATACATAGAACATTAATACAATAAAAAAGAAAACAAGCAAATAGCCAAAAACCAATAAAACAAATTCAACAAAAAAATCAAAAGAAAACAAAACATGAACAATCAGTTCAACCCACTACAAGCCTCCATACCATCATCATCATCATCAACAACACAGCAAACCGTATAATGATAGCATTTTGAGAAAAGGAAACTACACTTCATATTTGAAAAAAAATAATGGATTCTTAATTGCACGACACGCAATCAACTACATGCTAATAAGAGAGTACACTTTACATTTGAGTATGATTATATAAAGAACAGAAAAACAAAAGAATAAATCTACTCAGAGAGAGGAGAGAGAGAGAGAGAGAGAGAGAGAGAGAGAGAGAGAGAGAGAGAGGACAGAGAGAGACAGAGACAGAGACAGAGACAGAGACAGAGAACGATGTAGTGTGAGATAGACAATTTTGAAGCAAGTGTTAAGCCCTAATACCATTATCAGTCTTTAGGATCGTAAAAGAGAACGTCACCATGTTATGATTATGCTAGCATAACTATCATGGTCGATATAAAGAAAAGATGATTTTGTAACCCATTAACAAATATGCAAGTTTAACCAAAATACACATCAAGATTGAGAACATTATACATAAGTGTTCCTCGGAACACAAACAATAAACTATACTAAAAACACTCAGGAGGAGAGAGAAGGAGAGAGGAGAGAGAGAGAGAGAGAGAGAGAGAGAGGAGAGAGACAGACAGAGACAGACAGACAGACAGAGACAGAGAGACAGGGAGAGGCATAGGGACATAGTGACAGAGAGATAGAGTCAGAGACAGAGACAGGGAGATATTTAGTCCAAGAGACACAGAGAGAGAGAGAGAGAGAGAGAGAGAGAAGAGAGAGGAGAGAGAGAGAGAGAGAGAGAGTTATTCAGGGTATTCCAAAGCAAGTAATATTGAATACAAAAATTTTAATATCATCGGTTTATTAAGACCACCTTCCATCCCTGTGATTACAATCGTACAAGACAAATTCGTACTATAGTTGTGACAGATACGCTTATCACATAGAAAGTAGGACGTTAATTGCAATGAAAATAAAGTGTCAGTTATAATTACAGACTAATAAAAAAAATTTGAATTTGAATAAAAATAATTTGAAGGTCCTTTGCGTATAATGAGAAGAAGAAAATTGGTCCTAGTATGCATCTTTGTGAAACTCCATAAGTATTGATGGGTTGCAGTTTGGATGTGGATGTACCTATTGAGACACACTGTTGCCTGTTTTTTAAGATGGGAAGCAAGTACGATCTTTTGGACTTAGTAGAGGAAATAACTAGGCTTAGCTTTCTGATGAGAAGTGTGTGATCAATTGTATCAAATGAGAGAGAGAGAGAGAGAGGAGAGAGAGAGAGAGAGAGAGAGAGAGAGAGAGAGAGAGAGAGAGAGAGACAGAGACAGAGACAGAGACAGAGACAGAGAGAGAGAATCCGAACGATTTTTAATATGACAGGATGAAGGTTTCTTTTGGCCTAGTATGAAAGTTTGTACTTTTAAACATAAATTCATAAAAACATTAAATGAAGTATGTAAACATGCTTACCATCAGGGAAAACACACACACACACATACACATACACACGCATACACGCATACACGCATACACACATACACCACACACACACACACACACACACACACACACACACACACACACACACACACACACACACACACACACACAAAGTTACAAAATATGGACTGAAAGGCATACAGGCTTGCCCTCGGAGTACCTTTTTGTGCACCGGCTCTTGAAACTTGCAATGAAATTGGAGAATTGCCCCTAGATGAATACAGAAAGCTGGCATGTGCAAAATCTGTACTCAGAAGCACAACCACGAAAAAATGTACTTCAGATGAAGTAAAAATAAAACCAGAAACAAATTTCCTAAAAGGGCAAAACAGATATCTTCCTTAAGGCCAAGCCAAGTAGTACATATGTTTTAGACCTTTTTGAAAAAATCTTGAATCGATAAACATACCATGGACACACAAACTAAAGTTCTACCATATCCATCATGGGAAATAAACAAAGCACAGTTTTATACAGAATATACAAATATGTGAAAGAGTGAAAGTCAAACTATTATGATTTCTAAAGTCCGATCTGACATTCATCATAAATATTCCCATCATTTAAGTCTTCACAGATGGTTCACATCTAGATGATAAAGAAACAGGTTCAGATTTCGTAATGCCATCACTTAAAATAGAAAAGTGTTATGTTGGTAAGCATCATTCGATATTTACAGCTGAGCTAATAGCATATTTAATGGCTCTTGATTCTATTCTAGATCTTTCTCTAAATGTTTTTCAAACATAAGTTTTCGTTGATTCGAAGTCGGCTCTCTGTGTATTAAAATCCACAGGTTCTAAGAAAATTCTAAAGTTGTACTAGAGATCAATTATGTCATAATGTTTTAGCTTTAAGGGGTATTTGTGTCACTTTCTGTTGGGTACCTTCGCATGTGGGGTTCATACCAAATGAGTGGGCTGACAGAGCTGCAAAGAGAGGTACAAAGCATGGAGAGAGAACTCTGTAGAACTATATGTTCCATTATCTTTACAAAGGGCTATTAATTTACTAGAAAATGAATCATTGAGCAGAGCCGAAAAAGCTTATTATTCAAAGGATAACTTTTCAGACAAATCTTTATTTACTGTCCCTGTTTTAAGGAATACTGATCACCATGAGACCTATCCAAGTTTTCTCATGGCAAGAAAGGCTAGCGCTTTATTTTTCGGATAAAGCTGAATATTTTTACCACCAAATATAGCAAAAAATATAAAATGTTTGTGTGGTGAGAAAATTACCGCAATTCATATAGGTTTTGAATGTAAGTGTCTAAAACCATTCTTACCCTCTTTTTCTCAAAAATGCTTGGATAAGATATAAAAAAGAATAGTAATGAAAAGCCCTATAGGAATTTGTTATAGCTATAAATCATATTAGCATTTCTTATGAACTTATTTGTTGTTATCATTGTTTAGCCCTTTTTGTGTACTGATTACATTATTAGCAAGAGATACACATTTTACTGAACGCATCCATCAACATAAGTGCCCCCTTCCCTTCACTTCCCATCCTCTAATATCACTTACGTAAAATCGAAGCCACAACAGCAACACCACACACATTCAGATAATTGTTTTCTAAAAAGACACCTAAACACATCAACACTTTCACCAGACAACAACAAAAATTACAGACCAGTCAAATCTTAACCCATATCCTCACCTCATAATTGAGTTGGACTGTCATGGAGTTCAGTGCATTGCTGCCGGTAATGTATAGCCTATAGACGCCGATTGGAAAACGACCACAATCTTCCGATTCCCATTCGTACCCCGACGAGTTGGCAGTAGTATTCTCTCGACGACTTTTGCCGTCAAAAAAGACGATCCACTTAATGTCCGAGCCTGCATCCACTTTCCACCGGAGGATCACGTTCTCCTCAAAATCTTGCCCTAACTGCCTCATCCTTAGCCCTTTGATGCGTTCTTGCACCTGTAACGTCAGTGATGTCGTTACCCTACTGACGTTGTTGGCACATGTGACTGTGACGGTTTTGTTTCCTAAGGTGGTGAAGGTGACGTGGCGTATGTTGTGGGTCTTGCTGGGAGTTGTGAGGTCGTTGGTGGTGGTGTCGGGGATGCTGCCGTTGAAAGACCAGAGACAGGTGAAGTTTGAGCCGCTTGCGAGGTGCATCTGTGGACCAGGATCGGTAAGACACTGATCAGTATGCAATTATGTGCAACGAAGACTCTGACAATGAAAGATGTGGGTTCCTGAACCATGGCCATTGTGGTTGTGAACGGCGCACATGTATGTATCAACCATAAGAACATGACAGCAACAAAGGTGAGGGTCCGGTTTATGATCAAATTGTTCACCCACCCATCCACTCCCCAAAATAAGTCATATCGAACTATAGGCCAAGAACAATTGACAAAGAAGGTTTAGTATCTATGGACCGTCAAAATATGTCAAAAGAAAATATATATGATATTAATACTTAAACAAAAACATGAGCTTAAACGATATTTAACTGAGGACCAAGAGCATCATTATGACATTGATCGATCTTTATCAAACCAAGCGATACACGCTGTTGCTAGGAACGGCATTTATCTGAGTACAATTATCAATGTAACAATAAACAATGTGTAGTAGGCCCAAGTGTCTTTTTACAAAAACTTGTATGATCACAAAACTGAATGTGAAAACGTTTAAGAGGCCACTATGAATGTATAGCTGTTACCAATTTTCCCAGTCTTAATGACACAGATGCAAAACTATGTGAAGGACTTGTGTCAGCTAGTGAGGCATGACCTGTGTGTGTGCGTGTGCTTTTGAAAAACATTTGACTATTGCAATTTTATTTCATAGATTTGGTCTGCAGCGTAGTATGTTAGTAATATCTGTTTGAACTATTGATTATTTGTCATTGGTTGTATGACTGTGTAAGATTAGGTTGAATGCATGCGCTTTGATTTGTCTTTGCAAGATATATCGCTATATAAGTTCCATTTATTATTACTATTATCAACTGCTTTAGCAAGAATGAAAAACGGTTAAGCTCCAGGGATGGATGGAATTAATTTTGAATTCTTAAAGTGTTTCTGGTCAAAATTAAACGAAATATTAACTGCATTCTTTAACGAATCATTTGAGAAAGGCGAGCTGTCCTACAGGCAATACCAAGGGATAATATCTTTGATCCATAAAGGGGAAAGGCTTAGACAGAGAACATCTAACAAACTGGAGGCCTATAACTCTAACAGATACTGACAATAAACGTTTAGCGAAGATAATTGGGATCCGATTAGTTCAAGTTATTCCAAAATTAGTAAGTGAAGGCCAAGTAGGCTACATCAAAGGAAGAAACATAGCGACAGTAATCCGGACTACTGATGACACTATCACTATCTCAATGAAACAGGAAAAGCAGGTTATCTACTGGCTCTAGACTACTCTAAAGCTTTTGACTCTATATCGAAATCATACTTGCTTGATACATTTGATGTATTTGGCTTTGGACACCATTTTAAGAGATGGGTAATGATAGTAATGGAAAACGCTGTTAGTCACATAAATTATGGGGGGAGGGTATCAGAAAGCTTCAAAATTAATTGTGGAACTAGGCAAGGCTGTCCTTTTCCCCCTCTAGCGTTCGTTTTAGCTGTAGAATTGCTAGCTATTAAAATAAGAAACTCTCGGATAGAAGGAATCCAGTTACCAGGAGTGAGTGAAAGAAACTCTAATCATCTTAAGATATTGCAGTTAGCTGATGACACAACTCTATATCTGAAGAATAGAAATGACATAACTAGCAACTGAAATAATAAAACAATTTGCCTGCTTCTATGGATTACAGTTAAATATGAATAAAACAAAGTTATTAGTAATGGGGAAAGGTTGTGTTGTTGACAATGATCTGCCGTTTGATATTGTTGATAACATTAAAATCCTGGTAATAGGCTTTGCACCTGGAAAAATGGCTAAAGAAATAGAAGACAACTGGGAAAAAAGAGTAAAGAACTTACTCGCCATGATTAAAGAATGGTGTAAAAGGGATCTAAGTATACAGGGCAAAATCATAGTTATAAAAACTTTTCTGATCTGTCAGTTCACATACGTTATGCAGTTAGTTGGTCTTCCAAAACCCATTCTTATTAAAATCAATACACTATTATACACATTTCTTTGGCAAAGGAACTAAAGTAATAGACGGGCGTTCGAAAAAGTCAATCGGAAAATAATGAAAACAGATTATAAAAACGGGGGTTTGAATATGGTGGATATGTTCCAAATGCAGGAGATATTTAATTTGCAGTGGATAGGTAGACTGTACAATAGAGGCACCGGTACCTGGCGTGTCATCCCCCTTTGGCATTTCAGTAGTTAAGAATGGATTTTGGAAAGATGTATATGCAACTTTTTAGATGAAACATCAAAAAAAAAAATTTTGGGGAAAAGAAATTAGGAGAACAATTGGACAGCACATCTTTTAATAACAGACAAACGACACTTTCAGGGGAACCCAATAAGCTAAACGCAGGCAAATTTTGTCGCCAAACCAAAAAAATTTTAAGAATACTAATGGAAAAAAAATTACTGAATTTTTTAACCTCATGCGTTGTTTTCGGGCCAGAAAATTGCTTCATCTTGA
Organism: Rapana venosa; assembly: GCA_028751875.1. NCBI lineage: Eukaryota > Metazoa > Mollusca > Gastropoda > Neogastropoda > Muricidae > Rapana > Rapana venosa. The sequence goes on from CM054134.1 coordinate 108,324,856, forward strand.
CAAACATTATGGTTTATCCCAAGATTGGCTTCAAACAAGAAAAGATAAGGAGTGCAATGATAAACACTGAAAAATCTGTACCCAAACCAATATTTTTGCTCATAAAGGGGTAAACCTGATTAGTGTTTTGTGCTATGCTGAAACACAATCAATTTCATTGATAAAATTTCTTTTTAATGCCATCTTTTAAAACGTTTTGGACGTGTATTGACAACACTTTTTGTCTATGCTGGTAAAAACCCTTCATCTGCAGCATGACTTTTGTTTGGCTATAATCCAAAAAAAGGAACTTTTACTGAAACAAATCTTGGTAAAAAATTTACTGCTTGGAAAAAAAAGGCAAAGAAGACCAAAAGCCAAAAAACGACAAAAAGGGGGAAAAGAAAAGCTGGAAAATTACGTAAAGTAATTGCCCACAGGTCAACAGAGTAAAATCAGTAAACTTGTTTGTAAATATTTTTTTAGATTATTATATAATTCTTTAATCGTTAAGAAGAAAGAATGGAAAAAAAGAATGTATCAGTAAAAAAAAAATAGCTACATGAAAAGACAGGGTTTAAAAAGAAGAATGTGTGAATGATGTGGGAAAAAAGATGTTCTGCGTGCGGTTGCGCACAGGGCCTAGGTTTATAGTCTTATCCGAAGGACTTTTGGGGAGAGCGGTGTCTGCGCTGATATTGACTCCAGGGGAGAAATCCTCTTGAGCAGGATTCGAACCCGGAGATTCGGATTGCGAGCGCGGTATTCTAACCACTAGCCTATCCTGTCCCGCGCGCGCGCGCGTGCGTGTAGGCGCGTGTATGTGTGTGTGTGTGTGCGCGCGCGTGTATGCGTGCGTGCGTGCGTGAGCGTGTGTGTGTATGTGTGTGTGTGTGTGTGTGTGTGTGTGCGTGCGTATGGGTGTTTTTCCTTTAAAGTAACATATCTTTGCTCAAAGTGATATTAGATGATGATGATGATGATGATGATAATGAGGATGATGGTTAGAATGGTGATGAGGATGAAAAAAAACTTTATAAAAGGTTTTATTTAAACTATGTAAAAGATTCAACTCTCTTTGTTAGGAAACTAGGGAAGGGGCATGAACAATTATTATAATAAGTGTGAAAAGGATGAAAGAATGGAAAGTTAACATTACCACACGTACACTAGAGCAAAAACTAAAAGAAGGCAGGTGTAAATCACTCCTCCACACGTTTAGAACCGCACACAACAGCACACACTAGAGCAACTATAAACCCAGGCGATTGTCCACTGCAGCTGAATATCAATAGAACACAGGCAGCAGTTCACACTGGGGCAGTTATTGCTCCAGACAGTAGGTAAGATAAGAGAGAAAGGTTGGTTCATGTAAAAAAAACACATCCCTCCCCCCACAAAAAAGGTTGGGGTTCTAGGGATCTATTGTTTTGGGGTGGGTTTTTTTTTTTTTTGGGGGGGAGGGGTGGCCAATGCAGAGAGGCGTGTGAAGCACTCGCTTAAAGAAAAGATAAAAGAGAAAAAAGGGGAAAAACAGAAAATAACCCCCCAAAAGATGATGCTCCGTGACCTGCATGCAACTCAGGCCTCAAAAAAGGGGGGAAAAACAATGTGTAGTAAAGGATTAAGGGGACGGGATAGCTCAGAGGTCGGAGCACTCGCTTCCCCCCAGCCGAGGTTAAGTAGCATCGAGCGTGGTTACCAGATGAATGGGTGACCGGTTTTGGACGCCTTGGCTTTATTATAGTCCCTCAGTTCTCCCAGCTGCAAATGGGTACCTGCCCTCTTTAGGGTCAGGGAAGGTAAAGCAACAAGGGGGAGGAGATGGGCGATGCCCTCAATACGCTGGCCCCTAGAGAAGCTGAGGTCTCTGACGCCTCGCTCCCCTACAACCTCAGAGATTTTGAGACTCCTTTACCTTACTTTAGTCAAGGATCCTGTTCCGCAAGATGTCAAACGACATGTTACAACTGACAGGGACCAATATGATAAGGAGCCATGCATATCCATGTGCAGTATTTTGATTGTGATTGATAGACAGTGTTCATGGCTGGCGCTGCCAGAGGAACGATAGGCATTTATGGAGCAAGAAAAAGATGTGACAAGAAACGATAATGTGCCTATGAACCATATACACCATGGCGATTAATGAATTTTGTGACGATCAGTAATTTGCATCTGCGGATTCTCAACATCGTGAGATCAATGATTTGTATCTGTGGATTGTCAAGTATACTTATTGTAAAGGATATCTATATGTGTATTATCAAGTATATTGACGATGAATGATATTTATCTGTGAATTGTCAATATAGTGACGATCAATGATTTGTATCTGTGGATTGTCAATATAGTGACGATGAATAATTTGTATCTGCGGATTGTCAATATAGTGATGATCAATAATCTGTAACAGTGGATTGTCAATAATTTATGGTGACGATCAATGATTTGTGTCTGTGGATTGTCAACAGCGACAATGTACGATGTGTATCTAAAGACTGTGACAACCAGGGTTAAGGAACGACATGCATCTGTGTGTGTGTGTTATTGTTCCCTTCATGGTTGTGACTATTCAGGATGGGCGCCCTGTCTTACTCATCATATCTGAGAATTAACAGGAGACCATAAGCACACCATAAGATAAGAAGCTAGCACGTATGGCTGCTTCCCCCTCCCCCTCTCTAAGTACCTTACCATAATATAGGCAGCGATACTCCGATAACAGAGAATTTTATCTCTTTTTCGTGGAAACATAATTATTGGTTGCTTTGCGGAAAGCTTTTCACGGACAAACTTAAAGCTTTTTAAAAAAAAAAAAGTAAAACCTCAGTAGTAATACTACATCATTAAGTGACAATGCCTTTGTGGCTGAAGACCACTGAGCATTTGAAACGTCCCTTGTGTGGCTGAATTGAAGGGTTGTTCTCTTTTACCAAAAAGCGATGAGGCTCGTAGAGGGCAGCCGTGGTGGCGGTGGTGTTGATGATGAGGTCTGTCAGCTCATCCTGAACATGCAGCAAGGTGCTGTTGCTTTTGCTGCTGACGGCGTTGGAGATGGTGACATTCAGGCTATAGATGCCGTTGCCGTTGTAGACCAGAGTCTGGTTTGTCCAGCTACTGCTTTTGAACGCCGCTGTCCCGTCCCCCTTGTCCCACGTGTAGCTGGCCCCGTGACTCCCTGTGTACATGACGGTGAGGATACCGAAGTGAGAGAAGCCAGACGTACACACAGACAAACTAGGAGAGAAGTGATAGGCACGCAGAAATTCCACATTCATTTGTTTAAAATATCGAATCGGCTTCTTTTGCCAGATACACAGCATTATATTAATATGCACATACCCTTTGCGTTTGAGTAGTTGCCAACTCCTCATTTGATTTAGGACTGCCATCTCAGTGGAAATCGCAGCATCTACATCGTAATGTATGGCCCAGTGAATAAAGGACATAGATGAAGAGAATTTTTTTTTAAACCGAAAAAACGTATGACTAGGATGAGATTCAAACCCCAAACTTCTCGCTTTCTGTACGGACACGTTGTCTGGAGATTCCCACACTATGATGCTAGTATTAAACTAGCCCCCTCCCTGCCACCTCCCCCCCAAAAAAAACCCACAACAACAACAACAACAAAACCCAAACAATCCCCCACATAAAATACCACAAGCAAACCCAAGACAAAACAACAACAAGAAAAAACCCAAAGCAAACAAACAAACAACAACTACATCAGCAGTATCAGCAATCCCCCACAAAAAAACCCCAAACAACAACAACACCCAACAACAACACCAAAAAACCCCACAAAAATCCCTCCCCCCAAAAAATCAAACAAACCCAACAACACAGCAAACACCCAACCAAACAAACCCTCCCAAAATACAGCCGAACAAAACAAAGCAAACAAACAAACAAACAAAACAAACGAAAACAAAAATCCGCCAGCCAATCAAACAAGAAAACGAAACAAACGAACCACAAAACCAAACACAAGAACACCCCCGAAGAAAGACAAACAAACAAACAAAGCCACCTGACCTGTATGGTTTGCGAGAGAAAAGAAGGACGGGCGGCCGGTGATGAGCAACGTTGGTCCTTGAATAATCGCGACATTGACTTGCTCTGCCACCGTGACGTTGACAGTCGATATCACGTCAGGGGTTGCGATTTGCCTGTTGCTGACGTTGAAGAGGAGAGCGTAGTTCTGGGCAGTAAAGAACGTCAGAGGCACGACGACTTGGGAAGCTTCGGTGACGATGGCCCTCAGAGTGACACACTTCCGTGCAGCAGCTGTACCGATCAACAAAAGGAGCAAACAACGGGACGGGATAGCCTAGTGGTTAGAACTTTGCGCTCGCAATCTGACGACCCGGGTTCGATTCCCGTTCATGGGGATATTTTCCCCCTGGAGTTAACATCAGTGCAGACTCCACTCTTCCCCAAAAGTCTTTCGGACGAGACGATAAACCAAGGCCCCATGTGCGAACGCACGCAGAACATCTCGCGCACACGTTAAATCCTGTTCCGCATTTCGTAAGAGTAGGCCATTGTGTGCCTGTGGGAACAGATGACAGAATTTTTTTAAAAACCGCATACACACGGGGACTAGGTGTATAAAAGCACATAAGTGCTTATTCCATTATCCTCGATATAAAAGAATTTTAAAAAAAATTTTAATTAAAAAGACAACCAACTGACTGCTTGAAACAAAGCAAGCACAGAATCCAAGACAGAATGAACAGGGCGGACAAACAAAGAATGGAATAAAGCGGAGTTGTAAAACAACAAAACACAAACAAACAAACAAGCAAACAACAACAACAAAGAAATCAAAACAAGTCAGCTTAGCAGCCAGCCAGTCAGTCAGTCAGTCAGTTGGTTAGTCAATCAGTAAAGCAGGCAGGCAGACAGGAAACAAAATCAGCAAGTAAAAAGAAAGGCAGAAAGAAAGAAAGACAGGCAGACAGACAGAAAGGGAGAAACAACAACGACAAAAACAACACAAAAAACCCAAGAAAAAAAGAAAGAAAGCGGAAACGAGGTAAGAAACTAAGTGCTAAGGTTCAGAAAACAGGATGACCCGAACAAGAAAACGAACAAAAAAAGAAAGGCAAGAAATAAATTTTAAACATCGGGAAAAGAAGAGTCAGACGGTCAGTGAGAGAAAAACAAAGACAGACAAACGAAATGCCAGAAAGAATGAAAGGACGGAAGGAAGGAAGAAAAAAAGAAAAAAACGAAAAGAAAGCGAAGGAGAG